>CM061118.1:3040949-4240949 GCA_030770115.1 Daphnia galeata
GGGGACTTACCTTCCGCATTACGTACGTTGCAACCGGCATTCTCTCTGCTAATAATGCGTTGAAAATTTCATGTTGCTGTTAATTACCGCGTAGTGCAGGGCTGTGTTACCGCGACGATCCTGTTGGTTGACCCGGGGCGCCGCAGTTGATTAAGGCTGTCACGCTGTCGACCGCACCGGTCTGCACTGCTGCAATTAATGGGGATTCCCATCCAATTGTTCAATAAATCAACAAAAATTGTCGTCACGGCTTCGTTGACACTTTCGACATCATTCCGTCGAGCTGCTTGATGCAGCGCACTATCGCCGGCTAGCGGCTCACTTGCTAAATCACTTAGAATATGTTGATTGGTAGCCTTTTTCGCACTACAGAGGAAAACTTATGTTCACTATCGAAGTTGAATAGCGACTGACGGTCAAACGTCGATGTCTCGTTAAAGTTGTTCATAGACGAAGAAAAGAAAATCTAGAGTAAGCATTATTTGTCTTTTGAGAATCTGGTATTGGTCCGCAGTAGTCAATTACTCCGTCAGCGCCAGTGTACGGTTTCTTCGGTTGTTCTGCATGTTCACTGCGAAGTGCTCGAGGATCATACTGATCCCTCGCAATTGAGATTTATATCTCCACACGAGAAATAGAATTACTGCCACGGCAATGACAGCACAGCTCATTGTAATTAATGTGTTTTTCTAACTTCGCAGACCACGACGAAAGGCTCCACCACCGAGACTCTTCATGCTCGTTTATTATTATCGCTGACAGACTGTTAGACTTTGTTTCGTGTATAGCGTTTATGATTTCGTTAACAGAGTTCGTTTGCTCGTATTCTGCTCTTTCCAATGGGTTGGAAATTGGGCTGATGTATCGAGCTTTTTCGTCTTTGATGTCAGAAAAGCGTTGAGCAAGATGCAAAGTCGCCAGATGAATCGTGGGAAAATTTCCGTCCATTTCCCCCCGATCCATCGATACGCTTTTTCTTGCAGAGAAATTGTATCACCTTTCCAAAAACAGCTCTGAAACGGATGTAAAGAAAGACTGTCTTTTCCAAAAGTAAAGTTTTTATTTATGGGCTCCTGACCGCACCTGGTCATTTTCATGCCTACGGGAATGTTTATTGGAGCACACTGCTGAATAATAAAATAATCACCTAACACTTTTAGTCGTTGGTACTGTGGCAAATGATTGGCACGAGCCGCTGCAAGGCCATTTGACTTGGCTTATAGCATTGTCATATATTTACGCACCTGCAGATTACCGCAGTACATCTTCCTAATATTTCCTGCTAGAATATTGTCGTGGACCACGGCTTGGTGTTCCATTAACTGATGATGTTGGATGAGCAAAGGTGCGCTTCCACCTCCTTTCTGCGGTACATACGTACCTGGTGGACCGAATATCCGCTTTCCTGTTTCAGAGTCATCACAATCTTTGAAAGACATTTGAGCGGTGTCGCTGTGGTCAGATGACAGACACCCGGTTGTTATACCTGTTGGTTTGACCGCTATCCCGATTATATGGAGTGATTTGCCGTCCAAAATGATCGGTCCGTCATTTTTTTCATACAGCTCCAAAATCTTTTCCTTGTCAGAGAACCCGGAATTTAACGTTATTTTGTCGAACGTATCTAGCCAAGAATCAAACCTCTGAAGAGGCCCACCCGAAAAATAAGATAAGAATTGTAAATTCGACCTGACATGTTGGCATCTAGAAAAATCAGACAGCTCTGATGCCCGTGCATACCCTTGGTTACCTGTGCTCAAAATTTATGTTTTAATAGCGGGACTATTTGGTTTTAATGAAATATCACGTTGGAAATTTCCCAATAATGCTCCGGGTGAGTAAGTGTTACAGTTACTGTGAAATCTGTCAGGGAGTCGCTGCGGATGACTGCGGCCTCTGCTACCGTGGGCTGTACTGGAGTCGTCTGTTGCGACGTGCCCTCTGCCGATTGTACTAGCCTGTTTCTCCACGGAACTGGAATTTGCAACACGGTTTCTCTGTCCCCCAACTGGCTGCTTTCAACGAGCGATTCGCTAGCGCGACGAAACGTTTGAACTTTGTTTGCACCAGTCACAACAGTATATTCTCTAAGAACCACTGGTACGCCGGTAAGCTGCTCGCCTCTTAAAGAGTTATAGTTGGTTGAGCCTGCGGCTCAGTCTGACTATTTCCGGCCGGAGAGGGTGTAGTGGATAAATCTGGTTGATCAATGTCAGGTATTGAGCTAGAGACTGAATGTCGTCTAAAATTGTCTTCTGAAAATGCAGAAGACTGTCGTTTAAGAATAAAGAAACGTTGCCAATCTCTTTTACGAGGTTGTGATATTCCCCTTCCTCGTCTATAGCCTGAAGCTCTCTTGTCTTGGCAAGAAATGTAAGAAATCCTCTCTTTCTTTTGGGACGAAGTCGATTAGCTCTTTAAGAGTTCAAAGTTGCCCTAGAAAAAAACGTCAATATTTTTCTCGCCTGATCTACGAGACTCTCTACCATATGGCACAATTCTGTTTTTGTCGCCACTGGCTCTGCCGGTCCCCGTAGCAAATTCCTCCGTTCTATCAATCCTATGAGGAGTCTCGTAAATTATGTCAATTCTACCAAATTGATTGTGGGCTGCGTCATTCCCCAAGTCTGCAGATCTTGTAACAACCTGATTAATTGCTCCCAGACAAGGCAACTGTTCGATAGGAAATCCTCCCTCCTTCCCCGTATGTTCTTCAAGGCTAGAACGAATAAAGGAAGCTGACTGTTCAGGACTGTAAGCAGAACAGTCTTCTCTAAAAGTAGCGGTGTATCTTGTCGTAGTTCTAATCTGATTCTCACCGCCATCTAGACTCTTATTCGTAAAAAAATGGGAAACTTTTCTTGACAAAATGCCAATTGGTGCATTTCTAAAAGACGAATTTAATACTTTGGTAATTTGAAAATAATTGCAGCTTCCTTGAAATATCGCTGCATTCCCTAGTGTTAAATGCCTCAATTACAGAATCAAAATTATCGGTTTCTACCGTACGAGTCCCTGTAACAGGAACCAACAAGCTCCATCTAAATCATATGACTCGAGCTGGTCGTTTAAAACAGCCTCAAAAAAATTATCGTCTAATCTTACGTTAGGAGGTGCGTGCAATTCAACTTCCACCGTAGTGGTGTTATCTATACCAGAATTTGAACTACTTCTCACTTTAGGTACGGCACCAAATAGACCATTAAACATTGTGGGCAAGTTCAAAAATCGCTGCCACCATTATGTAGCGTTCCATCCGTTAAGGATGGCCAACTACACGAATAAAACAATAAAGAAACACACGAAGGCGCTTCCCACAATGTCTATATATTGGCGCTAAACGCGAAAGAAAATAAAAGGAATATTAATATGGGCATACCGTGAATAGTGTGGAGAACAGACACGAGGAAATCAACCAGGAACTATAGTTAAAACAGGTCCATACTTAACCCACACTTAAGAAGAACTGCCTCTCTATTTATTCCCTTTGCATTCCCAATACCGCGCGGTGCAATAAGAAACTATGAAATAAGAGTAAAAAGAGAATCATCTGAGAGCAGAAAGAACTATATGAACTACGAATAAAAGAAACAAAGAATACATGAATAACTAGGCCTAGATGACGCGCTATTTCTTAAAGTAGTCACTATGCCTGCCCCCATTTTAACTTCGGTCACAATGCATTTATTAGAAATAATAGCTTTCGATGCATCCCAAACGATAAGAGGATCATGATGATAAGCGAAAGATATTTCTGAATTATTTGATATTAGGCATATCGAAGAAGTAATTGGACAATGCGGACAATCTTTTCTTAACGTCAATCGCTGTAACAAACAGTTTACTGCCATATGTTTTGCTTTGCATCCATACGCCTTCACCTTCTGGAGAGGCTGTAAAAGAAAATATATCGGTGTCCCCACGCATTTGATTACCATGGCATTTATGATACTGTACCATTTCCCAACACTCGATCACACTGTTGCGTCACTGAGCGAACAGATGTTGTGAAAACAGTATCGAATCCACAGAAAAAGAATCCATATATCTTTTTCAATTTCATTCAAGTCTTACACATAAAACCGTCCCAATGAGCGTGTGGCTCTTCTTTTAGAAAAATTTATACTTTTTAATAATCTGAATTTTATCTACTTGACTTTGGCAATATACTGGAAGTTCCGCATCTAATAGACCAATTGACTTAGGTTTGCTGCAGTCGCATACGGTTATGTTCAAAGTTGACGTAGAAAGAATGAAGGAGAAGACAGACAGTAGACCGAGTGCAATTTTTGTATCCATCTGAAATATTGTTTTTTTTTAAAATTAATTTCCATATATTTGTGGCATTTGAATTTTCGTTCTTAAATTAAATCTATAAGGCTCTTTCAGCTTATTTACTGTTTCACCAAAATCGCGCTCGCTCTCTTGTCTTTGGCTTTTCAGCTTGAGCTGTAGCCGCAGGGCTTGCATGGCCTTGGAATTTCTTCATTTTGTCAGCATGAACCACCGTAGTTTTCCTACCGTCATCGGATACTATATTGTAGCGGGGTTAGTGTTTGTCGGGGGAGAGTATTGGCCGAGCTGGTATGCGGGTGTCGGGTGAGGTCTGTGAACGGTCGGGCCATCGCGGGGTGTCGAGTGGTTCTGGCAGTTAGACTTTAAAAGGGCCAGATAATTGTCGGCTCGCTCTCAGTCTTAGACTTGCCAGTCTTCTAGTCAAATTGTGGTTCTTGTATGTTTTAGTTCTTGCCAGTTTTTCAGTCAAATTGTAGTTTGTGTTGTTCGAGTGAATACAATCATTGCTCTTTAGCTGTGTTTCTTGCGAGTCGCGTCAGCTTATTCTACGGTTGCGGCCTAGCCATTACATGGTGGAGATACAAGGTACGTTTTTTTTACGTTGTTGGTCGCTTGGTTGTGGTGGGGGATTGGTGAGTGTTGGCAGTGAAAGCAAAAGGAGGCGTTTCCCGTTATAGACCTTTGAGAAATGGACCCAGCCGGTCGGTGCACCTTAAATTGCTGGGTTATAAGGTCACGGGGGCGGCCGGACGCAGACACTTGCGAGCATTCAGGAAAAACCCAACAGCGGGGAGGCCAACGGACCACTCGGACTGGGACTCGGCACTGCCGTACGTCCGGTTCGCATATAACACGAGTAGACAGGAGACGACGGAGTTGTCGCCATTTTTTCTGATGTACGGGTGCCACCCAGTGCTTCCGGTGGACGCCATATGCGGGGCTGATCCGGATCCGTCACAAATAGTCTCGGTGGAGTCTAGGGGCCTGGGGAACTTCTTAGAGTGGATGCTAGGCAACTTGCAGAAAGCCTTTGCCGAGGTGGACGGGAAAAGCCAGGCCGCATAGGAGCGCCAAAAGCGTTACTACGACAAGAACCGCAGGGAAGCAGAGGTGTACAGAGAAGGACAGAAGTTGCTGGTATACCGTCCTACACGGAAGGTTGGCAGGGCGGAGAAGCTGTTACACCGGTAGCATGGGCCCTACGTGGTTATCCGTCAGATTGCACCGCTGAATTACGAGGTGCATCTCGTCGTCGACTTCCTTTTCGTGCAGAGCCAGGCGATTTTCCAGGTCGGCCACGCGGGCCGCGAGTTTGAACACCGCTCGATCCTTCCAACGCGATGTCCTTAACACGAACCAGCCTCCACAGAAAATGGCCGCTGATCACGACAAACAGCTCCCATGGATATCGAGCCGAGATCTTCTGGTTGTCCATGAGAATCCGCGCATGATCGTTGGCCGAAAGATCACGCATCTGGTGCACCATATTCACTGCTGCGCCTCGCAACTGCCCGTTGCACTGGAGCAACTGCTGAAGCTGTCTCCGGACATCATCTGACAGATCCTCAGCGTTGAGATGGACCTGGCCAATAGCAGCATCGGCGAACTCGAGCAACGGGATCTGCCGAAGCGAAGGAACGCCACCGCTGACCCACTGCCGAGAAAACAATTCAGATCCGTGGCTCACACAACATCACCAATTCATCAAGGATCAAACGTTAGAGCGGTAAAATGCAATTCAAAAGGAAAAAAAGGAAATTTACTGCGACAATCTGCAATTACGAAGCTATATTTTACTCAGTTGTTAGCAGAATCAAATGGATTATTAGCCACGAGGGCTAACAACCTACCAATGTGTCATCGTTTAAAACCGAATGGGGTACATCTGATTGTGCAAAAGTGTAAGGAACTCAATATCACTGTGACCGGTGCAAAAACGAAATGCGGTTACGAGCCGAAATACTTAAATTTTACGATTGGACGCGATGGGTTTTCCCTTCATCCATTTCAGGAATGTTTTTGGAAGAATCAACTTGTAAATCTCAATGAAAGATCGTACGCTTGGAATAGCACTTTTGAGAACTTAACGTTGGGGTACCCCACATATCACGTGGTGACCATGAATTTGCGAGAAAGATTTAATGAAAACGATGGTAAAGAATTTGAGTTCGTATTGTTGGGAAATACAGATGCGTAATGTGACTATTATATTTAGTGTGGCAACGCTGCTGTTGCCCTTCCCTATCTTTTGGATATATTTGCGCTGTCGTCTGTATTCTCGTTTCACCTCATGCTTTTCTTCACCTGATCTCCTCGTGTGGAGTTAAATACAGTTTACTGAACTCAAGTATTTATCCTTGTGTTAATTCATCTATCTAAGTGTTAACGTACACATCAACTGGTAAGTTACTTTATTCTTTAACTACGCCATTAAGGCGATACGTCATGAACGACAATTCCTGTCATAGCTCAGTACTTAGATACGCTATATTTTTAACACGTATTACAACATCATAAAGCGTATGACGCCAACGAGTTTGAGCAACAAAACATGCTGAACGAATTAGTTTTGGTTGGTGGTTGGTTGGTTTTGGTTTTGAGAACTTAACGTTGGGGTACCCCACATATTGGACGCGATGGGTTTTCCCTTCATCCATTTCAGGAATGTTTTTGGAAGAATCAACTTGTAAATCTCAATGAAAGATCGTACGCTTGGAATAGCACTTTTGAGAACTTAACGTTGGGGTACCCCACATATCACGTGGTGACCATGAATTTGCGAGAAAGATTTAATGAAAACGATGGTAAAGAATTTGAGTTCGTATTAGAACATCATAAAGCGTATGACGCAACGAGTTCGAGCAACAGAACATGCTGAACGAATTAGTGACCAGTGTTCATGTAGGAGATATAGCGATACCATCTCTTCCACTATTGTGAACACAAAAGCAGAATCTCCATTTTGGAAAATTAGTGCATGGACTACGTCCCTAAATACACGTTTCATAGCATGAACTATACTAGTTCAAGTAATTGTTTTGGCTTGCGTCACATAGTACTATTTTAGATTTCGTCAGTTGAAACACCAAGTTGAGCTCTCAGAATTTTCAGTCAGTATAATAATATGACATTTGACAGAGATTGGAAGAAATCGGAACCAGTGGACGGCCTGCCGAACTCACCCAGGAGGAGTTGTCAAACATTTTTTACGAATCCGTTGGCCGCTATCGAAACAACCAAGTTGTAATAAGTAAAGTTACCAGCGCGACAAAGGAAAGGTGCGGATACTGAAAGAGCACCCACGTGTAAGGTTCCGCTCAGGACCTTACTTTAACTCGTATGAGTAAATTAGAAGGACAATCATCAAGGGATGAAGCTTCTGTATTTACCCAACACAAGTACACAAATACAATCAAATACACAGAATACAATCTAGCAGACAGTCTAGAGCTAGAACTGAGAGCCAGGAGACAGTCGGGTTGAGCAAGCCCAAATGACTGACTTCTGAGCGGCGGAACGGCTCCTTTTATGCTGCCAGAACCAGGAAGCACAAGAGAATGAGGACAGACCAAAATAGAATACGGAGAATTATAATGATGAAATAGAATACGAAGAATCCTAATACGGAGAATCAGAATGAGGCCATGTACGTCATCACGTATTCACTGGAAGACGGGGCCGTTGATCCGGCCGCACGTGGCTTGATGTTATCCGTGCGTGTAGCTCTAGTAGTAGTGCTTCTGTCCTTGCTGCGTCTCGTACATTACAGCCTTCTTTAGATGTGCAACTACGTGCACTCCCATGTTCCCTGGTGTCCGTCTCTGGTACTACCAACGCTCTCTAGCGGATGGTTGGCTAACTAGTTATCTCTAGATACTAGTAGTACAGTCACGATCCTTATACACCTCCCCCCTTTGATTTGCACTCCGGGCAAATAAAAGTGACACAAGAAAGGATCGTCATGAAATGTGATATAATAGCTTTGAATGGGACAACAACATATAAAGGCAAAGAAGAGTTAGCTATTTAAATGTTCATGTAATTCATTCCTCTATTATGTTTTGTTTGCTTTTTTTTTTTAAACACATACGTATATATATTATCCAAAATTATAACGTGGAACGAAAAAATAAAACGTGAAATGTTGTATACTGGCTCATGCCTCCTTTAGTCGTCTGCAATATGGTACATGCACGCCGTCTGCTACGTCAGCGCATACCACTGTAGCGTGTTGCATGACCTTGAGCCAAGCTATTTTCGTTCATCGCCTCCGGCTACTGTAGCTTTCCACGCACAGTGTGTCTTACAGGCTGGCTACACGACTCCTATCGCCTGCGGCTAGAGAAACGCACAGTCCATCACACACGTACTGTCAAACGCTGTTTCATTCGCTAAAAAGCACTCGTCCGACAACGTCGTGTTGCACTGTTTCCTTTGTTCTTTGTTTAGGCTTCTTTGTTCGGTGTAACCGTTAACATTATTTACACATCTCTGCGTGCGTTTAAACAACGCGTGTAAGTTGGGGTAAGGATGTATGAAAACACGGTTAACTTTACCTTTAAATGAGTAAGAATATTATGAGAAATCTTTGCCTATTGTTTTTTTTTAAACCCTCTTTTTTTTTAAAAATATATATAGCGTGAGAATAGTATTCAATCTGGTAATACGCACATAGTAGGTATACTTCGAAAATCAACAATTGCCAGGTTCATTTATTATAATTATTCTAATGACTATTAAAGTTTTATTTATAATTATTTGTTGTTCTAGGTTCTTTTTATTTTTTTTTGTGTGTGTGTGACGCAGTGAACAATATACACGCATGGGCGTGGTTCATGTGCTTGTTAATATAGGTATTCCATACCGTAAAGGTCTAAACTGTAAGTACAAATTACAAATCAAAGTAGTGCTAAGAACATGACGCATTCCTTGATTCACTAAAATTTTGGGTTTGGGGTTTTTTTTTTTTTATACAACATCGTTTATTTTTTTTTTATATTAGAAACAGTGCTGGAACTCCGTTCATGTGCTCACGTCCGTGTTAGTTAAAGCCCGTCACCGGTTGTAACAATGAACACTCGTAATAAACGAATGGATAAAAAAAAAATATTTGTTTGTTCCCTTTTCTTTTTTTTTTCTTTTTTTTTTTTTTAAGTATCGACAATGGTATGTCCCTATCCATTTGTTTTCCACGTGTTAGTTTGTGCCATGAAGTTACTCGTGATTCAATACATTGAAAACACAAAAACAAACACATAGAACAGCACACAAATGGAAAAGGTACGTATATTAAAAGTCTACTGGCAGCATAAAATGGATAAGAAAAATAGATAAAGGTAGTAAGAGGTAAGCATATTGAAAGTATATTGTCAGTATAAAATGGATAAGAGAAATAGATAAGATGTAACATATGGAGTAAAATAAGAATTTATTTTTTGTTTGTTTGGTTTTGCTCGCAACTTTCGACGAGCGGTTATTGTCCCCCATTGTCGTACAAAATCTGCTGTAGCATACCCTCCAAGGCGTATGCGTTGAGCACCAGCTCTTTCAGACGATTGATGACTTTTTTGGACTTCATTACTTCGCTCTGCAGGTTGGCGACGCATCGCCGCAGTTGGAGCCCAAAATTGCCGGTTAGCTCCACCTCCTGCTCCGCCTCCACGTGTCCATGGTGTTCCAGACTTTCCATAACCTCCTCTTCTGTTAAGTCGATTAGTGGTGGAGAAGTGCCGCCCAAATCCATTGGCTGGAAAACGCCGCTGGTCAACGACTCCTCTCCTGGCGGTGGCGGTTCCTCGCGCACCATCACGAACTGTGGTTGCAACCGGCGTAACACCACCCCACAAGGTGGGTGTGTGGGATGTCCAAGGACCTCCTCTCCAATGGCGGCTCCATGTTCGTTAACTATGACGTCTTGGGGTTGTGCTGCTTGAACGGCGACGTTGACCACCTCCCACGACTCAGCAATGATGTTTCCTTCCTCTTCACGCGACGAGTCTAGCCACTCGTCACACGAGTCTAAGAACTTTCGCACCTTGCTTGTAATGGACACCTCGGCCACACCTCCGCGTGGTGAGAGGTCCCGTGCTACCGCGCCAACAGAATCCGCAAAATGTTGAGGAATCCCGAGGGCCCGTATAGGCAATGAAGTCGGTCGTGGGCGGAGATTGTACGCCGTCTTCGGTTGGTCCAGTTTGCTTTCCTCAGATGGCGGTAGGAAGGACCAGGAAACGACGTCGATCAATTCGGTGTCTTCGGGACATGGTTGCTCGTCGTGCTCCATCGTACGTCAATTTCGTTCTGCAGCGTGTAGGATTGTGAGATAGTGGTGTATTTCCTGCCCTATATAAACCCCACCTTCCGCTGTGTCAGCAGAACCTTTGTTCCACGTTTCTACGCACACAGACTATTCGATATGTGTGTGAACCGCTGAGTTCGTAGCTAATCATAGCAGTTTCCTCGAACCCATGAAGGGTTTCTTTCCTGATGAATACACGCCTTCTGGACACATGTAGATAGAAATATATATATAGAACGAGTCCACTGGATCCGCGTGTGATCTGCTGAGTGCGTAGCTCAAACTTGCATTTCGCCGAATTGACGAGGAGTCCCTTTTTCCACGAAGACACAACTTCTCTGTAGATGTACACATAAAGAAAGAGTCCACCGGATCCGTGTGTGATCTGCCGAGGGTGTGTAGCAGTCTCCCAGCGTGTGAACCGCTGAGTATGACACACATCACTGCAGCATCAATGTACAACAAACAGCAATCGATCCGCGTGTGACCAACAGCTGTGGCATTTTCGCACCACTATTGTATGCAGCGGTCGAAGATCGATGATGCTGATCCGAAGTATCACCCATCTTCGATGCATATCTACTCACATCGTTAACCTTTTGCTCTAATAACTGCGGGGACTTTCCTCGATCTTTCTTCCCACCATTCGAACTCCATATATACACTTCCTTTATTCTTGGAACGCTTTACAAAGGTGGCCCGCCCACTTTTAAGGCGTGGGAGAGCAATAGTTCATACACCTCGGATTCCTTTTGTTCCCATTGGTTGAGCATGGTCAACGGGCCGTCTCCATCAGTATTTAAGACGAGATAATCCGCTCCTCTATTCAACAGTTGTTTAGCAACCACTACATCGTCACGTCTCATGCATTCGTGCAAAGGCGTGTTACCTCTGTAATCTGGCCAGTCAATCGCTGCCTCTGTACCATCTGCATACCAGGTATTCAGTAGGGTTATTGCCATTCCTAACCGTCCTTTAGAGATAGCTAATAGTAACGGAGTTCTTCCTTTTAGGTCCACCGAGTTCAACTGGACCTCCTGGTGCAACAGTAATGCCACTGCAGCCTTATTACCAATTCTGCAGGCGTAGTGTAACGCTGATTCTCCCTTGTCGTTATCCGGGACGAAGGAAGGAGCGGTGAACAAAGGAGTTGTGAGTACGTACTTCAAAATTCCCGTTCCTTCTACTATACATGCCTGATGCATAATCGTTCGCAGGCAATTATCTGTTGTGTGTATATCGGCTCCTTTGTCCAATAGTATCTTGAATATCTCTCAATACCTCAATCTTGCGGCTAGCGCTAGCGCTGTGCTTCCTTTATTATTGCGCGATGTCAATTGGGCGGTACACGCTAGGAAAGACACTAATCTGGCATCTCCATTCATTGTCGCCCAATGTAATGGAGTGTCACCGTTGTCGTCCATTAAATCGATGTTTGCTTTACCCCAAATTAGTTTCTCGACCGTCTTAAAGTTTCTCGATTTTGTAGCAATAATCAAAGGGGTATCTCCCTTATGATCCCTCTGATTAACATCGATTTCCGGGCAGCAGTTGATTAGACAATTTATGACTGCCACGTTTCCATTGTGGGCTGCTATGTGAATACAAGCGTAGCCATTACCGTTCATAAAGGATGTATTCGCTCCCATCCGTAGTAACCGTCCTATTGCATCAATGTCTTGATTATTCACTGCATAATGGAGCGCAGTATTCCCAGTGTCGTCTCTCCTGTCCGGATCCGCTTTTAATTCCGCCAATAGTCGTATCGAATTATTTGCCTGATAACGGACTGCCATTATTAGCGGTGTCTCGCGGCGTAGATTTGCCTTGTTTAAACACTCCATTTCGTCCTTTGTTCCAAAACTTATTCCCCAGTTGGCGATCGCATTAGTATGCAAAGGATTATTTCAACTCAGTTGGTCGATCTCTGTATGCAAGCATTCCATGTCGTCCTCTTTACCAATCATTGTGTAGTGTTTGTTGTTTTGTCGTTCTATTCAAATACGTGGGTGTTCGGTAATTGTCCGTACCTTTTCTTTTATCGCGCCGTTAATGTCACTTATTACAACTCGGTTGTTTAGATCGCGCCCAACGGATCCGGAAAAAATGTTTGACAACTCCTCCTGGGTGAGTTCGGTAGGCCGTCCACCGGTTCCGAATTCTTCCAATCTCTGTTAAATGTCATATTATTTAATCTGACTGCAAATTCTGCAAGCTCAACTTTTTTTGTCGTAACTGACGAAATCTAAAATAATATAATGCGACACAAGCCAAAACAACTACAGGAACTAGTATAGTCAATGCGATAAAACTGGTCTTTAAGGACGTAGTCCACGCGCTAATTTTCCAAAACCGAGATTCAGCTTTTGTGTTCAGAATAATGGAAGAGATGGTATCACTATCTCTTACATGAATACGGGTCACCAATTCGTTCAGTATGTTCTGTTGCTCGAACTCTTTGGCGTTATACGCTTTATGATGTTGTAACACAAACTCCAATTCCCTATCATCGATTTCGTTAAATCGTTCCCTCAAATTCATCGTCGCCACGTGATATGTGGGGTATACCAACGTAAAGTTCTCAAAAGTACTGTTCCACGTGTATGATCTTCCATTGAGGTTACCAAGTTCATCCTTCCAAAAACATTCATGAAACGGATGTAATGCCCAGAAATGACCTCCTTGGTCATTAATCATCAATTAAGGATTCACCCGAATCCCATCCGACACCGGTCGATGATCTGGATCCAGCCAGCGTGAGAACCTGCTGCATGTGCGATATGATGAAGCTTGTGAAGAAAGCTTCATCAGCACCAACACCTTATAAAACCCAGTTGTTGTCTTATCTCTATGCGCTGTACTCCCCCAACTCCGTAATACATCAGTTGCGACTCTTGCTCTGAATTCTCCCTTGTAATTTAACGTATTACAATTGGCGACCTTGCTTTCCGAACTGGTTCTCTTCCGCTCTGCGTAACGACGGCACGCAGAGCTCTCTTCGCCGTAGCTGCCTTTCCCGATTCCGGTCCATTAGAAAGATTTTTGCGGAAAAGTTGTCGAAGTGGCTTTTCTGGGGAAAAATCTTTACCGAAAGAGTAACGACGGCACTCTTTTGGTGATCGAGCCTTGTTCCAGCCCAGCTGAGGAAGAGTTGTCGAAGGGACTCTTCCACTTCCTCGAGAGAAAAGGTTGTCGAATAGAATTTTCTACCCAATTAAAGACGGCCGGACCAGAGTTAAAGTAAGACGGATGACTTTTGAACCTAAATTGTAAACGTATTATGTAAGCCAGTTAGATGATAAAGGACAACGTATAGATATTGGACCAAACTTTAAATATTTAACGAAAAAGGAAACTCAGGCGTGTATAGGTAGACTTGCAGTATATTTAGCAAAGTTACGTTATAAGGCGGATAAAATAACAGATTCCCTTAAGGACGAAAAAGCGACCACTGGTTTTACACGGACATGTTTAGAGAATAGAATTTTTGCATTAACAGCAGATATCAGAAGTTTAGAATATAAATACGATCAGATCCTTGTACCCAGTTTTCCGATCTGTGGACCATCTACGAAATTCAGAAGAGTATCCCTCCCTCCCGGCGTTTCTCTCTTTTTGCCGAGTTTTAACTTAGACGAAAGTGACGAAAATAAAGTAATAAAAAGATTATCAATTGAGCGTGCGTCTGAAGAGGCTAGTGCTTTACCGCGGGTCGCCGAAGAAATAAAGTGGAGACCCCCGGAAACTTCAAATGTTAGCATTCAAGATAGAATCGACGACTTTATTGAAGAACCGGTTGACGAGATAGTTAGACAATTGAGAGCGGAGGGTGATATCGAAAGACGCAACTGAGCGACATCAACACCTAAACAGAGAGACGCAAACCGCCCTTTGCCAAATTACTCTATTGACATCGACTTATCTAGCAACGAGCCCGGTATTTCTGAAACGATAGCAGATTTTGTCTCCGAGAGCGACTACGATTCTGACGAAAAAGGATTCTTTGTCTTTTTCCGACATTTTTTCAACGAAGCAGAAATGGCGAATTTAACGCAGAATATGATAGACACATTACAGCAGGCTGGTCAGCAAAACACAGACGCTTTAGTAACAGGTATGCGAAATTTAAACGCTCAGCGTAAACTGGAGGGTATACAGTTTTTTTCGGGCGACAGTAATTGTACATTAGTGATAGACGAATGGTTTAAGATAGCGGAGAGAGTAGCGAGATTGGCGGGATGGGCGGACCCACAGAAAATAATATACTTTCAAGAAAAACTTACAAAATCAGCGACGCATTTTAATGATAGTTTAGATCCCGCACAGC
The DNA here is from genome assembly GCA_030770115.1 of Daphnia galeata. NCBI lineage: Eukaryota > Metazoa > Arthropoda > Branchiopoda > Diplostraca > Daphniidae > Daphnia > Daphnia galeata. The sequence continues at coordinate 3,055,871 of CM061118.1, forward strand.
GTGATGTCTATGATGATTGGAAAAATCTATTACTACAGGGACTGCATGACAACACTCTGACAGCTATGAAAAAGGGCGAATTAAAGGATTTAAAACAGGAACCGACAGAGCGATTGCGTGATTTTCAAAAACGTATTGACGACATGTATCGAGTAGCATATGGAGTGGGCCCAGCAACAAGCAATGATGCAAATGTGATATTAGTTAGAGATGATACAAAAAAGGGAATCTTGTTACAGGGCCTGCGTAAAGAAATTGCTACGTTAGTATGGAATCGCTTAGACCCAGAGGCTACGTACGCAGAGGCCGTAGAGTCAGCTATAGAAAGCGAAAAGCTAGTTGAAATTAAGAAAATTGCCCAAAGTAAAGATATAAATTCTGCAGTTTCAGCGATCACAAAAGACAGTGAGAAAAACGCGGCGAAAATAAAAGAGCTAGAAGACCTCGTGAAACAGCTGTCAACGGCAGCGACAGCAACAACCCAGTCAACTAGGCCTATAGATCTTGGCGACCCAGCAGTAATAGCAGCTTTCAACACGTACAATAACGCGCAGACAAATTTTCCACGAAACTCCGTTCGTTTCCCAGACAGTAACCGCAGCCGCAGCGTAAGTCCATTCACTTATAATAATAGATCAAATCGGCCGGCGCCGAACGCATCAGCTCAATCATCTAATATCAATAGGCCGAGTAATAGACAAGATAGTGGAATCGTTTGTTATGGTTGTGGCAAACGAGGCCATATCAGCAGAGACTGCTGGGGAGGAAATAATAATCGTCAATTTAATCGACAAGAAAATCCTCGTTTTTCGGGAGATAATAGGAGAAATCCGAGTCAATTTAATCAACAATGGAGACCGAATGGAAATCAGTCAAGTCAAGATCGCAGTCGGAATCAAGGGCGATTCGATCAAAACAACAACTCTTACGGTCGAAATTTCAATCGAGAAAGAGGTCAATCGAACGAGCGAGTGAGCCAGGATTATCGAAACAATCCCCCACGAAATGCGAGACAGTAAATTCATCTCACATTAATTGTAAATATCCTCCGCATGCACTTTAACATATTCCAATTAGAATAGACGATGTTACCACTTATGCTTTAGTAGACACAGGAGCGTCTGTGAGCGCAATGTCAAAATATTTTTTCGATAGATTACGTGACCATGTAAAATTAAACGTAGTAAATAATAATGATAAGTTGCGCAGCATTTGCGGATCCAGTATGGATATTGCGGGAATTTACGACTTAAACGTTAGTTTAGATAATAGTTCAGATGCAACAGCCCAACGATTTTACATTGTTCCAGCGTTGACCGAAACATGTATACTTGGTATTGATTTCATCACGAATAATGCGATGGTTATCGACGGCGAAACCCGTCGGGTAACTTGTAACATTAATAATAAACATTTTTCGTTCATGGGAGAAACAAATGTAACTGAATACAACTGTTCAGCTCTTATTCAGAAGCTTAAAGCTGTCGTAGCAACAAGTGATGACGATGGGGCAAATAGTGAGCGCTTACTAAATTCTCCAAAAATCTGTGCGAAAATCGAAGACGTTAATTCTGAACAATATCGTAATATGATTAATGAACTAGTAGGGAAAAATAAGGATGTAATAGCAAATAAATTGTGTGAATTAGGAAAAGCCCATGGAATTAAACATAAAATTACTACTACAGGAAAAGTTGTATATAAAAGACCGCGTAGACAAGCGAGAGCGAATTTAGAAACAATTGATGAAGAAGTCGATGAAATGCTAAAATATGAGATTATCAGACCGAGTTCAAGCCCATATAGTTCGCCCCCTCATTTAACGGATAAAAAAGATGGTGGAAAACGTTATTGTATAGATTTTCGCGATCTTAATACCGAAACTATTAAAGACAAATTCCCTATTCCGAATATCGACGAAACAAAAGACTACTTATTAGGTGCTCGTTATTTTTCAACACTCGACCTGATCAGCGGGTATTGGCAAATAGAAATCGCCGAAGAAGATAAACACAAAACAGCTTTTACCACCAGAAAGGGCCACTACGAATTTAATAGAATGCCATTCGGTTTAACGAACGCTCCCGCCATTTTTCAGGGTTTAATGAATAATTTACTACAACCCGTAATTTATAAATGTGCACTCGTCTACCTTGACGATGTAATCATTTATTCGCGAACAATTGAAGACCACATAAAACATTTACAAGCCGTATTCGACTTACTTCGGAAAGGTGGATTGAAAGTGAAGCTATCGAAATGTACGTTTCTACAAAAGTCAGTGAAGTATTTAGGACATATTATATCAGAAGAAGGACTGCGTCCAGATCCAAAGTTAACGAAAGCTATTGAGAATTACCCAACGCCACAGAATATGAGCCAAGTGAAAAGTTTTTTGGGCCTGTCAGGATATTATAGAAAGTTTATATGGGATTATGCGAATAAAGCGAGACCGCTTACGATTTTAACCCGGCAGAAAGAGCCGTGGAGATGGGGCCCCACAGAAGAAGAAGCATTTCAGTTTTTAAAGACATGTCTATTAGAAGATCCTATTTTGCGTTTCCCAAATTTCGACCTCGAGTTCATTGTCCTAACGGACGCATCGGGATTTGCTGTAGGATCAGTTTTGGCGCAAAGACATATAGTTAATGGTCAGAAGGAAGAATACGCAGTAGCATATGCGTCACAGCAGTTAAACGAAACACAAGAGAAATGGCACACGACAGATAAGGAAGCATACGCGATTTATCACGCATTGAAGACGTTTTACCCATATTTGTATGGTACGAAGTTTACAATTGAAACAGATCATAAAGCGCTTGAAGGATTTCCTAATATAACAGAGAATATGTCGAAAAAAGTAATTAGATGGGCATTGTTCGCCTCAGAATTCGATTTTAAAACGGTCTTTAGGCCTGGTGTAACAAATCAGAATGCTGATACGTTAAGCAGAATCCCAAAGACGACAGACGATGTAGTCATGTCTGGCCAGACACAAGTTATTAAAGCATTGACTACACAAACATTTGCCATTGAGCAGGAAAAAGACGAATTCTGTAAGAAAGTGCGTAGGAAATATGAGAATTATGTTCGTAGGAGCGAAAGAGTAAATGGAAATAGTTACGACAGTGAAAATGAAAGCGACACAGAAGAAAGTGACCAGATAAAAGAATTTGAAAATGGATTACTCGGCACGGCCGACGGAAAAATATTTGTGCCAGAAGCGCTAAAGAAAGAAGTATTATTGAGATTTCATGACAGTCCATTCGCGGGACATTTGGGAATTAAGAAAACGTTGTCGAGAATACAACGACGATTTAAATGGCCAAAGATGGCGAGAGACATTAGAGAATACGTAAGCAAATGTGAATTGTGCGCAAAAAGAAAAGCTGTAGGCTCAAGCAAAGCTCCTCTGAATCCAATCCCACCACCGACGCATGTTTGGCAAATTATGGCTATGGATATAATGGGGCCATTGACACCATCTGGTCCTGATAATCATTTGTATATTTTAGTTATGGGAGAATATTTAACGAGATATGTGACAGTCGCCCCATTGCCGGATCAAACGGCTGAGTCAGTAGCGAAGGCTTTTATTAAAAATATTATTACGCGTCATGGTGTACCAGAGAAAGTTTCGACTGACCAAGGTACAAATTTTATGTCTGATTTAATGGCTAGTTTGTATAAACAATGTGGTGTTACAAGAATCAGAACATCGGCATATCACCCACAATGTGACGGCATGGTCGAGCGTGTAAATAGGACTCTAGCCGATATTATTGCTTCATATGTTGAAAAAGAACCTAGTAAATGGTCGGAATTTTTGGACGTAGCCGCTTTTGCTTATAATGCGGCAGTTCATTCTAGCACTGGTTATAGCCCGTTTTATTTAATGTATGGAAGAGAAGCGCGCGAGCCCGATGATTTAATGCCGCCGGCGCGCAACAGAAATTTAACAGATATAAATATGATTTTTTCACAGCAATGGTACGATGCCATTGAAATAGCAAAAGATAGACTAGAAGAAGCGAAAGAGAAACAGAAATTTTATTATGATAGAAATACGAAAAGAACAGTATATGATGTTGGCGATATTATTATGTTAAAAACGATGGCTGAAACGCCTGGCAAATTCAATATGCGCTGGGAGGGCCCATTTAGAGTAACCGAGAAAAAGGGTAACGTGACCTACAACATAGTGTCAGTTGACAGCGGGAAAAGTATGGTGGTTCATGCTGACCGAATGAAGAAATTCCAAGGCCATGCAAGCCTTGAGGCTACAATTCCAACTGAAAAGCCAAAGACGAAAAAGCGAGCGCGATTTGTACAAAATGAAAATAGAATAACAGAGCCTAGTAGATATAATTTAAGAACTAAGATTCAAATGCCACAACGATATAGAAATTAATTAGAAGATGACAATATTTCAGATGGATATAAAAATCGCGCTCGGTCTACTGTCTCTCTTCTCCTTCATTCTCTATACGTCAACGTTGAACATAACCGTATGCGACTGCAGCAAGCCTGCATCAATTGGCCTGTTAGATGTGCAACTTCCAGCGTATTGCCAAAGTCAAGTAGATAAAAGTAAAATTATTAAAAATTATAACTTCTATGTAAAGGAAGAGCCACGCGCTCATTGGAATGGTTTTATGTGTAAGACGTGGATAAAAACGAAAAAGATAGATGGATTCTTTTTCGGTGGATTCGATACTGTTTTCACTACATCTGTTCGCGCGGTGACAGAACAAGAATGTTGGGAAATGGTACAGTATCATAGATGCCATGGAAATCAAATGCGCGGAGACACAGATGTATTTTCTTTTACAGCATCTCCAGAAGGTGAGGGCGCATGGATGCAAAGTAAACTTTATAGGACAGTAAACTGTTTGTTGCAACGATTGACGTTAAGAAAAGATTGCTCAAATTGGCCAATTACTTCTACGATAGGCTTAATATTAAATGATTCAGAAATATCTTTCACTCATCATCACGATGCTCTTGTCGTGTGGGATGCATCAAAAGCTAACATTTCTAAAAAATGCATTATGAATGAAGTAAAAATGGGAGCGGGTATAGTGACTAGGAAGGACGAAAAGACGTTTCAATTGATCGATAATGCGGCCCAGCTAGAGTACTTTTACCAGGAAAAAACGGACACAATTTGTGAGATGGAATTGCATAAACTAACCAATTTAGATACCGCTTATCTCAGAATTTCGACTGTTAATTCGTCAATGATTTACAATGTAGCTACAGGTTTCTGACTGACGCACGATTTTGGTGTAGCCGCGTGTAATGTGCGTATGCGACAGGGCTTTATTCTAGTTAATAATCAAATCGCAATACCCTCTGGCAATCAGGTGGAATGCACGGCTTATTCATATGTATCTACGACATATTTTAATTTCGTAAAAGCGCGATGTGGACAAACTGTTAATTTTCGTTGGGATGGCCAATCGCTCCACATAGTCGGGATAGCGGTTAAACCAACAGGTGCAGCAACCGGGTGCCTATCGACTGATAACAGCGACACCGCCCGGATATTTTTCAAGACTTGTGGTGACTATGACACAGAAAAGTGGATATTCGGTCCGCCAGGTACGTATGTACCGCCGAAAGGTGGCGGAAGCGCCCCTTTACTCATTCAACATCATCAGTTTATGGAACATCAAGCTGTGGTACACGATAATATATTAGCAGAAAACATTAGGAAAATGTACTGTGGCAACCTGCAAATGCGTAAATATTTGACAATGCTATTAGCAGAATCAAACGGCCTTAAATTATAAAAGTCTGCGCTGTGCACAGCAGATGAGATTACTGGACTTTCTCTCTCCCTCTCCATTCTGCTTAGCTCTATCGTCTCCATACGTTGAATGTAATATAACAAGAGTCGCGCGATACTTTCAATTATAACACCACGGACGACTCGTCGCACCCTCTTACATACTCTGCCGGGTTTTTTTTTTGCCATCTATTTATAGACTGTATAGCCAGTGAGAGAGACATGCAGTTTTTATTGCGTGCCAAATAGAGAGGGTGTGACATTCGCCTGCATTGATGTCCAATAGCGAGTAATTAAACTCATCCTCTCTTCGCTATTTTGAAAAGTAAAATTCAGGATTCTTTGCGCGATCCCAGTCTTTAGTCGAATACCAGAATGAGCCAGGACATCTGCCATAACAAACATTGAACAGCGGAAACGATTTCTGAGCGGAATTTCCGACAATATCTACTCTCGTTTTTTTTATGGTTTTACTATACTATACAGGGGTATATTTTTTCACATACAAATGCTCGAAATATATATCTGTATAGCAGCAACCTATAGAACAAGGGCGCACACACACATAGAGGATTATATATACAGTTCAGATGTCTACCCCCCTGAAGCCGATTGCAATGAACCAGTGACCTGGATTTCTCAGAAACATGAGTTGTAGCTAGAGGAAATAGTTTTATTTATTTGAAGTCCATTATTCCACAAATTCCATGGTGTAGTGGTTGTATCACTCGGCTGGTAGTTCATGTTGAGCACTCATGTTTCGAGTCCGGAGGAGGGCAAAATTTTTCGAAAAAAAGGCTCTCAGGTACCGAGAAATAAAATAGGGGTGATCCCTCAAGGGACGAGGGGTGGGCTCAGGTGTGCGCAAAGGGGCGGCCAAGGACGCTACGGAAGCCCGGTAAACCAAAAACTTTAAAGTCGATTTACTCAGGGATGCGTTCATTTGCACAAACTTTCCCATATACCATTCGAATCAGCTTAGCGAGCTCTATCGAATGGCGTTAAGTTTGATTAGATTGGAGATTCCGTGCCACTCTAGGCCACTGCCAAATTTCCCGCCTTGACCGGTATCTTTTCACTTCGTTTAGTTCGTGTCAGGTAGACACATATTTCCGCCACTTGGTTCGTTGGTGGCACGAATGCATAGAGTCTGGTGCGAAACATTTCTCGGCCTGAGTATAGATACGGGCATTCACTGCACAAGAATCGGGAATTCTCGCATTTTATTCAGCTTTTAGCTTGGGGTCTTCATTTCAAAAGGGTTGGGAAAATGGGAACATTGCTTTGTTTTTCTTCTCCAAAATGGATACGGGATGTTGTAAAAAAAACGCCGTCGGTCGGGCGGGATGTGTTCGCTACAGCGTCGGTGGGCTGCGTGGCCGATATATTGTCCTTGTGGGTTCACACACCGGCGTGACAGGTGTAGACTTTTTACTACCGATCCAGCGGTAGACAGGGCTATGTTTCATACGACAAAAGGGGTGTGAGGACCCTGTTCCTCTCCATTCTTCATTCTCGTTTTAGCCGTTTTTTTTTTTTTTTTTTTTATTCTCTCCCCCTGCGACAATTTTCCAGCGAGCAGTGGGTCTCTGGTTTCAGTTTTTTTTTTTGCGTTTGTTCCCCTTTTTTTTGTCCGTCCCTCTTCTTCCTTTCATTTTTTTGTCTCTGCCTTCTCTCTCTTCCCTTCGTTTTTTTTTCTCTCTATATATTTCGAGTTCACACGCCGCGCTTTGGGATATCGCTACCGAGATCCCCCCAGGCATTTCTCCCTATACCGGCGGCCGTCGGCTGACGGCCTTGAAGGTCCTACCATGCCGGGCAGAGAGTCAAGCATGATGCTTGCGGTGTTTTCTCGCGTCGGCGTGACCTGTAGCGACGGCAGGCCAAGTTTCCGTGTTTGTTTTATTTTTTTTTTTATTGTAATTACTTATTTCCCCTACTCTCTTCCTAATATTTTCGCGAGGGATGTGTCACGTGTCGGTGAACGTCATGTTTGATGGCGTTTAACGGCACTTGTCGTTTTTTTCTTCTTTCGCGATTCGTTTCGGAAAGGAGTACACCTTTGTTTTTTTTTCTCTCTCCACAAGTGGTTCTTGTTGTACGATCGCTGAGTTTTGGGGCAATTATTGTTTGACGACGCCGATCGATTCTATGTGCGTATTACGCTGGTTGAACACCATTTTCACGATGTAACAGAATTTTCTTTTCTCGATTGGCTATGCCATATCTCGTATTCTCCAATTTCAATTCATTGAGTGCTGCAATATCACTGTATGCCCTCTTTTCGCAGTGTTTTTCATATGGATTCTGATGAATCCTTAATTAGTGGCCGGACTCGGGTGGCCATTTCCTGAGCATTACATACCCCTTCCTTTTAGGCATGAGGGAAGAAAGGTATTTTCTCGTGCTCCGGGGAACAATTATCGTTCGGTGTATGGGGCTCTCCTAGCAGGGCATACGTAAAAGCGAGAGGTGGCTTTCGTTTCAACGAAGCCTCTTTCCACTCACCAGTTGTGGCCCAAGAATTATATGGATGTCATCCACTTCCGGATTTCTGGCGTGGTTTTCTTTTTTTGAGGGGGGAGGGAAATGTCAATTAACCGGAGAAACGGAATAAGTAATATAAAGAAAGGGGAAAACGGTAACACCTAGTGACGAGGAAATAAATTTAAAGATTGACGGTGTCATATGCTGAGCCTTCAAATGGCACCTTGTCTCGGGATTGTGTCCGGTCAATTCGGACGAGCAGATAATATGGGGATTTAGCGAGTTCCGGTCTGGGAGTATTACCAATACTCACCTCATCCAATTACAGGATGGATATAGGGTATGCAAATCCGGTTTGCATTTGCGCACCTTTTCGTTTTTTTTTCCGTGGGCGTTACATTACCTTCACTGTTGTAGGGGGGGAGGGGCGAAAAAATTTTTGCTATGGCAACAACATTTGTTTTCTTGCCGTGTTGAAATGGTATATGGCTGCCGTGGGACCGACGGCTTTTCCCCAGTTTTTTTTTTATTATTATGACTCTCCTCCTTCTCACTTCCACGCAATTTTCCCTGGCGTCTTTTCTTGACGCTTCTCGTATGTGTCTTCACGTATCCTTTATTTCGGCGGCGGTGCCGGATAATTCCTCCATAAGTTGCCTACTTTATAGTCGACTATGTTTATTCATTGACTCTAATCGATTTCGCCGGCCTATGCCGTCGCTTACTTATAACGTTCGGTTTATGCAAACGAACAAATGAAGATTGTTTCACTGTCATTGCTATTTTATATCCACTTTACCCTTTCCTTTCCCTCACAGTGCCTTCCGCGTTCCTGGATGTTTTCTATTTTGCTTGACGACGCCGAAATGTATCCTTCACTGTGCGGTTCCCGACACGTTTTATGCTATGTCCTGAATCACGTTATGGTGTTTCGCGTTTTATTTTTCCGTTTTTTTTTGCGCCTGTGTGATCATTTTTTTTATTTTTCTCTCTCTTCGACTTCTCCCCCTCCGTTTTTTTTTCTTCCTCTCTCCGTTTGTTTTTTTTTTCTTCATCATATCCACCCCTACGCTCGTCTCGTTTGAAAGTAGCAAGCCTCGCAACAACACAAACAACAAACCAACTACAACATCTTTGTGAAAAACAAAAAGAAGATGAATTATGTAGAGAAATTAGGAATTATTTAGATGAGGGAATTTTAAATGAGAAGTATGGAGAAAAGAAACCTGAGTGGGCAAAAGAAATAGAATATTTTGAAGTAGTCAACGTAGCGCTTTACCGACGGGAAATTTCTTCAAAAAAGAGTAAAAGAAACGAAATAAATTACCAGCTTGTCTTTCCCCTATCACTTCGTCCATTAGTGTTAAAAGAACTACACGATTCACCGATGGGAGGTCACTTAGCATTTTTACGCACATATTTCAAAGTAAAGAATAATTATTTTTGGCCAAGTATGAGAAAAGAAATTAAAGAATATTGTAAAGCTTGCAAAGAATGTAACGAAAATTCCAAACGTACGTTAAAAGCATATTTACATCCACATGGACTTACACAAGCACCTTTTCAAGTTATTGGAATTGATTTCCTTGGGCCAATAAAACCGGTGTAATGCCCCGAAATGACCTCCTGGGTCAGCGACCGATAATTAGTGATTCACCCGAATCACATCGGATACCGGCGTGAGAACGAGTCCAAGGTACCATCTGATGAAGCTTCCGAAGAAAGTCGCATCAGCAGAAACATGGGTATAAAACCCACTTGTAGTCTTGTCTCCCTGCGCTCTGTACTCCCCTGACTTTGTAATACAACAGTTCTTATCCATCAATCCTCTTGCTCTTCAAGCTTTCAAATTCAACCCCGTAATATACGTATTACACCGGCATCGACAAACGGAAATAAACACATACTGGTAGTTACAGACTATTTTTCTCGTTGGCCAGAAGCCATTGCCTTAAAAGATCAAAAAGCGCTAACAACAGCAAAATGTTTATTCGATAAAATAGTGACACGGCACGGCATGCCGAAAGCTATAATTTCAGATAGGGGAACAAATTTTACATCTAAATTATTTAAATTCTTTTGCGAAAAATTAAAAATCAGACACAAGCTAACAACGTCCTACCACCCGGCTAGCAATGGAGAGACTGAAAGGTTCAATAGAACAATAACAACTATGTTGCGAAAACAGCTGAAAGACGGTAGCCATGAAGACTGGGAAGACTTAATTAACCCATTGCTTTTTGCATATAGAAATTCGATTCATTCTTCATCAAACGAGACCCCGTATTATATATTACATGGTAGGGATGCCAACATTCCTATAAATGAATTTCTAGGGGCAGTCCCAAAAACAAATATTTCCCCATCAGATTACGTAGGGAATTTGGTAAATAATTTACGTTACACTTTTCAACGAGTGAAAGAAGAAAATATAAAAGCAAGAGCGCGGCAAAAAGAGCAGTACGATAAAAGAGCGAAAAAAAACCGATATATCGTGGCCGAAAAAGTTTTATTAGATATAGTTGTTGTAAAAAAAGGCGACAGCAAGAAATTTACTTCTAAATATAGAGGACATTTTCGTGTGATTAAATCATACGATAACATGACCGTAGACATTGCGGATAATTCGTACAACATACAACGAGTACATGTTAATAGGTTAAAACCTTTATTTGAAACTATGCTGTGGAAAGATGAAGAATCCCCTAGTTTTGAAAGCACTGTTGTAGGCGACCCACATTATAGGTCAATGGGTACGCAAGTAGCGGAAAAAGAGAGGAGAGAAGAAAAGGGAAAAGAAAAAGACGAAAATAACTCCAGCGACAGCGATGAATGGGAATCATTCTCTAGCGAGAGTGAATCAGATGAGACGGGAAATCTATTATTAAAAACACCTTGTAATAATAAGAAATCCAATAAGGGAATAGGCCAAACAAATAGAAATAAGGCAAAGTTAAAAAAGAAAAATGTGGCGAGTAAAAGTATAAAAGACAAAGAAAAAGAAAACATAGAAAGAAAGAATGAAACGAAAGAGAGAAAAGAAAGAGAAGTTCAAAGAGCTACAAATAGAAACTTGCGTTCTCGTCACAAGTCCGTTTCTCCCCCTTCGCCTACAACCAGTCTCATATTTCACGCACTGTCCACACCAGCTCAATCCTTTCACAACACTCACCCTCAAAAAAAGACCAGAGAAAAGAAAAGAGGAAATAGAAAAGAATTGATGAAACAAAAAGAAAACGAAATGAAATAAAAATCAGACTATATGAAAGATAGACCAACATGAATCCGGAGACCTCCTATTCGATATGGAGCAGATTTTGAAAAGCCGGAACACAATAAAAGTCAATAAAACAAGCATCTTAATGAGCCAGAATGCATACCAACAATGCGTAATAATAAATGGTTTTAAAAATACGTAAACATTTAAAAATAAAGAAAAACAAAAAAAAAACAGTGGGTTGAACCATATAGTTTTCTCGAAGTGTTGAGTGTTTAGCTGAAGAACAATCAGTTGACCCTCACTTCAAAATCTGCTACAAGTTCAGTCAGTTCTAATCTTTTGCTGTTACGTTACTTGAAAAAAAAAAAACAATAGTGAAAATGGTTAGTGGAAGTGAAAGTGAGTACAGCATGGATAGTGTAGACGAACGTGAAATTGTTCGTCGTGTAGAATTCGAGGACGGGCGAGTCGTCCATTTGCCAAACGAGACGAGCGCGTTCTCGAAGTTTTAGACAATAACGAGGAACTACAGTTTTATCACCGGTACGATGCCGGTGATATAGTGCTGCAAAGGGGAAAGCATCATTGGGATGCTCTAAGTCGACGGTCAGAAGGCACCAGAAGGGTGCTAACTAACTTGCGGACAAGCCAAATGTTAGCCGCAATGGAAAACGAAGACTGGCCAGCCGTTAGACAGTACATGCAACAAATCCTCGACATCGATCCGAGGAATCGACGCTCTTCGGAGCAAGAAATAGACTATTCCAGAATGCCACCCCTGGAATATGCACCTCCACCAGTGCAAGCAGAAAATGAAGACGACTTCTGGGAGGTCGATCACCCACAAGCCGATCACCAACATCCCATTGACTTAGAAGACGACTGGGGTGTGGTTGATAATTATCAACCAGTGGTCAACTTCAACAACGAGGATGACTGGGGCTATCAACCAGTCGACAATAACCCAATCATCATTAACAACAATAACAACGCCGTAGCAGTGGAAAACGACTGGGGAGACTGGGCTGGCGAAGGAGCAGCTGTTATTGCTCCACCTCCTAGTCCAGACTTCCAGCAACAATAATTGAATGTTTTTTTGTTTTTTTTATGTCACCAATTCACCATGCTACGTGTTCATCTGCTTAATGATGTATTCCCCCTTCTTATGCTTATCTTCATTTTCACATTCGCTATTTCTTGTTTAAAAAAAAAATGTCTCACTATTCATGCCTATTTTATGCTTCATGATGAAAAAAAAACAAACGAATATTTGTGTTTTCTGCTGTTTTACAAGGTAAATTCAAATAAATTCTTTTGGAACTGAATCATCAATAACTTATTTTTTCTTCCGTCGGTAAAATTACTCTTTGCATTCTTTGGTTTATTTTTCCGTCTTGTTCGTGTCCTTTATTCTTATTCCCTTCCTTATTTCGCCGCAATGACTCTCCGCTTCTTGCGTATTCACTTTCTCAAATATTACTCTTCAGCTTATTCAATTTCTATTTTGAACTTCTTTTACATTAATTATTCGTCTATGTTATGTAGTGTCGTTTTTATTATACTATGCGTTATCTCTATTATACTGTATGTAATCTATGTTATTTTGCATTATGTTGGTTGACCTTTTAAAAAACCAAAATCGCTTCAAACCAGAAAATCAAACAAAAAACCCACAACCGAGATTTGATAAATGCTTTAAAAAATCTTTAGTATTTTAAAATATGTCTTAACTCTAAATGTTGTCCACCCCAGTGCAAGCGAAGGAAAATGTTTTTTCGTATGCTGCTGCTGCTAGGCCTGTATGGTCTAGGCCTACATGCTATGGAGGTTGTTAATGGGAATTTTCGGTGGAATTTTACAATTCTCTGTAATAAGCCTTATAATACACAAATTAACTTGTTTGGAAGTTTCAAGTTTGCTTTTTCTTACAGTTTTCATTGGGTATTTAAAAACTATACAAAAAAGCAAGTACTGACTTCCAATCAAGTGTTTACTTAACAATAAAAAATATAGCCTAAATCACTAGTCACTGGACTGATTCAACGGATAAGCAGCAGCCTTAACGTTTGCGAAATAAATCAAATAAAACAAGGAACTTAAATGCTGCAGTATTTTTCTATGAGTCTACAGTCGACGAAAGCTCAACTCCAAATATTAAGAAACCTAGCCGTAATAGAACTTAATATAGCAAAGAGCAACAGAAAAAAAGAGGCGTGTACGTCAGCACCGCAGCTGAGACGAAGAATGAAGGATTCATTTTAAAAACATCCTATTGGCAAGTAAACGCTGAATGGGCGGGGGAACAGGAACAGATTCTGTAGCTTATAGCCTACTGTTTGGTTTTTTAAAAAGAATACGACCTCGCTATATTGCACTCGACTAGTATTATACACGACCAGTAAAAAAAAGCCAGTGGGAGCCACGGGCTTTTTATATATATATGGAACAGCTGAGTGCTGCTGGCTGGAGCAAGAAAAAATTATATAAGAGAAAAAATAAATAAAAAAAAAAAAACAATTTATATACAGCTTGCATTTCCCATATATTCATCATCTGATTTCTCATGTTATTATAAAAACTATCGCATGCATTCCGTGTTTAAATTAAAAAAAACTCGCTACCCCCGATCACACGATTCAAAAATCCCATGCGCATGAAAGCATGATTTCTAATTGCCGGTTAATGCTATTATGAAACAAATTGCTTAGACAATTTATTTTTTAATATCCTATGCGATCCACAATGATTGTTTTCGTATTATAACCGGGATTCTCAAAATAGTATTGGCATTTAAATTAGGCTATGATAATCATTGTAATTTAAATACAGATCACATTTCGATTGTTATTACTCGGAAGAAATCGGAAGAAATTATAAAAAAGTCGCACCACGCTGAAATCCAAAAGTACCTTACATAAATTATAGAATACAGTAAATAAGTTTTTTTTGCTGGGATTCGTGAGTCGTGATTGATCTTTCTATAGTCATCAAGGTGGGCATCAAGGTGGACTATAAAAAATCTGCAAATAAAGATGTTGGAACAGAGAAGACCCTATTACAACGTATTTTTATGTAAAATTTCTGTTGGATTTGCGTTGGATGGAGTTGGTTCTTATTTTTTAATCGATGCTACTGCACTCCTGAAATACAGGCTGTTTTTATCGAGATCTTTATATGGAAGCCTTGAAGCTCGCTTGGAAGCCTAAACACTTCTCAATTCTTTTGCTTTCTATACGTTGAATTACCTATAGTCAAATGTTAAACGGCAATGGATTTTATGTATTGTTACAAATTATAAATTTATTTGTAACATTTTGATGACGGCTCTTATATAGCTATAAATATAGCTCAAATATTAGTATACCTGTAAAATCTCTCTCGGAAAGACGATCTATTAATGGCAGTCAAATAAAAAAGAATATAACATTATAAACAAGGGTAGACTACGAAAAAATTGGTCTAAATTCATCATGTCATATATATATACAGGCTAATTCCCTGTAAGAGGGATAATTCTCCAAGAATAAGTCAAGAAAGAGAAGCGAAGCGGTTAGGCCTGTATATATTATACAAAATTTAGCTATATAAAACTAAAATTAAAATTAAAGCTAATTTAATTAAAGCTAAACTCAAGGCTAAACTACTAAAATTTGCTATATATTATAAGTTGATGTCTAATTATAATATAAATACCTTCCATCAACTTCCTCTTCTATAGCTATCGCCGTGCATGACATTCAAAATTAAAATACAGTTTTGAAAAATCTATATCATATAGATCTTAGTAACATCCAAATCTTATGGTTAGAATTATACACGCAGGCTTTTGAATGCATACGTAATGCAAGCCGATTTTTATTTTATAACGAATATGCAGAAGAAAAAAAATATGGTGTATTATTCGTAATTTCGTAACAATATACAGATTATCTCATATATTTCCTGATGATGAAGCATTAGAAAATTGTTATTCATAATCGCTGGTCTTTTTTTCACTATTTTCTATATGTAAAAAAAAAACAAAAAACAAAACAGTATATGCCTCAGCATCCAAGACGGCGTTTCACGGCGAAGAAAATAGCCTAGATAAATACATGTTTTTCATTTTTTTTTATTACCTCAACCCAAGTGGTGAATCTGTAGTCACATGTTCAAAAGTAAATTTTATCGATTTCGTTTTATTCCGTCGAATTGTCATTTTTTTATTATTGATTCAGTGACGGCAAATGAAATGCGTATAGGCTGGCGGACTGACGGTATTGTTCAAATTTGAGGACAACAACTTATACAGCCTGATATTAAAGAAATGGGCTAGAATATAAACTAGATGAACAAAAGAATCAGCAGTGAAACCCGTCAAACCCATAAACAAGCTAATCAATTCCGTATACCAACAAATTTGGAATCAGCATGTATGAGCATATGAATAGTAGCCTATTTTAGCATCATGAATATTCGAGGAAATAAATGAAAGCTCACATCGATCGATTTTTCGACAATGAAATAAATTGAAATTGAATTTAAATGTATAAATTATTCTAAATAAAAGTAGAGCCTATTTAAAATTATTTAATATTCAACAATTTTTGATGTAATAATGTAATAAATTGATTATTTGTTTTGATATTGGTTTACTCGATTTGCGTCATCAGTTGAAACAATAGCATTACATATTTACACATCTGTAGGCCTATATTCCATGTTGAAGCAGATACAGTACGCTGGTAATATATTAAAGAACAGCGGGACTATATAGCTCAGTTTATATCATTGGCCAACTTGCTTAAAAGAATTTAGGCATTTGTTCAAGGGAATATAAAACTATTAAGATTTATTCGTTGGGATATCATTTAAATTACTAATAATTTAAAATATTCTTTTAGAGCACACTATATACGTACGCTATTTTTACTCGTATCGGCCTAATATGAAAAATTTAAAAATCGGAAATATTTGAGTTTTATTTCGTTATCTTTTATCAGAGATCACAGGACCACAGTCCGAACTCCGAACGAATTTTTCTCAATATAGGACTTCATATAATACAAACCGCGCGATTCTTAAAAATCTTACCGAACTTCTCTTGAATACTTGCAACCATAATAAAAATTTCAGATCACTCTCCACGTACTCTATATATTTTTTTAAATGTATATGCATGCCCATTGTCCAAATGGGCCAAATTATTTTTATGCAAACAAAAACCCATCCTCATTATAGGCCAACGCTATTTCATCGACCTGCCTTTCAACATTACGTATTTGTCATTCCTCTATATCATTATATCCAACTCAAACAGATTAATCAAACTGTTCCTGAATACACGCGTGAACTCCAATGCAAAAATTTTACCTGTTGTATAAAATGTCTTTTTGTTTGAATTGCAACATATGTGCATAATCGAAGAAAAAAATAAATGTATACCAATCGAGAAACCGCAACACTCAAGTCTGAGTAAACGCCCGTAAACGCCTAATAATAATAATAATTTTTGAAAACGATGCTTATTGTACCGAATAGTTAAATGTAGAAGAAACTATAAAAATAAAATATGCTGTACTTGGTGTTACCTCCGTAGCGGTTTATAGTTTCCTATCCTGTTATACTGGGAAAATTTATTTACAAGTTTATTGTTTTTTATTTTTTACTATAAATAATCAATGAGTGATTTTTTTCATTTTTTTTCTCTCCTCAACAGTCTCGCCTGAATAGAATCTGCACTCACATGTACAACAAAAAATTTTTTCGATTACTTTTTGTACCGTCGGGTTAATTGTCAATATATTTGTGATTGAGTGATGATTCAGTTGACCGGTTGACCGTTGAGATATCATTCAAATCGCAAGAAAAAGCTATAGCCTGAATTTATGTTTATGAATGGATTACAATAAATAGATGACCTGATAAGAATTTGCTATAGCAGTTCGCCTGGCCAGCTAATCAATTTCGTATACCAGAAAAATTGGAACCAACATATAAGACATTTGAGGAAATAAATAAAAGTCCATCGATTTTTCATCGTCAATGAAAAATCGTAATTATATTTTGATGTTTCAATTGTCTTTATTAAGACAATTATCAGAGTTGAAACCTGCGTGCGCTCATAAGCTCAAATTTTACACGTGAACGAAGGGGAAAACGTGAGCTTATGAGCGCGCCAGGTCTCAACCCTGGCAATTGTACATATTATAATAATTTATATAAAATATTATAAAATTTATGTGTAAACAGCGAGTAAACAGTAGCCTATAATCAATACAGCGGAGCCTAGTAAATATTTAATAAAATATTTTTCAATTTTGTATTGAACTTTAATTGACAAATATAGTATATTGTTATATACGCTTCGTATTATTACAAGTTGAAACAAAGCCACAAAGGTAAATCAGGTGACTAGAGTAAACCAATAGTTAGTTTTTTTAAGGAATAAAAAAAAATAATAGTCTTAACTATAATCGGGTAAAAAAGAATGTGAAAAATCAAAAATGTCATAATTGGGCAGAATAATTACGGATCAGCGTCGTGTAGATCAGCGTCTTCCTTCTTCTATATACTCTGTTACGACATTGCTGGCATGACGACGGATTTCTTGACAAGATGCTTGAATATATTGCTCAAGTTGAGTGTACAGCGGGAACAAACAGCAAAAAAAAATGACGTACGTATCGCACAGCTGGAATGCATGTAGACTTCGCCGTTATCGTTGATTCGTTTCAACAGCGATTCACTCAAGTTATTTTCTCCCTGAAAAACCATAATAGATGTTTAATAGATAACAAATATCAAAGAATAAAGAAATCCATGAGATGTAATATTTTGTATGTGTTATAACTGTTTTATACCTTGAGTCGGAAGCCTGTCGGAAGTAAACAAGGCCCTTAGCGGGAGGAACAAGAAATGCAAAGCGATCGTCCAGCACTGACAACATTTGATAAAATTCGGCCAATTTTATTGTTTACGAATGTAATCACGTTGTCCCTGTGCCCCATACGAGCGCATCATGAACCAGAGTTTCAACGAACGGAATCGTCGACCAAGTGGAATTCACCAGTGCTGAAATAACCTTGGAAATAACAAAAAAAAAGTTTCAGCAGTCAAGAAATGCTGCGTCTCATTTTTCTTTCACTCGAAATGAATTTTATTGCCCACGCACTCGGAAAATCTGGAGCGCTGTTTCGTTGATGGTCATGTTTCAAGAAAAGGGGGTCGACGTTGAAAGAAGTCACAATGTTATATGAATCCTTGAACCTTTTAAAAAAATAAAAATAAAGAATTTTACAATATGATGCCTTTATTGTTTTTTTTTTCTTTGCTGTATGCTGCAGCATATGTGATATGAGAAAACCGAAAACCTAGTACCACATATACCAATCAAAGTTAACAATATTTGGCCATTTATGCGGGAAATAGTTAAATGAATCGGCTCGTTCAATATTTTTCATGTATGTAGTGACGATATTCCTCGCAGATGAAAGCCCAACCTTAAAAAGGACGAGACAGTAAATGACCAAGTAAATTTAAGGTTTAAATGAAATGATTTTTTATCTGCGTAAAATGAATTGACGTGTAACCACAATTGTTTTTCGTTACAAAAGGAGCTATAAGCTCCT
The DNA here is from genome assembly GCA_030770115.1 of Daphnia galeata. Taxonomy (NCBI): domain Eukaryota; kingdom Metazoa; phylum Arthropoda; class Branchiopoda; order Diplostraca; family Daphniidae; genus Daphnia; species Daphnia galeata. The sequence goes on from CM061118.1 coordinate 3,074,979, forward strand.
TAATGATGTCGAAAGAGCAAGAAGCATGAAGAGGTTGCCAAGAATATCAAATGTGCCCTTAGAAATTAACAAAGGACGGAATTTTTCTTTTGCCTACGTCTTCTTCTATGACAGACTGGAGTGCGACCACGCCCATTTAAAATTCATCACCTAGGAATTACAGGATGAGGTCATCTCGTTTACCACAGAGCTAGCAAGAAGAATGGGAGATGGACCAATTAATTTGCCCAGCCAGTCTATCATTACCAACACTTCAAGTTTGGAACAAGCTGAACTATTAGCCCAACCTAACCTTAATAGAATTCAAAGAGGAAAATAAAATATTCTTAGCAAAAAATCTGGAATATAATTTGAATAAATAAATATCACAGCACAAGTTTGTGACAAAAAAAAGGTAGCCGACTAGCATGTAATGGTATATATACAGGCTACCCATGAAAGGCCGACGCATCCGATAGCACCGCTCATTATAGTATGGCAGCTAAAATACCCAGCCATGAGTTGCCCGTCGGATAATAAGCGTAGAAACTTGGTGAGGGCCAGTGAGTGACCTTAAGTAATATTGGCCTAATATAAATTGAATAAATAATATTATCATCATTCATGGGTTTTATTTTAATTTATCTTTTTTGAATCATCACAGCAACTTTTGTTCCCGTCGGACTTCAAACATTTTTCTAAAGCACTACGGTAATATATAAATGTAAATATAATTAAAATACGACACTAAATATTGCACTAAAAAAATATCTGCTTACACCGGGAGTAATGAGTAATGACACGTTTGACATCTTGAAACATGGATTGCCATGTTTCGTTCTCTTTTTGTTCTGGAGGTTCCTTCCTCTGGGTTGAAATTCGCGCAAATATCCCGACTGGACCGTCGGTAAAACGGGCCTATTGAAATGAACAGACTTTTTATTATTTTTGATTCATTATGGAACATTAAGGAAGCGACCGGGAATTCACACAGTCTAAAAAAATAAAACAAACATCATCCAATTCAAAGTCATACAAAAAGGCTTTATTATGAAACTTACAGCGTGTTTCTGTGATGCGATAAAGAATATATTTACTATTATAATTCAACGGTCATATACTCAGAAAACAACGCACGAATAATTCATAATTTTTTATAACATTCAAATATAATTCTAAAAATATATTTTCAATATGTAGACCTATCATCATTTTCATTCACCGTCACTCACACATGAACTATTTTTATGATTACTTATTGCGAATATTATCCAAGTACTCTATAACCGTACAACGTATATGGTATAGTCACTCAATTGGTGGGCAGCTGAACGAAATTGTTGCGAGTCCATTTAGCGATAAAATATAAAAAAGTAAAGAACTAATATGGAGAATATTAGATGCACAACGGAAGAATAAAGAAATCGACTAGTATTTTCTTTTATGTCCAGTCGACATGCATGCCCTGATGCTAACTGCCAAGTCACTCTGGAAGAGGGTGCGGCCAAGTCATTGCCATATCTTCATATCACAATATGTGAAAAATGTGATAAACTTGCAAGTCATCAATCGCTTGAACATGCTGGCTTCTTGGAATTACCTAACTATTACATGTACATTTTTAAAGAAAATATAGTAACTCCATATGGTTAATTAATAATATTTCTGTTATAGCATACATTGAACAATATAATACAGTATATATGTCGTAAAATAATGTTAAAAAGAAATTATTTCCGATGTCTAAAATTCACAGTCCTATAAAATTTGAGCTTTATATTGGAATCATTGAGATGGTGACTCAAAACGTTTTGTAACCTATTAAAAAAAATCAGGAAACAATTATATTAATAACAATAAAAAAAGTGCGGACGGAATTTCTAATTGAAAGAGAAAGTGCGGGAAAAAATCTTGTCTGTAATATCTCGAATACATTCAGTAATTCTTGTTTTCTTATTATTTCGATTGTTTACATGATGGCGCTCTAACCAACTGAACCAACCAGTGCTGAATCGAAACCGATCGAGACTGCTGATTTAAAAGGCAAAAAATTAAAAAAAAAATGCTTTTAATCTTTTCTTCTAATACATTAGCGGTTGGTAACTTTTTCTCTTCTTTATTTAGTTCGATCGTTCCCATTGAAAAAAACTATCCGAGCTCAGCATAGTTTTAGAGTTAGATGCCAATGTTGCTGCGTCGGCAGATGTACTGCACCCTTGAGAATTAAATTCCTCAATTTTTTTTCTTGTTGCTGTTGGCTGAAGAGGTACAAATAACGGTAAAAACTTATCGGAACTTATCAATTAACTTATCGGTTATTAATAGCAAAACGCGGGCGTACAGTAGCCTAAAAGAAAAAAGAAATGAAAGACAACAACATATTTTTTATACGCTGATGAGGCTAGCAATATAAGCTGCTGGCAGCTGTTAACTGGCATCTTGCATTTATGTTTCTCTTGGTGCGCGAGGAAAAGATTGGCCCGTCCCATCTGACGTCTCTTGAGAGATGAGAGGACATACAAAGCCGCCACATACGCTTCTCTTCCACCTCCATTGTATTTCGTATCTATAGAAAATACGTATCCAAGCAACAAATGTGAAACAATTGAAGTGGAGAATTAAAAAAATAAAAGAAAGTGGCGTATACATCGACGAACACCTGCGCATATGATAAAGATCGTTTTCGAAAAACCATACATTGTTTTGATTTGTTGAAAAAATAGACGCCTCTTTTGATCAAACTTTAGATGCCCAGTAAGCAAACTAGTCTACCATTTCAAAGAAAAAACCAACAAAGAATCAAGACGATGGTAATTAAGTTCTTTGTAAATTATTTAAATTCTCCGCAAGGATCGTAAAATTGAACTTATTCACACCCAGTTTAGTTTTTTTTAAATTCAAAGCTTCAACCACCTTCGTTAGCCACTTATTATTTTTCCATATCCAACATCGGAAATATTTAGTATAAGATGTAAGCGGAATAAATATGCTGCTGATATATAATAATAGCTCTTATTTCTTGTTGAGAATAAGCATATATTAGATATGCAATTATGCATGTAGTTGCAGGTTGTTGGACAAATTAAGTATTCGAGTTTCCGCGAGATTCTAAAGGTTGAAAACGAAAAATATTTATATATTTTACTTCTATAGAAATTCTTATATTGCATATATTATATGCAATAACAAAATATGTAAGGCTTGATTGGCATTTTACGGCATTTTATTTTATGTGACATGGTTCAAATAAAGGGTAATATTGTTTGATTAATATAAAAGTTTTACCGATCACAAATTAAAATTAAGTGTTCGTCCTCGTCGTGGTCATTCATTCAACATTAAATGTTTTCAATATCAAATGTTTTCAATTTAAAATGCGTAGCTATATAATACCGAATATATACTTATTAAAATAAGCCCGCCTAAAAACTAATCAATAAAATCGCATTAATGAGGCTTGTGATGCGGCACAAGAACTGAATATCCAAATAACGATAGGCCTATAAGTGTGTGCTGCATGCATGCATGTTTTTATTCTGAGGAACTGTATACACTGGCTTACAAGTCGCATGCATTCAAAATTGAATGTCTGTATCAAAATCGATCAAAATAAATTTCTTTCTTTTAGGTCTAGGCTACTTGTACGTCAGCCAGCACTTACCGCTTCTTATTTGTGATGTGGAAGCCAAAGTCTATACATACATATACGTACGTCTCATTTATAGTATATCTTTACAGCATATAGCAGTTAACTGTTCAATATACCAGGAGGTGCCGGTGTGGCGGCAGGTCCCTCTTGGAGTTTTTTTTTTCGTGTGGTAAACGTTGAATACGTGGTTTTGACTTTACCATAATTTTTTAAGCTCATTGCAATAATTGTTTTTTTTTCATGAACTTTGTTACTATCGATGTTCCGATTCTTGCGGAAAAATCTTATGTTACTACTTAAAATATGTAATTGAAACTTGATTGTAATATAAAATAAAACACGGAGGGAACATACGCAAAATCTCCCCGCGCCTCTCACAGGTCTTAACATGGAGCCTTATGCCAGACAGTCACTTGATAAACTTATGATAACTGATAATCTAAAGGTCCAAATTTTTTTTTATTTATCTAAAAAATTCAGTAAAATCCTAGCGTTTAAGAATCAATCGCTCATTTTTGGTGTTCGTAGGACATATTTTTTAGGTATTTACACTTACATTTTTAATCCGAGAAAACATTTCATCGGAATGCATAATTGATACAATTAGTAAAAAATAATAGAGAATAAAAATTACTAGTAAAAAATTGAGTATTTTAAACTATTTCCAAAAAATCAAGTTTTAACTACATTTTTAAAGTAGTAAACATAAGATTTTTCCGAAGGGGTTTTTTGGGGGGTAATCAAATGACATCCATCATCATCGACAGACTTTTTCCACCCGAAAAGGGGAGACCACCCCATTTCTCCCTCTTATCCCCCGAAAGGGGGAGGCCCGGGTGGAAAAGGGACAATTCCCTTTCTACACCACTTCCGCCAAGCAAAATAAAAGATTTTTAAGTAGTATAGGCTGCAAGATTGCGCAGTGGTGGCAGCACCGCTTCTCTGTTGCCTCTACGCATACCAATGCATTGCAATAAGGTCTATAGGTCAGAGAATAGGCCTTTACCATTTAGTCTCGCTTAAATTTTCTTGTTCTCCACCCGAGTCTCCGCCCATGCAGTATTTACAACATATCTTCGAACCAATGGTATTTTGGTAACATCCTACATTTTCCAGCTTTAGCCGCGCTGATGAAACGCCCTGTTTTTCTTGTCCTGTTTGCTTGTTGTATGACTACAGACTATATACTGTGGTGGCACTTGCTTTTTAGTTTTCGTTGATGTCAGTCTAGAAAAATATACACGAATAGTTCATTTTAAAAATTTTATCAATTCTGCAAAATCAAAGTTGTTCATCCGTTTCAATCAAACGGCTCATTTTTCATTGTGAAGTTAACTTAATTGAAAGTCATTTCTTGCTTTTAGGTATAGTTTCCACAATTTGAATTGTACGTGAAAGCAAATTTGAAACTTTCCACTAAGTTAATTATTTTTTAAATTTGTCCACCTGATATCACGAACAATTTGGAACGTCATTGCCGCACAGAGCTTTCACGCCGCTCGGGAAAGCGCCTATATGATCTTCACATTAGCAGCAATCTTTACTATCCCTTATTTTTTCTTGATTGTATTAATGAATTAGCAGTAGAAATCCTTTTTTAAAATATTTGAACGATACGAAAATAAACAGACATACGATACAGCAAACAGCTACCGTAGATAAGGAGATGGCTCACTCTGTAGAAATTCCAGTAGTCGACGTTTTTTCCCTTCCCCCTCGTTTCAAGACGAATTCGACTGTAGTGCCTCTATCGGCGAGATCCAGAAGCCTTGTTCTAAGTGGGGGATGTGCGTGTGTAGGGGGAATGGGGGTTCAGAGAGGGGGAAAACAAAAGGGGACCCGGTGACCCGCCACGTAAGATGAAGCTTCCGGAGCTCGTCGATGAATTACGTCGTCGTCGGAGGCAAAACGCTCTTATAAAAAAGAGCGACTTTCTTTTCGGATTAAAAAAACCCCAGAGAAATCTGACTTTAAAAATGTCAACAAAATCCTGGTACTTACCGTACCCGGGATAATCTCTAAAACAAATAAAAAATTTAATACATTTAAGAAAAATCAATTAAAAAAAATATATATATATAATAAGCACTTACATATAGTAAGTGTCCATGGGGGACACTTTCTTAAAATAGGGGAAAAAATAGGGAGCATCATCCTGGTTTGGATGATGCTATAGAATAAAGTTAAAACTTCTTAAACAAATTTGAATATGATTTTTTAAAGTCTGTCCCAACATGTTAAATGGATTTTCTTATATTCTTGTTCAGAGTGCTGTGACGTTTAACTAACCGACCACAACAGGAAGTCATTAGAAACACTACAATGGGTAACCATCTGTTCAGGTCAACATAACAGTATGTATTGTGTATCCAGTACAGAAGCTTTCGGCAGTTCCCTACCATGACAGGTTTTCACCAATCAAAAAACGAAAGGTACAGGGTTGTAGATCCATGTAAAACGGAAAACTTTGAACGCGTTTTTCGGGCACTCCCGTTCATTTGCACACCCTAAACCCTATATTATTCTTGATCGCCGTGACGAGATCTACAACCCTGTACCTTTCGTTTTTTGATTGGTGAAAACCTGTCATGGTAGGGAACTGCCCTCCATTACATGTAGTAACGTTATCCAATACACATCTTGTTAACTCCATCTAGATACTTGTGTCTTCATTCTATCCCGTAACACCACTTGTTACAGTGCTCTAGAGCAATCTGAACAAGTTCAATATTCTTGTCAACAATACGGAACATTTTCGTTTCAGTACGAGTTGCTTACACTACGAAAATTGGCGTAAGAATAAAAAATTCTTGGTAAAGCCACTGTTTAAAAGGGTCACTTTGATAATAAAAATCACTTTTTTCACTGGGCAGCGAAATCTAATACACCGACAGAACTATACCATCTGTTCAACAAGACACATTTACTATTTTTAAAATGTGATCTGGGTTATAGGAAAGCCCTACGCGTCAAAATTTTGTACAGTTCTTTTTTTTTAACGACAAAGTTGACAAATTTCGGAAAAAATAATTTTTCTTTGCTGCAGGGTCTATTATTCTTCATTTTCATTCGTCGAATGCTCTTCTCGTAAATTTTAACGTATCTGTTGTCTAATTAGTCGATCCTCGTCGTCCGACGAAATTTTTTTCCTTGGGGAAGAAAATATCTTCTCCCGATTCAAGGAACCAGAGAAATCTGGCTTTGAAAATGTTGAAGAAATCCCAGTACTTAGCGTACCCGGGATAATCCCTAAAAGAAATTGAATATTTTAAAAAAATCAATATTAAAATATATATATAATATTTAAGTACTTACATGTAGTAAGTGTCCATGGTGGACACTTTCTTAAAATCTGAAAAAAATAGTTTAAAATTTTAAAAAATATCTCAATATGTTTTATCTTAAGTTTTGCCCAACGAAGGAGTTCAGAGTGCTCCAGAGCACTCTTAACCAAATCAATATTTTTACCACAAATTTGAACATTTTTTTTCAGTACGTTCCTTGCGCTACAAAAACTTGCGCAAAAATGAAAAACCATGGTAAAAGCCACTGTTTAAAAGGGTCCCATTGACAATAAAAATCCCTTTTTTCAAAAGGCAGCGAAATCTAATACAACGACAGAACTATACGATCTGTTCAATAGGACACATTTTTTTGTTTTTATAATGTGATCTGGGTTATTGGGTAGGCCCTAAGCGTCAAAAGATATATTGCCTAAAGGATAAAGTTACTTGCTAACTTTTGAACTTTTTTTTACAGTTCTTTTTAAAGTTCTTATTTTGATTTTAGTTAGGTACCTTAAGAAAATATCTTCTACCGATTGAAGGAACCAAAGAAATCTGGATTTAAAAATATCTAAAAAATTCCGGTACTTAGCGCCGGGTCCCGGTATAATCCCTAAAAAAATTGAATATATTTAAAAAATCAATATTAAAAAATCAATATAATGTACTAAGTACTTACATATAGTAAGTGTCCATGGTGGACACTTTTTTAAAATGGGAAAAAATAGCCAGCATCAACCTGGACTGGATCATGCTAAAGAATAAAATTAAACTTTTAAAAAACATCTCAATATGGTTTATCTTAAGTTTTGCCCAACGAGGGAGTTCAGAGTGCTCCAGAGCACTCTGAACCAAATCAATATTTTAACCACAAATTTGAACATTTTTTTCAGTACGTTCCTTGCGCTACGAAAACTTGCGCAAAAATGAAAAACCATGGTAAAAGCCACTGTTTAAAAGGGTCCCATTGACAAAAAAAATCCTTTTTTCAAAAGGCAGCGAAATGTAATACAACGACAGAACTATACGATCTGTTCAATAAGATGCCCTAAGCGTCAAAAGATATATTGCCTAAAGGATAAAGTTACTAAAATTTTGATTTTTTTACAGTTCTTTTTAAAGTTCTTATTTTGATTTAAGTTATGTAAAGGATTTTTTATGCAAAACAGAAATTTTTTGAATTTCAAGATTTAAATGTGTTTATTTTGCCATGTTTTCTTTTTATTGTTTATTTTTATCATTTCGGGTATTTCTTTTTTTAAAGGCAGAGTGAATAGAATCATTTCTACCAAAATTTTATTCAAAATTATTATTTCTTCTTCTTCATAGTCTAGATCCCCATTTCCGTTTTTTCCCTTAATTTTCTTTTTTCAAAGAGGAAGTAGCCGAATAATTATATGCGTTGCATGACTGTTTTGTTCCATTGCCGCGTTTTACGATATCTATGCAATCCAGTGTAGGGGGGAAATTAAACAATAAACATATTTTTGATAATTGATTAGGAGTGAAAAAGACTTACTATTGTTTGCCAAATTTACAATTGGATTCAAAATGATGCTGCATAGGAACCATTCCTCTAATGCAACGGCTTCAATGAGATTGTTCTTGTACTATGTATTTAAAAAACAACATTTCTAATTGAACGCTATGCAATGATGATAGAATATACTAACTCCTTCCATTTTTTCCTCAGTGAAATATGTGGTCCAACTTGAATCTTTTAGAGGAACTTAGACGAACTTGTCTTATATACGTACGAGCGGCAAAACATGCAGCTGTAGTCTAACTGTTACGTAACTGTGCTACTTTATAATCCAAGTTGGTCTCCGTAAACTAATAGGCCAAACTGGTTGGCTCACATAATAAGGCAATCCGTATGGCCTATAGGGTAATGCTTTTCTCTGATTAGCTGATTCTGGTGGTAACTGTAAAGTGCGTAGAAAAAATGATTCTATAACCAGGAATTATGCCGTGTTTATATCATTAAATATGAAAGTGTAAGGCGCTTTTATGGACGAGTAAAAGTGTGCTTACTTAGAAATAAACATAAAGACAATTCAAGACAAAAATTCAATTCTTCGTCTAAGTTTATTATATTACCACGGAGATCTAGTAGAGAGGAGTTACTCAGCAGACTGACTGACTACTCGGTCTCTCTAGTGGCTTTATATACTACACAGATTTCATGTAAGTGTGAGGGTATGGATTTGATGATGTCCATGGATTGAAAGTATCCATGGATCTGAAGATGTCCATGGATTTAGACATAATTATATTGGGAACAAGATGCTTAGTGAGAATAAAGAATGAAGAGAGTGTATGCACAAATATTGGTGCATTACAAACCTCCCCCCCCCCCATAAAAGACACGTCCCCGGGTCTTAACATGGAGAAAAATAAAATGAATAGCAAAAGTGGGGGAACACTACACACACGTAAACTAACGGGGGACACGCAATAAATCTTCTAGTTATGTCAACGCAGGGGGCGAAAACCGTCTAGACGTGGGTAAAAAAAAAAACGATGGGTGTTAGCATTACCCTACACGGCAAAATAAATGTATAAGAAATGGAATAAAACGAGTATGGAAACATAGAAAAACTGCACAAAATTAGTCGAAAAAGAAAAATCAACAACAATTGAAAAGAAATATCTAGTCTTTAGAAAACTGTTGTATCAGGAATCGACGGTCGTTATCGTATTGGGCCATGATAAACTGCATATCTGTGATGAGTTTTCTTGACAATTTCTCCAGTTCCGTTTCCAGTGTCTCTCGCTTTTCGGCAGGGCTTGTAGTAAACTTACGAGCTCCAAACAAGGACTCGTACGATGGTGGTTGATTAGCGATGATCTGTTCGGATGTTGATTGGCGCGAAGTAGATGGGATGTTGGTCGCGGCCTGGCTTGATGTAGACGGTCGATTTATTTGTCGATTTAGATAGGTATTAAATTCACTTTGGTCATGAACGTGGAGATTTGGTGAATTGCTATCTGCCACTGTGGATGGAATATCAATTCTTTCGAGAGGTATACGGCGGGTGTTGCCGTATATCTCAAATCTCGACGGACGTTGTCCGGTAACAGCACTATGTCTTTTACTACTAATACTTGGTACAGGTTGACGGTCGTACGGTGTAATGTTTTGACGACGACGCTCATTGTTTTGTTCCACTTCACTGTCACTTTCACTTAGCAGTTGTCGACCTCTTCCGTAACCGGACATTTTCTTGGTGACTGAATTGTTGAGTTACGAAATGACGACTGTTGAAATCAGTTCATTTAGTTCACTCTTTTTTTTTTTTTTAGAGCGTCTCGCACCGTACTTGACCCCCTCCCCCCATACGTAATTGAACACTTTAAGTGGAGTTCAATGGAATTGTGTGTGGTCAAACTCTGGAAAAAGACATTCAGTCTGACTTTCCAAGTTTGGAAAAATCTCTGTTATTTCATTTTCAGGCCATTCAATGGTTAACAGTGGCTGGAAAACGTTGACGTAAATTTCGCTCGTCATGCCATTTTCTTGATTCACTAATATTGATGCTGCCGTTTCTTCTTTGTTGTTCAATATTGTAGTGTGCGCACCATGTATTACTAGAAATTTTGCTAGTTCCGTATTTTGATGCATGGAGCAGTAATGCAATGCCGTATTTCCGTCATTGTCTCTTGCATTTATTGAGTTCTGCATAAAAATAGAATTATTTTCCGCCATCATTTGATCGTCTTGCAGGAATCTAAAGGGGTCGCAGTCGGTTGTTGAGTCCTGAAAAAGTTTTATTGCTGCTTCTGTGCAGTTATAATATGCCGCCGTTATGAGTGGCGTTCGCATATTATAATCGACAACATTTAGATCCGCGTTTTGTTCTCGGAACATCTGTACTGCTGTATCATTATTCAGCTTACATGCCACATGTAAAGGGGTTTCTGCGTTGTTGTTTGGCGAATTTATGTTTATATGAGTATTTAATATAGTTTTAATTATATATTGGTTTGCACGAAGGCATGCATTGTGTAGCGGCGTGTCTCCGTCGCTATCCACGGTGTCTACATCAAAGTGTCTTGTCTCTTGTAGCATCAACACTGCCTTTTCATTATTAGCTTTTAAGGCTAATGTTAATGGAGTGTCTCCGTTTACGTCTCGGACACTTGTTGGCGTTCTATTTAATAGAGCTGCGAGCGCGTAAGTCGCATTCTGTTCCGCTGCCCAATGCAGTATCGTTCTTCCCAAATTGTTAACGGAAGTAAAACTCGGATCATTTTTGTTTTTTTCTTCAAAAGCTAGTGAAAACGGCGTTTCACCTCTATGATTTTGAATGCTGAGGTTGATTGTTTCTTTGGCTAGCAATACCTTAGCTATGCAAGTGTTAACACTTGCGACGCATAAATGAAGAGGGGTTTCTCCACGATTTTCTATTGCATTCACGTCTACTTCTCCTGGTGATAGAATTTTCTTAACTGTGGATAATAGACTTGCTTCCACACAATAGTGTAAAGGCGTTCTTCCACGTATGTCGCATACAGTGACGTCGACACCTACAGCAATTAATTATTCTGCATACCTGAATGCTTCTAGTTGTGTTGTAATGATAAGGGGCGTTTCGCAGAGATGATTTCGTTTTGATGGGTTTCCTTAGTATGATTTGTCTAGTTCTTTTGTTCAACGTCTTTTTTTGGGGTGGGTTTCAACTGGCTGCAACTGCTGGAAAAGCGTCGAGCAGAGATTTTCTCCGGAGTTGAAGTTGAAGTTGAAGCGTTCATTGTATTGTAACGGCTAGACCGTTCAGAGCTGGAACAACTCGAGAGAAATCAGCAAATGTGTACCGATTGTATTCTGTTAAACACACACACTACAATCGATTGACAAGACTAAAGACTGAGAGCGAGCCGGTCACCTTCTGGACCTTTTAAAGGCTCACTAGCGGAACCATCCGACACCGACATCACATGACGCTCGCATCCAGGGTCGGCCAATACTCTCAACAGATCAATAACCCGACTAATAACTCGACTAACAAATCAACTAATAACTAACCCCGTTACAGCCCCACAACAAGCGGTTGGATCACTGTTCCAACACAAGATACTGACACTACGTTGTAAAGAGAAAGGAAAAAAAACCATAAAAATCAACAACTAAAACACTGTCATGCAAAAAACAATAACATTAACGTCGTCCCCCAATCACACAGACAGCTCGTCGTCGATTTCCTTCTCGTGTAGAGTCAGGCGGTGTTCCAGTTTGGCCACACGGGCCACGAGTTTGCAAACCGCTCGATCCTTTCCACGCGATCTCCGTAGCACGAACCAGCCTCCGCAGAAAATGGCCGCCCCGATCACGACCGGCAGCTCCCAAGGATATCGAGCTAAAATCTTCTGGTTGTCCATGACCGCCCGTGCGTGGTCATCGGCGGAGAGATCACGCATCTGGTGCACCATCTTCGTCGATGCGCCTCACAACTGCCCGATGCGCTGGAGCACCTGCTGGAGCTGTCACCGGACATCCTCTGACAGCTCCTCGTTGCTGAGACGGACCTGGCCAATAGCAGCATATGCGAACTCCAGCGATGGGATCTGTCGAAGCAAAGGCACGCCACCGCTGACCCAATGCCGTTGGAGGTCCTTCCGGAAGCTCGCCTGAAAATACCATTCTTCCGACTGGGCAGTGCAACCCATCGGAATTTCGAACACACCGACGGCCGGTAACCTCACTGTCTCACTCTTCCTGTTTGGGCATGATAACACAATAGAGGTATCCGCCGGTGAAGAAAAAACCCAGCGACGGTGGCCCAGGTAAACCGCCGCCTGGCCCGTCCACGGCCTGGCGCTGGATACACAAAACATCCGCCACCGCTCGCGCGTCTAAAAATCGCCGCCGTACAGGATTTTTTCGCGCCGTTTTTGCTTACCGCCCTGTTGATCGGGCACACCGTTTTGGCAGGAAGGATGCACTGGTCCAAATCACTCCCCGCCACCTCCATAGATGTCTGATCGTCTGTCGACACTGCTAAAAAATCCGGGATGCCCGACTGCAGCACAGCAATGGACCCGTTCGCCGCCTCCCTCGGGATGTTGTGCACGCGGTAAACTGAGAAGGCCAGCTGGAATTCAAAAACCGGCAAATGAATGAATAACCGAACGCCACCACCCACCGCCGCCGCTACCATCTTGGCCTCTTCATAGGCCATCCACATTTCACCCGCCTGAACGGCCGGTGTTAGTGGCATCTTATTCTTCATTTCTTCCAGCGCCAACCGCAGCTGCGCGGGAGGGAAACAACGACAGGGACAATAGGCCGGAAACCGTCGTCGCCATCCCGATGCCGAGCCTCAGCGTGAAGTCCTCCAGCCATTTCACTGCAAGGCTCACCGCTCGGAACGCACTGTCCACTTTTTCTCGAGTTTGCAAGTCCCACCACATCTCGCGGGCAAAATTTGAACTAGCACACTCGACACTGGTGATCTCCTTGTCCAACGTCACACAAGACCGCCGCAGGGCCTCCGTCGCTTCCACGCTCACTCGAAGCTCCCATACCGTCTCGTTGATCAGTGACATGTGTGTATCCAGCTCATGAACAATGGCGGACGACACAGTGGAAAGGCGATCTACTCCTTTGCTTACCGACTCCAACTCGTCAGTGGTCGAAACACCAAATAACCAGTTCAAAACTTTACTACCTCCATCAATGATCCCTCTTTTTTTTCTTGAATTTTGCAGGGAGGCTTTCAATCCCTTGTAGTTGGCCAAATAATTTTTAGACGGGCGAGCTCATCAGTTGCTCGAGCCCTGACAACACCAGTCAACCAAGCACTGGACTTGTTTTCATTCGCCGGAATTTTCTTGCTTTCAGCTTGGACTGGTAATTCCTGTTTTCCAATTAGCCATCCAGTTAATTCTTCAATTAGTCTATCAGCTTGATGAAAAGTGAAATCGGTCACAATGACCCATTCGGAATCGGAAAAAACCGTTCCCGATTGATTGGAAAAGAAGGTCGTGGGATGACAGCTTGATCTCTTTGCTGCCATCTAGCGGTGGGGCCAGCAACAAGACGGCCAACAGCGGCAGCATAGGGTAGATGGCACTGCCTACCTTCCCGCCCCCTATTACTGCGCCATCTACCGATGGCCAGGCCAGACAGGCCATAAACAATACAGATTTGAGGAGAGCGAACCGCTGTTTCCTCACCCTTAATGGGTATCGACGCTCCACTTGCTCCGTCTCTCCTTTTCCGTCCGCCGACCGCTCCTGCTCCACCTCCATGGGTTGATTTACCAGCTGTCCAACCGGTTCCGTCCGAACCGCACTCTGTCCTCTCTCCCCTCTGGTCCACGAGTGATTACGAAAACACACACACACACACACGATTAGGGAAACGACATCGGTAACCAAGAACTGGGTGGAGAGCAGTGCGGCAATGCCTGCAATATCATAGAGGGCTGCAACCATTTCAGTCACCATCTCGGAAAGTGCTGGTACAAATCGGCCCGACTTTCGTCTCTCGTTAAAAGCGATGCTTAAGGTGGTATATGCGGTGTGCTTCCCTGGAAAGATCCAAAATAGTGGCTTGTTTTTGGTGGCGCCGTTATTACACAACTATAGTCAGCACAGATCCAATCGCCGCAATCGCAAATCGAAAACAAAAACTGAACGTTAAACACGTCAAATAACGCCAAGAAAATATTTTTTGAATGTAAAATTTTAAAAGAAAATGAAATTTAAAAAAAAAAAAACAAAAAAAAAAATTTGTCTTTATTTTCCCATCATATTGTTTTGATTTTTTTTTGTATTTTTCTTTGACTGAAAATACCACAGGCCATGAGCTCCCCTGATTGATTATTTTCACAATACAGAAAATATTAAAAATTGATAATCAATTGAATTTGTGACCGAAAAACTGGGAGAGAGAAAACGATGGAAAAAAAATGAGAAAAAAAAACAAAATTAGAAACGAGTCCGCGTTGTCTTATTCCATCATCTGTGGCGAGCACTGCTGTTCTGCGTTTCGTGCCAACTCTTAGTTTGCACTAGCGATTGAAAGACACGAAGTGAAGAACTTCCCAATGTGCTGAATGGACTTGCAGTTGAAACAAAGTAACACTTAACTTATTTTGAATGCACTGCACCACTATCACATTCGATAACGTAAAGTTAATCGACTCACTGTAAGTTGGCTGCCATTTATCAAGAAACATTTGCAATAAAAATTGCTGCATTTTAATAATCTCGAAGGAAGAATCTCCAACACATGGCCTACTTAACTAACGGCCACAAGGCATAGATAATCCCTCTAGTTCAAAGAAAGTCGATTCTCGTATCCACCCTCAGTAGCCGGAGGGCTTGTGTGCTTAGAAGATGGACGCAGACCCGCTATTTCCCTCGCCAAGTCACGTCTCCTCCAGGCACGGGCCCTCCATTTCCAGCTCAATGCGGTCGGCGACCATCAAAAGTCGTTGAAAAGCTCCTCCCCATTTCTAAGCAAAAAAAAAATGACGACGACCATGAAATCCCCGTGTAGAGCTAAAAGAATTTTGACTTGTTGTCTCCACGAGTGATCCGCTTTGCCCGTTCCTGGTCATCTGTCCCCGACTCCTCATCTTCTGCTTCCTTCCGCCCGGTCCGTTGATCCATTTCGTCGGCCAAACTCACTTTCTTCTGTATTTCGAAGTCGACTGTCCCCTCCACACTCGACTCCGCTCCTTCTTCCGAGCTGGCCGGTGCCGTAAGGTCCACAAATTTCTTCATCCGTTCGACGTGCACCACCTCCGATTTCCTCACCCCAGGTAGCTGCACTTCGTAATTCAGCGGTGTAATCTGTCGGATCACCACGTAGTGCCCATGCCACCGGTGCAGCAGCTTCTCCAACCTGCCAACCTTCCGTGTAGGCCGGTATACCAGCACCTGCTGCCCTTCTTCATACACCTCTGCCTCCCTGCGGTTCTTGTCGTAGTACCGCTTTTGGCGCTCCTGTGCTGCCTGGCTTTTCCCATCCACCTCGGCAAAGGCTTTCTGTAGGTTACCTAACATCCGCTCTTCGTAATTCCCCGGGCCACCCGACTCCACTGATACTATTTGTGCCGGAACCGGGTCAGCCCCGCATATGGCGTCCACCGGGAGCACTGGGTGACGTCCATACATCAGAAAAAACGGCGAACGTCCCGTCGTTTCCTGTCTACTCGTGTTATAGGCGAACCGGACGTACGGCAGTGCCGAGTCCCAGTCCGAGTGGTCCACGCTCACATACATCGACAGCATGTTGGCGAAAGTATGATTTAGTCGTTCCGCCTGGCCGTTTGCCTGTTGATGGTACGCCGTTGTTGTCCGATGGTTCGTTTGCAGCATCTGCAGAATCCCTTGCATCATCCGCGCCACGAAATACTTTCCCTGGTCCGTTGTCAAGCTTCTCAAAGCCCCATGTCGAAGCAGTATCTCCTGAACGAAGAAGTCCGCCACCTTTCTTGCTCCGGCCACCGGTAAGGCCACGGCCTCCGCCCACTTTGTGACGTAATCCACCGCAACCACGATGTATCTGTTCCTTTCTTTGACAAAGGAAATGGTCCAAAGATGTCCATCCCCGTTCGATCCCATGGCTTCTCCACATGCGACAACTCCATGAAACCAGGCGGTTTCTTGTAGACGCCCTTCTACCTCGCCTGACACTCTCTACAGGCTCTGACGTAGCGATCCACGTCCCCTGCTAAGCTGTTCCAGAAATACCGCTGCTGTACCTTGTCGTACGTCCTGGTCCTTCCTAGGTGTCCTGCCGTGATGTCGTCGTGCCAGGCTTTCAGTATCCCCTCCCGCAAGGTCTTCGGCACGCAGAGTCACAACGACGCTTCCCCCGGCTCGCCATCCGTCAACCGAATCCTGAACAGTAGTCCATTCCGTATAGCGTAGTTCGCGGTTCTTTTCTCTTGCTCGTGGTTTTTGAACACATACGCCCATTCACTTCGTTGTCCCTCCTGAAGCTCCGAACGATCACATTGTGTCACCACGTTCACTTCCCAATCCCTCGACTCCTTGTCCGTCATGTTGTTGCCCCAACCCCTAGGCCAGCGGGTAACGAGACAGCGCGTCTGCTTCCGCATGCAGTCATCCATCCTTGTGTGCTATGGTGTATTTATACTCCATCAGCTGCATAGCCCACCTGGAAAGCCGGCCCGCCAGGTCCTTCTTCGACTGGAGCCAACAGAGAGCATGATGATCCGTCACAATTCTAATTGGCCGCCCCCAAATGAAAAATCGAAACTTTTTCACTGCCCACTCCAACGCGAGGCACTCCTTCTCCGTGATCGAGTAGTTTCTTTCACTTGCCGTCATTATACGACTTGCGAAGGCCAGGGGCCTCTCTTCTCCCATTTGTCGTTGCACCAGCATCGCCCCAACGCCGTACTCGCAAGCGTACGGGTGAATCTCAAACTCCAGACTGTAATCTGGGTAGGCCAGCACTGCCGCGTTTGCGAGCCGTTCCTTTAGTTCGTCGAAGCTCTTCTGATGAGAAGCTCCCCAGATAAATAAAGTCTTATCCTTCGTCAAATCCATCACCGGCTTCGCCACTTCCGCAAACCCCGGGAAGAACCGACGGTAGTACGACACCAGTCCTAGAAAGCTCTTCACACACTTGACCAGGTCTGCCCTCTTACCCGATATTGGTAACTGCGGGAACTCATTCACTGCCCTCACCTTGTCCGGGTCCGGTCGCACGCCCTCCGCACTAATTCAGTGACCCAACGCGGTTATCCCTTTCTCCGCGAACCGGCACTTTGCTAGTTTCAACTTCAAGTTTGCCTTTCTTAATGCACTAAGCACCATCACTAATCGTTGTCTGTGTTCTTCCGTGTTCCTTGCATACACTATTATATCGTCGAGATACACTAGGCATACTGACCACTGTAGCCCCCCAGCACCAGATCCATTGTCTGTTAGAACGTGCTTGGCGCTGTACACAGGCTGAACGGCATGCATACGAACTGGTAAACCCCGTCCGCGGTAATAAAAGCAGTTTTCACCATGTCCTCCTTCTTTATAGAGATTTGCCAGTACCCGCACTCCAGATCCATTATCGAGAAGATTTTAGCGCCATGCAACCGCGCCAATGTTCCGTCGATTCTTGGCATTGGGTAAACACTATTCACTGTGAGCGCATTTAGTAGTCTATAGTCCACGCAAAATCGCCACGTCCCGTCCTTCTTCTGGGCCAGCAGCACCCTCGCTCCCCACGGGCCGACCGATACCTCGATGACCCCTCTTGCTCTCATCTTCGACATCAGCTCCCGGTGAATAAGTTGTTCCTTGTATGCCCCCGATCCCAGTGACTGATATACTAGTTTCGCGTTGGGTACCAATGGTATCTCGTGCTCGGCCATGTTACCATCCCCAGTGGCTCGTTTCCTTTGGCAAATACGTCCACGAATCTCCCGAGGGCCTTCACCAACTTCTCCATTTCTTCTTCGTCTAGCTCCTTTGAAATCTGCTTTCTGAAATCCAGGTCCTCGTTGCCGGGAACGACTCCCTTTTTGTTGTCAACTCCGCCGCCTGTCTCTCTGGTCCCCCTTTAGCCTCCTTCGGTTTCGGCCTCCTTTGTCAGCTTCCTGAACCCCTCCGTCTCGACCATCCCCTCGAACTCCAACATGTCCTCCTCGATCTCTGCTCTTTCACCTAGGACTGTTCCTTGGTGCACGAACGTTGGTCGATTTTCCAGATTGACTACCAATATGTGAAATGTTGGTCTGTCTCCCCTTAAAATTGCTCTTCCCGTCGTCAGGCCCTTTGCTTCCAATAGTTTCCTTTCCGGCTCGATCATCCATGAGGCGCCCTCTTGTCCGGGCTGGACTGCTTCCGTCTGCTGGACCGCTACTGCCGCCATCGATCTCGGGGGCATCCTTCTACCCTTACTGACTACGATCTTCTTCCTCGTCGCTCCCTGTTCCTCGGTTAGTAGTCCCACCGGCAGGTCCCCGAACCGTAGACGTGGCTTCCCTTCTTCATACTCTATCTCTAATCTCTTGAACTTTTTCAATACGTCGTTTCCCAATAGCAGCTCTATTCCTCTCATCTCCAGCACTAGTATTTCTGCCGTCACCTTCGCCACCCCTATTTTTACTTCCACGCTCACTTTCCCCATCGGGGGTGTTTTCTGTCCGTTCACCATGACGATCGACGGTCCACCCCATGTGCGTATTTCTGTCCTCAGCCCCGCTGCCAGTGCGGGTAACATTATAGATACCACGGCTCCTGTGTCCACCACTGCCGCCGCTTTCTGGAACTGGCTCCCTGTACCGATTTCCACCTCCTCCGTAATCAGTTGGTCCACATCGATCAACTGCAAGGGAATGTCCGTTTCGCCCTCCTTCCTTATCATCCCTACTGCTGCCTCCGTCTCTTGACTCCCTTCCTTCTTCTTATTCGGGCAGTTTCTTCGAATGTGGCCAACCTCTTGGCAGTTGAAGCAAATTGGCTTTCCGTTCGCCGATCTCGAAGGTCCCTTCGCCGCTCCCCCTTGCGCGCCCTCATTTTGTCCGTTTTGCCTATTCCTGCCCTGTTTTCTTTTCAGCGCCACTAGTTCACCCTGCATCTGCTGCATCACCGCCATTAGCTGTTGTAGTGTTGGCGTCTCTTCCGCCTCCTCTTTCTTTTCCGTTCCTGCCGCCATCGCTTGGAGCTGCTTCTCCTTCTCTTCCGCTAATAAGTTTACCGCCCAACTTCCTTGGCCCACCACCTCAGCTGCTTCCGAGAGTAGTCTCGCTGCCGTTAGGAACTCCTCGCATGTTTTTGGTTGTGTCAAATAGATTCTCTCGATCAGCGTTGGTCTTAATCCGTCAAACAAATGCCCCAACTTCCGCGCTTCCGTCATTTGCGGGTCGACCAACCGACAAAGGTTCACTACGTCGTAGTAGTACTCCACCGCCGGCTCGTTTATCCCCTGCCTTCTTTTTCGGAGCCTCTCTTCGTTGTGCCTTGCGTGCCCCTGCTTGAGGAACTCGTTTAAAAACACCGTCTTCAATACGTCGACTGCCGCCGTTCCTGCCGCTCCCCCGCCCGCCGGAACTGCTGTTGTATCCACCCACAGAGCCGGTAGGTTGAGGCACTGAAACCATTTCCGTGCCAGGTCATCCAAGTACATCCCAAAGTTTGCCCTTTTTTCGGTTTCACCCCATCGATTGTATTCCGCCGTGGTTTCGTATATTTCCATCCAGTAAGCCACATCCTCTCCCTGTTTTCCGCTGAACGCAGAGGGCGCTTTAAACTTTATCATTGCCATGCCGTTGGGCCTGTTTGGGGGTCCCGGTTGGATTCCTCCGCCGATCAGTTGCGCCCTGGGTTGATATCCTGCCCGTCCTCTTCCCCTTCTTAGCGAAACTGCTCTCTGGGTGGTCTGCTGCGTCACCGGGGGACCCGGTCGGTTACCTCCGCCGGCCTGGTGAGCGATGGTCTGATTTCAAGTCGCTCTTCCTCCTCCTACCCCCGCCGCTGATCCTTGGGCGATCCGCTAAGTCGTCACCCCACTCGTCCCGGCTCCGTTCCGCGTCTCCTTTCCCGGCTCGTGCTCTTGCGTGGCACCCGACACCGTTTCCCCGCTGTTCTCTGACCCTTGATCGTTGGCTGTAAGCCTTCCAAATTGTAGCCTCACTGGGGAGAACAAATCTTCGTCGATCGAATGACAAGACTAAAGACTGAGAGCGAGCCGGTCACCTTCTGAACCTTTTAAAGGCTCACTGGCGGAACCATCCGACACCGACGTCACATGACGCTCGCATCCTGGCTCGGCCAATACTCTCAACAGATCAATAACCCGTCTAATAACTCGACTAACAAATCAACTAATAACTAACCCCGTTACAGAATATTGAATAATAACTTGTGACAATTTTTTTTTTATGTTTTCTGCCTTATATAGTGTTTGTTGATTTGTGGGGGACTTATTCTTTGTGGGGGATGATTTCCATTGCATAAAGGATTTACTTGTTAATATTGAATATTGAGGCTGAAGATCGGGCTATCGATGACCGATCAGTGTGGGTGGTGGCTGTGGGGGTCAAAGTTTAGGGGGTAAAAAAAACAGTTTTTCCATGGATCAATTTTTATGTTACTCAAGGCTTTCTTCTCGTTTGCCTTCCGCGCGTCTTCTTTCCAGAGTATCTTTCAGTAGAAGCTTTCTGTTTTCCTCGAGTTGTCTTGCGTAGCGTTCAAAGCGTCTTCTTAATTGCAACGTTCGTGCGCGGAGGAAAACTATCACTGTTAATATAATCATAATTAAAGTGAACATTTTCACAATTGTTGCAATCAATCCTTTTCGGATGTTGTGCCATACTGTAAATGTGCCAAATCTTGATTCAGAGCTTAGATTCTCTGCATTTGCTGCTCTAGAGTCTGAATTTGATACATGAATTCTTGTTATGAGTTCATTTATCGCGTTGGTCCTTTCAACTTCTTGTTTTTGTAATATTCATGATGATTTATCTGGTAATTTGCTTCAATGTCATTGATTTCGTTAAATAAAATTGCTAAACGAAGTGCCGATTGATGGTGAGCAGGGTGAACGAAAATCCAGTCATTCACTTCCTTTTTTCACCTAAATGTTTTTCCGTTAAAATTGACCTTCCCAAAAACATTCCCTAAAAGGGTGAAGAGAGTATCCATCCCTTCCAATTGTTTGGTTGTTAAAGAAAGGTTCGTATCCGCAAGATGTTTCTTTTGCGCCTACTGTTACGTTTATCACGTTACATTTTTGTATAAAAGAGGAGTCTCCTATAGGTTTGAGTCTGTTAAACATTGGAAGATTGTTTGCTTTGGCTGCCAAAATTCCACTTGATTCAGCTAACAGTGCGGTTGTGTAACGTGCGGTTCTTATGTTATCACAATATATTCTGAAACTTTTCTTGATCCACTTCAGCCTATATCTTGGGAGGGAAATACAGGAGCATATCCAAAATATTCTTTTCCTGTAAGAAGCCAACCGTCTGATTCGATTCATTATAAATCGGAAACCGGAATCCAACTTCATCAGTATCCACGACGAATTTTCACGTGTGCACAGTCTTCACGGCCTTCTGAGACGGTTGTCGGGGGATCTGACGGATTGCAACTGCTTGAATCAAGGGGAAGTATTCTTACAACAACTCCTAGGGACAGTCCAAGTAGTGGAGAATCTCCTGGTGATCAAAGGAGTGTCGAGTTTCACTCGATCCCTCCTGTTTCAACTGTGGACGGTGTGTACGACAAATCCAGATTTTCTTCCTTGCTGCTTCAATTATTCGAACAGACCGACCGCCTCATCCAATCAACGCAGACGTCATCATCAAGTCAGACCCCAACTCTCTTTCCAATATTTCACTCAATAACAATCATCGATCCACCGGTGCAATCGACACCAAACGAGCACCAGTCGAGCCGCTCCGGCCAACAGGTGTTACAGCCATCAAGCCAGCCCCTTTACAGCGAACCAACAGTAGTAAGCGAAGACCACCCGTCGTGGTCTATATCCCCTTCGACTCCACCGTCAAGCAGCAATCAGGCCGTAGATCAAGACCACCCGCCGCAGCCAGCGTCAAGCAACAACATACCACACCAGGCTCCGCCTCAAAGACATTTACGAAAACAACGTCAACCTGTGCACCGAGGCAAACAGCTCCTCCCACGAACCACTGTACAGCCTCTTCTCAGACAGATATTAGAAAGCCCTATTATTCAACATCAATCAGCCAACTCGTCGACGTCTGGGATAACAAATCAGCAGAGAAGTGGGATAACTATTCAGGAAGCTCGGAGCAGACGGCCATTTCTGCCGACCCCTCGCAATCAGAAGCTGGAACTGATCGCTGTCAGTATCCTTTCTCTTCAACGCACATTGGCGACGCTAGCAAACGAATTGCTCATGGATCAAAATTAAAAATGGACTCTTGTTCTCACTCAGCAGCCGTCTCTCAAATAATGGCGCTCACTGATATACAAGGAATACACAAGGGAAATAGAGCGATCACTATGTTGTGGTAGCTTTACTCTTTCAGGGGGGGGGGGGGGTTCCTTCCACTATGCGTTTTGATCGATGGATAAAATTATTTGATAACATTTTGGCTATGTCGAATTGGAGCGATGATGAAATTGTCAATATGTTGGTGACAAAGTTGACAGGTGCGGCAAATGAAATGCTTCAAAACATATTAGAAAGTGTTACAAAAGAAAATACAGAAATTAAAAAGCTGCTGCAAGAAAGGTTTCATGGAAAGGAAAACAAAGATTATTTTCAGGCTCAGCTAGAAGAAATTAAACGTCAGCCAGGAGAGAATATAATTGCGTGTGGTTTTCGATTAAAGAATATTTTTGAACATGGATATCCAAAAACAGCTTGTACTACACAAGCAGAGGAGGACACTCGCCTTGAAATGTTGCGACAAAAATTTTTGACTGGATTAGACGGGCCACTTAAAAACAAAGTTCGTTATAACGAATTTAAAGATTATGAAGAGTTCGTACGTGAAACAGATAAATATGATAATCGACTTCTAGCAGAAAAAGAAGAAAGTAGTAAACGTGAATTTGTCAATGCCGGCACTTCAACGGTTTCTCCATCTGACTCTCAGTTACTTTGGGCTGCTATCGATAACATCAGAAATAAACAATTAGAAACAGTTGGAGCAATTGCGTCAAGCTCTCGCCCAACTGCGGGAGAGGCAGAGCCAACCATTTCCTCGAGTGTATTCGACATGTTACGGATAGACGAGCTAACAAAAGCTTTGAATAACGCTCGACCGCCAGTTCAACGACCTCCTTAACAGCCAGCAGTGTCTACTCAGCCAGCCACAGCTCCACCTGTGCAGGTAGCCTATCAGCCGCATTTTCAGGGTCCTCCTTTCCACGCTCCTCCTCAACGTCAGCCAACTTTTAACCACATATATCTTTCTTCTACTTATGCGACTCCTCCTCAACAGGCACAAGCTTTCGTCCTCAGACTAGATCTCCGGCTCCGTCTGTCACTTACAATTTTTGTGGTCATATGAAGGTCACTATGAAAGTCCCTGTCGTAAAAAAGAAGCAGCACGCTCTGCAGCTATGTCACGAGCTCCTTACGCTGAAGGTGAACGTAACCGCTTGACAAGTCACACTTGCGGAGTGGTCGGTCATTTATCGACTACCTGTCCAAATAGAGGGTCTAATATACCTGGCCCTTTAAATGGTCAGGGAAACGCGTAGATACCAACTGTGGCTTTGGGTCAGTTGGTAGGGAAGCTTCGGATATAAACAAAACCAAGCAGGTAGCTTATGTAACTCAACTAAATAATAGCTCAGCTCCACGAGTAATGATACAGATAGGTAACAGAGAAATAGAAGCGCTCTTCGATACAGGGGCGACAAGAAGTCTACTCCCATACAGAACATAAACCGATTTTAGACGTCTAATTCAAGTTTTTCAAGACTGGTCAATGCCACTTTAATTCATCTTGAAAGGGAGCATCTCCGTCTTTAAGATGATTTCTAACGGTCTTAATGTCCGTATATTTCTGATCCTAAGGTAAAGAATAAATCTATATTGATGACAAAAGACCGTCCCTGGAGTCAAACACTGGAGCTTCATGTTGACTCGCTAGCTTGCTAACCACTACGCTATCTAGTTCGTTATGTACTGTAGAAATTATATAGAAACCTTATATCAAACGGACTTTATCTTTTTTCCTTAAGTTACAGTAAATGATAAATCTAAAAAAAACCTTATAGAGACAAATTTTAAACTCTTTTAAGATTACATAAAGAGTTCTTATATCCGCTTTATATTGATGTATTAAGACCGATATAATCGTCAACAAAAATCGATTAATATCAATCTATAAATGGTTTTATTTGTAATATCTTGTTGGCATCTTGAATAGATAACTTAAAGTCGTCTAAATTTGATCTCGTCTAGGAGGTCTTGCAATGATGAACTATAACGATGTACGTATATAACGAACTAGATAGCGTAGTGGTTATTGAGAGTCTTTCAGTCTTTCCCTCTCAATGGAAACAGAGAAAAAGGCGCGATAATGAGGAGTGGCAACTCCTCATGGGTGGAAAGGGGGGAGAAGAAAGGGACCAGAACGGGCCAAAAAATAAAAACTGTTTTAAATTTAAAATTGACTAAATAAAATATGACGCGAAAAATCTGAAAAAGAAGAATGTTGTTCAGCTTGTGAACCTCTTCATTACAGAGTTTTCCGCGTCTTCTTAGCTCTACTCGTTCATTACTTATTCCCCTTCAAATTACCCTAATTTGTATGGAGCACTATAGCGTGTTTCCAAACTTAGGGATCCATTTTAAACCTACCCTCCCCTTAGTAGGAAAAATCTGAAAAAAATTCAGCCTATTGCTACCTATAATGGCTACGGCCAAAAAAAAATTCATCGCGATCCGACGAAAATTGGATTTTTCGGATCGCCGAGAAAAAAAGGTAAACGCGATAAGGTTCTCTCTCGCGCGCGCGCGCGTTTCCAAACTTTAGGTAGGTACTGTATATTAGCCTATCCAGATTTTCAAGCAGAGTTTCTTCTTTTTACCGATGCCTGCAACTATGGTATTGGAGCTGTGCTGTCACAGGTACAGAATGGAAAAGAAGTGGTTATTTCTTATTTTAGTCGACAGCTACAGAAATCAGAAACAAACTACCCAACTGTAGAGAAAGAAGCGTTAGCAGTAGTAGAAGCGATCAGGCATTTCAAATACTACCTGCTTGATCGTCCTTTGTGACCATGTGACCATGCTCCTATACAGTGGTTAAAGACATTTAAAGATACGAATGGCCGACTCGGTAGATGGGCAGTAGAACTAGGTAGTCTTAATTACGTTATTCGCTACAAACCGGGAAGAATATATCAAAACGCCGATTGCCTATCCCGACTAAAGATCGCGCATGTTCACGCGAGTGACGAGATAAAAGAAATATGTATAGAACTGGCAAAAGACCCGCTGTGCATACATATTGTCGCAATTATATGGAAGCCCTTCTCTTACTTCGAGCCCTTCTAGTTACTTTGAGTTGCTTTGTTCTTGTTGTCAGGCATCGAGGAATCTAAGGGACACACACGTGTAAATGGATTCCTCGTGCCGTACTGCTTTCTCATTTACCCTCGAAAGGGGGTAAAGGAGCCTGGCGGTCATCTTGACCTTATCTAGATGACCATCTTCTTACTAGAAACTTCCGACGTCATCCCGTAACAAGATGACGCTCTTCCCTTTAAAAACCCTGAGCACTGTAGGCTCAGGAGGTCAGTCTTACTCTTTCAGTTGTAGTTGATCACTGTGTTGAGAAATACATGTAGTTGCATACAGCCTTAGTAGTCTACTTCATCACACCCGGAACCCCGTCACAATATCAGGAATTTTATGAACAAAGGAGAGCTTTCTGAAGCTCACACAAAAAACTGGCCTATTTGGGCAAAAGAGATAGAGTTTTATGAGGTAAGAGAAGGGGTTCTTTACCGAAAAGAAATTCCAACAGCAAAAAGAAAAAAAGGGAGAGTGCTCACTCAGGTAGTCGTTCCTCTTTCTTTTCGACCCCTCGTTATGAAACATTTACACGATGACCCCATGGCAGGCCACCTTGCGTACTATAGAACGTATATGAGAGTGAAAAGAAACTATTATTGGCCCACTATGAGAGAGGATATTCAAACTTGCTGTAAAGTTTGCCAGCGATGTTTGGAAAACACCAAGTCTACTTTACGTGCCTTTTTACACCCACTTGAGCTAGCAAAAGCACCTTTTGATGTAGTTGGTATGGATTTTATGGGACCTTTTAAACCACCGTCAACACACGGAAACAAATACATTATGGCTGTCACTGACTATTTCTCCAAGTATGTGGAAGTGAAAGCGCTACCAGATCAAACAGCAGAAATAACAGCTGATGCGTTTTTACAAATGGTAGTTCGCCGACACGGCATGCCAAAGGCCATAGTGTCTGACAGAGGGTCAAATTTTACATCAAAAATATTTAAACGTCTTTGTGTCAAACTTGGTATGAAACAAAAATTTTCTACAGCGTATCATCCTTCTACTAATGGTGAAACTGAGTGTTTTAATCGAACTCTCACTATGATGCTAAGAAAATAATTGGAGGATAGTCAACACGAAGACTGGGAGGATATACTAGACGATGTATGTTTTGCATATCATACATCCATCCACTCTTCCACACAGGAAACCCCATTCTTTTTATTATACGGTAGAGATCCCAACATTCCCATTAATAATTTTCTTAGTGCAATTCCACGATCGACATTATCATCTTCTGATTTCGTAAGCTTGCGTATGGAAGCCCTGAGTGTAGCTTTTCAAAAAGCCAGAGAAGAAAATACAAAAGCTAGAGAACAAAAACGAGCGCAATATAATAAAAGGGCTAAAATTTTTAAATATCAGGTAGGCGACAGAGTTCTTCTTGATATAAAAGTCCTACCAGAAAACACCAGCAGAAAGTTTGTTTCAAAATATCGTGGGCCGTATAGAGTGTCTAAAGTTTACGACAACGCTACAGTGGATATCTCAAACAACGCACAAAAATCAAAGAGAGTCCATGTCAACCGCCTGCGCCCTCTTTACGACACCATGTTATGGAGAGACGAATTTTGTCCTGAGCTAGAGGACCCCACACAAATTGACCAGACACCCTCTTCGCCAGAAATAGGCGAGCTCAGTGACTCTGTGTTGGCTGATTTAGGCAACGAGCCCGCGACACAGGAAAACAGTTTAGAATCTCCATCTGATCAACATGTTGAGGTGGAAGAACAAGTCAGTCCTCCCACCGATGGCACTATTGATAATCAACTACCTGAGCTTCCTTTTAGCCACCCGTTGCGAGAAGAGGCTAATGAAGAGCCGCCTCCACAGCCGCTGCTGGTTACGAGAAGTGGACGTATACCTAAAGCGTGGAGACGACTCATTGAAGAACTATAATCGAGTCTTAGTTTTCTCTACTTATTTATTTATTTTTCTCTTTCCTTTACGTCCATTTATTCTCTATCTATTATTCAATCCAGACAGTGGACATGCGACACTGTCTGGCCAAGTTTTTTTATTTTTGGATATAAATACTCGCCACTTTGTTGTTTCTATTTTCTGAAAAGACGATATCTTCCTTGAAAAAAAATCGGCCATACAAAGTTTTATAGAAACAAAGGGGAGAAAATCAAACAGAAAAATCCAGACAAAATTGTGTAACTGGCGAGACTTAAATAGGGGTAAAAGTTAATATCATTACAAGTTTGGGGGTCTTCTAAGCGTCTCTGACCAGTAGAAGGGGGCGATGCCTTTAAAAAGAGGTGACGCAGTTCGATTGGGGGTTCACTTTGTTAGCAGCCATCAACATACACATAGGTGAGTTTTTATTCTGCTAGTTGCTTAGTTTTTTTTGTTCAAATGTCGTGTTTTTCCGATAAGAATATTGCGGCTGTATTCGGGAAGGGAGTGGTCACTTTGCGTGTGTCGAACGCAAACGTGGACACTCCAGTTCCACCAAAGTTGCTTTTTACTGTCAGTGAGTTGCGTCAACAAATGGCGAAACTTCCAGGGATGACGTGGAAAGTGGTTGAGCACGAAAATGCTCAAAATTTTATTACAGAACGATACGACCTGATCGACAAAATTAGGGAGTGGGAAAACAAAAGTGCCAATAATGTGGTCAGCAATAGTGGGGACACTCTCTCGGTGTTATACGAAAGTAGTGACTCTCGTGAACAATACTCAATTAACAGTGACCGGTGGTACGAGTCGTGTTCCTCCAGTTCTGCATCATTTTCCGGTGTGGCATCAGGGAAAAGAGATTTCAGTCGTCCTCCATCGGCAACGGATTCAGAAAGAACGGAGTTTCTTTTCGACTGGAATCGAGTCACGGATGTCGATCCTGACGATCCGTGGCTTCAAACGTCTCAGAACGACGGTCGCGGCAGTGGACACAATCATCCAACGCGTCTACCAGACGTCGTTGTTCCAGCGATGAGACGGTGCCCGCGCGCTAACATCGTATCATGGCGCTCCTGCGATTGCTTATGCTGCAATGGATCCGCAAGTTGATGGGAATGGGCATTGATGGTGTTTCATTGTCTCGCCTTCGTCGGTCTTTGGGGAGTCTTGATCTTCTCCGTCGTACAACTTTTTCGGGAAGGAGCGCACATTCGTCAGAGTGAACCAGGGACGGTTGTTCCAGAGCTGGAATGACAGCAGCAAAAGACGGCACTTTTCAATCATGTTTCGCCTTAATAATTTTTTTTTGTGTCCATGGCGTTGTTGTTTCTCTCCATTTCTTTTTTATTACTAGTATTATGTGATTTTTTTTTATAGTAGCGGCTCATTCTGTATGATCGTCCAACATAATGGGCCTACACTTTATTTTTCTCTTTCTTTATTTTATATTGCGCATCATCTTTTTATCGTTTGTGTTCCGTTTTGTCGTCCTTTTATTCATATTATTATTTTTTTTCTCATATGCGTATGTCTCATCGTATTCGTTTATTTTCTTTGGTTTTTCGAGTAGTCCGTTTTCAATTTTTATCGTTTTTCTCTTCAGTTATCGTTTTCTTTCGTTTACGTTTTATTTTTACCCACTTCTCGTCTCCTTACTTCGTTCGTTGCGTAAATTTCATTTATTAAGTGTCGTTATGTTGTCAAGCTCTTAAGGGATTTTATTTTTTCATTTCATTCATTTTCTCTACGTTCCGTTCAATTTCTTTAACCGTATTCTATTTCATATGTATCGTCGCTCTCGTATTTTTTTCGTAGTTCATGTCGCCTTTTAGTTATGATCTTTTAAGTGTCTTTTATTAGCATGCAGCGTCAACTGTTGCTCTCTTTTAGTATTTGTTTTATTATTATGTTTCGTTTCATTTCATTCATTTTTTTCCCCAATAATATGCTTTCTTTTTATTTTCACTTGTGTACCTCGTCGCCGCAATACTTGTATTACTTTACCGCGTTTTATTTTTATCTTTTATCATCTGTCTCGTCTTTATCGCCTTTTTCTAGCAATATTATCATATTCTTTTCTATCTATAAGTTTGTATGAGATCATTACATATATTTTTTTATGTGTCGCATATAAAATACAACTAAAAACAACTATAAAGTATTAAAAATGGCAACTTTTCATCGTTGAAACAGTTCACCAGAGTATAGGCTAGTCAATAAACAAAAAGGGGGCGTTCTCTTTACTCGTCTTTGTTATTCAACGAAACGAAATTCAGGGAATATATACATTGATTTAAGACATAATAAACACCAAACGACTCATGCTCTGCTCTCAACCAGCAGAATATGCTTTATTTTTATACTTTTACATTGCGATGTCGACGGAATAATTCCAATTGACACCGCCATATGAAAACAAACTCAGTCTTTCTCTCACAGGGGTCGCTTTCACTTTCCGTAGTGAAACGCCGACGGCTGTTTTCGACAGAGAGAAAGAATGTCAACCAACCAAACTCAGTCTTTCTCTCACAGTGGTCGCTTTCACTTTCAGTAGTGAAACGCCGACGGCTGTTTTCGACAGAGAGAAAGAATGTCAACAAACCAAACAAAGCCATACAACAAAGACAATGGCCACGCCATCTAGGAATCATCCTCGATTCGGCCATTGTCATTCTGTTTTCAAATAATGAGTCAATAAAAAGGGAAAAGTGTAAGCCTACGCCATTTAGGAGTCATCCTAGATATCAGCAGCGGTTTTCACTTAAATTTTCAACAATTTAAACATACAAAACAAATCAAAACAAATAAACGATGAACAAACAACTCTAATGACGATGAGTTATTTATTCATCACGTTTGTTATCTGTATGGGGCTGGGTTGAAAAAAAAATGTATTGATTGGGTTCATGAACTACGGGTTGGGATCGGTTAAACTTCGGAACAATGATTCAACCAGACATTGGTTGTGTAAGTCCCGGAAACGTCAATTTATCGCTTCCCGGTTACTTCCAATGACTGACTCTGAATGTTCATCAATATGGTATACCCCGTAATATCCTATAACAAGTATTTATGATCCGTCAAATTTTCATCAACATACACTTTTTTTCCCCGCCTTATAATTGTTCATTGACGCATATCTTCAGCGCCATCTTCATTTTATGCTCATTTTTTTTAGTCCAAACTTGACTATTCTTATGCAAACCTTTAGTATTTAAAACATTCATATAAAATCATTCTTATAATATATTAAACGAGAAACATCCCTACTTTTAATTGATTTCGTTCTGTTCCAATTTTAATTCAAAAAATTCATATTTTACTAAGCGTTTAATACCATCTTCGATTCAATCTATCATTCAATACCGTTCCCCCTATCATGTTTTGCTAGATTTTCGACCATTTTTGTTTTCATTATTGCCTACAATAAATAAAAATAAGATTTCTTTTGCTCTCCTCTTTCCAATTCCCAATTTAAAAAAAACAGTAAAAGACAGACCACAAATAAAGTTCATAGAAGATGTATTTCGTGTTATACACAAGCAATTAATCAGCCAATACAAGTCGGTGGGTGGCTGGAAGCTCCAGGTCATCGTTGAAGTGAACTGGTCCCTCGGGAAAAAATATATCCTGTTGTAATGTAGCGCGCGCTCCCCGCAACCACCTGTTGCTATCCCCAAGTATTGATCGGCGATTACTAACCCTTTTCCAATCTGTGTATTGAATCAATATTGCTGTTTCCCCGATTGTACATCATCTAGAAGTCCAGCTGTCATCGGACTTCGGGGAGGCTTTTTCACAGGGAAATAAAAGCTAAGCACCGTGCAATTCAAAACCAATCTATGAATTGCACGAAGCCACTAGCTGCTATTTAAGCCGCCGACTGGACTCTCCTCGTCGCACAAGTTCTCCGTGGTTCTCCGTACACACAAGTTCTCCGTACGCTGAGACCCGCTAAACGTTTTACTCTTGTGTCATTCTCAAACCTCTTTTTCCCTCTAGAATTAGCCTTGTATGGGTGTGTGTAATTTCCAATAGTCTCTTTTCAATAAACTCATTAGCTGCAAAGAAACCTTTGTGAAGTCATTTACAACCATTACACCTGTCCCGACTCAGACTTGATAATATCACCAAGAGTATACAAAAAAAAAGAGAAACAATAGCTCACCAGCACACTTTTACAGCTCTTTGAGTTTATGTTTTTTTTTTCTCTGTTAAGGAAATTTGTAGTTAAACAAATATTTTCCTTTTTACAGAAAATGAAGCTCTTCATTTTAATTCTATGTGGCGTCTATACGACGGGATTTGAAACAACGATATGCAATTGTACTATTCCAATCCGTCAAGAGCATCTTCGGATTGACGATGACCACTGTCAACCAATTAGGCGGCCTAGGCAGCGAAACGCCAACTATGCTGTATGGGCCGACCGACAAGATGGATTAAAAGTACGTGCGTCTGTTTGCAGTCGTTGGGAAAAAATCAACCACATTACGACAAATATATTCTTTCAAAAAGTCGTTGTTCCTGAAAAAAAGAGCAATTGATACTACGCAAGATGAATGTACGCTCATGGCGAAAACAAAAAGGTGCGATGAGATGCCGATGAAATTTGCCGACGGCAAATGGCTGTATGTACCTGAGCCGTCGGAGAAGGCAAGGAGTTGACAGAACTGTCAACTCACTCGGGGGTGGGTTTTACACAGCTTCTTTTTCCCTATCGTTTTCTTTATTCAGGTCACGACCCAACTCTTTTCATATAAAAGGGTGTGACTTTTGTCCCTTCTTCAATCATTTTACATCCGTTGCGTGTCCTTTTGTTGTCATTCAAGTATTCTTTTAGTTCCGTTTAGCTGTGTTTAGTCTCTTTAATATTTTATTGCAACACTGCCTCTTAGGCCTACGCTACCAATATTTTGGGTATGTCCCCTACTTTTTAATTATTTCTATTTCCATATTATTTGTCTTGTGTTTCCCTACCGATTGTTGTTTCCTTGTGGCTATTCTGCTCAATAAAACATTTGACCAAGCGCATTTATATTCATTTATTTTACGTAAGAACTTCTCTACGTAATCTCTTCCCTGAGCATCGCCGTACCAACGAGCCATCGCCCGCTACATAAAAGAGGCCTTCCCCGCTACAGCTACAGGAACACCACCAGAGGGCTCCCTCGAGAGGACCGCACCAGGCCGCTACCCCAACTTCACCGCCACTAGAGGTCTCTACTTGACGTCGCCATTACCACTCTCCCAAATGGCCTTTAACTTGTAAGTCATTCCCTTACATGTACCTCTCTTGCGAGCAAAAAACCAATTAAGAATTTCTGTCTGTTACCTCGTACTCTGTACTGAGAATATACGCTTCGGCCAGTATTTTCAAGACAGAGCTTGGTGACGGCCAGAACTTTATAGTAGTCGCACAAGTTCTCCGTACGCTGAGACCCGCTACACGCTGTACGCGCTCTCCTTAGTACTCTGTGCACTGCCACCATCTTACTCTCCTTGTGTGTTAGCTTCCTAGTAATTTATGTCCTTATTCCCTCTAATCACTTATTGAGTCTCTTCCTCCTTTTCCATCTTAAATCAGTGTTTGTGTGTTTATATACCTTTTCCCGTAGATCAAATAAACTATTAATTGTAATGAAAACTCTTGTATGTGTTCTTCAAATCATTACAAAATTGGCGCCCAACTACTGGTTCTTCCCACTCCCTGGTGACTCTCACAACTCTCCAAGAGTAGCTGAAATTTTTCTTCTCCACCGCGTGGTCTTCTAGACTTAATCAACGCATAATCTAAGGTATGTCTTTTAATTATGTCGGATATATCCCTTATGGATATTGAAGACGGACTAACTCTAAATGCCGATACAGGAGCCATAGCTTTATTAGAGAAAGGTGTACAGATAAGAGAGAACTATCCTGAAGTCGATTCAGACGACAGTAACCCGACTAAAGCTACTAGTTCTAAAAATAGGGCCACCCCTTATACCAAACCTTCCATAGTTATGAAAACCCCAGTTGCTAATCAAGAAGCATATATAGTTATTCGCAAGGCTTCCGAAATTAGCTTAGCAAAATTATTGTCTGAATTAAAATCCTTAACGGAAGGACAGCCAGGTAGGCGTACAAAAGAAAAATCTCAGAAAATCAATGATCTTAAGAAACAAGTAGATTTACATAACCAGCAGATAACCCAAGCAGATGAAGCTATTGTTAAGCTAAAATCCACTAATACTTAGTAACAACAGGCCAATCTTAATACCTCTTTACAAGCTCAGTTTGAGAAACAACAACTTATAGCGCAGGCACACACCCAAATAGCTGCTGTAGTGCGCATGTCACTATACGCTCCTCCCCTCTTCCACTTCTGCTTTCCACTATTGCCCTCCAATCTATCCTCCCACCTTTTAACTCTACTTGCAACCAGCTATATGCGTTGCAAAGAGCTGTACGGCTCGAACGTGCCGCACCTGGTCATCCCGCACGACCGCCGCAGCTGCAAAGGACTTCGCCGCCCGAACGTGCCTCTTCGTGGCTACCAGCACCTCTCCGCCTATACTCCTCCGGAGTATATAAGAGCTCCACCAGTACAGCCCAGCAGTGCAGAGCCGTGCCGTTCAACAGTGCAGCACCACAGCGAACTCTCCCACTACAACACCGCAGTTTCCCCTAGTGTAACGTCTCTTGCTTTGTGTCGCCTAATACAAGTAGTTTACCTCCAGAACTCCCGTCTTCTCGTTTCTCATTTCCTACCGCCACGTCCAGGTAAGGGACTCCCGCTTCCAGGGAGCGTCCCATTACAGTTGGTGAACGTGCCAGTTCCGTACCTTCGCCTTCAAATCAACAACTTCATGTCTGCGCCAGGATCACAGGTAACACCAGTCATTGATCTTGTTTCACCAAATACCCATACTGTGCCTAGAGTAGCGGTTCATACACGTAGATATACTCCACAAAAGAAATTTGATCAACTTTGCGGACTCATTCTTGACAAAGCAGCCCAGCTTGACAAACAGCTTAGTTCAGTTAATAGTAAACCTTCCTTAACTTTAAAATACAAAAAAGAGTTGCTCGATTTATATGCTAAGTGTGACGCCGAAGCTCGTACACTAGGCATTCCTGTATTCCGAGTTAATGCACCCCCACCTAGTTCCAACCATTCTCCTATACCAGTAGTAGAAAATCACGACCCCACTCACGAAGACAATAGAGCCCACGACGAAGAATCCCTTTTCGCAGAAGCTAACGCTGTCCTTCGTGACACTTCCACCGCAGACGCAGTTCTTGCAGCACTTTTACCACCCACTCATAACAATAGTATATTCAACGACCATAACTATATTTTTCGTGGCTTTACAGCTGACGACTTAAGAGCCCCACATAACACAGATATATCAAGTGACGACGAAGACAACACATCTTATTTAGATATCCACAACGCTAGTACGATAGAAGACGATTCCGATAATAACAATATAATCATGGCTCAACATTTTCCCACCGTAGACGAATGGAGAGATCTTGCCAACGCCCAAACAGAAGCTCTAACACAAGGACTAACTAACTTAAGTGCTATAACAATCAAGAAAGAAATCCCAGAATTTTCAGGAAATTTAGAAGATGGTCTTACTATAGAAGAATGGCTTAAGAAAGCAGATCGTGTAGCCACCACCGCAGGATGGACAGACGTACAGAAAAATAGATTTTACCAAGAAAGACTAACACAATCCGCTGCAACCTTTAATGATACGCTACCACAAGCAACACGCGATGATTATACCTTATGGCGACCAGCAATTATTACGGGACTCCAAGATACCACATTGCAATCAATTCGTAAAGTCCAACTTAAACATATCAAACAAAAACCAGGAGAACGAATTAGAGATTTTAAACAACGTATTGATGATATGTATAAAATAGGATTTGGAGAAACAGTTGCCAATAGCCAGAACGCGCAAGTCGCTAGCCTAAGAAACGATGTTAAAAGAGAAGTTTTTCTTGACGGTCTACGTAGCGAAATATTTGCAATCATATGGGCACGATTGCCAGTAGGAGCAAACTTTCAGCAAACAGTCACTAGTGCAGAAGAGTGTGAACAACTTCTAGAAATAAGGAGAACAACTGAAGCTAAAATAACAGGACAAGTCAGCACCAAGTCTATTGATAATAACGCTGAATTCGATGAAGTGAAAGCTCTCGTTAAACAGATGGCTAACCTACAGCTATCCCAAACAGGTCAAGTAGGAACCATAGCCTACGTGGAAAAAAGCAACCGCAACGAGAAAAACGTAAAGTTTCAGGATAGAGATAGAAGCCAAAGCCCAGTACCAGGATCATACAGTAAGCCACATGACCAAATATATTATAGACGTGATCGTTCATATTCACCAAGAAATCATTACCAACAGCGACAAAACTCCCCATATCGACAGAACTACCAATCAAACTACAGAAATCCTTCATATTCAAATTACAATAACCAGCAATCTAGCAGACCCCAAAATAGAAACTGTTTTTATTGTGACAAACCAGGACACATAAAAAGAGCATGTCGGAAACTACAGGACGACAAAGTAAGACAAAGAAACCAACGGAACAGAAATTAAAACAAACAAAATTAAGGTACAATGTAAAGAAGAAAACCCCTTTTAAGAAACTAGCCCCAGCAAAACATGTAATCCATCAGCTTTATAGAATCCCAATAGTTATAGGTAACACTATCACAACTAGAGCCTTGTTAGACACAGGAGCAACAGCAAGCATCCTGTCAGCAGAATTTCTTTCAAAAATCCCTGAATCAGAACTAAAACATGAATCACTAACCAAGGAAAAATTTAAAAATGCATGTGGCACACCAATTGAAACAATGGGTGCATATGATATAGATATAAGAATTCATACTAATGATACCAACACAATTAGACAAACTTTTCACATTTTGCCAAATCTCACAGAGCCTTGTATTCTAGGATTAGACTTCATAACTAACCACAATATAAAACTTGATAGCATGACTCGTAGAATAACTTATACTAATAATGAAACGAGATACCATGTAATAGGTAAGCTCGAAGGAACGAACTCTACACCACCCCCAACATCAATAACCAAATTGCCCAGAAATAAACTAATCATAGAAGAGCCACTGTATGAAAAATACAGAAATGATTTAGAAGAATTAATAACAAGTAACCACGATATAACAGCAGAAAGAACATCAGAGCTAGGCAAAGCCACAGGAATTAAGCATGCCATTAACACAGGAAACGAACCTCCAGTACATACCCCACCTTACCGTTCCGCCCGATCACAACAGTATGTACTACAGCAAAACATTGACGAAATGTTGAGATACAATATCATAAGACCAAGTAGTAGCCCGTATAGCTCACCAGTCGTTCTTATTCCAAAAAAGACAGGAGAAAAACGACTTTGTATAGACTACCGTTTGCTAAACCAATCAACAGTCAAAGACAAGTACCCGCTACCACGAATAGACGTAGTTGTCGACTATTTACATGGCGCGAAGTATTTTTCGACCCTTGATTTGTGTAGTGGATATTGGCAGATAGAGATAGAAGAAAAAGATAAAATTAAGACAGCTTTTACCACAGAAGATGGACACTATGAATTCAATAGAATGCCCTTCGGACTAGCAAATGCCCCAGCGACATTTCAGCGCTTTTTAGACAACGTTTTGCGACCAGTTAAAACAAAATTTGCAATGGTGTATCTAGACGACGTAATTGTATATTCAAAAACAATCAAAGATCATTTAAATCATTTGCGTTCAGTGTTCGACCTCCTACGGAAAGCAGGATTAAAAATAAAGCCATCCAAATGCATCTTCCTTCAAACAGAAGTAGAATATCTAGGGCATATTTTTACAAAAGAAGGTATTAAACCAGACCCAAAGAAACAGAAAGCAGTAAAAGAATATCCAGCACCAAAAAACGTCGACCAAACCAGAAGTTTTTTAGGCCTCGCAGGGTACTACAGGAAATTTATAAAGAATTTTGCAGGAAAAGCGCAACCCCTTACAGTATTGACAAAAAAGGATACTGAATGGATATGGGGTAGGGAACAAGAGGAAGCATTTCAACTTCTTAAAGACTGCCTTATCAAGCCGCCAATTCTGCGTTATCCGGACTTCACGCGCGATTTCATCATAGATACGGATGCGTCAGGATTTGGCGTCGGTTCTGTACTAGGCCAAGTACAGATAGTTCAAGGCGAAGAAAAAGAAGTTGTAATTGCGTATGCATCAAAACATCTCTCGAAGAGTCAGGTCAATTGGAGTACGGAAGAAAAAGAATGCTTTGCAATCCTGCATGCAACAAAAGTATTCTATCCTTACCTATATGGCCGAAGATTTCAAGTGAGATCAGACAATCGTGCGCTACAATGGTTAAAGACTAGAAAGAATCCCACAGGAAGGATTGCCAGATGGGCACTCCGTCTACAAGAATTCGATATGGACATTCAGTATAGGCCGGGTAAAGCCCACCAAAACGCGGATAGCCTTAGTAGAATTCCCAACGAATCTGGAACGACAGGGGAAGAAGAAGATACAGAAGAAACTGTCATCTTCCTAACGTTCCAAGAATTTAAGACGGAACAACTTCAGGATGAGTATTGTGGTACCGCTCGTAAAATCCTCTTGAAAGCCCAGGATCGGCGAACAAACGAGCAAATGGTATCCGACAACGAAGGAACGACCCAAGATAGGCGTTCACTACATTCAGAGGCAGCTGCAAGCCCAGAAGACACAAGTCCATCACCCCTACCAAACGATGTACCCTATTTAGAACAAGAAGATGATTCGGATGAAGAAGATCAACCGAAATTCATCGAATTTAGTTCAGGATTAATAGGAACACCTAACGGTAGAATTCTAGTACCTAAAAAACTTAGAGAAAACATCTTAAAACGCTTTCATGATAGCCCTTACGCAGGACATCTAGGAACAAAAAAGACAATAGCGAGAATAACAAGACGATACATATGGCCCAACATGGCTAGAGAAATTAAAAATTACGTTAGAAAATGCGAAATCTGTGCCAAAAGAAAGGCAGTAGGATCAAGTAGAGCACCATTAAAACCAATTCCACCACCTGAACATGTATGGCAAACAATGGCAATGGACGTCGTAGGACCAATTCCCACGTCTTCCAGAGGAAACAATTTCATCCTTGTAATGGGTGAATACCTCACAAGATACATGATAGCGGCACCAATGCCAGATCAAAAAGCAGAAACAGTTATGAACACATTTATCGACTCAGTTATTTTAGAATACGGTGTGCCAGAACGAGTACTGACTGATCAAGGTACTAATTTCCTATCACAAACGATGGATACATTGTACAAGCAGTTAGGAATCGAACGTCTCCGAACCACGGCATACAGACCATGCTGCGATGGCATGGTAGAAAGATTCAATAGAACAATGGCAGATATTATAGCAAGTTACGTCATAAATCAACCGGATACATGGGACACCTATATTAAGTATGCAACCTTTGCTTACAATACATCTGTGCATTCAAGCACAGGGTACACACCATTTTATTTGTTAAAAGGATTTGAAGCAAGAGAACCAAACGACGTCTTACCAGCACCTCGTTTGCTTATCCTTTCGGATCCTAATAACATATTTGCCAAAATGTGGCACGAAGCGAAAGCATTCGCCAGGCAAAATTTAGAAGCAGCACAGGAAAAACAAAAAGACTACTATGATAAAAATACAAAGACAGTAAAATATAACATTGGAGATATAGTTTTACTAAGAGATTTATCAGATCAGCCAGGAAAATTCAATATGCGATGGAAAGGCCCATATCGCGTAATTGAACAAAAAGGTGATGTTAATTTCAAACTACTAGATCTGAGCGACAATAGTTTTTATGTTACCCATGTAGACCGCATGAAATTATTTTCAAAAGAGCCCAGTCGAGACAGCAATCACACCGAAACAACTGAACCAGAATTAGTAATACCCACAGAAGCGTTGGCTAACAAAATCGAACAGCCAGTAACACAACCCGCATCTGAAACTATCGAGAATAAACCAATCAAAGAAAGAAGAAGCAAAAGCGAGGAAAGACCTCTTCTCCCACCGCGAAGAAATTTGCGGAGAACACTAACTCTTCCTTTAAAATTAAGAGAATACGATTTGACAAGAAAGTAAACAGCACGTAGTAGATACAAGTATTCAATGTAGAAACACCTATTTTTCAGATGGAAATTTTCGTTTTATTCCTTTTGGGATCCCTCCAAGTGGGATCAGCTCTCGATATCATGGCCTGCAACTGCAGCCAAGCGGAAATAGTGGGACTGATGGACATTCAGCAGCCTTCGTATTGTGACGAAAGACTGATGCAACAGAAACCTGTCCCCACCAAGTACGCATTTTTCATTACCGAAGAGCCTCATTCCACTTGGAAAGGAAACCTATGCATGACTTGGTTAAAAGAGAAAAATATAACAGGATTCTTTTTCGGTGGATTCGATACCACCACAGCTTTAAATATTCAAAAAGTTTCAGTAAGAGAATGTAGAGAAATAATAGAAACCCATGATTGTTCTGGAAATAAAATGGAGCAAATCGGTCCGGACTTGTACGCTTACAAAGCCGAACCGATTGGAGAAGGCACTTGGATGCAACAGAAAGAATATATTATACGGAATTGTGTTGAGCAGCAGATAACTTTGAAAAAAGATTGTCTTGCTTGCCCAATCACATCTCCTTATGGTATCTTAACAAACAGTTCAACAGATACTTCAGCGATGACGCACGATGCAACCATCGTGTGGTCTCCGATGAATTATACTGAAGACGAAAAATGTAAAGTCAAGAAAATCCATGATGGTAATGGAATTAAAACAAAATTGGCGGATAACACGTTCAAATTAATTGATGAAACCAACCAATTAGAATTTCATTTCCAAAACGAGACCTTTTCAATTTGTAATCACCAGTTCCATAAACTCCTCAACATTGATAATGCTTATATTGAAATTGAAGATAAAAATAACAGAAGTAAAACGCATTTGTATAACCCCCATATAGACGCTTGTTTAAAATTTAATGGTCTCATATTAGAAAAATGTCAGATACAAAAGAAGTTCGCAGTCTCCACCAATCTAGTCATACAACCAGAAGAGAAAAAAGATGCTTGCTTTACCTTTCACAGTAAACAATTAAATTACGAACCCGAATGTAAAACTAAGAACACTCCCTCCAGTCCCCTAATTTGGAATCCCTATACGTCCCAAATAACTGACGGACACTTTTGCCTTCAAGCCGAAAAAGACTTAACGGTGAGTGTGGCAAATTGCACACAAAATGAAAATCAGCAATGGCAGCTAGGAGCGCCCCAACACGAAACAGAAAATACAGACGAAGAAAATCAGCCCTTATTGGCCCAACATCATCAGTTTATAGAAGACAAAGCAGTTGCCAGAGATAACAAACTAGAAGAAGAAATTAAAGCAGTGTATTGCGGTAACCTGCAGCTACGACGATTTACAACCCTCATGCTAGCAGAATCTAATGGACTGCTCGCAGCAATTGCAAATAATTTACCAGTATGTCATCGACTAAAGCCAAATGGAAAACACTTAATTGTTCAAAAGTGTGGACAAGTCAATTTAACCATATCAGCTGCACAAACAAAGTGTGGTTTCGAACCTGTCTATCAAAATTATACCATTGGACGAGATGGTTATTCTTTGCATCCTTTCCAAGAATGCTTCTGGAAAGATGGAGTAACAAACTTAAATGGACTTTCATACACTTGGAACACCGAGAAAAAACGCTTGGATTCAACTGACCCCAACGTTTCACCTATCAACACTAAAGTTAACTGCAAAATTTAAAGAACTAGACGACAACGAATACAAGTACACATTACGACATCATAAGGCTTTCGAATCTAACGAATTTGAGCAGCTTAATGTTCTTAATGAACTTGTCACAAGAATTCACGAAGTAAATGCAGATTCTCTTTCATCACTTGTTGTCAATTCACGTTCAGAATCACGTTTTTTGGAATATCAGCAGTTGGACAATAACACTAAAAAGTATTTTTCTAACACTTATGGGAACCTTGTTGTTATCAGTCATCATCTATACAATCGTGTCTTTTGCCCGTCTTCGAATTCGCCGACACCAGAAAGATGTAACAAACTTTGCAATAAGACTTCAGGAAGCAGCGCAAAGAAGTAATAACGTATGCGAAAGCTCGATGTAAACATCAAAAAAGTACCCATCAAACAATTTAACAAACCCCCTGACGACCCACGACCGATTTTCTTTTTCATCATGAACTTTTATTCTATAGAGGAGAAGCGGAAACTTATCCGATATCCTTGCAACAATTTAAACAGACAGATTTGCTTAGCGGCGACAACATTCTTCATTTGACCGCTAGAGGGTATGACGAGTATCATCCATCCAAAAATTACCCGCCGGAAAGTGTCGACGCGCCAAATTCGGATGGAGAAACACCCCTCATAACAGCAGTAAGAGAGCGTAATACAAAAACGGCAGTTGGAATATTACGGATGCGGCCAGATATTAATCTACAAGATCACAAAGGAAACACGGCACTACATTATGCTATTCTTAATCATGATTCAAACGCGGTAGGACGCTTATGTGAGGCAGGAGCAGACACATCCCTCCGTAACAAAAAGGGTAAGTCTTGCCTGCACACAGCCGCCGCGCTGGCAAATGTAGCTATGTTACGACAAATTTTTCGAAAACAACCTGAATCTATTAAGAAAATCAATATTCAAGATCACTCTAATGCTACACCTCTTCTTGATGCTACAAAGAAAGGCAATGCAAAAAATTATCCAAGACTTATTAGCAAAGCAGGCATGCACCTTGCTTGCTGATGATGACGGAAACACACCACTTCATTGGGCAGTCATAACTAATAATGCACAAACAACTAGATTATTAGCTAGAATCAGCGGACGGCATGATCCAGTCAATCAAAACATGGACACTCCCCTTACGTTAGCAGCAAAGAAAGGCTTTGGTACTATTTTTGGAATTCTCATTCAATATAGTGTCGATTGGACACTAGGGGGAGGCTTTGAAAAAACCCTCCTCCACGCAGCCTGTCAATCACCCTCCCCTATTCTTGAATTTCTTTTACGTTCGCACATAATACGATACTTGGAAAGAAATGACGACGACGGTTTGACTCCGTTTCATTATGCATGTTCAACGGGTAACGAAGTAGCCCTACAAAAAATTTTACAACACGAACCCGATCTTCGAACTGCGAACAAAAACGGAGAAAATCCATTAATGTCAGCAGTTATAAATTCACACTACAATGTTTGCACCATTTTATTA
Source organism: Daphnia galeata (assembly GCA_030770115.1). Taxonomy (NCBI): domain Eukaryota; kingdom Metazoa; phylum Arthropoda; class Branchiopoda; order Diplostraca; family Daphniidae; genus Daphnia; species Daphnia galeata. The sequence goes on from CM061118.1 coordinate 3,118,187, forward strand.
CAGCTCCCACATTTTAAGAAAACTATTAACGATACAAATGTCAACGGTGAAACGGCCCTTCATTTTGCTTTTATTAACGAAAGCGAAGAAATCATTAAACTTCTACGCCTACACGGAGCAACGTTAAACACTCATGCGTCAGCCTATAAATTTATTTGTCAACGCTTTACACCAAAAGGAGAATTATTGCCACCTCCGACCTCTTGCCAACATCTTGTAAAACGATACCGCTCTACAAAAGACGACGAAGAAAGCAACCCTTCCCCCATGGGAAACTGACTGACGGAATGACCAAGCCATCATAAAAATATTTTATTCCCTTTTGCACAACGCACCCGCCTTTCAATCAACATCTGCTCGTTTTGTTTTATTTTCAACCCCAACAGCCTCCGTTGCAATCATTTATAAAAGGCCTAAAAATCGTCAAGCAAGTCAGTCTTAGCTTGCCCTTTGCTTGAAACACACTAGACAGCTATTTAGAAAAAAAAATGAGTTACTTCAGTGACTTAGATTCGTCAAGTGCTTTTGCTAGGCCTAAAAGCCCGCCACCATTAGTGCCAATTAGTGAAAGCCGTCGCAGTGTTATTCGCCTTCGCGGCGCCAACAAAAGTGAAAGATTTCGGCCTTATACTCGCTTGCAACGGCGAGAAACCGAAATCACCGTATTCAACATGGAACAACGTTGGCGGGACACCGACAACATCATCAACAAGTTAAAAAATAATCAAATCGGGAAAACACCAGAGCAGATCGAGCAAGAACTTCAAGATCACCGGCTCCGCGTGGAAGCCCACAAGAAACGAAAAGCCGACAAAATCTTTGCCGAGATGAAGGAGCAACAACGTAAGAAAATGGTCGCAGACATGCGTACAACTCTGCGCCAAATGGAGCAAGTGGTCATCAAGCAACAATCAATGATGGACTGTAGCCGCGCCATCCTTCAACGCCAAGTGGAGCTACTACAGTTTACGATCGCCGAAGTCAAACGGCAATCAGCTTTGGCACGCGACATCGACGAAGAAATAAAGAACAGCCTCGACAAAATCAACAAGCTACAGCAACAATAAAAGTAAAGAAAAAAAAAAAACATGACTAATCCTTCTTCCTTTTCGTCCCGATCTCTTCCCTTTTCTTTTATACGTGCTTCACCCGTTTTAAATATGTAATGTGGTAATGTGAAAGCCACAACAAAACGTAATTACTCGCTCCCTGAAAAGCGAACAAAAAATTGTAAGGGGTCGCTCTCTCGCAGCGCGGGAGCAAAAATAATGTGTGTGTTGTTTTTTTTTAAGAGAAAAGTAAGTAACAAACAAACTCAATTAGTTTGTTTTCACCCTACACTGAGGGCAAAGAAAACTACTCTAACTACTTCTTTTTCTTTTTCCTGAAAACACCGTCGGAAATGGCCACCTGTTATTTTCACCTTTTCTTTTTCTGTCATGTGTCTTAAAGATGAAAATAATTTCATTACTTTTTACTTCTCCCTTTTTCCATTTTTCACTCACAACAACAGCCATTTACACAGGCGAATAATGTGTTTTACAAGAAAAAGAGAGACAACGATGTGTTTGGCTTGTAAAAAGCGAACACTGTTTTGTTTGTGTTTCGCTTGTACGTATCGAATCAATGTTGGGATGGGGCATGGGAAATATAAAAGCCCCGGGCTACTTTTATTATGCCAGGAAGATGAGTTTCCTTCCTGTAGCATACAATGTCAGTTTCGATTCTATCGATGCATTGTTCAAGATGCTTTTAACGCACCTCGAAATTCCAAGACAGGACCCATCCGTGTGTCCGAAAAAGAAATTTCGATTATATTACTGGTAGCTAATTTGGCTACATCTATAGTGTGTCGACAAAATACCAAGGTCACCAGACTTTTTCTGGCCATAGGCCTTTTACACTTTTTTTTACTCAAGAACTAAATCTTTCCTGCATATTTCACATTGTGGTTGTTCTACATGTTTTCTTCTCTCTTCACGAAATATGAAACTTCTTTTCTACTATTTGGCATCAGAACTTAAGTTCACCTTTTTGCCTGGAAAGAATTCAAAACGAAAAGAATGTATTATTCAGCCTTATAACGGTATCCTCCGTACAACGTATTGCCTTATTTTTGTCATTTAGTGTTTTCCTTTTCCGTATTTTCTTTATTACCACCTGTTTTCTTTTCTTTACGGTCGGGACGACCTAATCATAGAGGAGAAGTATGTAGTGCGCATGTCACTATACGCTCCTCCCCTCTTCCACTTCTGCTTTCCACTATTGCCCTCCAATCTATCCTCCCACCTTTTAACTCTACTTGCAACCAGCTATATGCGTTGCAAAGAGCTGTACGGCTCGAACGTGCCGCACCTGGTCATCCCGCACGACCGCCGCAGCTGCAAAGGACTTCGCCGCCCGAACGTGCCTCTTCGTGGCTACCAGCACCTCTCCGCCTATACTCCTCCGGAGTATATAAGAGCTCCACCAGTACAGCCCAGCAGTGCAGAGCCGTGCCGTTCAACAGTGCAGCACCACAGCGAACTCTCCCACTACAACACCGCAGTTTCCCCTAGTGTAACGTCTCTTGCTTTGTGTCGCCTAATACAAGTAGTTTACCTCCAGAACTCCCGTCTTCTCGTTTCTCATTTCCTACCGCCACGTCCAGGTAAGGGACTCCCGCTTCCAGGGAGCGTCCCATTACACTGCCATACAAACAGATAAAACCTCGATTGAAAATCAAGCTATCTCTTTAGTAGCAACCAATCAACAGTTAGAAGATAGGTTACATTGGAAGGATTCCGAAATAGAAACAATCAATCGAGAGAAATCCGAGATCATAGAAAACTGTAGTAAGCAATTTTTGTTAGCAAACGAGTCAATTTCTAATCTCCAGAAACAGATTGAAAGTTTTACCAACGACAAAACCTACACTGAAAATCTTTTAAAGAATCAGTACTCCATTCAACGAAATTTAGAGAGGCGAGTAAAAACTCTTTCAGCGGACCTTAGTGAATACATAGGCAAATATAATAATCTTTCGCAGGAATACCAACAGGATCTACCAGTACTCATTCGTTTTTCTTTTCTCTTTGATAGAAGATTAATAAAAGGAAATGAAAAACGAATTGAGATCAATCAAGAAAAAGAAGATCACCGCCGAGAGCTCCTTAAACTTAATAAATTTCTTAGATGTAAACCATTGTCAAAAATGTTTTAAATGTTACTGAATGTTCTTGATGTTTTCATGTTTTCTTGTAGTAGATATTCACATTAGTTTAATCATGTACCAGTATTTATTGTTGAAGACTCGAGGACGAGCCCTTTTCAAAGGGGGGAGGTGTGTAATGCAACGCGCACTCCCCGCAACCAACTGTTGCTCTCTCTCCAAGTATTGATCGACGAGCGATGACTAACCCTTTCTCCAATCTGTGTATTAATTCAATATTGCTGTTTCCTCGATTGTACACCATCTAGAAGTCCAGCTGTCATCGGACTTCGGGGAGGCTTTTACACAGGAAAATAAAAGCTAAGCACCGTGCAATTCAAAACCAATCTACGAATTGAACGTCGCCACTAGCTGCTATTTAAGCCGCCGACCGGACTCTCCGCAGTGGGCAGTAGGCAGTAGGCAGTAGTCGCACAAGTTCTCCGTACGCTGAGACCCGCTACACGCTGTACGCGCTCTCCTTAGTACTCTGTGCACTGCCACCATCTTACTCTCCTTGTGTGTTAGCTTCCTAGTAATTTATATCCTTATTCCCTCTAATCACTTATTGAGTCTCTTCCTCCTTTTCCATCTTAAATCAGTGTTTGTGTGTTTATGTACCTTTTCCCGTAGATCAAATAAACTATTAATTGTAATGAAAACTCTTGTGTGTGTTCTTCAAATCATTACAGTCCGAATGGCAGTACTTGGGCTTCGCCGATCAACGGCCACGACGCGGAGCGTTCGTTCCACCGAACCCGTCGGATCCTTATTATAGGTAGACTTTTGAATTTCTATTGTCTGTTTTTATTTTGTTTTTATTTTTTTGGTTTTGTTTTAATTGTTTTGTTTTTTTTGTATCTTTCGACAAATAGAGACAACCCTGGTTTCGCGAGATACCGGAATATCTTCGATCTTCCTTCGGCCAGATTTCTCTGGTTCAGCGAGTCGGGACAGGATATATTTTTTCCCGAAGGACCAGTTCACTTTGACGATGACCTGGAGTTTCCAGCTATCCATCGTCTTCAATTGGATGATTAATTGCTTGTGTATAACAAGAAATACAACTTTTCTTAACATTATTTGTGGTCTGTCTTTTCTGTTTTTTTCTTTATTTTTTATTGGTAATAAATAAATAATACTGTTTTGCGCGTTCGTGCCTCCCAATCCATCCGATCATTATTATATGTAAGTAATGTAGTTTGACTTTTTGTATTTAATTTTATTTTGAATGTTTTGTTTTTATGTTTTTAATTCAATCTTTTCCTTTCTTTATTTTTGTTTTTTGTATTGTATAGGATGAATCCTGGCTTTGCCAGATATCGCGACCACTTCGACTTGCCGTCGGCTCGTTTTTTATGGTTTATAGCGAGTCTGGGGTTGACATTTTCTTCCCAGAAGACCCGATCTTCTTCGACGAGGACGAGGAGGATCTCGAGTACCCCCACCTGTTTTTGCTATTTTCTTTTTTTGTTTGCACTGCCTGTATATTTGTGTCGTGTTTGTGTGTTTGTTTTTTGTAAATATATCTGCTAGTGCAACAAAATTTTCGTTGTTGCGTTTTAATGTTAGCTGTTTGGGAGAAATGAGTGAAATAAAAAAAATGGGGAAAGTAAATGTGGTGGGAAAGTAGCGAGTAAAAGATGATCGAAATTACACATAATATGAAATACCGGAAAGAATTGGAAAGGAAACGATAATGGGTGTTTCTATTTCGGGCTTTTAATGGTTATATGGGTGTGTGTACGGCAAAAGAAATGTGCGAAAAATATAAAAGTTTTTTGTTTCCGGGGGTATTTTTTTAAAAGGCATGAGTAAAATAAAATAAAATGGTGCTAATGATAGTGGAGAACGGTGTGAAATAAGAGAGTGAAATCAGTAAAAAGGTGGTATATAAATGCCTATAGATTTTATTGCGATTCTAAGTGCGCGAAAAGCCAAAAGTCGTGCGCAGCTTGCAACAATGCGCACCACTGTGGCCTATACCCGAACTAAACATTGTTTTATGCTTGACTACCACTCTATAGCAAATGCTTTCCATTAAGCAGACGATGCTGAAAAACTAGCGTTTTTTTTTCTAAGTCCCGTGTCAAAATAAAAAATCCCTTAATTGCACCAAAAAACTTCAAAAAAAGTAATTTCTTGAGTGTTTTATCAGTTTTTCTTTAAAAAATGAAAAAAAAGTAAAAAAAAAAGTAAAAAGCAATAACATACATAATGGACCCTCGTAGGTTTGAACTATAGACTGCTTAACTATGTCTTCTTAATGGAAAGCATTTGCTATAGAGTGGTAGTCAAGCATAAAACAATGTTTAGTTCGGGTATAGGCCACAGTGGTGCGCATTGTTGTAAGCTGCGCACGACTTTTGGCTTTTCGCGCACTTAGAATCGCAATAACATCTATAGTAATATGAATTTAAGTAATAGTAATTTTTAGTTTGGTGGTAAGTTTTTTAGTTTTACATCTCTTCTTTCCTAGAAACAGAAACTTATTTACACGTTAACCGAAAAATAACTTTTTTTAAATTTAAAATTAATAACTGATTTTTGAGGGAATGGTACATTCTTTGCTATATTTCTATTAATGTCGGTTGAGTGGACTCATCATTAATAACAAATCCACTCAATCTACAAAAAAAAAAAAAACACAGAATGAATACAACCCCCCAAAAATGTCAAGTTAACTGTTCGAAGCTTTCAGTAGACCCAAATATCGAACCATCATACTCGATGAACTGACGGGGGAAGACTGACAAGTGGATAGCCTACTGGATAGGTAGTAAAGGTACAGTGGTACACTCTGTATTGAAAGGAACAAGGTCATCTAGAGGGCTAAAGGGAAAGAAAAAAGCGTTCAAGCGTAGGGGCCTCAATAAACTTAGACATTGAAAAGGATGTGTGTTCAAGGTAAAGCTCTCAAGGAATGAACAGGCCAATTTGGTAGCGTAAATTGAAACGCGCAAGGAAAGGTCAAAGGGGGTAATAACCTTGTACAGTAGACTAAAAAATTTGGAAACTTGGGGGTGTTTTCTGTTTTGGCGCTTTTAACACGTCCCATTGGTTGCCGTGTCTCCAGTTTATGAGTTATTGTATGTCTAAAGTTAAAAAAAACCTTTTCGTCAGGAAAAAAGAAGCTTTCACTGCTATGATGTATTTTTTCAAATAATTGTGCCTTTTGTTTTAAACGTAAAAAAGTATGGGTCAGTATGGTTTCACAAATTATACCATTCATAAGATAAGACATTAAAATAAGACCAGCCGTTATATAACCATAATGGCGCCTTGATAAAAGCGCGAAAACAATCAGTCAATCATCGGGATTCAAAATTTTGAAGGATACTGTATATTTCCCAATAGCCGATGGTAAATATTATGTATTCCTTGGTAGATTATGTGTGAGTTATTCCCCGAGTGCATTTATAGAATTCGCGAGTGTGTATTTATTTAGTAATAATTGGAAGAAAAAATGTAAGGAGTCTAGGCTTGATGTGGCACTAACTACTTGTACTACATAGGCTTAGCGGTTCAATTTATTTCAAAAATTTACAATGTCAGGGCAACGATTCTTCAACGATTTAATATTGAGGAGTATTGTTGTAGCTCATCGAATTTTTGTGCTTCGTATAGCATAGTGTATTCTGTATATGTATTCTGTATTCTGTATTCTGTATACAAAATAAATTGCTCCTTGTTTTTTTTATAACATAAAACGAAGTGTTTGAATCTCTTTGGGGGTACGGGATTTTTTTAAAACATTATCTAAACTGCATACAACTCCCACCGAGAGTATCACCCGAATGCAGTTCCTATTCGGGATGCGGTATTACACTATTAACATTTTGTAACAGCAGATCAAAATAAAAAAGAGAATTAAGATGTCTTTCCGTTATTTTCTTGCAGTTATTTTGCCAAAAAATATTCCTAGACTGCATTCAAGTATTTTTTATGTAGTGAAAACGAAAAAGAATCAAACCAACGGATCCACTATAGCAGCTTATGTGGTAAGCATGACAAGATTTTATTAGCCTAAAAATTCGTGACCTTAATATTCAAAATTTGTAGAAAATTCCATTTCATACTGAACAAGAAGTATAAACATTTTATAGCTATTATTTTTTATTTTTCCTTTATTCTTATATCTTATAGAGAAATGGAACACAATAAAATCTCATATTCGAGGTTGGGAAAATTTACTTTTTTTTTAAATTTTGTATCAGTTTTTTTAAGCAAGTTTTTTCAAGAATAAGACACAGTTTTATGATTCTTTTCAACAAGTATATATTGTATATATAAAGTAAGTAATAAAGTATAGGCCCAAAAAAAATCTGATTGAACGATGAAAAAATAGTTGCACGGACATAAATTCTGGGTGTCAGAAAGCCGGTAAACACGACAAAGGTCAAAGAAGCACCGCAGTATTTTAGTTTACAAGAATTTTATTTTCAAGGTTGAAAACTAAACCGATGCCGCCCATGGCACAAATGTACCAGGTTCAGGCTTAGAAACCTATCGCCAAGCAAAAAAAAAAACAAATGAATTAAGCAACAATTCATATACAACGAAACAGAATTTTAGAAAAGAATTTTAAAAAAGAATAACAAACCTTCTTAATCAAGTCATCTTCGCATGCCATTCGAATGCGTTCGGCTGTGGCAGGCGAATTTATTGTGAAATGGTCGGTTAAACCGGACTCAGTTCTGGCCGAAGAGATAGCGTCCTTGATAGCGAAAAAGACGCTAGATGCTAGGAATAAAGGTGGCTCTCCAATAGCCTGCAAAATCAAAGAATTATATCTTATCATCCAACTTAAACTATTGAATGAAAAAAGCCAATACTTTGGAAGAATAAACGGCATGCGGATTGGGACACCCTCGGAGAAGAGAAACATTGAATTCCTCTGGAATGTCATCAGCTGATGGGATTTTATAATTGGACGGTCCACGTGTAATGACTTGGCCGTTGGCTGGCGAAAAAAGGGGTTCTTCTAGAGTAAACAAGCCCAAACCTTGAACGAATCCTCCTTCGATTTGGCCTAAAATGAAATTAAGACCCAGTTATCATTTAGTTATATTTAATTCTTTATCACTATAACAGTCAACGATCTTGTATAAGTTATATAAGGAAACATAAAAATTTAGTGCAAGTATCATTTTTGCTTTTTACCGATATCGATGGCCGGATTTAAACTTTCACCAAGATCCATGACTATATCTGTTCTCAATACTCTGTGATTGCCAGTCAGGCAATCGACTTCAACTACGGAGCAAGCGGCACCAAAACTAAAGTACCGGAAAGGAGAGCCGATATTGGTGGCGAAATCATAGCCAATGCCAGGAGTTCTTTAAAAAAAAACAATGAATAAAATTCACATTAAATAAAAAAAAAATAAAAATTGTCACAAATTAAAATCTACTTGTAGAAACCAGTTGTTGAGAGACTGATGCGCTGGAAGTAGGCTTGCAGAACCCACTCTTGCCAAGTTCCGTCCGGATGTGCTTTACGTATAGGAGCTAGTCGATCAACCAGAATTTGACAAGCATTCTAATACGATTTTCGAATGGGAAAAAATTAAGAAATCAATTGTAACCGTCATCACTTCTAAGAATACAATCATCTTTTTACTGTAACTATAACAACGTACAAGAACAGCCATTCCGTTGAGGTCAGATCCAGCGCTAGCTGCAGTCGGCGAAGTGTTTGGCACTTTGTCTGTCGACGTTTCCGAGATGAAAATCAATTCGACGGGAATGTTGAGCGCTCGGCTTGCCACTTGAAGCATTTTCGTGTGTAATCCTTGGCCCATTTCTGTTCCACCGTGAGTCAAGAGTACCGATCCGTCTTTGTAAACGTGCACCAAAGCACCAGCTTGATTCAGAAATAGCGCTGTAAAAGCAATGCCAAACTTGGTGGGAATCAAAGCCATTCCACGCTTCTTGAATCGATGAAGTTTATTGAAATTTTCAATTTCCTTTCGACGTTGTTCAATGCCAGCCAGAGCTTGGCATTCATTCCAGCAACGGTTTAGCGTGCAGTACTCTAACCGTTGGTTGTAGTGAGTATGATCACCCTCTCGATACAGATTGAGTGATCGAACAGCTGATGGATCTAACCTCAAGTAAGTAGCCACATCATCCATAACATTTTCAACGACGGCCATTCCTTGTGGTCCGCCAAAACCACGGAAAGCCGTGTTGGAAGGCAAATTCGTCCGGCAGACAATGCCGTGACAGCGCAGATTATCAATTCGATACGCGTTGTCGATGTGGAAAACGGCTCTCTCCATGATTCCGCGAGAAAGATCCATTGTGTTACCACCATTGGAAAAGAGATTGACGTCAAGAGCCGTCAACTTGCCAGTCGAATCGAATCCGACTTTGTAGCGAGCCAGGAACGGATGGCGTATTCCTGTACTCATCATGTCCTCGTCCCGGTCCAACATACAACGGACAGGCCTTTGAAGTCGGAAGGATGCCACAGCAGCGGGAGCGGCCAGCACGGCAGATCGAGTCTCTTTACCACCAAATCCACCACCCATTCGTTTAACTCGGCAGACTACGCGATTGGCCGGCAGACCCAAAACTTCAGCGACGACTTGTTGAACCTCTGATGGATTTTGAGTGGAACTGGTGATGTCGATCTCACCATCCTCACCTTTCGGTACCACTAGAACTGATTGCGTCTCCAAATAAAAATGTTCCTGGCCTCCCATCTCGAAGGTTCCTTCCAAGACATGCTGTGCATTCCTCAATCCAGCGTCTAGGTCTCCCTTGACAATTTCACGGGTATGGCCTTCATAAAAGGAGTTGTTCTTGATGGCATCTTGAATGGTAAATATGGCCGGACCATCTAACGGACTGTAAGTCACTTTAACGAGTCGACTTGCCCGTTGAGCCAGTGCCAGATTGTCGGCCACCACACAAGCAATCACTTGTCCGCAGCAGGTGACTTTTTTCGAAGCAAAAACTTCTTCGTCGTGAATTATAGGTCCGAATACGTTCCTACCGGGAGCGATATCTTTAGCTGAAAAAAAGCCTCGTACACCTTCAAGCGCTAGAGCTGCAGACGGATCGATGGAAACGATTTCGGCATGAGCTTGATTGCTCAATACAAGAGCCATGTGTAGTTCACCGTTCAAGGGAGGTAAATCGTCGCAGTAAATAGCTTCGCCCGTCACATGTTTCTCGCCGGCAACGTGAGCCATTGGTCGACCGACTGCATCCAAATTTTGCTGATCCTTTGGAACGAGTTCAAACATCTGGGCGGATTTGAACCGTCCATGCTCAATATCCAATTCAGCACCTAACAAGTTATCCGGAATGGAGCTGGTCACAATTTGACGTGCGACCAAATCTCTAAGGACTTGAAGATGGAATTTGAAGAAGAAACTGAGACAAAGTGACTGGCGATAGGAACTCATTCCACCCGGTACGGAAGGAGGGAGCGGAAGGTCTTCCAGCAGGAAGCCACACACGTCTTCCACTAATGAAGTGTCATCCCAACAACGACCAACAAGTTTTTCCATAGTTCCAATCGCCATAACTGTTGTGGGCGCCATGCCACCGAAAGCCATGGAAATCTCCTGGATCTTGCTGGACTGAGGATGGAAGAGAACCCGGAAAGCGCCATTCACGATGGCGATGTCATCCTCTCTGCGGCGAGACTGTTTGTATCCGTTGACATATTCATCTGGTTTTGTGCGAGGAATGGCAATTTTCAAGAGAACCTCTTCTGATTGGACAATGTTGCGTCGATAACCAGTGAAGAAATGGTTGTCCATTTCAACAGAGCGGATCCCTTTCAATTGGCTCTGTAAGGTGAGGACGCATCCGGCTGCCATGAAGAGTGGGTTCAAATCCGAAATGGGACTGCCTGTCATGATGTTGCCGGCAATGGCCGCAACGTTTCGGATTTGTTTGCCAGCAAACCAGTGAAGCATTTGACTCAATGCTGAAAAAAATCGAGTCGACTCTTTAGGTCCCTGATGGACTTCTTGTTCCAACACTTCCTTGAACGTCGATAAAGTGACGGCGCCTCCAAATACAAGAGCCTCATCTGTGCGTTCAATAGCCGACGTTTCGACAATCATGGCCGGACTGATGAGCACAGGATAATCGCAATGTTTGAATTTCATTTCCAGAGCTACTTCCGTGTTGCCCACTACAATCTTGGCGTGTGGAAATTCAGATTTCAGTTGAAGAAGCTGCTCCAGTCGGGTCGGTCTATACCAAGTCACTCGATCTCCTTTGATGACTAAATATTGCATGTCCAGCTCTTCTGAAAGCTGCAGGAACGGCGGGAAAATAGGTTCTTGACTATCTGAATATGACTCTTCAAAATCCGACGCATTCGTCAGAGCGGTGCAAATGGATCTTTGAATCGTATCTCTGTTTCCATTCATATCGCCGTCGATGTGATTGCCATTCTTTTGATCGTTCTGATCCATGCAGCAACCGCCGCCGTTTGTCTGACCACCGCAACAACCGTCGCGGGTTAAAGTGCGACATCCTTCTAATATTGGTCGGTATCCAGTACAGCGACACAAGTTGCCTATATAAACACAACAAGTTGAAACATTTCAAATGTATATAAATGGAAATAATCAAGGTATTGCTTGACTGACAACATTCTTTAATAACTTGTCTACTGGGAAAATTAGCTCCAGGCTTTTTCTAGACATCCATAAAAGTATGAAGGGGGGGGGGGATTTCATTTGATATGGACGTGGTTTTTGTTGGTCGCGAAATATTACCTTGAAAACCTTCCTCCACTTCGGCCATAGTGGGCAACTCTTTCTTGTTGCTCCTTAGCAACGTGTACATGGACATGACGAAGCCTGGGGTACAGAATCCACATTGAGACCCATGGGCTTTGGCTAGTCGTTCTTGAACGGCATGCAGGCGCCTCTTGTGTTGTTGTCGTTGACCTTCGAGATCACCTGGCTGACCGATACCTTCCACCGTGGTGACGGCTAGACCGTGCACAGCGCATATCGGGGTCAGGCAGGCGTTGACGGCGTAGTGACTGAATTTTGTAAAAGAATGTCAGAATTAATGACGAATAAATTTTTCACATTGCTAAAAATTCTAACAGAATTGTTTTAGACGTTCGTTCATAACGAGAAACCATAACGGTACAAGCTCCGCATCCTCCTTCTCCACAACCCAGTTTCGTCCCAGTCAGTCGCACTAAATAACATTAAGTTAATCATTTTTCTGTGTGTAATATTTACAATATTTAATTAGAATAACCGCACTGTTTAAAAAATAATATTACATTTATTGCGAAGATAGAAGAGAAGTGTCCATTCAGGTTGTGCCGATTCCTCCACCACCTTTCACGAAATACACATAATGGGTGTTATTTTTGCGAAACAATATACACACGAATTATGAAACCAAAATTCGTTCGTGTTACTTACCTTTGTACCATTGACAAAAAACACTAAACTGGACACAGACTCATCCATTTTTTTTCCCCTTCGTTCACTTATAAAGTAAAGATCGAACTGAGAAATTATTATGACGTCCAAGCTTATAATGGGCACAAACCAAAATGATACACTGTAACCAACTACAGTGTCTGCTATTTTAAGTCTGCCGTAGTCTTCTACACTGATAAATGCACAGCCACGAGCAAGCCCTTCAGCGTTTTCTATATGATGGGAATTTCGATAAGAGCGCAAGAGAAATAAATGGGCGTAATGCCTCAGGGGCTAAACAAACTAGTTTCTTTTTTTTTAAAGAAAAAAAAAAGCGCCAAAGTAAAAGCAAGAGAGCAACATTTTATCTAAACTTTGACTATCCTGTGTTATGCGTAACATTTGAGGAGCCAAGTTCAAACTTGGCGCGGACGTGGACAGGATTTCATATCGAACGTGAAAAAATCATTTTATTTCAGTGGTCTAATAAGAGTGTATTACCGCTTGACTTGGATTTTAAATTATTAACTAATATATGAATTAATTGGCGATGTAAATAAAATTAGTTTGATTCAAAAGATATTTTTTCAGTATCTAATCTTTCATGCTATTCCGAATCCTACCTTTATTTTCTTTCATTATTTTCTATTATTATTTCTCTTCTTTTGTTCCTTATCCGTCCTTATCAAACAAAAATGTAAGGAAAATAAATAAACATTTTTGTTTTTTTGTTTTTTTTTTTAGTTTTAGGGAGACAGCTATCAAAATTATATAATATATACATTATAAATACATTGAAACATTTCTTGATTTTCTCATTATCTTTTTGGTCTGGGGACTTTTAAAAGTTATGGTAGATGGATCATCACCAGGTGTGGCTGCATTGGGTTGACCCCTACTGCTATTTCCACCGTGCTCAGACTCTTTTTCTGTCGATGTCTAGAGTGAACATCACCGGTTAAAGCACGCATTCGAATGCGTGAACTTTCGCAGATACATGTTCCACTACTGGATCGTCGCTTACGACCACCTCGCTTCCTGCAAAGACTACATAATCATTCCATATATTAAAACAAGGAATATGCATGCCTCAACCACATTACACATTAAAATAAATGATAAATTTTACCCTCTCCAAAAAGTTTTGGTTCTTGCTTCTTGAACCATGATTACACGTTTTCCCCATGGTTGCATTGTTTCCAGATGCCTGAGAAGGGGTGTCTCTACTGTACTTCATCGCCTATATCATCTTTAATCATCTCTCGAATATTTGAGATGCGTTGTTTTGGCTATCGATTCTTGGCGCCTTTGTTGCGCTTTTTCCATTCTTTCAAAGGCTTTCACAATGGCTTCACGTGACTACAATTATAATGAAAAACAAAACACTGGCTTTAATTAACGAACATCAATGAAATTTCAAAGCTAGTCTCATTTTTCTTTATCAATGTTTTATTTTAGCTGGCGATTCGTTGTCTAATTAACATAGCGTTGGTGCTGGAGTTGCGGGTACAGGCAACAGGAGCAGTGTGAGCTATCGGTGACGGTGACTCGATTGGTCCAGTTAACGAATAATTGGGTAAATGGTGATATTGGAAGAAGCATCAACTTTCGTAGAATCAGTCCTCCTTTCACGCTTACGGTCGACTTCTACTGGGGATAAAACAGAACTGTTATCTCTTCACTTTCAAGGATGTCAGTTTTTGCAACCAGAAATAAACGGATAGAACCATTTTCAACATTGTGCATGATCTATAATGTTTGTAAAAGTATTGATAAAAAGTGACGTTCACATTTCAATTTGTTTAGATCAATTTATCTCAGTGTTAGGTTGACATGACTGCCAGACAAATAGAGCCTCATTACCATAACTGCGACGATCAACACACATTTCGACGACGGCATGATGCTGTCAGTGCTAGTAGATGGTGGAAGATTGCATGGGGGTTAGGGTGTCTCATTTTTCACTGGTGACCCAGAGTGTATTGGGTTTGCGGCAACTAACGTCTAAAAAAAGAAAATCACTCATACATTAAGTAATACAGAAAATTGAACTCGATAGAACAGTCAATACCTTGTGAATTGTAACCTCCAGCTTTACTAGCGAGACCGTAAACATGCGTTATTGAACAAGGCGGAGAGAGCAATTCGCCACCGAACTCATTAGGTCGAACAGGTGCAACACGAGCTCTTAACTCGGTTGAATGACATGAAAATTGGTGACCGCTTATTTTTCAATTCCCCTTAGTTTCGATTTAGATTGCCCGACTCGTTTATCAGTCGGCTGAAACTTACGAATAGCGCGAGCTCTTGCACGACCTACTCTGCGCAGTTGACAAAACTCACACATAAACTTATTGGATATGATATTGCGGTCCAAATTCATACAATAAACATGTTGCCACACACTGAAATAATAAAATAACAAATTATTATTTCCGTTTTAAAATTTGAAGATGATGTAAACTTACGAGCATCGATCACACTATTCACAACAAATCATAAAGCCATCGTCGTGTCCAAATTTACTAAAAAGGAAAAAGAATTGCGTGAATGAAAAAAAATTATTGAAAATAGTTCAGTTAAATGGGTCTTACGAGATACAACGCGCAATACTCTTGTCGATGTTGTTTAGATCACGTCCACCTCCAAGAAGATCCAAATCGACGTCATCCTGTTCGTCTTCTTCATCTATAGCAACGGACGGGTTGGAAGATTATTGTGAGCCTTTTGGGATTCGTGTGGTCCCGGGTCGGGATTCAACCAATTTAGAAGAGGTGATGTTGGAACTCCATTACTATTATTACCACTGGTTGTCCTTTGTCGTTTTGTTATTGTGGAATTAACACCATGGGGTTTGCTTTCGGCCTATCCTGTCTGAGGGCTGATGGAAGGATTGTGAGGAAATGGGCGGGGCGCACAACTAGATGAAAGACTGTTAAAGGTTCCTATTAAATACTAGACATAACTGATGAAAAGACACTCCAAACAGTTTAGGACCCACACAAATTAAATTTGCTATATTTTATCATCCAATAATACCAATATGTTAGCCAAGATGAGTTTCAGTAATAAATATCAATCTCAGTTAAATGTATCTTTTTGCTATTAACGATTTATTGTTGTAAATTAAAAAAAAAAAATAAATATTGAACGGTAAGTCCTCGTTAAAAAGAGTAACTTTTCGTCACAGTCTGGCACCACTATTGAAAGTGTCAGGAAATTCGCTTGAAAAACTCCCATCTTTCGTGTTTTGATACTGTCGATGTCATTTGGACAATCATCGAGTGTTGCTGTATTAATTTGCGATCATTAATCCTTATAAAAATATCTGAAACTCAGAAAGTCCACTAGAAAACGAGACATACCAATTCAGAACAGGTTTTAAGAAAAAAGAGAACTTGATTTTAAAGGAACTAAATTATCTTCATTGTAGTTCTTTCAATATTCCTACAGAAATCTTGTTATTTCTATATTGTCATCTCCTCACTAGTTTCCATTAAAATAGCCCATGAAGAATGGTTTACTGACAACGTCCTAAAGACTAAAGGATACCGCGCAAAAATCCACAATTTTCGTAAATTGGAGAAGTTTAATAAGTTAACATATCGTTGTGAGTAGTTCAAGTTAAAATATTTTTGTGATTTTTCTTATAAAGGAATTGATGCCTTAATGCTAGACAGAAATTCACTGTATAAAATTTCTGTTTATTTGTACAAGGAAATAACGCTAGAGAATGTTTTAGATTGGGAAACGAAGGCTAATAAGAAATATTGGAAATTATGTCTCTGCTTTTGCCTTTTGGTATGTTGACAATAATGCTAAAGAGCAATACTATTCGACGGGTGGTGAATGGCGAGGATGTTTACGAGCATTAAGTAATTACAGTAAATTTTATTATTTCATTATTAGACAGCACATATGCAATTGAAACAAATCTGTACACTTCAGCGCGTTTCATATATTCTATTGATAAAATTGATAATGTCCCTTAATTTTCTCGCGATCCAAAACTCAATAAAGAAAAAGTTAACATTTGAATTTTGAAACTAGATCAATGTAGTGTATTTACGTATAAGAACTTCTGTATATGCTGGCAAGGAAAAAATAGCATTTAATTATTTCTCTTTTTTAAACCTCTAAAATACTCGACTAAAAAAATTACACAATTGTACGTGAATAAGAATTCAAGAAAGAGTTTATTTTAAAAAAAAATCAGACACAAGTAAGTAAAGAGTAATGAAATATGCGGAGAAGTCAACAATTTAATACTGAAACTTCCAAATGAATAGTCAGAACCTGGATTCTTCTCCAGCCGATTCAACTGGTCTATAAAATAGTAAAATAGCCTGTTACACATCTGATGCACACGATTTTTTAGAATAAAGAATTTAAGACATAATTATTGATGAAAGCTTTAGGGTTGATGTACCTACACCAGTGTGGCTACACCAGATTGTTTGAAAACCTTTAGTTGAGCTTTAAGGATGGAAGCCTTTTCTTCCTTCAATTGTCTCTCAGCTTCTTCTAGGGCTGCGGCTCGATCAATCACCAACTAAAATATGAACACAAAAATTAACATTTTACTAAGATTGAATCGATTTCAATGTAACGGTAACCTTTTCGTCCACTTCGGCATATGGATCTGTAAATATCCGTGCAGATTCAATTGTAATATCTTCTACACGTTGAACTTTATTGTCCGTGCCAATTCGTTCCATAGCGCTCAAAGTTTTCATTCCACCGACGACACGACCAAATATTGCCATCCAGATGTTTACACGATACGTGATAATCATAAAACTGTAAAAATAACATTTGAATTAATTAGTTTAAGGATGGAACAGGATACTGTAATCATACAATTGAGACTTATTCGTGTTGGTTCCCGAGTTAGCCATCGATAAAATACCTCGACCGGTGTGAGACAGGTTCGGCTTGAATTCATCTTCAAATGATCCTCCCCACTATTAGTGTTGTTGTACTAGCATTTTTTTTACACAAGTTGATGAAATTTTCACACGTTTTAGAAACCATTTCACAATGTAGCTCCAAATTCAGGGGACTGACATTTGTGACTAATCTAACATAACCTAAGAAATAAAAGAATAAAAAAAAAAAAGTTAATTCAATCCCGAAGAATATTGCGTGAAGAATTTCCATGTAGAAGGCTTTTTTAACCTGTTTTCTTTATGCGCTGATATCGAACAATATTACTCTCATCGAGAATTGCTGGTTCATGTTTAGTTTCTGATGCCATCACCGTAGAAGTAAAACCAGCAGCGACCAGCGACAGCCCCGGTGGAATAGTGAGCCTGGTGTCGTTTTTTAAACGTTACAACGAAAAAAATAGCAGTAAATAACACTATAGTTAAAATTAACTTTAGTTCTATCAAATTACCGCATTAACAGAATCAGCCACTACTTTTACAGTTACACTCTCTTCATGAGTCTTATATTCTTGTTCTAATTCCACTATTTTTTACTTGATGAAAATTTGCAATATTAAACTTTTCTAGATGAGATGGGTCTTGAAGAGTGATAATATCTTAGCATGTAAACGTTTCATCTGTTAACAACTCTTTCCAGTTCTTTGGTTTCAGATTGAGCTGCTCTACTGCCTCATAAGAAAAAACCTTTCCAGTAGATTTAATGGCCACAATGGGGGATTTGTCCGTAAACTGCTTGAACAATACAGGGCAATGGTATGGTATGCAACTTCAGCAATCACCATTCTTATGAAAATTCAATCTGAGAAGTTGATTGCTTTCTAAAGGCTAGAAAATAACTTCTTTTACATTCTGTTTTCTAATTTAATCTGTTCTTATATGGACAAAAATGTGTAGCAAATATATAAACAAAACTTACTTTTCCTGTTACTGGATTGGTTTTATACTTTTTCAAGTATTTATGGCAAGGAGGTAAAAAACATTCCCTTCGGTGTCACATAAAGGATTTTCAAAAAGTTGAAGTGACAAAGCACAGTCTAGTGGCGAAAGGCTGCCTACTGCCTATAGCAGACTAACACTAACAAGTTTAACAGTTCATGCAGTTGCCAGCAGTTGGCAATTGGCATGTGCTAAGTCTAAGTTTAACCAAGTGTTGCGCATTTTATCGTGATTTATTATTTATTGCTAGTAACTTGATGGATTTCCTGTAGTAAACAATTTATAGTCATTATCAGTGATAAGCTAAAATTATGGGAACTCGATGACTAAGAATTTTTCTTCGTTGTTTACACAAAGTTCACAGAGTCAGTTGATAGGGGCGCTGCTGAACTATTCTATTCCATTATTTCGTTCAAATTTCTGCTTTGTATTGTAGCATTTTAGCAGAGCCATAGAGCACTTTTGAAAAAATTCCGAGAGGAAAGATTAACAGGCAGTGGCGCTACCAGGGTTCTATGGCTCTGATTGTAGTATACTTTCTTTATGATGCTACCATTAATTACTAGAATTTGCGTTGCTTATTTTTTAAAACGTGTTTGAACTGAAAGAATTTTTCAAAATTAAAAACAAAAAGTTTTTTTATCTAAATTAATTTTTTTTTTCTTTTTGAAGTTTTGAGGCACTGCCGCACTGGCTGGCACTCACTCCAGGTGGCGAGCATGGGTGTGCTCTTTAGCCTCCACCTTCTTTTCCGCTTAGTGCTGGTTTGTTTCGTTTTGTTGCGTTTTGATACGATAATTTAGCTTTTTGTTTCTATGAGTTTGGTCGTGGGTGGGTAGCTTCCTTTTTGCTATATATTTGCTTTAGTGAATACCTGCTCGTGTGGGGATGCTTCCTTATAATTAGGTAAGTTTTTTGTGTTGGCATTTTTTGATTCTGTTTACAAATCTTGTCTTTTATGTAATTGTAGCCTGGTGATCTCGAACTGTGTTTCGCTGTTGTATTTTGGGTTGAGGCCTTGGAGGCTGTGTAACTCTAGTTTCATGTTATGTGAGCTGAAGTAACGAAGAATTATTTCTCTTTCAGGTGTCTTGTTAGGGCCTCTTTATAGGGCAGGCTGGCATTCTAAGTCAACGAGCATCGCACAGCTCTCTGATTTGAAGTAACTAGTTTTGCCCAGATCTTTGATTTTATGTCAAATAGCTTCGCCCAGCTCTTTGATTTCATGTCAACTAGTTTTGCCAAGCTCTTTGATTTTGTGTCAACTAGCTTCGCACATCTCTCTGATTTGAAGTCACTAGCTTACCCCAGCCCTTTGATTTAATTTCCACTAGATTCGCCCAGCTCTTTGATTTTTTGTCAACTAGCTTCGCCCAGCTCTTTGATTTCAAGTCAAGTAGTTTTGCCCAGCTCTTTGATTTTATATCAACTAGTTTTGCCCAGCTCTTTAATTTCAAGTCAAGTAGTTTTGCCCAGCTCTTTGATTTGAAGTTAACTAGCTTCGCCCAGCTCTTTGATTTTACGTCAACTAGCTTCGCTCAGCTCTTCGATTTGAAGTCAATTCGCTTTGCCCAGCTCTTTGATTTTAAGTCAAGTAGTTTTGCCCAGCTCTTTGATTTTATATCAACTAGTTTTGCCCAGCTCTTTGATTTCAAGTCAAGTAGTGGTGCGGCGCCAGCATAACCAGCCGCTAGAGGGACGACCTCGCTTTTCGGCTGTCAACTGTTTTCACCTTCTTTGCCCTTGTTCCAAATGTCATCCTTCGTTTTACTGTATGGCGTCGTAGGCGTATTCGGGTGCGTCAAACTGTCTCTCGCCATTACTGAGTATCGCGATCTGATATTAGTTTATTATAAGGTGTGCTAGTGTGGATTGATCATAAGAGAGTGTGTGTCATCGGCCTCACGAGGCTTTCTGAGCGATTGGTTGTGATTGTGTATATTGCTCCCTCTCTCTCTCTCTGTTGGAGTGTGTGCATGTGTGTGTGTGTGGTGAGTTGATCTTATCTCGCTCATCCTCTTGAGTAAGGTCTTGAGTCTGAGCAACATCTGTATACCACTCGTTAGCTCACATCCAGCAATAAAGAGTTAGAGCTGAATTCTTCATTTGATTCACTGAGCTCCCGAACATTTTGGTCCTTCGAGCCGGAGCCACCAGTGAGACAGAGAATGGAACCATCAATACCTCCTTCTCACGCCACGCCAGCCACTTCATCCGGTCCAACGGGACCACCACCTGCTTCATCAGATCTTATGAGACCAGCCTCATCATTATCCGGTCCAGAGGGACCAGCAACACCTGGGCTACCGGTACTCCAACCTGTTCAGCCACCACCAGTGCCGGTGGTACAACAGAACGCCTCGGGGGTCACTCCAAAAGAAGCTTCATCTCGCAAGAGTTCACGCGTTCTACAGCCTAATAGGCAGCCAACACGTACACCGGACGGAACGGCCGTCCGTTTAGAAGAAGAACGACGAACCAAGGAGAAGCACGTACGAAAAGATCTGCGTCGGAAGATCACCATGACGTGTGGCTCCATTCAGAAATTAATTGATGATGTTGGCTCACGAGGGGCCATCCAAGGCCTTCTCGACCACACCCATCGACTACTTTCCGATGCAGAGAAGGTTAACGAAAGACTCGAAGAAGGCGCACATGGGGACGAGGTGACGGATCAGTATAACACTCATCTGAACTACGTGAAACAAGTGGGCGTGGTCAGCGAGAATTTCCGAATCTATCTAGAATCCAGAAAAGATGACGCTATGACCGTAGCCAGCAGTCAACAAAAGGTTTCTTCTCGGCATAGTCAGCAGCAGCCAAGAAGATCCCCTTCTCGGCATAGTCAGCAACAGCCAAGATCTTCTTCTCGGCATAGTCAGCAGCAGCCAAGAGGATCCCCTTCTCGGCATAGTCAGCAGCAGCCGAGAAGATCCCCTTCTCGGCATAGTCAGCAGCAGCCAAGAAAATCTCCTTCTCGTCGTAGCAGTCACCATACAAGAAGATCTCCTTCTCGATATAGTAGTCACCATACAAGAAGATCTCCTTCTCGTCGTAGCAGTCACCATACAAGATCTCCTTCTCGTCGTAGCAGTCACCATACAAGATCTCCTTCTCGACATAGTAGCCACCATACAAGAAGATCTCCTTCTCGTCATAGCAGTCACCATACAAGATCTCCTTCTCGTCATAGTAGTCACCATACAAGAAGATCTTCTCGTCGTAGCAGTCACCATACAAGAAGATCTCCTTCTCGTCGTAGCAGTCACCATACAAGATCTCCTTCTCGACATAGTAGCCACCATACAAGAAGATCTCCTTCTCGTCATAGTAGTCACCGTACAAGGAGATCTCCTTCTCGTCACAGCAGTCACCATACCAGAAGAGCCCCTTCTCGTCGTGGTCACCATACCAGAAGATCTCCTTCGCATCATCGTAATCGAGGCCGACCACGCTCGCGTTCAGCCGATCGAAAGGAAGCAGAGGAAGGCCTTCGGAAGTTGACGCTGAGACAGAAAGGTGGAGCTAGCCCAGAACGGAATATCCAAGGTCGTGACGAAAAGGAAATTGAAGAATGGTGTCGCCAGCAGCAAGAGCAGCGGCACGAAGATTTGATGGAGAAACTTGACCCAGATGGATGGATAGACCTCTATAGAGATGGCCGATTACCGCTCCCACGCTGGGCCAATAACAGTTCGAGATCGACGATTAAGGCAGAGTTGAGCGACTTTCACGGTCAGGCGCTCGAATGGTTCACCTGGATCGATCTTTTTCGAGCGTTGGTCCATGACACGGCGAGGGCACCAGCAGAGAAACTAGCGATCCTGAGGCGCCATCTTCGAGGGGAATGTGCTGATGTGGTACATGGACTTGGCGGCGGAGAAGCAGCTTATATAGAGGCGTTGACGAGGTTAAAGGAGACATACGGGAGGAGAGACGTCATGAGATCAGCCATTTTGCAAGAGTTGGAGAAGCTGGAAATCGGAAAACAGGACCCAAGCTCGTTTCGCCGCTTTGCAGAGAAGACCAGAACGTACCTATTTGACTTGGATCGGATTGGGGAAACGGCCAGCGTGGACATCATCGAACGGATATGCCTCAAGTTACAGTTGCCGGAACGACTCGCATGGAACGAAGGGCGTGTCGGTGGGATCGAAAGGTGAAGCCTGATAGCTTTCGGTCGATGGCTCTGCGGACGGGCAGCCGCGTATCAAAACGCACACAGCCTCGCAGCAGAGCAATCAAAGGGTCCCACGAGCAAACCGGCGTTCAAACCAGCAGTTCGAGCGCACCCTACGACGACAGCACCGGATAGAAAGGGACCCGAGAACAAACCCAGCTTTGAGAACAGACCAGGAAAGAACGGCGGTCGGAAACCATTCTGCTTCCGGTGTGAAGGATCGCATCGACTAGAGGCCTGTGAGGAGTTCAAGGGATTGAGTACTAAGGATAGACTGTACTTCTGCATACGACGAAGGCTGTGTTTCAGTTGCTTCGGCCCCGGACATTCATCACGCGATTGCGGCACGAAGAAACCTTGTCCCGTATCCGGATGTAGTCGCAAGCATCACGTACTACTCCACGAAGAGAAAGAATTACCCAAGGAAGCGGTGCGGTCGGCGAACGTGCAGTTCCGCTCATCACCCAGGAAGGCGGCGGTGGCTATGCTGCACCTCGACGTGTTTGGGGCGGATGGACAGCTGGTTCGAGCCAATGTCTTCGTGGACGAAGGGAGCGACGGAACGCTGTTCCGTGAGGGATTCATCCGTCACCTTCGTTTGAGCGGAGTTCCCCAGATGCTGACTGTGGAGGGTGCTGGTGCCATTAAGAAGGTTTATCCATCGCAGTACCTCGCCGTTCGTATGAGACTGCCATCTGGCGAGATTGTCGAACTGGACGGTTCGACGATGCCTACGGTTGCGAGTCCAGTTCCAGCGGTGGATTGGGAGAAGCTGAAATCTAGGTGGAGGCATCTTGCGGACTTACCGATCGAATCCAGCGGAGGTCGAGTGGACATCCTCCTGGGAAGTGACGTTGTGCATCTAACCACGGCCAGCGAATCTCGAATCGGTCAGGATTACGGGCCCACAGCAAGCTTGACCCGAGTCGGATGGATCGTGCGAGGCACGATCGGAGAAAAGGATCCCTCCCGAGCCATCCGGAATCATGCGATATTTGCCGAAGGTGATGACGTCGACAAGCTAGCCCAACAGCTCAAGAGGTTCTGCGACACCGAGGATTTCGGTACAGAGCATCAACAGCCTGGGGTTTCGGAAATGGACAAACTGGCGATTCAGATCTTGGAGAACAACACCCGAAGATTAGAGGTCGGCTACGAAGTCCCGATCTTGTGGAAAACGGGGGAGCCATCACTGCCGAACAATCGCCGTTTAGCAGAGAGTCGCTTCAGCAGCCTACTTAGAAGATTTCAGGCTGATCCAGGATTCGAAGAAAGCTACCGAAAGGCCATGGAGAAGAATTTTGAAGAAGGCTACGCCGTCATAGTCGACGAGGAAGATGACCGACCGGAGTATTATCTCTCCCATCATGGTGTGAGGAAGGGAGAGAAGACACGTGTGGTGTTCGACGCTGCGGCCAAATTCAAGGGGAAATGCCTCAACGACAGCATACTCAGCGGTCCAGCGCTCCAGACCCCCCTACCGGCGGTAATCATAAAATTCAGAGAAGGAGAAGTGGCCTGGACATCGGATGTGGGTGCGATGTTTAGCCGCATCCGGCTGCGCAAAGATGACTGCCGTTTTTTTCCGCTTCCTTTGGCGCCGGAAGGGAGAAGATCGTGATCGAGTATGCGAGTTTAAACGACTGCCATTCGGAGCCACCTGCTCACCGTTCATCGCCATCAGTATGACACGTCGAGCAGCCACGGACTTTTCAGACGATCCGAAAATAGTGGAGGCCATCACCACTAAGCTCTTTGTGGACGACTACCTCAGTTCGGCTCCAACCGTGGAACAGGGTATCCAGGAGGCCAAGGGAGTCATGCAGGCTTTATCTCGAGGAGACATGCATCTGCAAGGCTGGCTGTCAAATTCATCCGGCTTTCTGAGAGCCTTGGCCGTCGAGGATCCCACCATTACCAACACGGAACTGTCACTAGGCGAAGAGGAAACCGAAAAGGTCCTGGGCATCCATTGGAAGGCACGAGAGGACCTACTCACATTCAGAGTGAATCACCTAGACGACATAGAGTTTACACCAGCCGGGCTGGCGAGTAAAGTTGCAAGTCTTTTTGACCCACAAGGGATGGCGGCGCCGGTGATCGTCAAGGCGAAGATCAAGCTACGTGAATTGAACACCCAAGGACTCAACCACTCAGATGCCATAAGCGACGATGACCGGAGCTGGTGGGAGAGGTGGTTCGACACGCTACGTCAACTAAATGCAGTAGAGATCCCTCGGTGCCTGTTTCCCAACGAGAAAGATATCGTGCGGACGGAGATACATGGATTTGGAGATGCGTCGGAGGAAGCACATGCAGCCGTTGTCTATCTTCGCCATCTATTCAAGAGCGCTTTGATTTTTTTCAACTAGCTTCGCCCAGCTCTTTGATTTGAAGTCAGCTAGTTTCGCTCAGCCTTTTTGATTTTACGTTAACTAGTGTTGCGCAATTCTTCGATCACGATATAAAATAGACAGGTAGAGCAACTAGGGTCACGTGACCAACTACAAACGTGTCGATGGTTTTTCACCGTTGCCATTTAACTTAACTTTAGTAGAAGTAAAATTTTCTGCCTAGCCTTAATGGGAAATTACTTCTAGCCCTATAAATAACAAAAGGTAGCATATATTTACATAAACTCTTTTAAATTATTTGATAGATATATAAACCTTTAATTTAAGACCATAACTAGATTTTTACTACAATTAGTTTGTAAATTATGATTTTCTAAAGATTTCAATCGGCTCTTGGCCAATAGCAGCAAAGTTGTCCCCAAACAAAGTAAACATAACAAAACAAAAGTCTGCTAGATCCAAACCCCTCCTCGGGGACAACTTTGCTGCTATTGGCCAAGAGCCGATTGTAAATCTTTAGAAAATCATAATTTACAAATTAAATGTAGTAAAAATCTAGTAATGGTCTTAAATTAAAGGTTTATATATCTATCAAATAATTTAAAAGAGTTTATGTAAATATGTGCTACCGTTTGTTATTTATAGTGATAGAAGTAATTTCCCTTAAGGCTAGGCAGAAAATTTTACTTCTACTAAAGTTAAGTTAAATGGCAACGGTGAAAAACCATCGACACGTTTGTAGTTGGTTTTAATCCCTATCTCCCTCTCTGAGTTGCTCTACCTGTCTATTTTATATCGTGCTTCGATATTCACTCAACTTTCTTCGCCCATCTCTTTGACTTAAGGGCGTTTAGTTTTGTCTTTTGTTATCGGGCGAGTAGGGCTGGGACCGATTTTTTTGGGGGGTGATTAACCTATAATTACAAATGATTTTGAATTTACAAAGAGCAATCGTTCTGAGTTTGAAAGGCTTATTTTTCATGAAAATCATTAATCATGTTTATTGCACTCCATACTCAGGAAAACAATTTATATTCACTCATTTTCTATAAAAACTTTATTTCACTGCCATACCCAAACTTTTTGCACACTTATCAGTGTGGGTTTTTATGCCCTTCGGGAGTATTTGTCCCTTTTTTCTCTGATCTTGGCCATTTTCGTCCAAGGTTAGTGAGGGTTACGCACTTTTTTGCACACCTTATCTGTCTATACATGTCTAAGGTCTAGCGCGCGAGTTTTTTAAAGAAAAAGCTATATGTACCTCCCATCTATCAGTAGCACACGAATTGGGGGTATACACCACTTTTTTACGTGTGGTAGAAATGCGTCTCAAACAACACGAAAAACACACTTTCATGGGTCCACTTGACAAGTGTGGCTTAAGTGGAGGTAAAAATTTTTACTGTGCTAACAAAGACTTCGAATATTTGACCGTGGCACCCGAAATTAATTGCCCGGGCTCTTATGCCCGTTTGCCCGCTAGTCCCTCCGTTAACTTAAAATAACTTAAAATCTATAAGCTCAAATGTTTTGCTATTAATCCAAAAAAATTGGCCATGGCAAGGGTTACAGTGCTACACCTTTGTCCCTGAAACCAAACCCACAAAAAAACTTCCAAAACCCATAAAAGCGGTTTGATTGTCCGCGCTCAGCATCCGCTAAAGAAATCCGCTAATTGTCCGAAAAACCGGTCCTAATAACCCCCCCCCCCCAACAGGACCTTTTTGGAAGCCAAGAGGAAATTCCTTTCCTATTTGGATCTTGCCATCCAATTACCGTACAGTAAAATTAGTTAAAAAATAATTCACAAATGTGAATCAATCATTTTTTTACCAAAAAAGTTAGAAATATGAGGAAGTTGAGTCTGAACGGGACTCGAACCATTATATCCTATGTTCAGTTTTACCCAAACAATATTATTCTGGGTATGCGTCGGACGCTTGTTAATTGTACTTTAGGGATTATTAAGTATTATTGCTTTAAGTGTTTGTGCATTAACCTTTTATATAAACCTTTGCATGTTACGTGACCTAGCTTCGAGATTTTCTTTTTGTGATTTACGGCAAAGCGGAGAGTGAAATAATTTAGTTAGTTAACCCAACCAAATATCCGGGACAATTATAAACTGCTTCCCTTATATATTGGATCTCGCCACCCAATTACCGTACAGTACAATTAGTTTTAAAAATCATACAAAAATGTGAATCAATCATTTTTTTTTACCAATAAGGTTAGAAATATGAGTAAGGGTAAGAATTAAAAAAAAAATAGTCTGAACATGACTCGAACCATTGTATCCTATGTTCAGTTTTACCCAACCAATATTATTCCGGGTATGCTTCGGACGCTTGTTAATTCGTATTATGTTGCAGACCTTTTCAGACCCTCCCAACGACGCGCTGACCATTAAGCTACAATGAGTTCAACGATAAATGTACTTTAGGGATTATTTATATTTGAAATTTTGTTTTATTAAGTATTATTGTTTTAAGTTTTTGTACATTAACCTTTTATATAAACCTTTGCATGTTACGTGACTTAGCTCGAGATTTTCTTTTTGTGATTTACGGCAAAGTGGAGAGTGAAATAATTTGGTTAGTTAACCCAACCAAATATCCGGGACAATTATAAACTGCTTCCCTTATATATTGGATCTCGCCACCCAATTACCATACAGTACAATTAGTTTAAAAATCATACAAAAATGTGAATCAATCATTTTTTTTACCAATAAGGTTAGAAATATGAGTAAGGGAAAGAATTTAAAAAAAAATGAGTCTGAACATGACTCGAACCATTGTATCCTATGTTCAGTTTTACCCAACCAATATTATTCCGGGTATGCTTCGGACGCTTGTTAATTCGTATTATGTTACAGACCTTTTCAGACCTTCCCAACGACGCGCTGACCATTAAGCTATAATGAGTTCAACGATAATTGTACTTTAGGGATTATTTATATTTGATTTTTTTTTCATTAATTATTATTGTTCAAAGAAATTAGGCACTTAGAATACGACCTAATGCCTACTAGGCATTATTATTGGTTTTTCCTTAATTTAAATATTTACAAAATTAGATAGACTTTGAACGATATGACATAATTGACGAAACCATCCGGCGGAACAAATCATTTTCTGATTACAATACCAATGCAGAGCTAAAAATCAACTCGCTTCGCCCAGCTCTTTGATTTGAAGTCAACTAGTTTGTTCCCAGCTCTTTGCATCACACCTGTAGGTTCTCTGTAGGGAATTTTTTGTTGCGTTAGTTTCACAATCTTTTCAGTTTTATATCAACGATTTATATTTAGCAAGTGAATCGGACTTGTTATACAACGTGGTTGAAGATCCGGTATATTAGATGTTGCATCATAACTCGTTAGAGGACTACCCATACGTCGAGGCCACTTGGTTGCGGACTTCGACAGAGACATTTTTTTACTGCCGACTAGAGGAAGTGACACTACAATACGAAGTGCGCAAATTGTACAATCAGCTCGCCTCTCGGCGACGTCCCAGGCGCAGTAAAAGGCTCCTTCCACCACAACCTAGTGACATTGGTTTAGGAGGATACGTGGAAACAAACCTTGCCTTGCCAAGCGAGATTGGTCGAAGCAAGCGAAGGCCGGTTATACCAAGGTGAAAATTCTACTACCTCACGCGTACGTCGAGATCCCCACAAGCAATTGGACTTCATCTACTCTTCTGCTACTATCGACGTCTGTTCCACCCTAGGAAACCGACCGACCTACCATGCCGTGCTAGGAATGGAACCGGTCTTAATAACAGTTCAAATCCTGCCTAACAAAACGGCGTCCACCGACAACGTTAAAATCATAGGTAGAGACCGGAAAGGAAACCCTGTCAACATGACTTCTAACCTGATATGGGCTGAAATCGAATACGCCAGCCATACACAGTACAGCCGGGACCTGGCTATGGAAGTGTCAAACCATCTGGCGAAAGAAATTCGGAATCTGCAATGTGAACAACGGAAAACCGCCCATCAAGCCGCGATCTCGACAGCTCAGTACAACGGGTGGTTAGCAGCTGCGTACCTCGAACTTCCGGTATGCTCCAAATTGATAGCAGTAGGAGCGTCAGCAGCCATACTTCGTTGCACTCCGAAAAACTACACCTTCGAACCAGTGTTTACAAATTGTGGGCATCAGCAGCGTACCGGCAGCTCAACAATTAATAGTGAAGGTTGGGAGTTAACTAAATTCGCTGAGTGTTATTGGCATATGAATGTCGTCAATTTCAATGGGAGAGCTCATACCTTCAAGAACAATACTTGGGCACCTGTGAATCCAAACATCGTCATGCATGGCCGACGGTTGATCGACACGTTCCAGCTTGAAGTCGACAATTCATTTGACCCTCTACGAGAATTACACCCGGCCATCGCATCCCAACCACTCAGCAGCTGATAAATAAAATGCATTAAAAAACAAATCCATCACTACGTATATTATCGTTATCTTATAGTATTGATCAATAATTGATTACTCACCTTCAACTGAGTTAAAATAAGTCAAGATAAAGAAAATCAAATCACAACTTAGGGTTATTTAAAAAAAAAAAAAAAGCAAATAGTAATACATGAATTAGCTGAAATAAATGAAAATGAAAATGTTTTATTACGTTTTCAAGTTTGTTTATCATTTTTTTATCCTGGACTAGTTTCTCGGCAAAACTATTTCAACCGTAGAAGAACAAATGGAGGAATTAAGAAACAGCTACGTAAGAAATTCTCATTAATAACTAAATAAACCATTTTTAGCCGATAAACGTTTCGTTATTTTGTTTTGTGTATTTTGACGAGATTGAAATGAGGCATAGTTTGGCAATCAAGGACAGTCGATTGGAGACAATGGAACACCAAGTCCATCAACATGTAAATGAACTCATGTTATTGTTTGTGTGTACCACTGTACCGTACCTACTACTAAGTACTCAGATGATGAAAATGTTTTTATTACGTTTTCAAGTTTGTTTATTATTTTTATTTTCCTGGACTAGTTTCTCGGCATAAATTTCAACCGTAGAAGAACAAATGGAGGAATTAAGAAACAACTACGTAAGAGTAAACACACATCACGGCAGAAGGCGGAGAGAAGAATTCGCCTTCGAACACATTAGGTCGAACCGGGGCTTAAAAGCTGCAACGCGAGCTCTTAACTCGGGTGAATGAAGATTGGTGACCGCTTATTTTTCATTTCCCCTTTGTTTCGATTTAAGCTACCCGACTCGTTTACCAGTCCGCTGAAATTTCGCGTTTCGATCGGTTGCATTGTTTCCGCCTTTAGCAGTCTTTTCTATGTCGATGTATTCGTCTGGTTTGATTCTGTCCTTACTTCGCTCTCTACGAGTCGCAGAAGCGCGATCGAGGCTACTTCGGGCTACTTGAAGGAGGAGGGGGTGGTGAGGCGAAATTCCTGCCGCTTACGAATAGCGCGAGCTCTTGCACGATCTACTCTGCGCGCGATTGACACAACTCACCTGGTAGGAAAGGTTTTTGTGTTGACAATGTCCAAATTGTCCATTGTGATTGGATGATTCACTGGTATGTAGTACAAGTCATGGCTTTCTGCGGTCCGCATCTCCCCTTATGTTAAACTCATTTACATCTATTCCTGTACAAAACTGTCATATCTCCGTGCCATCTATGTGGAATCAACGCAAATTAATTGCATACTATAAAATCAAATAAGAAAAACAGAAACTCACGACAAAAGGCCACGAATTCTTGACGGATTTGCTGTCGCCGACGATTCCGACAATCAGCCGTTGTGGGAGTGCAGTAGGTCCAGCGCCGCATACCAACCAAGATGCCAATTGGAACTTGGATCTATTTAATAGAGTACTGTCAAATTACTCGACGTCGGAAGAATCCACGATTGTCTGCATGGAAATGGGCGGGGCGCACAAATAGATGAGATTTGTTGAAATGTTAAAAGCTCCTATTAAATACTAGACATAACCGATGGAAAGATACGCCAAAGAGTTTAGGACCCAGTGGCTATTTCTTAAATAAATTAAGTTTAATGTATAAGTTGTGTAATGCAAGAAACTACCGCCAGCAGCGGGAAATGAATTGTTATCTACTGTTTGAAATTTTGAATGGCCTAACTGCCTAACCATTCATACGTGAATTAATTTTTTGAAAATAATGAAAAAACAGGGATGAAACGAGATTTATGAAGTCCTAACAGATAAACAGCCAAGCCTGTCTTTATGTAACTTTCAATCGCATCTTTTAATAATTTACTTAATCCCAATACTATTTGCCTCATATTTATCGTGTTCTATTTTAGAATAGATATAGAGCTCACGTAAGTAAAATTCAGTATTTCGAATAAATAAGTTTAAAACGAATTGTCCATGTACTCCATATTCTATTATTCTATAGTAGAGGATTACGGCATGAGTTCCCAACTTCCCATTATTTCTCATCTTATTTCTTAGCCACTACATCTATCGTGGAAATAGACCATTTTGGCAGTCGCGTGTCGCGTCACGACATTTTCCACATTAGTGGAAAGTGGGCCAACTTTGGCCAGACCAGCCTCATCTTCATCATATATACAACAGGAACGAGATCAAAAATTCCGTTTCTTTTGGGAGACGACAGTAAGTTGGAGGGTGGCTGCCTATCATTTGGTTGAGTCTGCTGGTCAAAGATGTCTGCAATCAGATCCGAGATTCCACATGGTGGCCCAGCAGACATTCCTTTTTCTAATTCTTGAAAGATAACATCACGACTGATAAGCACCTTTCCAGTTCCTTGGTCCCAAGCTCGGAATCCTTACTTCAATTCGCAATTCCCAACATGGCAGCATTTGATGGACTTCGGTTCTAATTTGTTTCGTTTCTCCTTCGGGACATGGACGTAGACAGTTGAGGCAAACACCCGGATGTGTGATAAATTCGGCTTTGAGATAGACAGCCGTATTGCATGCCTCAGCTGGGCTGTTTCAAGGGGAGGCCGGCAAAATGAATCATGCTTCGAGCCGACTCCAGAATGGTACGATTCACTCTATCGGCAACTCCATTTTGCTCAGGTGTGTAGGCGACCGTCGTCTCATGGCGAATTCCGTTCTCTAGTAAACATTCTTCAAACGCTTTTCCAACATATTCTCCTCCGTTGTCAATTCGCAGTGTACCCACTGAGTGGCCAAATTCAACTTTGATGCGCTGAACAAAATTCTTGAAAAGAGACATCACTTCGGATTTCTGTTTGAGGAAATGGATTGTGCAGTATCCACTAAAATCGTCTTTAAGAGTGAGATTTGGAAAGGTGTAAAGCCGAATTTATCACACATCTTCTCCCTCAGTATTCATCCCGCTAGTCTCTTATGTCAGCCTTTGTGAGTGTATGCTATATATATGTGCATTTGCTGTCAATTGTGGTCAGTTGAATATTTATTTCTTGTAAGGCCCCATTACTCACGATTCTTGTTTCTTACACCAACCCGGTTCTTCCAACCATGGCTCAAGGTTAGTTTCTCGAATTTGACGCATCTCACCAGTCAGTTCGTCTCTGTTGATCTCGAGTGTTATTGTTTGTTGGAGAGTCAGCAAATTCAATTTTTTTTGGCTGTCGTTCACGGCCGAAAGTTGGATTCTGGGAGCTATTTCTTTTGGAGTGAGAATCACCTTTATCAAAATGCCGTTTTAGAGTCGCCCGGTGCTAATATGTCATTTAGTTCTGAGATGAGAATGATTTGTGATGCAGAGGTGAAGTCCCTTTTATCACAAAGGGGCGATCGAAGAAATCCCGATGGAGGGTAAGTGCTTCATCAGCGCTATATTTGTCATTCCTAAGATTTCAGGGCGATTTAGCCTAATTGTAAATTTGAAAGGTCTTAACACATTTGTAGATCATTTTAATTTTAAAATGGAGGGCATGAGTTTGATGAAAGGGATGGTAAGAAAAGGGAGATTTTTTTAAAACGAAAATCAACCTTCAAATTCCAATCCTCCCAGATCATAGGAAGTACCTTCAATTTTTATGGAAGGGGGCGTTATTCCAGTTTTTCTGCCTGTATTTTGGACTTTCTTCCGCCCCTTGGTCCTTCAATATGATTTTAAGGCCGTTGGTGGCATTTTTGAGGAAGAGAGGGATTATATTAAGATTGGGGTTTACTTGGATGATTTCTTGATTCTTAATCAGTACAAGGAGGGGACATAGCGTGATTTAACAATCCCGGTGGATATTTTGCAAAGGTGTGGGTCCCCCCCCCCCCAAACTCATCAAATTGTTGAAATGTGTCCTAGCGTTAAGAAATGTGTCCTAGCGTTAAGAATTATAAACTCTTCTTTCGATTAGGAAAGAAAACAATCAAAATGCGAATCACAATGACAACGTCATGAAAGTGTTCAGTGATAAAACCAGAGCCATGAAAATGATGATTGCAGGGCTCTTATGGTGGAACCTTCTCTCAGAGATGCCGTAGTGTTTGGTACAGCAATAAGCCCCCCCCCCTCCAGCAAACTCTATTCCGCCTCTGAGAGGAGTCGGAGGACCATTTGGTGACAGTTTCCTGCAACTTACAGACGTAGCTGCTCTAGTACGAAAAAAAAACTCTTCTAATTGTTTGTAATTCAACCATATCAATCGATGGTGTAGTGGTTAAGGCGGCCGGCTGTGTCCGAGATTGTCATGTAGTGTACATACACACCCACCAGTTGGCAGAATTTGTAGTCTCATTTAAATTTGGAAACGACACCGTCGGCTTACGGAAAACTTTAACAATGAGTGCGGAAACCATAACTATATGCCTCTGATAAAACTCATGAACTCAAATCGTGCAATGAAAGAAATTCGTTTTTCAGTAAGAAAAGATATTGTTTTACGGTTCTCTATCTTGTTTTCTGATATTTAACATATCTTATTCGTATCAATATTTAACTATCGATCCTTAATAATTCGTCTGCTTTTCAAAAGTAAACAACTACATAGTACATGCGTAAAGCAACGAAGAAAACAAAAAAAAAATTACCATCTAGATCTTTCTATGCGATGGGCTCCATCTTGTCAAATTGTTTTGAAATTTTGCATTTCTGCGCCATCTTTCCGAATATCACGATCAATCATATATTTTTCACAATAAACTTAAATAAATTAAAAATAATGGTTCTTACCTCTTCTCGCACAGCCGCCGAAATAGAATAAAACTGTATAACAAAAGTCTTTCTTAAGAAACCTCGAGAAATACACCCCCAAGGATTACCATACAAGGAACTGCTAGGGCTTTCCTAAACACGCGGTCCTATATTATGTAATCTGCTGTAACGCAGCAATTTATTGCGTAGTTAGCCTATATTAAGTAAAATGCTGCATTGCGTATCCCACCGTGTATTAAACTGAATCCATTTAGTTTTTAGAGGGATTAGGAGGGGGAGTATGAAGGAATTTGGCTGTAATCGTCTTCCTTGCTGGTTTCTGGTCCCTCACCAGCTCCACGATTTAGGCCGACTCTTGCAAAGCCAGCACCTTTACATACCAAAGCCCATTCCTTGTCTCTGCCGAGAACACATCAGGGATGTTCTTAAGGAAATATTTGATGCTTCTGTATCCCAGTTTAAGACGATTTGAATTGAGTTTTTTTAATTTACAACCAAAATTTGTTATTGAATTTATATCGAGTGGACAATGCAAAAAATGAGTTTTGATCGACTGTATAATGCCAAATGTTTTTGAATTACTTTTTTACATTCTCTTACATTACATTTTTCATTACATTCTCTGTCTTTCTCTTCAAGTTTCACTGCTTTTTTTATTATCTCTTTTCTCCGCCCTTGGATTGTCTCATTTGGGGCACCGGAACACTGGAAACACGATGAATGTTTTTTACTGGATTTGGTTCCTGTGAAAAAAAATGTAAAGGACATGCGAGAAGGTAAGTAAAAATACAATACCTTATTCATCAATTGTATGAAAGAATCTTTCAGCCCATTCTTGTGCTAATCTTAGTAGGTATCGCCGAGAGTTTTTGTACTCCTAAATCTGCACCTAAAAAAAAATTATGAATGATGGGACAAAGTAAATCTTATGTAAACATTTACCTTAATTTATCTCCAATGCACTTGACAGTCTTCTGCCGAATAGCCTCCAAAAGCCACCTAAATAAACGAAATAAATTTTAAAATTTAAAAAAAAATGGAAATATACCCTCTCCCAGCTGACTTGTTTGATACGTATCGAATATTTAACGTTGTCAGTGTCGGCATGTAAATGCAACTGCAATCTTCTCAAAAGCCTCAGCTGTCCTCTCGATTCCACTCTATAAATATTTAATAAATTTAAAAATTAGTAACAAAAAACTTTATTCTTATAAAAAAAACTTAAAATTAACAAAAACTTACCTTGTCTGTCCATTTTTTATCGGAGAGATCCAACGAAGCGTACTACCTGCTAGCTGCTAATACGATGAAGTTTGGACACTGATTTTTAGGGTTCAACTAAGACATGAACTCTATCAGTATGTCCAGAAATAGGAGATTTAAACTAATATCAGCACCATTTTGATTCATAAACATTGGAATCTTCTCGCCATTGATTCCAAAAACTGAAATAAGACTCCATTTACTCAAAAAGATTAAAAAGTTATTCTGCCACGTGTTGACTGTGACGCTTGGGGTTGGGAGTGCTGTCATAAGCTGTTGCAGCTCTTGAGCTCGTTTAGCGTCCTGTTGTTGAATCTCTTTGGCCCTCTGAGTGTCATTGTGTTGTTGTTGCTGTTGGAGAATATTTTTTTCCTGCTTTCTTCCTCCTTTTCTTTTTCTCTTCGGTCTCCTTCCAATCTTTCTTCCAGTCGTTCTTCATCCAGCCTTTCTTTTTATTTCCTGTCTAAGACATCTTGTTTTTATTTTTATTTTATGGCGTCCCATTCCGCACTTTTTGTCTTCAAAAAAACCTTGGCAGCATCAATAAATAGTTTCCTCCTCCGTCTGCCTGACGGTTTCAGATTCTTTGTCGTAGAGTGCTGTGGAGAGCCCACATCGTCTAGCTCCTGTTGGATTGTTAGGGAATCCTCTTTGTATTTTTCAGAAAGTTTCTTCAATTCTCTTTTAGCGCCATGAGCTATGGTTCGTAAGCATTAATTTTTTTTGTACTTCAGTTGAAATGTTCATCTTCGTCCCTTGTTTGGATTTTGATGTTGTCGGAGACATTTCTGAGTTGAGTGGCTTAACTTGCATTAATTCCCCGGAAAAAGGTAATCGAAAAAATTAGTTAAATGCTCACTTTATTGATTGTTCGTTGCCTGTCTTTCTTTTTTTTACTATTGCACTTTGGCGAATGATTGCACTTTTTGCTTTTATTTTCCTCAATATTGGCACTACTGGTGTTTGTTCCCACTCAATTGCTCTTTTTGCTTAAATGATGGCGCTGAAAAATGAAAACAATTGCCAATTGAAAAAGGAGTTACTAATTAATTGAGCTAGTGTCTTTTTTTTTAAATTGACAACACTGTGTGTTGTTTGAGATTCCTCTTTTTTTGAACAATGTGGAAAGGATCATAAGAAAAAATGGCCTTAGTGCAGCCAGTTTTTACAGGCTCATAGAGTTTAATAGAGAAAAGAATTGTTTGGCAACACTGCAAAATTTTTTTATTACTTTGTGCAACGAAACGAAATTTTTTTTTTGTCACCACTGTGTGAGAGTTTCCTTTTTTATGCAAGAGAATGTTTTTTTACAATGTTTGAAAAGGAAGACAGATTTAAGTTTAAACCGTTTGTATTTAAGGGCAAATAGCCATCACCGCAAGAATCCAATACGGTAAAAAGAGAATCAGAGAAATGATTTGCGCTAATCGCGCGTCTCGCGCACTCTGGTGGATGCTTTGCCTCTGCCTCTTGTTGGTGGTTCCTCCAGTGGCTGAACACCACGACCTCTTCCTCTAAAAAAAGGGGGTGGGGGCTTGTTATCTATTACTGACTTGGCAATGAAAAACATGCCAATACGAAATAAATAGAAGAAAAGTATAACGAAAACTAAGTATGACGAAAATCTATTAAATTTGATATTTTAACTGATCCAGAGATTTGGTAAGATACAATTGTGACTTTGTCCATTCCGGGTCTTTGTATGGCCTGTAATCGGTTGACAATATCAGACATGGGTTCCATTTTGTTTCCGGGGCTGTCACTATAGATTATTCTGTTGTTCTGAATAAAGAATAAATTGATGAGTTCAAATTGAGATATATTAGATCTCCAATCCGCATATACCCGTTAAAAAGCGGCTGAAAGTTCGGGTCAACCCGTAAGACGGGCTGACAAATTTTATTAGGAAAAACCAACTTTCTTATTTTATCGACCCGTATTACTGTCATTATTGGTATCGGGTTGAATTTCGCGACCCGTTCAACCTTCGTTTATGAAATAAGGCAGAACAGCAAACAAAAATAAGCCGTGTTTTTCTAGAAATGATGAGATGAGATCAGCTAGAGCAGTGCATATAACAGAAACTAGACTTTTTAAACAATAGTCATGTAACAACCAATTACGCCAACACATTCTAGCTCTTATTGTTGAAGCTGACATGGAGCCACGAGTGTGATGGATAAGTAACCGACCACACGAAAAAGCGCGCTCCGCCGGAGTGCTAGTGGAAGGGACGGCGAAAACTTTTTTGCCATGTAACAAAGTGTTGGGTAAGTTTTTTTTAATGACCAAAATTGAAGGGGATGGACATTTTTGTCTTCTGTAGACTCTTCCCTACCAGCGGTTCTCGGTAGCTAGTCGGTAACAGTTAGAATTACCCTGTTTTTACCTCTAGTTTTTGGTAATTTTAAGGGCTAAATTACGTTCACCGAAACGCGTGAGGGACTCTGACAAAAAGAAGAGTGTATGGCAATATTTCCAAGTGTATCTTAGGTTTTTACTGATATTTTTAATTCTAAAGAACATTCTTGGAAAAAGAGTTGAAATAACTCGTTGGAAACAGGTAATAAATACTATGAATAATGAAGCGCTATTCCACCTGTTTTTCACTAGTTTTGGACTCTAATTTAAACCAAATTTCAAAACTCTTAAATCAGAAAATTTCGGGCTAATAAAACCCTTTTTTTCTTCGTTTAACAGACCAATTCATAAGCGTCATCAGAAAAGGTTTTTAAACCGGTATTTATCGGGTTGGCAAAATGTGATATCTACCGACTTACATTTTCTATGAAACGGTAAAATTCAAGTCTAAATGACTCTTTTTTCTCCCCTTTTTTAAACTAACTTTAAAACTGACAAAAGAATAGGTTATTTTTATCCGTTTTCATCTCGTTTACCAAGAGTAATTTTTACCCAAATAAATTTTCACTGACACGGTAAAATTCAAGTCTAAAATCCTCTTTTTTCTCCCGTATTTTAAACTTAATTAGAACTGACACCAGATAGGGATATTTTCATCCGTTTTCATCGAGTTGACCGAGAGTAATATTTCCGCACTTTCATTTTCAATGATATATCACTTTTTATACCAATTTAACATTAGGTTGAAACGGAAAAATATTGGTTAAATTATCTTTTCATTCATTAGTAAATTATATCACATTTAAATTCACAGTTACGGCAGTCGGTATGTTACGGTTATAAAACTGTTATTTCCAATTTGAATGTGGTATATTTTACCAATAATTAAAGACTATAACCAGTAAATTAAACCCAAAACTTGACTTGGTAGAAACTACGGCAGGAACTCCCGTTGAAACTGGGAGAAAAGCGCCGTATTTTTTCAGTAAAACTATTGGTAAATTACATTTTTGTGCACTATTTATACTGAGGTGTTGTCCAAAAACCGCGGTTCTTGGGAAAGGGTGGGATTGGTTTCGTTTAGAGTTGTATTGGAGTGGGCAATTCTTGGGTGGGTAAAAACCCACCCGGATTTGTTTGGAGTTCGATTGGGGTGAGAATAGGGTTGGTGGATTTTCACCAAATAACCACCCTAAAACCACGTTTCTAACGCTTGAACTTTTTCTATTTTATCATTTTTTACTGAATTTTTAATGAAAAGTCAATAGTTTATTCGTTTAAAAACACCATTGTTTAATATATCAATGCATAGCTACAGTAAATCTGTAAATTTTGCTATTTGATTTCATTTATTTTGTGTTTAGTTAGGTAATTTTTAATTACTTGATATGTAAAGAAGAAAATATTTCTAGGTCCCCATTATATTCCTTAACTAGTTGGTACATACTTCACGTACATTACATATTAACAATCATTAGTGGCGCAGTCGGTAGCGAACTGAAACATGGACTTCTTAACTGAGTCCAGTACACAAGTTCGATGCCAGGTGCAGGCGTAGAAACATTTTATGCGTTATGTGGAATTTGGTTGTGGAAATAAAAATATGGGGATGTGGGCGGGTAAGAATAAAAAAAAACGGGTGGGTGGGTTGGTTTCACCCGGTGGAATGGTAAAAATTAATTAAAAAATAAAATGGTAAAATTAGGAGTTTGTAGACCGCAAAAAAAAACCAATTATAACCTATTTATTTCCCAATTTGAATATTATAGATACGGTAAGATTACCACTTATTTCGGGCGAAAAGACGCACTCTTGCGGTAAAATTGCGGTTAAAAAAACTAGTATATTAAAGGTAAAAACATCCTTTGCATTCTCAATTTGAAAAAAATTATGGGTTAGAAAATACGGTTGAATTACCAAGTATGCCGGCTAGATAACGCACTCTTTGGGTAAACTTACGGTTTAAGACCCCCGTAAATTACCATTTACCGGTTTTTCTCACCGGTGTTTTACAAGTTATTTACCGTAAACCGCTGCTAGGGTTGCAAGTAGGTTTTGAGCTCATTTTCTAAATTGGTAGGCTTCTTGCCCTGGAATATTGAATCTATCCAATCTTCGGATGGCGTCGGATTGTTAGCTGCCGCATCCTTATTCTGATTATACTTTTCTGCCTCTTCGTAGAAGATCTTTTTAATTTATCTAAAGTTTGGCTAAAAAATGGAATATCAACTGGTGAAAACTATTAAAAGGACAATTTCACACCTCGCGTTTAAAGAATTGGAGCTTAATTCTAGGATCCAGAATACTCGTGATGTAATACACCTTTTTACTTTCTGCCTGGCGGAAATAGTCTTCTAGCTTTTCTGTCATGGCCACTTGTACGGGTGACAACGAAGGGATTGTGCTAGAAACACTTTTCAGTTTCTTAAAATAGAAATAATATCTACATAAAGGATCAAACAAAGATTGACTTTTTGTTTTAAAAAATGCTTACCTTGATCAAACCCATGTAAATTGGCAAGGTAGTACTTAATGATGGAAATTTAGATGTAGAAAGCCTAACTGTAGCTACATAAAGGGGCTTCATAAGCTCCAAAATATTCTTGACTCGCTCCCACTCAAAATCGAATATCTTAAATTTTTCAAGCGAGTTGTCACCCGACTGAGCAATTCGACTATAAAACATAGTCACCGCCAACATCAAATCGTAAAACCTTTGCAGCATCAAGTAACACGAATTCCACCGGGTTTTTACGTCTAGTAATAGGCCTACAGCTTTTACTGTTTGTCTTGGAGTCTCCTGTAGTGGTTGTGCAATGTTTGTTTGGGGATTGTTAACGATATTAGAACCACCAAGACTCTCAGGAACGGCGGCAGAAGGGACACGGACAGAAGCATTTTTCCGAGGACGACCGGGAGCTTTTTTGACAGGTGGATTAATTTTCTTACACGGCGGAGTAGCCACCGTTGACGAATCTAGCCTAAGAAAGAAATCCTATGATAAACAACACTGATAAACTTCAAAGCACAAATATTATACCTTGCACTCTTGCGGGCCGGCTGAGCAGTGACAGGGACACTAAGTGGCTCCCCAGATCGTTTTCCGTTCGTGGCTGTCGTGGCTGTTGTTGCTACAATAACCGTTGACGACGGTGTTTGAACTAATTGTACAGATGAATCAATCACTGGTGCAGACTGTGGCAGTGGGCGAAATGAAGCAGAATAACAGTCTTTTACGCAATCTTCGAATTGCTTTCGGCGCTGGGGTGAAGCACGAAAGAACTTACAAAATTCTCTTACACGATCAACAATAGATGCTGGGTCAAAGGTATTGTCACCTTCATCTTCACGTTCCTCGCCCCAGTTAAAGTCAACAACCTTCGTCTCTCGTTCTTCGTCTTTATCTATTGTAGCAAAATCATCTCTTGCAACATAACCAAGAGCACTCAATCCAGCGACGGCTGCCAGGTTAAATACGTGACCGGCGCAACCTAGTAAATTATTATCTGCCTCGAATCCAACGACATGCTTTTCGATTTCTCTTGCCATTGTTTTGTTGTTTGAGGCATTGTCACCAGTAACACAGAAAAGTTTTTCTTTAATGGAAAATTCTTCTAAGGTTGTCAACAAATTAGTAGCCATATTAACTCCCGTGTGAGCTCCTCTGATTTCTAAGGCGTCGAGTAGTATCTCTTTTAGCTCATAATCATTGTTAACCCAATGTGCTGTCATGGCAAGAATGGCTTTTGTGTTTGGAGAAGTCCATAAATCACAAGTTAAACTAATGGACGGCACAGAGTGAAACAACCCCTTAATTTTATCCCGCGAAATCCAGAATTGGTTAATCACATGGTCACTCAATGCATCTGCTTTAACTAGCAGAGAATCTACGTAGGGATTGCACAAATTCAATAAATAAATAAACGAGTCTGATTCAATGAGGCTTAAACTTAGATTTTCTGTGACAATAAGTTTGCTAATTGCCTGCTTCAGTAAATCCCTGGTAAGACCCTACCACAAAACCAATTCAATAACACTAAAATGAGGATAAATAATAAAAATTAATTGTAGCTACCTCGGCTGGCGATAGACCGTGTTTTACAATCTCCTCTCTAATGGCTTGGAGACAATTATGTTGAGAAATCAGATGCCGCTGAAGAGATTTTGTACCGTTTCTCAAAAGATGCTTGTACACTTTACCGCATTCTAAGCCCGTATCCAAAATGACGGTACAGACATCACTCAAAATTTCTTTTTCTTGTCCATCGGACTTATCTAATACTCTACGATTTTCAACTCTGAAATATGATCGAACCCAACTGGGTTTCTTACCCGCTACGCTTACTAGCTGACTTGCCATTGTACTGAGCTTTGAACTACTAACTTTTCTCAAACCCGCACCTTTGTCACTTTTTAAAATTCCACCTTGAAGGTTGCAGCAAAATTGTAACACCTTAGGTTGTTTGTTTTTACGCCCACAAGAAAAACGACTCGCTGAAGGTCAACTAATATAAATTCGGCCGCTGTATCACGGGTTGTCTTTTTTGTTTGTTTTTTTCAAACCCTACCCGTTTCTTTAACCCGTAAAAACCTCTTACGGATCAGGGCACTAAGATATATTAACTAAAATTAGAATTAAATCATACCTTTTCATTGTATCGTAATTTGCTAGTTTCCATGTCCGCCGAAATAGTCCTTAAAGTTTTGTATGTGACTATCTCGAAATGGAAATGATCTAAAATTTATGTGTAGGGGAGACCGGGGCTATGTAGGACACGGGGCTATGTTGGACAGAGCAATTAAAATATGTTAAACTTGTTTAAAAATTATGAAATAAATACAGTGTATGCTAAATGAAGTTTTGTTTGTCCTCTAAACTTTTTTACTTGAAATACTGTTTAATGGAAAATTTAAAAAAATGGGATTTTGAAAAATATTTTTAATTGACATAAAGCTGTGATATTTTGGCAGATTTTTGAAACAAGTTGACTTTAACGTCTATGCAGCCAGTAATTAAACTGTGGAATGACGGTTTGGAACAAAGTCTAAAGAGAGGAAACTGAAAAAAATTAAAGGTGTATTGCGAGGTCTTCCCTTATCCACACATTCCAGCCTCAACTCATCCCCAAGCTCATCCCCAAACACATCCATCTGCCGCAAAAACTGTTAAGTCTTCTTTCTCTTTTTCCGACACTATTAACTTCAGAAGTTCCTCCTTTTCTTCTTCTTCCGATTCCGAACTTGTATCGGCTGCTGAAGGAGCCGCCGTGAATGGGGCTGGCTCCGGATATGTCGCTAATTCTGGTACCCCGACTGGTGGAACGTAGTTTCCTTGCAGTTTGTACCTGATGTCCCCGTAATATTTCGGGCGTATTTCCTCCTTTAATTCAGCTAGGGACATGTGCTTGAGCGCGATTGGAAGGAAATTTTCGATTGGATGTGGTGTTTTGAAGATTCTTCTGTCGCAAACGTCCGGGGTTACCCCTTATCCAGGCCGTTTTGGATGTATTCTAACCTTCTCTGCCGCTGCCTCTCTTTTTTGCTTGCGTCAGGTCTGTCTGGTGGTACAACACAGGTTGGAACTTGGGCTTCTTAACCCTTTATCGACAGAGACAAAAGTAATGTCGCGATCGAAAAGATTCTTGGGCCAGAGTCTTTCCCAAGTGTCGGTAGACGGCTCATAAAATTTCAGAGTTCAGAACAAAGAAATTCATGGTCAAGCCAGATTTGTCCCGTCAGGAATGTCCCGTCAGGCTTGGTCGGAACCCATTTTTTAGCCAGACATGTCCCGTCAGTCGGTAGACTCAGGGAAAATGAGTGTCCCGTCAGTCGCCACCGATCGCAACGGTCAGACTTTTATGTCCCGTCAGGCGACAGGGAACACTATGATCGAATATATGTCCCGTCAGGCGGGAGACCACCCCCGTTCCGGCCGCCGGGACAACTCTTTCATGCCACGACGGCCATACGCAGGGGTAGCTCCAGCTCAACCGGGTCCCACGCCGGTTGCGAGCACTTCAACCTCAGCAGGTGCAGCCTCAGGCTGCACCATCTGCGTATGGAAAATGAATTCGGGTTTAACAACTTAGTTTTTTTTCTTTGGGTTTTCTGGACTAAAATTTTTTTTGGAACCTTTTTGGTGTGGGATTATCCATTTGTAACACAGGCCAGCCGCCACCAAGGCCGAGGTCTCCGGGCCCACCCGCCCGCCCTATGCCCGGAGACTCGCTGATAGCCACCCCTGTTCTGGCCGCCGGGACAACTCTTTCATGCCACGACGGCCATACGCAGGGGTAGCTCCAGCTCAACCGGGTCCCACACCGGTTGCGAGCACTTCAACCTCAGCAGGTGCAGCCTCAGGCTGCACCATCTGCGTATGGTCAAGACTATAACTGCGGGAATAATGAAATAACCACTAGCGAAGAATGTATGAAACATTTCATTGTGGTTTAAAAAATGGTTCAATCATCATGGCCAGCCGCCACCAAGTCCGAGGTCTCCGGAAACACCCACCCGCCCGATGCCCGGAGACTCGCGAGTCGCATCAGCCCCCTTTTAGGCAGTCGTAGCAATTCTATCATACTCCGGCTGCCTTACAAAGGGTCTGTGCGACTCA
This sequence comes from Daphnia galeata, assembly GCA_030770115.1. Taxonomy (NCBI): domain Eukaryota; kingdom Metazoa; phylum Arthropoda; class Branchiopoda; order Diplostraca; family Daphniidae; genus Daphnia; species Daphnia galeata. Next base: position 3,162,585 of record CM061118.1, read on the forward strand.
ATAAAGAACACGAGGCATTTGTATTTTCAGTTTAAATTTCGTATATTTTAAATTTCCTTCAAATACATATCGATCAGCTTCATAATCATCACGAAAATTACGGTCATTACAATGGAAACTATCGTCCGAGTCCGATGAGGATGAGCTATTATATGGCTGCGGATCCTCTTCTCCAGCGCAATAATCTTGATCCGAATCAGAGTCCGAGCCGTATATAGGCTCCTCCGCATTAGAGGGCTGGCAATACTTGGTATCATGAAACTCTTTGAAACAATTACGTTTCTTAGAGAGACAAAGATGAATTCCGCAAGTTTGGCACTTCGAGAAAGGTCTCGATTCCAAGCCTCGCTTGTCTCCTTTCTCTGCTACAGAACCGCCAGGCTCCAAAAGATGAACGAGGATCAATATGTTTTTCTGCTTACCAGCAAAAGGAACGTTGCGCCATTACCAAAACGTAAAATTACATTGCCTAGATTGGAGTTATTAATTTCTCTTTTAGCAGTTAACTTAGGAGAAGCCGTAGGAAAAGCGCCCCACATTCAGCATTGGAAAGTGACGTACTGGTCAGACTCGCTAGTAGTGCTCGGATGGATACGGGGAGAGCCAAACAGATGGAAGTCGTTCGTCAGAAGCCAGGTGGAGACGATTCAAAGCGTCTCCGAAAAAGAACGGTGGAAACACTGCCCAGGTATCCAAAATCCGGCCGATCTTGCTTCGTGGGGAGCATTAGCGCTGGTAAATTCTCAACTTTATTGGTACGGACCAGAATGGCTGAAACAAGAAGAAAACAACTGGCCGAATTCCACAGAGCAAGATAAGAAAGATACGTGAGTGCAGGAGGGCATTGAAAATTTGAAACAGAGTCAAGAGGGGCAGTGGGGAACGTAACTGCAGCCATAACAACATCAGCAGAGCCAATTGATTGGGATATAGATCGCAATGCACACGTGATATCGCATGCATTCACGGTGAGGAAATCAACCTTCAACTTTAAAAAATGATTCGATTTTTAAAAAGGATTGATATGAATAATTTTATTCTCTTGTTTACCTTGATGAGAATGAGACCATAAAATTCTTCCGTTATATGACACAACAAGAAAATTTTGAAGTATAACCATAACCGATTATCCATCTAATACAATAAAACTATAGTTTCGATTTGGTGAAAAACAAAACTCTTATCGCATATATTTACCTGTGAAAAGTTGGCGTAAGAAAACGTAAAGGAAGGGAGACTGAGGATGAACCCGAGTGGACAGAAGAATTTAATCGAACTGCTGAGTGCTTACGAACCTTTTTTGTGACTTGCTTGGCTGCTGCTCTTCATACTCTGAGAGCGCGACGAAATTGATTTCCACGTTGACTTTTTGTTAAAATTGGAACCATTGTTGTTTAACGTAGAGATGGAACAATCCGTCATGGAAGCGAGTCTCATTACTTTATCCATAACCACTTCTACACTTTCTTCTTCCGATGTGTCGGAAACCTCTTCACCGACGCTGTTAACTGAGGAGTAGAGTTCATTCGATGTTAGGACATCATTACCTGATTGTTTGCTAGAGGAAGACATTGATGATTTGGAACCAGAAACGTCACTGGAAACTGCAATGGGCTGTTGTTGCAGCTGTTCAACGGCAAAAAACCATGTCACTTGAGCAGTAGGGACAAACAGAATATTCCAGCAATGACCTTACAATCGACTCAATATCAATTTAACTGCTTGATCAATTAATATGAGAAAATGTTGGTTACCTTTTCAAGAGATGAGAAAATATGATAGGGAAGAAACGGAGGAGAAGAAACACTCGCATCAAAGGGAATTTACGGTCACATTTCATGCAGCTCATATCGTCTCTCAATAATTGATCCTTTTTTTCCGGGTTGGCCAAAGTTGTATATTATCCTGAATTTGGGGTATAGGTTAGTCTAGATAACAACCAGTGAATGGAATCAGAAGTTCAGGTACAATCAAATGCTGTTCTAAGTGAAACAGACAAACAATTGCGCCTCACCACTAACACCGCTAAGGTCTTCTCTTCAGTCAGGTCTATAGTCAAGCACAAGTGTCCACAACCTTTCGTCTTAACACTCAAGATGCAACTCTCTCACTACTTGTAACCCCAAAACCCAAGACAAGTTCTACCAACACCACCCCAACGTTTTGTCAAGCCACTAATAGCTTCTTTGTAGAAAAGAGTTAAGGGCAATTACAGGAAACTCATCACCACAACGTCTACAATACGGAATCCATGACAACCATACCAGGATAGAAACGTTGTATTTCGTAGAACCAAAAGAACATAGCATGGGTCAACGTATAAGCAAGACATGAAAAACTAATAGGTTCTAGGTAACAAGATCAAGGAAAATTACAAACGTATCAATGTATCAAGTGAAAAACACACCATGCCGTGATAATATGATTCGGAGCAATGGGCGAAAATCTTTTCCAGCTCCTAGAACAAAACGAAAACGTGTTATAAAACTAAACATTTGAAACCAAATTCCATGTCATAATTGGCTCGTTAATATTGTGGAAAGCCGAAAAAAGAGAGTGGGACTCTAACGATCGGGCGGGAGGGACACGATTTTTAGAGAACGGCTCTGACTGGACCGTTTCCAGCAATAAAGTGTCTGACGACTTAGTGAGTCTTTTTCTCACAGATAAGCAGCAGCCGAGATGGTCATCAATCGCTCCTGTCGGTATTCGGAATTGTTTGTTCGGTTTGTTCAACGTTGAACAACAAAGATATGTAGATCACCCGTTTCTTCTTCGTTGGAATCGTTTTGGTTTTAAATAAAAGAATCGTCTTCTACTGAAACATTCAAACCGCTTTCTGATTCGAGTACAACAATTGCGCCATGTTTTCCCAAAGAATCTTATTCCGCTTTTTCTTCTTGTACTGGAGACTTGATATCAGTCCCATTGGATGATTGTTGTATGATTGTTGCTTCATTTTAGTTTCAGTTTCTTGCCACCTTGAATAGGCCAGTGCTACTGAGAATCAAAGAACCTTATTATTTTTTAAAAGTTATCAATCATTCATTCAATGCCATTTTTAAAAGAGAAATGTCAGTCAGCAGTCAATCAGTTATTGAAAAATCACCTTGGCTTATTGCACTCTATGACAATAGATACAATTGATTTTAAATTTTGAAGAATGTTTATGAAATCCCATCTTACCTGGTGGTGTAAATTATTAATCACACGAATCAGGGTAAGAAAACACTTTCAGATGGTTCAAACCAAAAACATGGTCTTCTGACTGATTGAGTTCTACTCCGTCAGTCATAACCAGTCAGCCAGTTATTGAAAAATCTCTTTGGCTTATTGCACCCTATATGACAAAAGATTATAGATACAATTGATTTTAACTTTTGAAGAATGTTATTGAAATCTCATTTAACCTTGTTGTGTAAATTATTAATCACACACAAATCAGGATAAGCCAACACTTTCAGCTCGTTCAAACCAAAAACACGGTCATCAAGAGTAGTACTCTGTCCAGTCAAAAAAGCAACCTTTCAAAAAGAAGTAATAATACTTTTAAAAATGCTTTATCTCAATACACAGTACTTTTAAAAACGCTAACCGATTTCAACAAAGCAGTCAAGCATAATGGCAACAGCCTTAAATTGGAGGGTGCGTGCAGTACAGGTGGATTTAAAAGCGTAAAAGTGTAGAACTGAACCATTGACTGCTCTAACGCTATAAATGACTGGACGAGTCGACTTTTCCCCTGTCTCGCAGTGTTATAGGCTGTCGGGTGGGCTTTTTTACAGCAAAATAAGGAAAAAACACAATTTAATAGAGTTTTAAAGGCGAGTTTAGCTACGTTGAAATTTTTCATATAAATTTAGGAAAAACAGATATAAAGGTTTTATTTTCGTGGACTTGATAATTTCGCCATCTACCCACTAAACACCCGAAGCTCTTAAATAGGGTCTTCAGGCGACAAGAATTAAATTAAATTAAGAAAGCTTTTTTGGGTTTTTCTTATTTACCCACAATACACTACACATAACCGCATAGAAGTCAAGAAATTAGTAAAAAAAAAAAAAACTTAAGAATACACAACATATTTAAACAGCATTTTAAACATTTTTTTAAAACAACCCCTATCGGGAAACTCGCGCGCGCAGCAAGAGTCAAGGGATTCAAAATTCATTATATTTTGTTTTCTTCCAGCATCACAACGCTGCCTTCCTACCCCTTAATTTATTAAAGACTGCCCCCTCCTTTGTTCTTGATGGGGCTCCCCCTTGCGGGATTTACCCTTTTACTGTACCTTTTACTAAAACCCTCGATCTCCTTCCTCCTTTTTTCACACAACGTTTTTTACTGTACTTGATTAATTCAATACAATTGAATTCGAGATAAAGACAGAGTCGTTATTACTCGACATTAAAACTATCATATCTGTATTTATTGTCTGAGATAGCTTTACAAAAACACATAAAACAAAAATACACCTGTTGTTATAATAATGACACTTAGCGTTAATTTGTGAGACAAAGTATTAGTGAAACAATATTTATAATAATGAAAAAACGTTCTTGATGGAGAATTTTTGCAATAAATTTTTATTTAAGAATTTTTAATGATGTAGAAAATACTCACAAACAAAATAAGGAAATGAAACCTAACATTTCTGGCTGCAGGTAAAACAAACCTTAACTAACGGCCATTGCAAATCTTATGATTTTGTAAAAGATTATTTCCAGTGGCATCAAACCACTCTCCGCCTCCTCTTTTGCATTGGGCTTTCTAAAAATTTAATTTTTAGTACCAAAAATAGCAGACAAATAACAAATCAACTTACAACTTTGGTAACTCAATCCACCACTACTTCCTCAGGGAGCTGCGGTAAAATGGATAAAAGTAACATGTATATAAAAAAAAGTTATACATGAGAATTGAGAGACATTGTTTTCTTTGAAATCGCTTAGATATTTTATTGATCTTTTTATGGGTCAACAGCAAAAAGTGATTCACCATTTATAAGCATTAACTGTATTAGGTTTACTACAGCATGGAAAAAGCAGGGGTGCAAATACAGAGCATGTCGAAATGTATTTTTCATGCAACAAAACTGTTTGATTCGAGCGTTTACTGTTTCGTGTCGCGCTAATATTGTCTTTTTGTGTGGGTCACCATTGGGATTTTCAAAGAAATTCTGATCGCGGTACTTATCAGCTAGTGCTTTTTCATTAGGCAAAAGACAATGGATAAAAACATTTCTAGCTAATTTAAGATCAGGCCATTCACCAAATGGCAGGCCACCGTAAGCCCAAACAATATGACCTGTTCGTATGCAGAGGCCGACTTCGTATCGTAGGCCAGGTCCTCTAAACTTATGGGAATACCATTTGGGATCAAAGTTAGTAGGTTCCATAATCCTAAAGTCTCAAAAGTGTTCTTTTTTACGTTTTTTGGCACTTTTGCACACTTTTGATAACCAAAACTTGGCATTAAACTTAAGTTTTTTTCTAACTTGTGGCCAAAACTAGGCAAAAGTTGATTCTGGCTATCTAGTTTTGCCAAACTTGTGCCGTATTCTAAAAAATTGACCGAGTTTGTGTCTCTTGAAGTTTCCAAAATGTTGGGTAGCAAAACCCATAATGCACTTTTGACTATGGAAAAAAAATCCAATTTTTCGCTTTTTTTTTTATTTTTTTAATTCATTTACGTAATTTCTAAGTCACCTTTTGCTAAAACTATGTTTGAATCAATTTACTTTAAGAAATTTTAAGAAAAAGAAAATATATACAAGTGTTAATTAAAAATCTGGCAACACTGAACCAGCAGACGACTTATTCTTTTTTTGCCACAAAGTATGCGTACAAAGTTTGTCTTCCACGTTTTTTGGTGATAAAAATTGAAAATGGTTTGGAATCGCAATTCTAATAACCCGGCACACGTGGCACTCGATAAGTTGTTCCAAGAAAACCAAATCAAGGCAGACACTAAACCAAGCCTTATTTACCACAAGAAGGGGAACGACGTGTTTAAAAATTTCCCATTGAGTACTTTTCGTAATGTGTTCTTGGAGCTAAAATCTAAATACGGTCTTTCATGTAAGTAATAGAAACTCATTTTGTCATTGCGCACATTTTATTAACTGTTCGTTAAAAATTTAAGTGAAGGGGTCGCAAGATGCTGATGCTGATGATTCGGCCAACAATAACACTGGGGAGCCAAGTAGTAAACGCGTCAAGTTAGACAAGCGAGCGGACGAAGAACAACCGAGGGATGATGACGCATTGAGTGTTGTTCACTACAACCAGCCAGTTCAGACTTCTCTATTCCGTGATCCAACTACTCAACAGGTGAAAGTCATCATAGTCGCCGCGCTTATTGGGGGCGTATCCGACGTCGAATTTTCTCTTGTTGGTGATGGCCCTGGAACTCAATACTGAAGCAATATTTTCGAAGGAAATCGCTAGTGGCCTCCCGTCTTGCCATCCCAAGATAGTAGAATTAAAAAAAAGATTTAGAATCAACTCGTGAATCCATAGAGGAAATACACCGTGGTTCCATCGAGATAACTTTGCCTATTTCTGTTCAAACTGTATCGAGTTCGATTTCCATTACGGGAAGAAGAACCGTAGAAGGGGTTAAGCTAATGATAGTAGAGCTTATGTCTTTTGAAAGCCGATATGCAGTAAAAAAAGAAGACAAAAAAGTAGTTTTTGATGATATGGAAGACTCAATGTTAATTCAAAAACTTAAAAATGACTAATTTTAAAGGTTATTTGTTCATAGTATTTATTTGATTATTTTGTACAAATAAATGTCACTGTGAAATGGTATTGCTCTTTTTTCTTTATGAATCCATTTTACCGCAGCTCCCTGGTGTTTTCCATTTTTTTTACGAAGGGAATAGTCTCTAGCGTATTCACGTTTGGCTTTATCGAGAAAACTCATATTAAAGCAAAGGACTCCTCGAATGAACTAATGCACCTTATGCTTATGCTAATTTTTTTTGCAACTGATGCACAATTAGAAGGCCTCGGGGATTGAGCAGGCCAAAGAAATTAGAAAAACTCAAGGGAAGAAAAAGTATAAAGGATGATAATCAGGTGGGTGACTCTAATTTCTTCCCCGTTTCTGTTTCTTCTGCCCCATTTCTGTTTAAATTTTTCTATTTTTGTTTTTGTAATCAGGGGTTAAGGACGGGTAAAGACGCGTTGGATAGAGGGCAAGCCGTTTTGATGTCAATTATTGCGATCAGACACATCCTTCAATTTCCGGGAAACCCGGTCGTTGTTTATCGCCCAGGCCATTTCGTGAGGTTTCATCCCCCGGGTATTGGCGCATCGTCGGAAGGGCAGGGGTCGGGGGACTCCAAATATTGAGTGTTCTGGGAGTAGGTTGGGGGCTTGGAGTCCGTGGGCGTGGTGGGGGATTTTGACGTCGTTGGGTAGGGGCGTGGTTGACAGGGTCTAAAGAAAAACAATTTTATTTTATTAATTATGCAATAAATAAAAAGAGAAAAAGGCCCTTAACTTACGGCCATCGCATGTCTTATGGTTATATAGAAATGGGTTCCAGTGGCATCAAACCATTCTCCGCAACCTTTTTTACATAGAGCTTTCTAAAAATGTAGATAAATGATTTTAGTATTCCATTTTTTGGAAAGACGTTTTTTGTGCTTCTGATAGGTGCTAATTGCACTTGCTAAAGTATTCATTGTTGGATTGGAGTGATTGATTGATCGAGCAGTTTATCGAGCAGAGAACTAGGGATTCTATCGCCAAAGACCTGTTTTTCCCAACCCAACCCTTACCAACAGATGGCGTTGTTCCTCTCAGTGAGATAGGAAAAATGTTCATTTCATTTATGTCTTAAACCGCTAAACGTGCTTTGTCTTATAGATAAAAAAATAATGAAATTTGATCATCTTGTGCAAGACAAAGTTTTACTTAGAGCCGTCGTATTTAGATTTTTAAACTTCGGTGAAATCATAATTAAATAATTAAAAACTAAAATGTGTTAAGATTAATTGTGCAATTTGCCCATTGCAATTCTTATGGTTTTTTATATTGTGTCCCGTGGCATCAAGGGATTAAGAATGGGAATCAGAGGGGGTAAGGAACTAAAGACGGGGAGGGAGATCTAGGTGGCCTTGGAAGACGGGGAAAATAGATTTCACGTTTAATAAAGTGAAAATTAATTATCGTCCTGAGGCATGTTGGGGTACCCATTTACCACAACCAAAGACAAAAATTGGCTTTTTCCAGTCTTTATATAAATAGGAGGTAAATACGTGTTTAAATTATAAATTTTGGTCCTGAGGGTCCAAAGGGACCCCATCAATTTTGGGTTTTGATTTTAATAATACTTTGAGGAAAACAGCAGTTTCCAATGCTTCAAAAAATAATAAAAGAGTTTTAGAACTTGCCATATCATGATTTTTGAAATTGGTGGTATCCCGAAATAAGTTGTATTTTTGAAGGTAAAATGAAATTCCCTGCAAAAAATTTTAATTTGATTTTATAAAGGTGTTTTCCCCAGTCCTCCCTACCACCGGTATTATTTGGGTCCCGATTTTAATAATACATTGTTGAAAAAAACAGTTCCCAATGCTTCAAAAAACTATTGAAGAGCTTTAGAACTTGCCATAGCATGCATTTTAAAATTGATGGTATCCCACAAATATGTTAAAGGAAAGACCGAAATTCCCAAAAAATATTTTTTCTTAAAAGTTTTTTTCCCCAGTCCTCCCTACCACCGGTATAATAAGGGAATTGTGGTCTTGAGGCATGTTGGGGTATCCCAAAAATATGTTGTTATTTTAAAGGAAAGATGACATAACCAAAAAAAAAATAATTTTAAGAAGGAGGTTATAATATTACTATGTTTTTTAATTATAAATTTGGGTCCTGAGGTGTTCTATAAGACCCAATCAATTTGGGTTTTGATTTAAATAATACTTTGTGGAAAACAAAAGTTTCCCAATGCTTAAAAAAATAATAAAATAGTTTTAGAACTTGTCATAGCATGCATTTTAAATTGATGGTTTCCCACAAATATGTTGATTTTTAAAGGAAAGATGAAATTCCACAATGAAAATTATAATTTGATTTTCATTAAGGTTCTTTTCTCGATCCTCTTTACCACCATAGTATAATAAATGAATTATGGTCTTGAGGCATGTTAGGATACCCAATTACCAAACCTAAAGACTAAAATTGGCCTATCCCACAGACATTTTATAATTACGAGGTAAAATATTTGTAAATTTTTTCCTGATATGGTTTAAGGGACCCAATCAATTTGGGTTTTTATTCAGATAATACTTTATGGAAAACAGCAGTTTCCAATGTTTCAAAAAATATTGAAGAGCTTTAGAACTTGCCATAGGATGCATTTTTAAATTGATGCTATCCCACAAATATGTTGTTATTTTTAAAGAAGAGATGAAATTCCAAAAATAATTTTGATTTGATTTTCATAAATGTTTCTTTCCCTGGTCATCTTTACTACCAGTATGATAAATGAATTATACCACCAGTATAATAAATGAATTTTGGTGTTTGGGCATGTTTGGATAACCAATTACAACACCTAAAAACAAAAATTAGCATATCTCACAGCCATTATACAATTACGAGGTGAAATATTTGTTTCTTTATAAAATTTGGTCCTGAGGTGTTTTAAGGGACCCAATCAATCTGGGTTTATTTTAATAATGATTTGCGGAAAACAGCAGTTATGAATGCCTCCAAAAAATATTGAAGTGCTTTAGAACGGTTTTTTCCCCAGTCCTCCCTACCACCGGTATAATAAAGGAATTATGGTCTTAAAATACAGCATAATTGTGGGATAACATCAATTTCAAAAATCATGCTATGGCAAGTTCTAAAACACTTTTATTATTTTTGGAAGCATTGGAAACTTTGGTTTTCCACAAAGTATTATTTAAATTAAAACCCAGATTGATTGGGTCCTTTAGTACACCAAATTAGGTCCAACAGGACCCAAATTTATAATTAAAACACATAGTTTACCTCGTGCTTATATAATGTCTGTGGGATAAAAAAAATTTAATTTTTTTTTTGGTAATGTCATCTTTCCTTTCAAAATACAACATTTTTGTGGGATATCCCACAAACACCCCACTAAAATGCATCAAGACCATAATTCCTTTATTATACCGGTGGTAGGGAGGACTGGGGAAAAAACCTTTATAAAAATCAAATATAATTTTTTGGGGGGAATTTCATCTTTTCTTTAAAAATACAACATATTTGTGGGAAACCATCGATTTTAAAATGCATGCTATGGCAAGTTCTAAAGCTCTCAAATATTTTTTGAAACATTGAAAACTGCTCTTTTCCACAAAGTATCATTAAAATCCAAACCCAAATTGATTGGGTCCCATAGAACACCTCAGGACCCAAATTTGTAATAAAAACACATAGTTAACCTAGGCTGTTCCGTTTTTCGGTTTTATTTTTTGATCATGTTGCCCTTTGAGACTGGGGTGGGATTTTGTCTTAAAAAAATACCCTGAAAGTTTGAATCTTCTTAAAAAATTTTTAGATCACGCGCATAAAAAAAAACACGAAAAATCGTGATTTTTTCGTGATTTTAATTCATATAGCCGGTTCCCTACGGAATTTTTTATTGCTCTCTTGACATAGAGCTCCGACCCGTAACGATCCGAAGAGAACGGATTCAAAATGATAAGAAATCCGCTTTTGCGGCCCAAATTGTAGGGAACAATGGGTTTTTCAAGAGGTTAGGTAAAGATCCGTCAGATCTCATACCCGTTCAAACGTATGGGATAGGAAAAGTGAAAGAAAAGGTACCCAGGGTACGGATAGAAACAAAAAATTTAAAAAATGGGCGGGTTAAAAAGGAAAACAAACCCCCCACACCATCCCAAACCCATTTTTTCAATAATAAAAAAATGCTTTCTTCCTTTGTAATTTTTATTTGTCCATTATCTAACCATTATCTTTCAAATAAGATTATGGTGATACCAATCACTAAGAAACATTAATGCACGAAGCTTTTCAGGTGACATGGACGATCGTGTGTGATGAAGGATCAGACGCCCTTTAGAAAAGGCACGTTCTGAGGGAACACTAGTTGAAGGAACAGCAAGATAAGTTTCTGTCATTGCAGCTAAACTAGGATACGTTTTAATTTTACACTTCCAGTAACTAATGGGACAGTCGTGTCCGGAGACGGCATATTCTTGTAAATACCCTTTAATTTCAGCTAAAATATCGGAAATTTTTCTTCTTTTGAATTTCTGATTGGTCCAATCCGTGCGCCTTCGTCGCTACTTTGTGTTATCTTCACTGCATGTTGATTGATGCGCTCAACTTCATATTTAAACGAATCACGGATTTATTTCCAATTTCGCTGATTCTTAAAAAATTGAGCTTTTATTCTTGGGTCTAAAATAGTCGCGTTTTTGTACACCATTTTTTCAATTGCACTGTCGACGTATTTTTTTAAACTTGTCGATTATTTCAGTTGCTGGAATTTTTAGCGACGTCACCGGTGCTTAACTTTTTTCGATTTCCTTAAAATTAAAAATGTAATAAATTCAACATTTCTCAAATAACTTTGTGTTGGGTAGAGGGAATAAAAAATACCTTTAGCAAACAAATGTAGATAGGAAGAGTTGTACTGAGTGATGGGAACTTTGACTTAGACAAACAAATTGTAGCAATATACAATGGCTTCAAAAGAACAAGGATTTCCGAAAGATTGTCCCATTCTTCATTTGTTAACTGAAATTGCTTAACAGCTGGGTCTCCAGAAATATACATTTCGATAGCCTTACGAAGTTTATTTCCTCTATGTAACATAACATACGATGAGTTCCAGCGTGTCTTTACATCCAACAACAGACCAAGTATACGCGGGCGTATAGTATTAACAGAATCAGTCATTTCCGACACTGGGGCATTCGATACCTCGGCCAAATGTGTTTGATTGTCAGGTTTATTTAGGTCATCAAACGAGATTGTTTCTTCAATATTTGAAGACTTTTCTCTCATTAGCGCTAATCTTGAAGATGCAGGTCTTGTTGGGAGAACTGGAATATTTTTTCGAGGTGTTTCACGGTCAGAATTATAAGTTGACACAAAAAGCTCTGGTGAAGCTAATTTAACCATTTCTTCAAATTTCTTTCGCTTTTGGGGAGAACTTCGAATATCTTTGATAATATTCCTCAACCTGTCAGATATTGACTGTGGATCAAAACTGTCAGGATCGGATTCTTCAGGATCGTCGTCTCCCCACCCATCTTTCTCAAAATCATTGTTGCAACCATCCTCATCGTTTTCCACAAAGTGGTCCTTTTTTTATGACCCAGGGCTTTCTAAACCAGCGACGGCTGCGAGGTTTATGACGTGCCCGGCACATCCAAGGAGATTCTCCTCTTCCGTAAAATCAGGCAAATGTTTCTGAATTTCTCTAGCCATTGTCCGATTATTAGACGCATTGTCTGTAGTCATGCAAAAAATTTTCTCTTCGATACCGAAATAGCGAAGAGAAGACATGACTTTATTAGCTATGTTTTCACCGGTGTGTTGCCCATGCATTTCAAATGCATCCAGAAGCAACTCCCTTAATTTATAGTCATTTTCAATGAAATGTGAAGTTATTCCTAAAATGGACAATCCGGAGAAGTCCAGAGATCTAACGTTAGACTTATTTTAGAATTTAGTTCTTTGAATATTGCCTTCACTTTTTCTCTTCCTTCAATAAACATTAACATCACATGGTCAGTCAAGGCATCCGCTTTGAATAAATACTGTTCTACTGACGGATTGCAAAATTTCAATAATTCTTTAAATGACTTGGCCTCGATGAGGGAAAACGGCAGATTATTTGTAACAATGAGTTAGAACAACGTTGTAACAATGACCAGAATCCAGCAGCAGCAGAGGATCAGAGCCAAATTCCGACAACTTCGACTCTTCGTAATCATCATATCCATATTCATTACGTTCTAATTGATGAGCAAAACCCGACGGTCCCACTCATACAACAACAGGAACAACAACAACGCCAACAAAAGCAACAGGAATTGGAACAACAACAACACCGACAACACCAACAACGCCAATAGCAGCAACAGGAACAACTCCCCTCCAAGCGCACCAAAAAATGAAAATGTTCGATAGCTGTGCCCTATTCCCCCGTCAATTTCGTCATTTCAAAATACAATTTTTTGGAATAACAATGTTATGAACGCCTTCTTTGGAATAACAACTACATCAATAATAAAAATAAATCTTCTCTGCTGCTGGTGGTACTAATTTTGTCATTCGCTCCTCGACTGTCGTTGATTTTGCATCTTTTTGGAGTATATCTTACCTTTTCAATTGTCTTTCCCTTCACTTCAAGAAATTTGCATTACTGACTGTGTTGTGATCACTGTCGAATTTTACACAATGTTCCATGGCACACATTTCGAAATCTTAAAAGATTAGATCTGTGCTACTGTGATTTTTTAACCAAACAAGGTGTTGATGCATTAATGACGCATCGTCATTGCATTCGATAAATCACAATAAAATACTGTCCAAATTTGACGCCGTTCAATGCTTACGATTGGTATTTACAAGAAAAAAGAAACTATTGGAAAAATTAAATGAATTTATATAAATAAATAAAAGTATTTGTAAATAATTAATATTTAGTTTAAAAAACATAAATATTAATTATTGAAAGCAACCTACCAAGGTAAATTCTATGCACTGGCAAGTATTCATCAGTTTCCAACGGGTTCAGATGCTAGGGATCTTGTTAATTCACATATTGTGCTTCCATTATGTTGAGAGCAAATGTATTAATCAGCTTGCGTTCTCGTTTAATCACATGAAAGATTTAGATTTCTAGATTTTGTTTTATTTATGTATAACGCGCACTATCCAGATAAAGTTCTAATGACGCGATCAGTTTATCAAGATGTGATATACATATCATAGCATATTTAACGTTATACTCTTGAAATCAATCAAGAATCCTGTGTCAATGTGCAGCCACTAGGGCGCTACTTACAGTCGGGTTCAGCTGGGGTTTGAACTCAAAGCATCAATTCCTTTCATCAAGACGTTGACGCTCTAGCCCATAACCATAGCCTACTGGGTATAAGGAAGCCGAAAGGTTTGGGCTTTTTTTTTGCCAATTTGGGTTCCCTTCCTCTTATTTGGCTCCGTCCTAAGTGGACCCACGGGAGCCAATTTATCGTCTAGTGGCGATATTTGAAAACACGGATTTGTTTACGTTTCTTTCGGCTGGGCATCAGGTGAACGTAATTTAAGATAGACAATGGTCTTTACGCCTGCGACCTTCGGAAAACTCAAGTGAACGTACAAGGATACTTTTATAAAGATCGTGGTTGTAAAAAAAAAGTTATCCGCATTTTATTTTGTAAATAGTTTTGATGTAATATTGAAATGTAAACTACAAGTACACACATACTTATAATTATAAAATTGTATGTGCGGGTTTGAAAAATACGCAAAGAAAACTGTATTTGCGATACATTTAAGATTCAATTTATCGCCATGATTAGCGTTATAAATTGATTCTTTCTATACCTATAGTTACTAATGTAAATATTAAAGAAAATATATGATAATTTAAAATAAATTTGAGTAACATTTTGAACAATATAGCACAATTTCATAACATTGTGGACTTTTTTAAACAATTAAAAAAAAAGGAAATCTTATATATCAACGCTGATCCCATTACTTTATGGTTATATTAAATTCTTTCATGAATAAATATTTCATATTATTAATAATACAATTTTGTGTGTATGGAAATATAAAATTGACATATGTTTCATTCCCCGGTAGTTTACACAAAGTAATAAATTAGCAAATAGAGTGCCGATTAATTTAAAATTTTGAATTTTTCAATATATTTGAATTTTTCAATAATTTCAGGCCTGCTAATCAGGATATATTTAAAATAAAAATCATGTTGTCTATTATTAACGCCACCTTTGGGAACGCTTTTCTATTTACAAGTATTTACCGTTGGCCTTTTTCTCTATCTTGCAGCTACTATCGCATTAGAAATCGATTGTTCATATTTTAATGTGTTACAGCTGAACCTACGTTCAAAATAGGCTAGACAGATTTCCCTTACACCTTTCATTCCGTTTAATTCTAGGAAGGTACGAATTTCATTTTAAATGTGCATTCTACAACAAACAAATTTTACATATGAACACGTTACTTATTTAACCTTTACAACTGACACACTTACTTGAAAAACAAATTACAAAAATGCCTTTTTTTTTTTTTTACTCCTGAACTCTCTTACAACTGACGCCCAGCCCTACTATCGATATGATTTCATTCGCGAAGGAATGGAATCTTGGAGGCAGGGAAATCGGAGGAAAGGTGAGCAAAGTAGGCTTCACTTTTCCCACACGCGAGAGATATCCTTCCTTTGGGCAATCAACCAGTCAATGAGGTTGATAAGTTCTTCTCGGCAATTAAAAGGCAAATCTGGATAGTTGCTATAACAGCTTTCTTGTCCTCACCATTGCTAACTTGCCACCATGGTTACCTCGTTTGAAGAAATACCAGATTTTTTCTGTTGAACTTCTTCGCAGCTTCTACTATCAGAATCATCTTGAACAACCTGCGAAACAAAATATTTTCTTCTTTAATAAATTAAATGGAATATCGCTGGCTTCTCACATACCTTTGCATATTTTTAGGAACCTCAACAGGCGAATCACTAATATTGGTTGAAGTTGTACTTTGTGAGTCATTCTCAGATCAATTTTACAATGGAATGCGTAAGTTCGACGTGTAGCCATCCAAAAAGGTTGTAGCGGTGGCATCATGTCGTAGGCATACTTGTGCGCACCTTTCACGTATATTGTTTTGTTTTTACATTTTCGTATATCTCGCATCTCTTTGCAATCAACTGCTGTGGAAACTGGAACGGCCCATTTGCTCTTCGTTGGTTAATGCCAACCCAAAAAAACGGTGGTGACGGACTTCGTTACAGCCCTTTAACATACAGTCATGCGTGGAAGTTTCTTTAGCAGGAAAATAGCTATACCCAGTTCGCACAGGTCACTGCTGGGAAGTGACCATGTAACGACCTCTTTTGGCTAGGTAACAATCCGAAGTAATGACCAGGTTGTCTCCGATTTACTGCCTATTGCACATGCCTGGTCACGACCAATTGAAATTATTTGGTAATGAACAAGTGTGTCATTACGTTAAGAAAATATCTATTGACTATAATTATGTGTAGTCTTTGCGTATATATTTCCTATATATACGAAAACTTTTTTTTATTCATCACGATCCATTCCGAACATTATGGAACTTGTACCACGTTCCAATGCCTAATCCCCATTCTGAAGATCGAACCTCTGACTTTTGAATTGGCAGGCTGTCACCCTAATCAATAAACCGCTAAATTATATTATAAAAAGGAAAAATTGTGTCCTTTAAACGTACCTAAATAACATTTGCTAGCAGACAGTTCCCAAAAGCAATTCACTTGTTGGGGTAACTTGTTGGGAAATTAAGTTAGTGGGAAGGTAGTACCAGGTAAAATCAGCAGCCAACTGCCTTATACCTTTTTATGGTACCTTCTTGTGAAATTGAGGCAGTTAAAACGTAGTGACCAGGTAATGACACTCAGCAGCAAAAAGGATTGTAGCAACATGTTGGCCAAATAGCGTTATGGTCACTACCAAGCCAACGATGTGCTAGTTGGGTATTAGGGCATTTCATTCCCGACGAATATTTTTTTTTTACTACGGAGTTTGTGGATCGGGGTTCTCTTATATGTGAAAACACCGTGTATTTTTTATTTCGAGGGGGAAAAAATTTTTAGGGGTAGCGCCGCGTGAAAAAGTGTGAAAAACAATACTTTTTATTAGTTTTTTACCCGTCGCACGTCAACCGTATGCATGAAAATTACGGCGTTTAAGGGAATGAAAGATGATGTTATCAACTAGCCTTCCTCAAAAAATCGCCCATTTAAAATAAAATTTAGGGGTAGCGCGTTAAAAAAATACATGCTAATTTCCAGAAAAATCGGTAAAATATTAATAAAAAGCTTATTATAGCTGAACCATGAGTTCTACTGCTTTGATTTTTTTATCGCACGTACATATATATATATCAGTAACATTCACCCCAAAAATTGAAAAAAATCAGATCAAAATTAGGGGTCCCGCGGTCTAAATTTCATACACCATGCAACGTCCAATTAATTTTTTGAACGCGGTAAACGAGATGCCCCCCGCGGTCCCGGTATTTTTGGGTACAATTTGCTATCTAGCGGTCGAATTTTAAAGCCTTTTAGGCGAATACTTTAGCAGACAAAACTTACACTGACAGTGTCAGTGAGATTTTTATACTCTACCGCATGGTTAGTACTCCAATTGAAAAGAAATAGCGAAATTTAATCGCTGTCAGTCTGTGCTATTATATGGACAATGTCACAAAACCTACAACAGTAAGTTTGATTTTATATTTACGCAAGAAAGGATTTATTTTAAAAGTTTGAATAATCAAAATAGGAAATCAACCAAAAAGTGTGATGGAAATCCTCCAGAAAAAAAGGAAACGTATTGATTCTGAGTGTTTGGACCTATCGGACTGTAGCTTAGGGTGTTTCATTTTTCAAGAATTTCTGATTTTCGAGTCGATGATTGAGATTGGGTTGCGTTTTGATGTCACAAAGTTGAATCCAAAGTAAAAATATTCTAGAATTCAATTTAGGTACCGCACAATCAAGAAAACTGTATTTTTCACGAATTTTCGTGTAAAAATGACCGAAACTCACGAAAATTCGGGAGTTTCACAGCGGGGTTTCGACAGCTTATAAATAGATATCTTAGAAATAAGTATCCCAATTTTGAAAAAGATCGGAACAAGTTAAGATAGCGCACACATCGTTAATATAGTTGCAAAAACGATATAGGTATAATATAGGGTAATAGCTAGGAAATTTTCAAAGAGGTTGGATGAATTTTCAAAGAGGAAAAATGAAACACCCTACTGTAGCTACGTCGAGCCATCAACTAGTAATATTATTTATTATTTCATTTTTGTATGTGTTACTGATTCTTGTTGCTTTTTATTATTTAGATGACTTGGAATCACCTGGTGATGGTGACTTATCGAACAATCTAGAAAGTCCTGATAATCCTGAATTGCCTAGCACATCAAATATTGGTTCACCAACTAAACGCTTGCATTATCCTGGACAATTTTTCAAGTTCTTCAAAGCTGGGATTAAGAAAGGAAATTCCCTATATCACTGCATGGTTGGTGACTGCAAAGTCAAATCTAAAATCCTTTCTACTACTGACGATTCAAGAGGCAATCTTAAGAAACACTTAAGGGTAACCAGGAAAACTTGAATTTATGAAAAGATGGGAATATTGAAATTAAACTTATTTCAAAATTTTAGAAATTTCATCCCAATGTTCTTGATGATTTCACTCGCCTCTGCAGAGAGATAGATACCAATAAGTCGTTCAAAGCAACACCAACACCAAATAAAGATGCCACTCAACTGAAATTATCTTTCGATGGGTATCCAAGAAGTTTAACACAAACTATGCTGGATACGTACATTGTGGTATGCACTCCTTAAATGTTTAAATGTGTATATTATTTGGATTTTAATTTTTTGTCTTTATTTCTCATAGGACTACATTTGCGATGCGGTTTTGCCATTCATCACTCGTGAAATATCCTACAATCAAGGAAATGTTTTTGAAGTTTAATGCTGCCTTGCCGTCTTCAGCATCTGTTGAGCGACTCTTTAGTGTTGGTGGAAGTATCTTCCGTCCGACTAGGAGCAGATTGTCGGATTCAAACTTTGAAAAGATGTTGTTTCTTAAAGTAAATAGTAAACTCTGATAGAAAATACTGAGGCAGGCTATCTATTCAGAAATAAAGATGAGTTTTGACGGCATTGAAAAGTTATTTGAAGGAAGGAGTTAAGAAAAGAGGAAATAAGAAGGAGTTTTGAAGCATCGAGTTTTTACAGTACCGGTACCGCGGTAGCACCGCGGTACATTTATCGGTACCGGTATCGGTACCGCTGATTTAAAAAAGATACCGCGCTACCGGGACCGCGGTAGATTTTGAAAGTACCGCTTTCAAGCCTGGCGACGGGCAAAAAACTAATAAAAAGTATTGTTTTTCACGCTTTTTCACGCGGCGCTACCCCTAAAAACCCCTCCTCGAAATAAAAAAATACGCGGTTTTTTCATATATAAGAGAACTTCGATCCACAAACGCCGTTGTAAAAAAAAATATTCGTCGGGAATGAAATGCCCCACTGAGTATATGTTTTGATTTTAATTTGACAGAAGAGATACTATGGTGCATACCGAACCCTTAATATTTTTCCTTTTTTTTGTTTTTTCTTTTTAAAAAAGGAGGGAGGAAAGAATTTGAAGGAAAAGATTAGTAAAGAGAAAAAAGAATATACATAGGTAAAGAGGAGTTAACTATCCCTTCCGTCAAATTTGCTGCTAAAGACAATTGAACGCATGACTGTATATTTCTTTTAATAAAATTCATTCATAGGCTGAGGAGATAATTTACCGTCCTCAATTATCTTCCCACTCACTTTTCATGCTAAAATGTGTCCCTACCCACGGGCTAGCCGCAGGGCATTTGGGTTCTCGCGAGTCTTTGTTCAAAGCCTTTCTTACGCCCCTCGGCTAAGGATACACTTAAGCTGTGAAAAGCGAGTGGGCAGATATTTGATGGCGATCAATAAACTCCTTAGCTTATGAATGCATATCATTGAAAAAAATAGATGTTAAAGATGGCTATTAAATCTATGGATGCTGCTAACCGCATGATGCTGCGATCCATTTCTCCATTCCATTGCTGCGATCCATTGATTTTATAAAAATTACGGCGCAACAGGCATAATTTCCTTTACGCCCATGTAAAAAAGAGAGGTGGGCAGATACTTTTCGTGGGTACTGTAATGCGCGGCTTTCAGTGTGCAGCTCACACGTTACAACTCGCAGTCCTTATTGATGCATTAAAAATATAAGTCCGTTGATAGATTGATTTCCAAAGCCCGTGCAGCAATGAAAACTATAAAAAATCAAGATTTTATGGTCATGATCCCGGAGTAAACTTAAAAAACCAATACTCGATTGTAAAACTAGGTGCGAATATTAGTGATATAATACATGTTTTTTTTATAAATTTTTTTACGTTAGGTGGAGTTCAACATTGGCGATGCTTGCTCGCTTTCTTGAGCTTTAGGATTACATAACTGAAATAAAAAATTCTCATCCTGATTTAAATATTTGCGAAATTCAGCGGTATTCAGGGAATCTGTTCAGTGCTCGAGCCAACAGAGAAAGCATCATTCAAATTGCAAAAAGAACAGCTCACCTTAGGTAATTTTTATAGGTTGTGGACAACTTGTAAAATGGAGGTTAAGGAAATCAACATATTATTTGTCAAAGCTTTCAACACGGCTCTCCAAACAAGAGAAAAATTGCTAATGGATAATGATTTTTTTCGATCAGCTTTTTATCTAGACCCTCGATTTCAAGTTA
This sequence comes from Daphnia galeata, assembly GCA_030770115.1. Classification (NCBI taxonomy): domain Eukaryota; kingdom Metazoa; phylum Arthropoda; class Branchiopoda; order Diplostraca; family Daphniidae; genus Daphnia; species Daphnia galeata. The sequence continues at coordinate 3,183,157 of CM061118.1, forward strand.
ATCAAAATTATTATTATTTTCCCGCTTCCGCATAGCATAATAAAAACTTTTTTCTTACTAGGTGATTCTATCTACAGATGACAAGATTAAGGCCAAAGCCTATTTGTTAAATTTATGGGAATCAATTATTCAAAGACGGAAGATCTTGACCTAGTTGAATCAATGATAGGGCCTCTTGATAAATTTGAATACGCCATAAGAGAACTTGACAAATCGGGCCTCTGGAAGTCTTTGTGGATCAAAAAAGAATCGATCATCTTCTGGATGACTTTGAGACTATTCCACAGTGTTCGTCCGAATAAATTTTTAGATGCCGCTTTTAATCACCTTGATCCCAGAAATACTCCCCTTTTTACATTAGAAGTTCTTACCCTTACCTCTTTTTGTTTATTCCTGCCATCAAAACGATGAAAAGCGGCATCTAAAAATTTATTCGGACGAACACTGCTATTCCGCGTTTGAATTCAAGGGAAAATGTGCTTGAATGATGTTTCAAATCATGAAAAGACATGCCCAAATTATTTCACCTTGCTGAGATTGTCCATGGGGGTCTTGTTACTCAAGTCAGCGAAAGATGTTTTTCAAGTCTCAAATTTGTTCTTTCTGCTTATCGTACAAATTTGACCCCATCGCTGTTAGCAGAAATTCGTTAGGCGCAATGCACAATTTGAAAAATAATTCAATAAATGTTCTATTCGAAATGATAGTTTAAATTTTGTAGGTTTTTTAAGCTTAGTTTGAAAACTATTGCCCCAAGCCCATATAAGTTCCTTAAAATCCTCCCCTTTTCAACAAAAATCTTACCCCCCTAGCAGCGGTTTATGGTAAATAACTTGTGAGAAAAATCGGTAAATGGTTATTTACGGGGGTCTTAAACCGTAAGTTTACTCAAAGAGTGCGTTTTCTAGCCCGAATACTTGGTAATGCAACCGTATTTTCTAACCCATAATTTTTTTCAAATTGGGAATGCAAAAGATGTTTTTACCTTTAATATACTAGTTTTTTTAACCGCAATTTTACCCCAAGAGTGCGTCTTTTCGCCCCAAATAAGCGGTAATCTTACCGTATCTATAATATTCGCATATGGAAATAAATGGGTTGTAATTGGGTATTTTTTCGGTCTACAAACTCCTAATTTTACCATTTTATTTTTTAATTAATTTTGACCATTCCACCGCGTAAAACCAACCCACCCACCCGTTTTTTTTTATTCTTACCCGCCCACATCCCCATATTTTTATTTCCACAACCAAATTCCACATAACGCATAAAATGTTTCTACGCCTGCACCTGACATCGAACTAGTGTACCGGACTCGGTTTAGGATTCCATATTTCAGCTTTCTACCGACTGAGCCACTAGTAATTTGAAATATGTATTGTACGTGAAGTATGTACCAACTACGCAAGGAATGTAATAAGAACTTAGACATATTTTCTTCTTTACACATCAAGTTATTGAAAATTACCAAACTAAACACAAAATAAATGAAATCAAATAGCAAAATTTACAGATTTACTGTAGCTATGCATTGCTCTATTGAACAATTGTGTTTTTAAACGAATAAACTATTGACTTTTCATTAAAAATTCAGTAACAAATAATAAAATAGAAAAAGTTCCTAATTTCAAGTGTTAGAAACGTGGTTTTAGGGTGGTAATTTGGTGAAAATCCACCAACCCTATTCTCACCCTAATCGAACTCCAAACAAATCCGGTTGAGTTTTTACCCACCCAAGAATCGCCCACTCCAATACAACTCTAAACGAAACCAACCCCACCCTTTCCCAAGAACCGCGGTTTTTGGACAATACCTCAGTATAAATACTGCACAAAAGTGTAATTTACCAGTAGTTTTACTGAAAAAATACGGAGCTTTTCCCCCGGTTTCAAAGGGAGTTCCTGCCGTAGTTTCTACAAATAAAGTTTTGGGTTTAATTTACTCGTTATAGTCTTTAATTATTGGTAAAATATAACACATCTAAATTGGAAATGACAGGATTTTTTATCCGTTGCCAACCAGTTTTATAACCGTGACACACCGACTGCCGTACCTGTGAATTTCAATGTGATATAATTTACGAATGAATGAAAAGAGAATTTAACCAATATTTTTCCGTTTCAACCTAATGTTAAATTGGTAGAAAAAGCGATATATTATTGAAAATGAAAGTGAGTAAATATTACTTTCGGTCAACTCGATGAAAACGGATGAAAATATCCCTATCTGTTGTCAGTTCTAATTAAGTTTAAAATACGGGGGAAAAAAGAGGATTTTAGACTTGAATTTTACCGTGTCAGTGAAAATTTATTTGCGTAAAAATTACTCTTGGTAAACGAGATGAAAACGGATAAAAATAACCTATTCTTGGATCAGTTTTAATTTAGTTTAAAAAAAGGGAGAAAAAAGAGTCATTTAGACTTGAATTTTACCGTTTCATAGAAAATGTAAGTCGGTAGATATTACATTTTTCCAACCCGATAAATACCGATTTTAAAAACCTTTTCTGATGACGGTTATGAATTGGTCTATTATACGAAAAAAAAAGAGTTTTATTAGCCTGAAATTTTCTGATTTAAGAGTTATTAAATTTGGTTAAAATTAGTCCAAAACTAGTGAAAAACAGGTGGAATAGCTCTTCATTATTCATAGTATGTTTTACCTGTTTCCAACGAGTTATTTCATTTCTATTTCCAAGAATGTTCTTTAGGACTAAAAATACCAGTAAAAACCTAAGATAAACTTAAAAATATTGCCATACACTCTGTTTTTGTCAGAGTCCTTCACGCGTTTTGGTGAACATAATTTAGCCGTTAAAATTACCAAAAACTGGAGGTAACACAGGGTAATTCTAACTGTTACCGACTAGCTACCGAGAACCGCTGCTAGGGCCGTCCTATTATTTTTCTATGGCAAAATCTCAGAAATAGCGGTTTGTTACTCTTCGTGTTTTTGTTGACACCGTAATAAAAACAAAAATTTGGGTTTTCATTTTAATTAAAAAAACACGGCCAGAGAAACCGAAAATTTTCATCATCATCATCAACGGCTGTCCAAGTCAAACCTCAGGCAAAGAAGACCAGGCAAAGTCAGGCAATGCAGGCTTTTTTTCAGTCGCAATATTTTGTGACAAGGAAACATCAGGGAGACTCAAAAACTGGAAAACCCACTTAGAATCAGCATTAGATCTAGACGACTTTAAAGAAGGGCGTAAACTTCAGCTGTTACACTCCAAATTATACGGAGAAGCAGCAGAGGAACTCAACACTTTCAAGTTAGACAGCCCAATTCGCCCCACCTCTGATAAGGAGGTTAAAGCAAGGGTAATGAAGTTGTTCCATTCGACGGAGACTCGGTCACAGAGAAGGGTAGAATTCCATAATATGTGAAGGGAACCCGAGGAAAAATGAGAAGGTATGCCAACCGAATGAGGAAAGCGTTTTACCTCGCTTATTCATTAGCAGGGAAGAACGACCTGTCAACAACAGCGTCTAGGGAGCAGATGCTAATGAACATATTTATTGAAGGCCTGCAACCAGAGTTACAATCCAGACTCAAACACAAATAATTTGGTTCCTTCGAGAAATTATTTGACAAGGCAGAACTATTAGCGGTGGCGATTGAGGAAGCACAGACTCGAAGCCGTATCCAAGCTGCCCATAGAGGGCGTGAAGAAGGAACAACAAACTCAGTTTTGGAACAAATAGTTGAAGCACTAGAACGACTCAATGACAAGATGGAGAAGAAAGCTGCTACTCATGCAGAGGAGCTTTAGAGTATTCTTGCATTAATGAAAAACAACTAATTCAGCCGCAGGTACGCTTTTCTATGCCAAATTATGTACAATAACCCCATGCTTTCCGTCGTAATGCTGTGTTTTGTGAGTTTCACAACACCTGGACAAATCATACCGAAGACAACTGCACCAATAAAAAAAAGTATGGTCAACGATAATTGCCACGTTTTCCATAAATTAGGACATCGTTAATACATTGGGTGCCCGGTAAATAAGAATCCAAGACCCCACAGCCAGCAGGACAAAGTATAGGCACATCCACTTCTTCGGGACCCACCCCTGGGTTTGGGGGCAGGCTTGGAAGCGGTACTTTCAAAATCTACCGCTACCGCTACCGGTAGTGCGGTATCTTTTTTTTTAAATCAGCGGTACGGATACCGGTACCGATAAATGTACCGCGGTGCTACCGCGGTACTGGTACTGTAAAAACTCGATGCTTCAAAACTCCTTCTTATTTCCTCTTTTCTTAACTCCTTCCTTCAAATAACTTTTCAATGCCGTCAAAACTCATCTTTATTTCTGAATAGATAGCCTGCCTCAGTATTTTCTATCAGAGTTTACTATTTACTTTAAGAAACAACATCTTTTCAAAGTTTGAATCCGACAATCTGCTCCTAGTCGGACGGAAGATACTTCCACCAACACTAAAGAGTCGCTCAACAGATGCTGAAGACGGCAAGGCAGCATTAAACTTCAAAAACATTTCCTTGATTGTAGGATATTTCACGAGTGATGAATGGCAAAACCGCATCGCAAATGTAGTCCTATGAGAAATAAAGACAAAAAATTAAAATCCAAATAATATACACATTTAAACATTTAAGGAGTGCATACCACAATGTACGTATCCAGCATAGTTTGTGTTAAACTTCTTGGATACCCATCGAAAGATAATTTCAGTTGAGTGGCATCTTTATTTGGTGTTGGTGTTGCTTTGAACGACTTATTGGTATCTATCTCTCTGCAGAGGCGAGTGAAATCATCAAGAACATTGGGATGAAATTTCTAAAATTTTGAAATAAGTTTAATTTCAATATTCCCATCTTTTCATAAATTCAAGTTTTCCTGGTTACCCTTAAGTGTTTCTTAAGATTGCCTCTTGAATCGTCAGTAGTAGAAAGGATTTTAGATTTGACTTTGCAGTCACCAACCATGCAGTGATATAGGGAATTTCCTTTCTTAATCCCAGCTTTGAAGAACTTGAAAAATTGTCCAGGATAATGCAAGCGTTTAGTTGGTGAACCAATATTTGATGTGCTAGGCAATTCAGGATTATCAGGACTTTCTAGATTGTTCGATAAGTCACCATCACCAGGTGATTCCAAGTCATCTAAATAATAAAAAGCAACAAGAATCAGTAACACATACAAAAATGAAATAATAAATAATATTACTAGTTGATGGCTCGACGTAGCTACAGTAGGGTGTTTCATTTTTCCTCTTTGAAAATTCATCCAACCTCTTTGAAAATTTCCTAGCTATTACCCTATATTATACCTATATCGTTTTTGCAACTATATTAACGATGTGTGCGCTATCTTAACTTGTTCCGATCTTTTTCAAAATTGGGATACTTATTTCTAAGATATCTATTTATAAGCTGTCGAAACCCCGCTGTGAAACTCCCGAATTTTCGTGAGTTTCGGTCATTTTTACACGAAAATTCGTGAAAAATACAGTTTTCTTGATTGTGCGGTACCTAAATTGAATTCTAGAATATTTTTACTTTGGATTCAACTTTGTGACATCAAAACGCAACCCAATCTCAATCATCGACTCGAAAATCAGAAATTCTTGAAAAATGAAACACCCTAAGCTACAGTCCGATAGGTCCAAACACTCAGAATCAATACGTTTCCTTTTTTTCTGGAGGATTTCCATCACACTTTTTGGTTGATTTCCTATTTTGATTATTCAAACTTTTAAAATAAATCCTTTCTTGCGTAAATATAAAATTAAACTTACTTTTGTAGGCTTTGTGACATTGTCCATATAGAAGCACAGACTGACAGCGATTAAATTTCGCTATTTCTTTTCAATTGGAGTACTAACCATGCGGTAGAGTATAAAAATCTCACTACACTGTCAGTGTAAGTTTTGTCTGCTAAAGTATTCTCCTAAAAAGCTTTAAAATTTGACCGCTAGATGTCAAATTGTACCCAAAAATACCGGGACCGCGGGGGGCATCTCGTTTACCGCGTTACCACGGTACGGTACTTTTTTTTTATTGAACCGCGGTAGTTAAATGATTTGCCTTTAAGTGATGAGCAATAAAAATACGTTGACTTTATGTTTTTTTTACATGATACCATGTCCATATGTCTTTAATTTATAAGGTCAACGGAACGCACATGCCTGAGACCATTTAACACTGTAGCAATGTGCCCCTTAATTGTTCACACCCGAACGGGTGAATGCCCTCGTTTCACCCCTTAATTGTTCACACGCGCTTCCTTATCTCTTGCCCTCATTTTTATTCTAATTTTTTACACGTAGAATATCAACTCCCTCGGCAGTCATAAAAATCGACTGACCTCGGTAAATTTGTATAAAAAGTCGTTTATTTTTTACATGAAAAAGAAAGTCTTTAGGCACTCTCTGTACGCGACGGGTCGTTGTAAGTCTTCTCGAGTAAAAAATACACTAACTCGCCCAAACTTGAAGTTGTTGTCATCTCGTATTATTACTCGTCGTGTTCAACTTGTTCCACAAAAACTCAAGCCGTGCCCCTATGCCAGTGTTAAGACATCTCTTCTCTGACCGCCGCCGTATCTACAAGCCGTCACCCGCTACATTCCGGAGGCCTTCCTCGCCGCAACTACGTCGCCAGCACCACCACCCGAGGGCCCCCTCCAGAGGACCGCACTCCTGGCCGCTACCAAAACATCATCGCCGCTAGAGGTCTCCATTTGAAGTCGCCATTACTACTCCCACCTTAAGGAGAAATGTCGTTTGAACTGTAAGTCATTCCCCTCTATGTGCCTCTCTTGTATGCAAAAATCCAATTATAAACTTCTGTCGCTATCTCGTGCTCTGTATTTAAAATATAAGCTACGGCCAGTATTTTCGAGAGAGAGCTTGGTGACGGCCAGAACTTTACAATAGTAAATGAGACCAACCAGTATAAGGATCCATCAACCGCGGGTTATTTTAGTAATACATTTAGAATTAAATTTAAATCATTTGCATTTAAGCGATGAGCAATAAAAATACTTTGAATTTATGATTTTGACCTCATACCATGTCCATATGTCTTTAGTTTGTAAAGTCAACGGCACGCAAATGCCGGAGGCCATTTAACGCTGGCAATATGTCTCTTAATTGTTCACACCCGTACGTGTGGATGCCCTCGTTTTTTCACCTTAATTGTTCACACTCGCTTCCTTATCTCTTGACCTTATCTCTTGACTTTCCAACTTTTTACACGTAGAATATCAATTCCCTCGCCAGTCACGACTGACCTTGGAAAATTGATATAAATAGTCGTCATTTTTGACATATAATCAGTCTGTGGCCATTCCCTGAACACGACGGGTCCTGCTTCGTGTAGTTGTCTTTTAAATACACTAGCTCAACGAACTTGTACCTAGTGTCATCTCTTTCGGTATTCGTTGCATTCAACTTATTCGACAAAAACTCCAGCCGTACACCAGTGCCAGTGTCAGGACTCACCACCTCTCTAGCTGCCACCGTATCTACAAATCGTCGTTCGTTACATTCCAGAGGCCTTTCCCGCTACAGCTACGTCACCAATACCACCAGCAGAGGGCTCCCTCGAGAGGACCGCACCAGGCTGCAACCTCAACACCACCGTAACTAGAGTTCTCCACTTGACTTCGCCATTTCTACTCCCCCTGCCGGAAGAATGTTTTGTAAACTGTAAGTAATCCCCTTCTATGTACCTGTCTTTCTAAATAACAATCGTAAACTTCTGTCTGTTTTCTCGTACTCTGTACTGAGAATATAAGCTACGGCCAGTATTTTCAAGAAAGAGCTTGGCGATGGCAAGAACTTTACATCTGGTGGCAGCGACAAAGTTTCCTCCCCCCTCCTTTTACGTCTATCTTAGGGATCCATCAACCTTTTTATTTTTTAGCAAATCATGGGCTCATTATTCCCATGATTCTCTACTTTCTAGCCCTCCCTATTCGAAAAACGACCCCTCCAACCACTCTTTTTTTTTAAGTTCTCTATAACACTTAGAAGTACGTTCTCAACATCGAAAAAGGACACCACCCCAGTAGTAGAAATCACAGAACAGTTTGAAAAACAACAATTAAACAAAACCAGCCTCCTCCATAATCAGAAATTTGCAGAGTGGTAATTCTTCGGAGCCACTACAGAACATACAACTCCTCCTCCCTTGAAAGCCTCCGGTAGGCAAGAATCTAATTGGGAAAGACTTAAAGCTAGACCTAGGGAACCAATAATAGCATCCACCCTTCCACAACCAATTTCTAAAGAAAGGGAATAAAGCTTACTTGAACCTAAGTGAATTAGAGGGAAGACTACAAACATATGATTTAAGGGAAGAAAAGGCAAGAATAAGAGCCGAACTAGCAGCAAACGAAACGAAGATAACTTCGACCGAGCAGAACACCATCGACTGCGATATAAGTAAGGGTTTTCTCGAGCTTTGGGGTAACAGAAATATATGCGTTATACCAGAAGAGGACCTCCTCTTAGAGCTAAAATTTGTGTTTTCTTTCAACAACTGGGACATCCCTAACGAGGATCTGTTAGAGGCTTTAAGGGCATTCGCCATAACACAGCAAATTCAGACCCCTATGCAGTTGTTTCAACTTCTAGAGCTAGAAAACTTATTACTCCCCACTAGCATCCCCAACAGAGGCTGTTTCAAAAGTCAATATAGTCCGAGAGCCCATGACAAAAAGATTCTTTTTTCTTCAAAGGAAGGTTTGGGTACATTTTTGGAATCGTGAGCCGATGGTAGTTACGGGAAGCCCGGTCTGGCTCGGTGCCGTGGGGGAGTTCAGAAGTTACAGACTCCCGAACTCGGCGGAAGTTGAAATTTTGTCCCCAAATTTTATTATTCATCATTTTAACACACAAAATAGAGAATTAAAAGTTGTATCGATCCCCGAAGGACCAGATCGAATATATGGAGCCGTTTGCTAACCAGACGCAGCTTTAGGTGAAAAACCCACTTGTTTTGTCAATAGCAACGTTGCTTGTCAACCGCCAAAATCAAAAAATTAGTTTGGATAGCGGATTTTTTTAATGAAAACGCTAGATTATTTTTAAAAAAGTTACTACAGCAATTGAAAAGAATTTATTTTACTTATTTTAATTGACAAAAAAAAATTATCGCGTATAATTATCGTATTATCGTTTGTCGAACTATGTTCAGCAGCCACAGGCCTTCCGTCGTAATGCCGTATTTTGTGAATTTCACAACACATGGACCAATCATACTGAAGATAATTGAACCACTAAAAAAGCATGATCAATGATACATGCCATGTTTGTCATAAACAAGGGCATCGCTCATACATTGGGTTCCCAGTGAATAGGAACCCCAGACCTCCTCCACCGGCAGGACAAAGTATAGGTATATCCACTTCTTCCGGACCCAACCTGGGTTTGGGGGAAACTAGTTACCACCGGACTTGCATTAGAAGCTTTGGAAAAAAATTAAGATGAAAATGGAGAGAAAGCGCACCTCTATTTCTAGTACCAGTGCAGGCACTACAAGAAACTCGCGCCGCTGTATTTGTGAACGGAGTGAAAGCGCGGAAGGGGCGCGCTACTACTAAAATTGGCTGCACTAGTACTAGAAAAAGAGGTGCGCTTTCCCTCCATTTCTTCTTAATTTTTTTCCAAAGCTTCTAATGACAAAATGGACAACAAAAATATATAAAAAAATAGAGCAAGTCTTAAAGTTTAATATATTATTATTTTGAAATAAACACACAAGTCTTTCATGCCATTATAAAATAAAGAAACATTTAGTCCCATAAGGCTCCGTGTTATATTGTGGTAACTTGTTTCGGCCGGGGAAGAGAAGTAGGTGCGAGCTTGGTTTCAGCGGGCCTACGCTAAGGGTATAGGGGGACAACACGCCTTACCAGGACGCAGCCGAGCAGCCGATCTTACTTCGTGATTGTATTTTACAAAACCCCCGAGGACAATTTGAGTAGCCTCCGAGAGATTTGTCAGCTGCTAGATGGAGCTAATTTTGAAATGAAGATAGAAAAATGTAAATTTTTGTGTAAATCAGTCCACTAACTGGGGCACATCATCTCAGATCAAGGAGTAGCTCCCGATCCTAGAAAAGTAAGTAATTATGTCGATTTCTGTGTTTTCTTTGTCGTGTTCACAAAAATATTTTTTTTAGCCAAAAAAAATTTTGTCATTTCAACCCCATTCTACCACCTTACGAGTACGAGATCCCTAAAAGCAATTGGACTTCATCTACACTTCTGCTACTATCGACGTCTGTTCCACCATTGAAAATCGGTCGACTTACCATGCCGCGCTAGGAATGGAACAAGTCGCAATAACAGTTCGAATCCTGCCTTACAAAACGGCGTCCACCGACTACATTAGATACATAGGTAGAGACCGGAAAGGAAACCCTGTCAACATGACTACTAACCTGACATAGGCCGAAATCGAATACGCCAGCCACACGCAGTACAGCCGGGACTTGGCCACGGAAGTGTCAAACCACCTGGCAAAAGAAATTCGGAATCTGCAGTGTTAACAACGGAGAACCGCCAATCAAGCCGCGATCTCGACAGCCCAGTATAATGGGTGGTTAGCAGCTGCGTATCTCGACCTTCCGTTGTGCTCTAAATTGTTAGCGGTAGGAGCGTCAGGTACCATACTTCGTTGCACTCCGAAAAATTACACCTTCGAACCAATGTTTACAAACTGTGTGCCTCAGCCGTTTACCGGCAACTCAACAATTTACTCAACAATTAATAGTGATGGTTTGGAGTTAGCTAAATTCACCGAGTGTTATTGGCGAGTATCGTCAATTTCAATGGGAGAGCCCATACCTTCAAGAATAAAACTTGGGCACCTGTGAACCCAAAGATCGTCATGCATGGCCGACGGTTGATCGACACGTTCCAGCTTGAAGTCGACAATTCATTTGGCCCTCTACGTGAATTACACCCAGCCATCGCGTCCCACCCACTCAGCAGCTCTAAAATCATGGCTGACATTCTGTCTTATGTCCAGATGGGGTATTCGACGAACCTCAGTGGAGACCGCCATGTCGAAACAATCCTTGTTAATCCAAGAGAAAAGGAAAGCATCTCTTTCGCCGCTCGAGTAGGAAATTGGCTGAAGAATTTCGGCATCCTATCAGGGGTAGGAATGACAGTGGCGCTCGCATTTCGTTTCTGTGGTCTCGGCACCTGCTTAGAAGCTTACATCCCGTGCTTACGCTACTGCAACCCGTTCAGTTGGCTAGCATCAATGCCCCGCCCAAGACATTGAAACTGGTCGTGAAATAACTCCTGCAGCAGCACCAGTAACTATAGTGAACGTTCCCCCACAAACTCGAGTGGATTCCCCTGTGCGATCAACGGTATCGCCAAGTATTGACGTGTTGCGTCGTTACGAACCTTATCAAACCCTGCCCAAACCCGACACCAGGAACCCGTACTCTCCTACAAACACACCGAAAATAACTCCCTCCTTCTTGTTTAAACTTTTAGTGTATGTCTTAAATCTTGTCTTATGTGAACAAGTGGATGTTTTTTACCATCTGTACCTATCTATTACCTATGTATGTCAATGAAACCCTGAGACCTATACTGACGAGGAGATGGAGGACTCATCCGCTGACGAGGAGAGGTAGGACTCTTTTGCCTCCGAGATGTCATCAGACTTCGACGACATCTTCCAATACGAATGTGACCTCTCCTACGACGCCTTTCAATGCTCTACACCAGTCGCCACGTCAGTCTTGGATGACAGGAGGATCTTCCGCGCTGCCTGTAATGACAGCATCTGCCTGTCGAAGGGAGACAAAGGTCCCAACGCATGGATGGTTGATTCCCATTACAGTTTCGACTCAGACAATGGCCAACCGTACTACGTGGAAGGATACATCACCTACCCAACCAAAAAACCGGACTCTTACTACTACGACTACTCCTCCTCCTTCGAAGAGTCTGACAGCGATGCAGGACCCTTTCCCCTAAGGTGTAGTTCTCCGGCTTAGTACCTCGAGATTGCGGCACGCAATCTTCCAGAGGGGTAAGCTAAAAGCTATATAAGGATTCATCAACCACGAAGAATTTTTGCATTTAGAATTAAGTTTGAATAATTTGCATTTAATTTGAAACCATAAATTATTTGACTTTGTGATGTCGACCGGACATCATAAAAATACTTGACTTTATGGTTTGACCCAATATTTGATTTTATGATTTTCGCCTTTTGAACTGTTCACACTTTACGGGCGAATGCCCTGTCTTCACCTTTTTAACTGTTGACACTGTACGGGCGAATGCCCTGCTTTCACCTCTTAATTGTTCTCACCCGCCGTTAACCTCATTTTTATTTTTTAACTTTACACGTAGAATATCAATTCCCTCGGAAGTCGTAAAAATCGACTGACCTAGGTAAATTGATATAAATAGTCGTCCATTTCGGACAAAAAGTTAGTCTGTAGCCACTCTCTATATTTGACGGTCGTGCTTCGTGTAGTTTTCTCTAAAATACACTAGCTCAACGAACTTATACGTAGTGTCATCTCTTCCGTTATTCGTTGTAATCTATTTACCCGACAACGACTCAAGCCATAAACCAGTGCCAGCGTTCCGACTTCACCTCTCTAGCTGTCACCGCATCTACCAGCCGTCGCCCGCTACATTCCAGAGGCCTTCTCCGCTGCAGCTACAGGAACACCACCAGAGGGCTCCCTCGAGAGGACCGCACCAGGCCGCTACCCCAACTTCACCGCCGCTAGAGGTCTCTACTTGACGTCGCCATTACCACTCTCCCAAATGGCCTTTAACTTGTAATTCATCTCTTTCCATGTACCTCTCTTGTAAGCAAAATACCAATTGTGAATTTCTGCCTGTTACCTCGTACTCTGTACTGCGAATATACGCTTCGGCCAATATTTTCATAACAGAGCTTGGTGACGGCCAGAACTTTATATCTGGAGGCAGCGACAACGTTTCCCTCCCCCCTTGTTACGTCTATCCTTGGCATCCATCAACCTTTTTTTTGTCAATCATGAGCCCTCCACTTTCAAGCCCTCCCTATTCGGAAAACGACCCCACCAACTCCTTTTTTAAAAAATTCTCCAAAACACTCAGAAGTACATTCTCGACAGCGAAAAAAGACACCACACCAGTAGTAGAAATAACAGAAGAATTTGAAAAACAACAACTAAATCAAACCAGCCTTCTCCATAATCAAAAATTTTCGGAGTGGGAATCTCTACACCAAAGACAATCCCTCCTCCCTTGCAAGCCTCCGACGAGCAGGAAAACCTATTGGGAAAGACTTGGGGCTAGACCTAGGGAACCAATAGTAGCCTCTACCCCTCCACCACCCATTTCTAAAGAACGAGCCTACTTGTACCTAAGTGAATTAGCTGGTAGACTACAAACCTACGATTTAGGGGAAGAAGAAATAAGACGAGCTGAACTAGCAGCGAACGAAACAAAGATCACTTCGACCGAACAGACCACCATCGACTGCGATATTAGTAGGGGTTTTTTCGAGCTTTGGGGTAACAAAAATATATGCGATATACCAGAAGAGGACCTCCTCTTCGAGGTAAAATTTTTGCTTTCTTTTAACAATCGAGATATCCCTACCGACGAGGATTTATTAGAGGCTTTAAGAGCATTCATCATAACACGGCAAATCCAAACTCCTAAGCAGTTGTTTCAACTTCTAGAACTCAAAACGTATTACTCTCCACTATTATCCCCGACTGAGGCTGTCTCTAAAGTAAATACACCGGTTAGAAACCCCACGTTACAACAGTGCTCGACTAGCGAAAAAACAGTCCCGAATCTAACAACACTAGGCTCCCCCATAATAGAATCATTCAACACTACTCAGGCAATTTCAGAAGAAGTGTTAGGAGAGGCTCCTACAACTCCCGCGATCCCAAATCGACCTATTGTAACTTACCCTGAATTCACCCCGCCAGGGATCTTACCTATTACGAAACCAGTCCCCAACCGCCCGAATCGAAAAGTAACTTTTTCGGAAATGTCAGAGACTCCTTCTACAGAGCAGGCAGTTTTCGATGAAACCTACGAGATAGAATTAACAAATTTACTCTCTGTCGGGCTAAGTCCAAAGAACGCCATCGCGTCTGCTTTAGCGCTGGCGCAGTCAGCCATAGATGAAATGTCCTCGACAAACACTTCTACACACCCCGCAGGGAAATGTACACAAACTCCTTTACAGACTCCCGTGTTGTCTTCAACACGCCTTCCGAACACTACTTCATCGTGGGGTTTTTTATCAATGGGATCAGCTATATTACCTCCCTCTAACGTGAGACCGAAACAACCCTCCAAGTCTACCAATACAATACCAACGACGGCCCAAGTAAAACCCCCAGTAGGAGTTAGCCACGATCAGGCCACTTTAAAGAAGACACTTAACTCGCTTCCACTCACTAGTTTTTTCATTAATCCTGAAGAAAAAGAAAAGAAGACCAGACAAAGTCAGGCAATGCAGGCGTTAATTTCTGTCGCAATATTTTGTGACAAAGAAACGTCGGGGCGATTCGATAACTGGATCGCCCATTTAGAATCCGCCTTAGATCTAGGCGATTTTGAGGAAGGGCGAAAACTTCAGTTGTTACGCTCCAAACTATACGGAGAGGCAGCAGAAGAAATTGATACATTTAAATTAGATAGCCCAATTCGATCCGCCTCATATAAGGAAGTTAAAGTGAGGCTGATAAAGTTGTTCCATTCGATGGAAACACGATCACAGAGAAGCGTAGAGTTCCATAACATGTGTAGAGAACCTGAAGAAAATATGAGGAGATATGCTAACCGGATGAGGAAAGCCTTTTATCTCGCTTATCCACTAGCTGGAAAAAATGATCCATCAACAACAACGTCCAGGGAACAGATGTTAATGGATAGGTTCATCGAAGGTCTGCAACCAGAGTTGCAATCACGACTCAAACACAAGGAGTTTGGGTCCTTCGAAAAGCTAATTGATAAGGCGGAGCTATTAGCGATGGCGAAGGAAGAGGCACAGACTCGCAGCCGAATTCAAGCGGTTTATGCAGCACGCGAAGAAGGATCGACTAACCCAGGTTTGGCACAGATAGTCGAGGCTCTAGAACGCCTCAATGAAAAGATAGAAAAGAAAGCTGCTACTCACGCAGAAGAACTTCAGAATAGCCTGGCCCTGATAAAAAAACCGTTATTCAGCCTCAAGTACGCTTTTACTTGCCGAACTATGTTCAGCAACCTCAGGCCTTCCGACGTGCCGCCGCATTTTGTGAGTTTCACAATACTTGGACCAACCATACTGAGGAAAATTGCAACACTAAAAAAAGCATGATTAATGACACATGCCATGTTCGTCATCAAAAAGGGCATCGCGCATACATTGGGTGCCCAATGAATAAGAATCCCAGACCTCCTCCACCCGCAGGACAAAGCATAGGTACATCCACTTCTTCCGGACCCAACCTTGGGTTTGGGGAAACTAGTTACCACCGGACTTGCAGTTAGGCCGCTCGGTGGGACTTGTCCTAAGCCCCAAAAGTATATTTGATGTGTCAAAACTAATTTCGAACCACCCAGAGTTACACTTAAAATAGGGGAATATACGGTAAAAGCACTAGTAGATAGTGGTACAGGAAGGAGTATTATTAGTTCTAAATTTTTTGAACAACTTCGGAAAGCAGGTGTGGGGCTTCATTTTTCGAAGAACGTTGATGTCAATCTTTTTGATATCAATGAGAGAATACTTGCGTGCGCTGGCACGATCGCGACAGAGATCTCGTCGAGGGCGACCAGTCACATGAATCCTTGAAACAAGAGTTCATCGTCGTCCATGGGATCGTAGAAGACTGCATTCTAGGTTTAGATGCACTCTACGAGCATCGTTTCATGATCGAAGGACACGAAAGATGTGTCTACCGAGTTAAGGAGTATGATCAACTCCCAAATCGTAGGGACCCTTTTGTGTTAGTGGCCAGTAAACTAAAATTACCTCCATTTTCGGCATGCGTTATGGAGAGCGGGGGGAAGGCGCCCGTGTCCCTCCCGACTTGACCCTGTACATAGAGAGAAACCCCAGACTGCCAGCAGGAGTACGAGTAGACGAGATATAATAGTATTTTCCAAAACCAAGGAGGAACATTTTAACAACCTCCGTCAGATTTTCAAATTATTGGACGAAGCCAACTTAAAAATGAAATTAGCTAAATGTGAATATTTATGTAGATCAGTGCATTACTTAGGGCCCATTATTTCGGGTGACGGAGTAGCTCCTGACCCAGCGAAGGTAGAAGCGCTAAGAAATTTCATTAGACCTCGCACTGTGGTAGAGTTGCAATCCTTTTTAGGACTAGCTTCTTACTATAGGAGTTTTATTAAGGATTTCTCTACAATCGCCCACCCGCTCCTCCAACATACAAAGGGAAAGCCGAAGCCGAAGGATCTAATTCCGTGGGGAGAAGATGATGTCAAGGCATTCGAGTGTCTTCGAACCATTCTAATAACCGAGCCTGTACTGGCATTTCCAGACTTCTCAAAAGAGTTCCTTGTCCACACAGACGCCAGCAACTACGGAGCAGGTGCCGTTCTATCTCAAATGCACGGGGGGACAGACAAGCCAGTGGCGTATGCGAGTCGGCACTTCAACAAAGCAGAACTAAACTATTCCACTATAGAAAAAGAAACCGCCGCGGTCATATTTGGGATAAAAAGATTCCGTCATTATTTACAAGATAAGCCCTTTGTTATTGTAAGCGACCACAGACCATTACAATGGTTAAAAACGTTTAAAGACGAGACTGGTCGGTTAGGACGTTGGTCAATTATGTTGGCTAACACTAATTACACAGTGAAGTACCGTCCCGGAAGAGTACATGAAAATGCAGACTTTTTATCCCGGATACCTGTATGTTCAGTTAGGGAATCCCCAGCTAACGTAGTAATTGTCAATGAACAGAAGAAAGATCTCTTGTGTAATGATATCTTTATGAAAAAAGGAAAGTTAAGAGAAGACAACAGAAATCCTTACCCAATCTGGGCAAAGGAGATAGAACTTTACTTCACAAGGGATGGAGTGTTGTGTAGAGAGGGTCCTTCCATTTCCAGTAAAAGAAGGTGCTCTCCCCAAATACAAGTGGTTGTCCCACTTTCACTTAGAAAACAGTAAGTATTATTGGCCTTCGCTGAGCGACGACATGAAGACCTATTGCAAGGCTTGCACAGTGTGTGCGTTACAACGACGCTCCACACTACGGGCTTATTTAAACCCTCTAGAACTCGCCACCAGACCCTTTGAAGTCTTAGGTCTTGATTTTATGGGCCCTATTCTGCCACACTCTCCATTAGGAAACAACCATATATTGGTTATTACAGATTATTTCACTAAGTGGGTAGAGGTTATCCTTCTCAAAACAACATCTGCCTTGGTTACTGCCAAAGCCCTCATGGACCGCGTTATTTTGTATCACGACCCCCCAAAAACTGTCGTTACTGATCGAGGACCAAATTTTACATCTGAGTTATTCTCTTCTCTCTGTAAGGCCTTAAACATCAAACATTTACGTACTACAGCATATCATCCACAAACTAATGGTCTTACCGAAAGATTCAATAGAACCATGGTGGAAATGATACGGAAGTACTTAGAGAAAGGTTTTTCACGTTGGGAAGACGCTCTAGAACCTGTAGCATTCGCCTACAGAAATTCGGTACATTCTTCAACCAACGAAACGCCCTATTTTCTAAATCACGGTAGAGATCCCGTCCTCCCTATAGACCATTTTTTGCAAGTCCCAAACCGGACAAGTACGGTGCCCTCAGACTACAAGATTCAATTATTACAAAGAATTCATGAAGCGTTTGTTTTAGTACAGAGAAATCTGTATCAGGCCAGGGCACAACAGAAAGAGCAGTATGATAAGCGGGTAAACGAGCAGTTATACGAAGTGGGGGACAAGGTTCTTCTTAACATGAAGACACCCATCTTAGGAACCAGTAAAAAACTTATTCCTCGATTTATAGGACTATACCGCGTCACGAAAGTTAATAGTAATAAAACAGTCGAAATTCGGGAGGGTCCCGGAAAACAAACACAGTTGGTTCATATCAACCGTCTAAAACCCTTGAGTGAGTCCATGATCTGGGGCGATCTGCCTGGCGTGTCTTTCAGCGATGTCGAGAATGAACTTGCTATCACTGTTCCCCCTGTCTCTTCCCCTCTGCCTATAATCCCAGAAGAGCCCTTACCCCCTGCTACAGACAAGGATTTGATGAATTTTGATGATCCCGTTATCCCTCTACGGACTCCTACACCCCCTTCTTCCCCTACTCCTGTCGCTCCCCCTAACAGCCCTGTAGTTCCATCAACCCCTCCCCCAGACACACGACCTCCCCGACGAGCCGGTTTGAGACCATGGAATTTATTAAAACAAGTGAACCCTTAAGTAATTTTGTATGTTATGTAGATTGTTTGTGGTGTTGGTTTTCGTCCTCGCTATCTCTTGTCCCTTGAACGCCTTCGACGCAACGGTGTGCGACTGTAGTGAGGCAACCAATGTCGCGTTTCTTCGCTTTCCGGACGAGGAGTGTTCCTTCCAGCCTACCGAGGAACTTCCCCAACCAGTGGAGTATGCGCTCTTCTCAACAATTCCGGAAGTGAAACGTTTTGCAGGACATCGAAATTCTAAATGCAAAGTATTTGCAGGACATCTGCTCAATGTGGGAAGCAACAACAACAGTGTATAAGGACTTCATGCAGTGGAACACGGTTACCAACAGTAGGAAGCCTATTCCAGTAGACGAAGCCGTGTGTCGTCTCATGAGAGACACCCGAATCTGCCGTGGTAGACCAATGGAGGTCGCAGGCAATAACTTCTTTTCATTGGGTGACTACCCATTTGTCGAGGCCACTTGGTTGCGTACGGCAACAGAAACCTTTATGAACTGTCGACTAGAAGAAGTGACCCTACAGTCCGATTGCGCAAATTGTACGATCAGCTCCCCTCTCGGCGACATTCCAGGCGCAGCAAAAGGCTCCTTACACCACAACCTAGTGACCTTGGTTTGGGAGGATACGTGGAAAGAAAGAAACCTTGCCTTGCCAAGCGAGACTGGTCGAAGCAGGTGAAGGTCGATTATACAAAGGTGATAATTCTACCACCTTACGAGTACGAGACCCCTACAAGCAATTGGACTTCATCTACACATCTGCTCCTATCGACGTCTGTTCCACCATTGGAAACCGATCGACCTACCATGCCGTACTAGGAATGGAACAGGTCGCAATAAAGGTTCGAATCCTGCCTAACAAAACGGCATCCACCGACTACATTAGATACATAGGTAGAGACCGGAAAGGAAACCCTGTCAACATGACTTCCAACCTGACATGGGCCGAAATCGAATACGCCAGCCACACGCAGTACAGCCGGTACTTGGCCACGGAACTGTCAAACCACCTGGTAAAGTAAATTCGGAATCTACAGTGTGAACAACGGAGAACCGCCCACAAGCCGCGATCTCGACAGCCCAGTATAATGGGTGGTTAGCAGCTGCGTATCTCGACCTTCCGTTGTGCTCCAAATTGTTGGCGGTAGGAGCGTCAGCAACCATACTTCGTTCTACTCCGAACAATTACACCTTCGAACCAGTGTTTACGAACTGTGGACCTCAGCCGCTTACCGGCAACTCAACAACTTACTCGACAATTAATAGTGAAGGTTGGGAGTTAAATTCACCGAGTGTTATTGGCATGCGAATGTCGTTAATTTCAATGGAAGAGCCCATACCTTCAGGAATAATACTTGGGCACCTGTGAACCCTAACATCGTCATGCATGGCCGACGGTTGATCGACACGTTCCAGCTTGAAGTCGACAATTCATTTGGCCCTCTACGTGAATTACACCCAGCCATCGCATCCCACCCACTCAGCAGCTCTAAAATCATGGCTGGCATTTTGTCTTCCTCAGTGGGGACCGCTATGTCGAGACAATCCTTGTCAACCCAAGAGAAAAGGAAAGCATCTCTTTCGCCGCTCGATTAGGAAATTGGCTGAAGAATTTCGGCATCCTATCAGCTTACATTCCGTGTTTACGCTACTGCAACCCGTTCAGTTGGCTGGCATCAATGCCCCACCCCGCGCAAGATATTGAAACTGGTCGTGTAGTAACTCGTGCAGCAGCACCAGTAACTATAGTGAACGTTCCCCCACAAACTCGAGTGGATTCCCCTGTGCGATCAACGGTATCACCAAGTTGGCGGTATCACCCTTGTTGACGTGTTGCGTCGTTACGAACCTTATCAAAACCCTGCCCATACCCGACACAAGGAAGCCGCTACTCTCCTACAAACACACCGAAAATAACCCCTCCCTCGCATTGTCCCTTCTTGCTTAATCTTTTAGTGTATGTCTTAAATATTGTGCGAACGAGTGTATGTTTTTACCATCTGTACCCCAATTACCTATGTATGTAAATGAAACCCTGAGACCTATACTGAACCTATAACCTTATTCCATTCCAACCCATTCCTTTCCAAACCTTTAGCTTAGAACGTGGTGCCGCTCGTGACGAAGAGGAGTATCCCGTAATCGATCTTTGTACGGACGACGAGGACAGCAACGACGATACCATCGAAAACCCTCAGGTAGCGGTGTATGAAGAACAGCGTGTCGCGATGGTCGACTAGGAAACAGACTCCGAGGACCCATCTTCTGACGAGGAGATGGAGGACTCATCCGCGGACGAAGAGAGGGAAGACTCTTTTGCCTCCGAGATGACTTGGCCTTCGGCGACATCTTCCAATACGAACGTGACCTCTCCTACGACGCCTTTCAATGCTCTACACCAGTCTCCACGCCAATCTTGGATGACCGGAGGATCTTCCGCGCTGCCTGTAACGACAGCATCTGCCTGGCGAAGGTAGACAAAGGTCCCAATGCATGGGCGGTGGAATCTCATTACAGTTTCGATTCAGATAACGGCCAGCCGTACTACGTAGAAGAATATTTCACCTACCCAACCAAGAAACCGGACTCGTACTACTACGACTACTCCTCCGTCTTCAAAGAGTCTGACAGCGATGCAGGACCCTCTCCCCTAAGGTGCAGTTCTCCTAGTACCTCGAGATTGCGGGACGCAATCTTCCAGAGGGGTAAGCTATATAAGGATCCATCAACCACGAAACATTTTGCATTTAGAATTAAGTTGAATGATTTGCATTTAAGTTAAACCATGAAGTATTTTTGTGATGTCGACCGGACATCGCAAAAATACTTGGCTTTATGGTTTGACCCAATATTTGATTTTATGATTTTCACCTTTTGAACTGTTCACACTGTATGGGCGAATGCCCTATCTTCACCTTTTTAACTGTTCACACTGTACGGGCGAATGCCCTGCTTTCACCTCTTAATTGTTCTCACCCGCCGTTAACCTCATTTTTATTTTTTAACTTTACACGTAGAATATCAATTCCCTCGGAAGTCATAAAAATCGACTGACCTCGGTAAATTGATATAAATAGTCGTCCATTTCGTATTTTTTTATTGAAATTTTTAATATTTTCACGGAGGGTTTTATATGTAACATCCTAAACACTTAAATAATAAAGCTCATTTAAAAAATGTCATGTTACATTTTGTCCGAGGTTAAAAATTAATTACCCTCGACTACTACGATAGTTGATTCATTAAAGACATTTCTTCTATTGCCCACCCCCTTCTCCAGCAAACGCAAGGGAAACCCAAACCAAAAGATCTCATCCAATGGGGCGAAGAAGAGATTAATGCGTTTGAACACCTTCGAACGATCCTCATCACGGAACCTGTCCTCGCGGTTCCCAGACTTCTCCCAAGAATTCTTGATTTTTACAGATGCCAGTTAATCTGGTGCGGGAGCGGTGTTATCACAGATGCATGGGAATAAGGACCGTATGAATTTAAACAAGAACATATACCAATGCGCATCTGTCGTATGAATTTAAACAAGAACATATACCAAATGCGGATGTAAACTGGGAACCTGTTCTCGTCGAACTTTATCTGGATCTGGAATTTGTGCTACTATTGAATATTATTTTGTCGAACGTATTGAAACTGAAGTCGTTTGTAGAGACTGTAAAGACTATTATTTGACAAGGCGTTTATACGGTCAACCCTTTCCGTATGAATTTAAACAAGAACATATACCAATTGACGACGAACAAACGATACACTACGATTATCGTGACGATTTCCCATACGATTTGTCACCACAAGTTATTTTTGACGAATGCTATAGACATTTGAATTTAGCTCCATTAAATAGAAATACTTGGTCTATGCTTTGTTGGAAATGTTCTCAAAGCGGCTGTCAAAAACCTCTTTTCACTATAAATTACGATTGTAAATCATGTGACGATACTCTTGAATTAGATACTGGTTTCGTTGAAAGTGATGACGATAGTGGTCTTGATGTTGACTTGGACTATTTTAGACGTATGAATAATGTTACACCTGTTGGACAAATGATAACACCAATTTTTGTTAATTCACATATTTCAGATTCCGAATTACGTATGCGAATTGACGAATACGAAAGACGAAACGAACCTTTGACTCCTGACAGACTTGACAATAACGACGGCTGTCGGCATTTCAACAAAGTGGAATTGAATTGTTCAACAATAGAAAAGGAAGCTGCTGCAGTAGTCTTAGGAATTCAGCGTTCCGACAGAGAAATTTCAAATTGTGTACCTTCTTCACACTGGAACAATACAGTAGTAACTTCAACTCTCTTTTAACTACTGACTGATAGCAAATATGTAAAGAAGCCTTCGATACGATTCAGTAGGGATGTACATTGTTATTTCTTTTTATATTACTACGTCCCCGCCCGAACAAAATAGAACTTCTTTTATTATTATTTTTTTATACGACCCATATTCAAGTAAACCAATAAGAAAAAGAAAGAAAAAGAAGAAAGGAAATTTGACAGATGCGGAAAGGAATTATATTTTGTTGAATGATCCATTGCGATGTCAACTGTATGGGGCCATGTTGACATCGCAATGCAAAATAAAATTTTTAAAAATCACGCTTTCTGTAGGTGCTAAATTTAATTGTTTGAGTTATGGTTGTTTTTTTACTTTTTTATAGATAAAATACCTCGGTAAAGAATGTTAACTAAAGGTAAATTCGGGCAGGGAAATAGGAAGAGTATTAAAGAGGAAACCAGAAACTAGGTAGACAGGAAATCTAGACGTCAAAGTCAAAATCATAACAAAATTTTTAAATGTGTAAAAACAAGCGTGTGTATAAACTTTATAAAAAAATAATAATAATATTTAAATGAACTGCAATTTTTTAAGTAATTTTTTTAGTTTGGTGGCAAGTTTTTTAGTTAACTACATCTCTTCTTTGCTAGAAACAAAAACTTATTTACACGTTAACCGAAAAATAACTTTTTTTAAATTCAAAATTAATAACTGATTTTTGAAGGAATGGTACATTCTTTGCTGTATTTCTATTAATGTCGGTTGAGTGGACTCATCATTAATAACAAATCCACTCAATCTACAAAAAAAATACACAGAAAGATTATAACCCCCTAAAAACGTCGAGTTAACAGTTCGAAGCTTCAGTATAGACCAAAATATAGACCCATCTTACTTGACTGGTGAAGAAGACTGACAAGACTTCGGATAGGTACACTCAGTATTGGAAGGAACAAGGTCATCTAAAATTCTAAAAGGGCTATAGGGAAAGAAATAAACGTACAAGCATAGGGGAATGGGGATCAATAAACTTAGAGATTGAAAAGGATGTGTGTTCATTTATGTTCAAGGTAAAACTGGGGAATGTACAGGCTGCGCATTCCATTTGTAGCGTAAAATAAAACGCGCAAGAAAAGGTCAATGGGGGTAATAACCTTGTAAAGTAGCCTTCAAATTTTGAAACTTGAGAGGTGTTTTGGCGGTTTTAACACGGCAATCAATGGGTTGCCGGTTATTATTGTATCTCACATTTTTTTTTAAACTCGTCAGCTAAGAAGAGGCTTTCACTGCTATGATTTTTTTTTTCAAATCATTGTGTCTTTTGGTTTAAATGAAAAAAAGTTTGGTTTAATAAATTGTACCAGTTATACAAGCGTATATAAGCCATCATTGTAACACAAGTCATTATAAAACCACAAGACCCCTTGTTAAAAGCGCGAGCGAAAACAACCCTCGTGTTTCAAAACTTTTGAAGGACTGTATATTTTCCAACAGCCGATGGTAAATATTATGAATTCCTTGGTAGATGATGTGTGAGTTCCCCGAATGCATTTATAGAATTCTAGAGTGTTAGAGTAATAATCGGAAGAAAAAAATTTAAGGAGTCTTGATGTGGCACTACTTGTACTACATAGGCTGATAGTGGTTCAATTTATTTTAAAAATTTACAATGCCAGGGAAACGATTCTTCAACGATTTAATATTGAGGCGTATTGTTGTAGCTCACCGAATTTTTGTGTTTCGTATAGCATAGCCTCTATGGCAAATGAATTTGGAATAAGATAAATTCGAGTTAGAATTCACATTGGACGAATCACGAATCTATACATTTCGGCCTTGTGTACAGAATAAATTGCTCCTTGTTTTTTTAGAATGAAAACTAAGTATAAATCTCTTTGGGGGTACGGGATTTTTTAAAAATATTATCTAAACTGCACACAACCCCCCCCCCCCCCCCCAGGAGTATCACCCAAATGTAGTTAATCTATTCGGGATGCGGTATTACAATATAAAAATTTTGCAAAAGCAGATCAAAATAAGAAGAGAATTAAGATCTCTTTCCGGAATTTTCTTACAGTAATTTTGCCAAAAAATATTCCTAGACTGCATTCAAGTATTTTTTATGTATAGTGAAAACGAAAAAGAATCGAACCAACGGATCCACTATAGCAGCGTGATTTTATTTTGTAAGCATGTCAAGATTTTATTAGCCTAAAAATTCGTGACCTTAATAGCCCAAAGTATTTGTATAAAATTCCAATTCATACTCAACAAGAAGTATATTGATTACCATTCTATAGCTATTATTTTTTATTCCGCCTTTTTTCTTGTATCTTATAGAGAAATGGAACACAATTAAATCTCGTGTTCGAGGTCGGGAAAATTTACTTTTGTTTTAAATTTTTTATTAGTTTTTTAAGCAAGTTTTTCAAGAAAAAGACACAGTTTTATGATTCTTTTCAACAAGTATATATTGTATATATAATAGAAGTAATTAAGTATAGGACCACAAAATATCTGATTGCTGAACGATCAAAAAACAGTTGCACGAACATAAATTCTGGGTGTCAGAAAGGTCAATACAAGACAAGGGAGCACTGCAGTATTTTAGTTTACCAGAAAATAATTTTGAAAGTTGCAAACTAAACCGATGCCGCCCATGGCACAAATGTACCAGGTTCAGGTTTAGAAACCTATCGCCAAGCAAAAAAAAAAACAAATGAATTAAGCAACAATTCATATACAACGAAACAGAATTTTAGAAAAGAATTTTAAAAAAGAATAACAAACCTTCTTAATCAAGTCATCTTCGCATGCCATTCGAATGCGTTCGGCTGTTGCAGGAGAATTTATTGTGAAGTGGCCGGTTAAACCGGACTCAGTTCTGGCCGAAGAGATAGCGTCCTTGATAGCAAAAAAGACGCTAGATGCTAGGAATAAAGGTGGCTCTCCAATAGCCTGCAAATCAAAGAATTATATCTAATCATCCAACTTAAATTTTTAAATAAAAAAAGTCAATACTTTGGAAGAATAAACGGCATGCGGATTGGGACACCCTCGGAGAAGAGAGACGTTGAATTCCTCTGGAATGTCATCAGCTGATGGGATTTTATCGATTTTATAATTGGACGGTTCAAGTGTAATGACTTGGCCGTTGGCTGGCGAAAAAAGGGGTTCTTCTAGAGTAAACATTAAACAAGCCCAGACCTTGAACGAATTGACGAATTCTCCTTCGATTTGGCCTAAAGTGAAACTTAAGATACTGTACTATTAAATCCGAGTACCATTAAATACGAGTACTATTAATTATTAAATCTGTATAGTCATCATATACAGATTTAATTAGTCAACTACTTGTATAAGTTATTTAAGGAAAAGCAAACATTTAGTACAGCCACAGCGAGTACCGATATCGATGGCCTGATTTAGATTTTCACCAAGATCCATGACTGGCATAACTATATCTGTTCTCAAGTCAATACTCTGTGATTGCCAGTCAGGCAATCGACTTAAACTACGGAGCAAGCGGCACCAAAACTAAAGTACCGGAAAGGAGAGCCGATATTGGTGGCGAAATCATAGCCAATGCCAGGAGTTCTTTAAAAATAAAACAATGAATAAAATTCAAATTAAATAAAAAAAAAATATATCACAAATTAATATCTATTGAAATCACAAATATTAATATTTACTTGTAGAAACCAGTTGTTGAGAGACTGATGCGCTGGAAGTAGGCTTGCAGAACCCACTCTTGCCAAGTCCCGTCCGGATGTGCTTTACGGTTAGGGGATCAACCAGAATTTGACAAGCATTCTAATACGATTTTCGAATGGGAAAAAAAAAGAAATACATTGTAACTGTCATCACTTATATCAATCATCAAGAGCCGTCAACTTGCCAGTCGCATCGAATCCGACTTTGTAGCGAGCCAGGAATGGATGGCGTATTCCTGTACTCATCATGTCCTCGTCCTGGTCCAACATACAACGGACAGGTCTTTGAAGTCGGAAGGATGCCACAGCAGCGGGAGCGGCCAGCACGGCAGATCGAGTCTCTTTACCACCAAATCCACCACCCATACGTTTATAACTCGGCAGACTACGCGATTGGCCGGAAGACCCAAAACCGCCGCTAATATCATACGTTTCGGCCGAAAAATAATTGGCCGAAACGTATAAAAAAAAGGCCATTGGGTGTCCGCCTTCGAGATTTCATTGCCCTCTATGCCTTTGGTTTTCAATGTGATTGCATAACAAGTTAAAAAATTACTGTATGTTTTTTTTATTTATTTACTTAAGTACTGCGTATTAGAGCCCCCGCCTCTAGCATAAATATCATTAAAACTAATAATAATGCCCAGGTAATGTTGCCTGTACGGCGGGGCTTTGCCCCACCACCCCACTTCACACAAATGTCGTTTTCAAAAGAAAAATAACACCCTCCAAATAAAATAAGAAATCAAACACACTAAAATAGCCGGAAATGAAAAAGGTAGTAAGCGGCAGTACGGTAGGGAGTTATTTAATAATATAATAAATCGAGAGACCTAAGTGTTTCGGGAACTCCGGTTTCTTCCTGTGTCATTTTAACATTCATAATCATAAATAGTACCCCCCCCCCAAAAAAAAAAAATAAATAAATGTAACACGATTTAAAGCTGTTAAAATAACTTTTAATTGACAGCTTCCACACTTATTAGAAGGAAATCCAAATTCCGATCTTTGAATTCGAAAAAAGCGGGAAAAGAAAAAAAAAACAATTGACTTATGCCATCCACCTAAAAAAAACAAATAGAAAACAAAAATGGATTAAGTCGTCTACAAAATTGATGAGGGATTAAATGTCAGGGATTAAGTAGTCTACAAAATTTCGGTAGTCTTTGCTTTCTATTTCATCCAACTATACGCATAATTAAATCAGAGTTCTCACTTCTCAGTAGGCAAGTGCGCACAGAGCCACAGAGGCACAGACTGTGGCATGATTATATCGGGGTTATTGTTTTGTTTTAGTCAGATATGATTCTAAACATTCTTTTAAAGAGCATGCAATTAGTTAAGTAATATGTTCCAATAGATATTGTAAAAAAATGAAGTACAGAGATGGAGTTTATTAAATGGTGTTCACATCAATAATTTTATTAGTATTGTCCATTTTATCTGAAACATTCTATTAGGAGCCTCATAAGAGAGAAAGAAAGGAAACTTCAACAAATTCAAAAACACCAACTCCGATAGTGACGGATAATGGTGACGGACGCAAAGAGATAGTGACTTCCGTTCAGAATTAGAGAGAAAATTAAGAAGGAGAAAAAGAGAGGCACATAAAAATCAGGTACCCAATATAAAAAAAGGATTAATTTTAGAAAAAAGAACGGCTTGCATGGCCACAGGCCCACAGCCCACAAGGAAAACTAAGGAAGCCCTTGGGGATTTTTTGTGAACGTTTCCTGGCAAATGCTTTTAACAGGTCAATGACAAGTCAACAATGTCCAGTACAGAAGCTACAAAGGAACAGCTGTAGTATTGTTTGATTGCATTGGACAACAACTACATTACTTTTCAACAGTATTTCGAGAACTAGTTTGTAAACCTTTCTTCTTGTGCAGAAGAAACCGGAGCGGCCCATAGCCAGCCGCCCTAGGCCCTAGGCCCTAGCCCCTAGGGGAACTAAGCGCCTTTTTATCAGTTCTGCTTTGGTCCGATTTGGCAATAGCGTTTCCCTTTCCAAACAAACTCCACGTTTTTTAAAGAAACAATGTCGATGTAGCGTTTATTAGTCGTTTGGTCGAAAAATAGACCTCGTTTCAAAATGAGTCTTCTTTCATTGTCTAACGAAGTTTTATTGTGGAACATCTTTTCACAAGATGCCATTTCCGTAACTGACTTGAAAAGTCTAATGATTTCTTGTCGCACTTTATACAACATTATTCGAGAATCAGATGAGCTATGGAGGCTTAAGTTCATTGAAAGGTTATCATGAAGTGTTATTCTTTTTTACAATGTGTGATTTTCTTTCCTTGTTCAGGTGGGGCAATTTCTTATCACAGCTACCCAATAATAAGGGAGTTTGGTTTGAGAGGACAGCTCTGAGATGCAGGAAAGCGAAAGAAGTTCAAAAGGTTGTTCAAAACATGTCTTCCATAGCTTACCCTGTGGGCCAATGTGATTGCATAACAAGTTAAAAAATTACTGTATGTTTTTTTTATTTATTTACTTAAGTACTGCGTATTAGAGCCCCCGCCTCTAGCATAAATATCATTAAAACTAATAATAATGCCCAGGTAATGTTAAGCCAAAGAAAAAGGCAAAAAATATCTTGGATTTAATCACACATGTTATGTTCAATGAAATGGGATTCAAATTACTTACAACCATATACAGATCCCATCTTCACTTTTCTTGTATTTCACAGGTATGCTCTGCTTTGCACTGTGCTATTTTGGTAAATGCATGTTGATCAGAACCTAATTTCGTTCATATTTTTTTACCTCCAAGGTTTTAAAGAGAAAGGAAGGTTGCCCAACACTTTTGTGTGCAATCTATCAGGAAGTGGCCAGGAAAATGGATATTCCTTGTGAGTTGGTTTATTGTGAAAAATGGGATGAAGAAGACGATTTCATGGGCAGTTTGATGTACCGTTCCAAGCTTCTTCTCAGATGGAAGGATTCAGCTGGGTAACATTATCTATTGCGACAGTTTGACAACATTTTAAGATCTATCGTTGATTTTTCTTCGATAGGTCGAAGGATGATAGTATTTATATTGACGTCTATCGTGGAGGATTGTTGAAGAAGTCTAGCGTGTATCCATTCTTAAAGGAACAACCGGCAGCTTCAGTCGACTCGGTTGTAAACGATATGGTTGGATTTTTAACGAATAGTGTTTGGTACGCGTTGGATGAAAAGGGACATGAAATTGCGGGAAACGACAGGCTATTCTTTGCGCGATTGGCGTGTTCTATGTCACCCAAAAGCTTGAATAAAGTCATGCTACTCGCAAAGCTAAGCTTCCATTTGGGCATCCAATTAGACGATACAATCCAACTAATCCAAGTATGACATCCATCTATTAAGAGAATTAATACGTTGAATTTTTGCGTTAATATTTGTGCAATTGTTTTTAGTCTGAAGAACTTAAACCTGATTTCAATGCTGTTCCAAGTGCATCGGATGTGTTGGAGCAATGCATCAGTGAGCTCAACAAACAAAAAGCTGAAATCACTGCAGCGGTGAGGTTATTAACGTATGTAATGTACTAACTACTAAGTTTTCTCTTTCTTTATTGTTTTTTTCGTCAGAAATTTGCTCACCATCGGCTGTCATCGATCAAATTTTCCGTTGGTCTCGTCGTCATATGTAATTACACTAAATGGGGAAGGAACTTTAGAAACCCTTGCGTTATAGTGTCTTGGAATGTTAAGTTCCAAGAATCGAGTAAATGGAAATCGGAAGTGGGAAGTGCTGATGACGCTGAAGACGAGGAGAAAGATGAAGACAAAGCTTGTTCTCGAACGAAGAAAGCCGTTCCCAACCAAGACCAGCCGTACTATCACATCTTAATGGTTGAACCTGAGGATGGCGAACACGATCGCGTTCAACATAAATTAAACGTTCCTGAAGGTAACTTGAGATTGATGTTCGCTTTTCTGCATCATTTACCAACACGAATTTTTTTCTCGTGTTTTTTATTATTAAAGAATCGTTAGAGCTCCTACCTGCAGCTGTTGCAATCAAGCATGACAGCATTTGGATTCACTTTGAAAGATTCGATGGCCGTAGGTATGTGCCGAATGCGGAGAAAAGAGCCCAGTTTGCCGAAGATGAAGCAGCCACCTTGTCATTGATTGGATAATTGGTCAATATTTTCTTTTTTAAGGGTTTATGCTTCATGGACTGTGTTCCCTTTTATTTTTTAACTTAGAAGCTTCTTTTTTGTTTTATAAGTTCAGCCTTGTCCACTTGAAAGTTAGCGTAACACTTGAACTCCGTCTAATTAAACCAATTTTCTTATAGCCCTCGTTAGTTTTTTTTTGTTTCAATGAAATTTTATTTGGTCCAATTGGTTCAGTTCAGTGCAGAATATTACTGAGAACTTGCACAATGCACACTACTACTAAATAATTTTTTGTTATAGATTAGATAATTCATTCGTTTCTTAAGCATTCGCTTTCAGCGGCTTTCAGACAGTTTTTAAATATTACAAACAGAAACAGACAAATTAAATCGTGGAATCCTTCCAGTTATAAGGAAAACATGAACGAAAATTCACAGTTTGATAGAAAAAGAATTTACGTAAAAAGTTAATATCGTAATTAATTTAATAAATTTACATTCCTGTTTATCCAATATGAATATCAGGATTTTAAAAAATCATAAAAATCTCTTCGACCAGTTATCCAACATCGAAAAGAGCTAATGAATAAGTCGAACAAAATGCGTAATGCCTCACAAGTTGAAATTACTATTTCGCTCTTATTAAGGGAAATGTCTGTAAATAAATGCTTTTTCTAAAGAAGAAAAGCGAAAGAGCAACAGTTAGTAGGAATTATGGCGATGCTGTATTATGCGCAACATTAGAGGAACAAGTTAATTGGTGGCATTTCTTTAGCACAGATGCAAGTTAACGATAACGATTAACGAGTGTCGTTAACTTGCATCACTATACTTTAGCAGACATAATATCCGACATTTTCAAGCAGCGAGCGTCGAGCGTCCATAGTGCGACTGCCTGTAGTTCGAGGAGAAAGCTTTCCATTCATGACATCTCATTGACTCATTCGAACTAGCTGGATCACTTTGATGATTAAAAAACAGTAAATGTATGGTAAGTCAAAAAATTTAAACCGATTTACTAAAATTAATGATAACTGATTTAATTTCTTCTCGTCTTGAATGATGATAAAGGATTCCCAGACGAAGGAGGTCAGCGGGAGATCAGCATATGAAGCTTTCTTAATAGGCTAATCCGGGACCGCGAACTACAATAATATTGATCCGAATTATTCTGTTTCTATTACTATTACTCCCGATTACTCCTCAGGGCGATCGTTTGGAATCAGTGGCCTAATACGCACCGTTAACATATCAATTGTGAAATCATGGGCCAATCTTCTAGATCATTCGATTCACTTAAAGAAATGGGCAACACATTTTACACGCAAACAATGCAAGATGATTCCCTTTCACCAGTTCTCTATGTTGGTCGGATGTGTCAAGCTTTACAGTTTTACAACAAGGCCGCAAGCGTGGCCTGCGATGCTAAAGAGAGGTCGTCTATTTTGAAGAACATTGCCGCTACACAGTTCCGCATCGGAGAGCGATTGTACCGACAGGTGCAACACCAACAATTATATACCTCAAAGTTAGATTCAACTTTTCAGCTTGAAAAAGATTTGAAATTTTACTTAAAAGGAAGTCTGGAAGCCTTTGTCAGAGCATTTGAAGTCGGAACAACGGTCCAAAACGCCGACTGGATTTCTCAGTTGATAGAGAGTCAACAGCGATGCGCTCAGCTAATGTGGGATTTCATCTTAATATCGCAAAAACATGAAATGTTATCAATTATCCTTGGACGTCTGCATAGACTCTGCTGTAATGTGATTAGATTGACTCAACCTGTGCTTTTTCTCAAATTAGGTCGCTTGACATTTCAAAAGGCAATCGAACATCAAGAAAATGGGAGGTTCATTGAATCCCTACAGCTGCTGCGCGACAACTGTCGCAATATTGAAGAAGCTAAAAAAGATAAATACCTATTAAAAGAGGCTATCGAATTGGAAGAGAGCAATTTGATCCATTTATCTATCGGAGAGTCGAATTTAAAAAGAAAAAGAGGAGATGAGCTCTGGAGAAAAGTTATGTTGGAACCAGAGAATATTCAAATGGACTTAGTATGGGATGCAATTGACTTTTATGACCAGTCGATCGTCTTATCTAAAAACAAGTCTTTAGAAAGTGAAGCCATAGCTCACAGTCATCTTGGTCGAGTTTACGAGTTTCTTAAATTTTATGAGAAATGTCATGTTCACTACAAATTCACTGTGGATCTGGTTGTTGCAATGCAACCAAAAAACTTCAATAATCACTCTTGGTACAAACAAGCCTTGGTAGGGTTGCATAAACTCAAGCATAAACTCCAACAGCAAAGGCAATACAGAGAAAGGGAAGAAAAAGAACGGATTCGTGTGGAAATGAAAGGTGTTTTGGTCGAATTGAAAAAAGCATCCGAAAGATCAGCCCAGACACTAATAGACTTCATCTACGCTAATCACCCACCCCAAAATGGACAACAAAAGTCGACTGACCACCAACTGAAGTCACAATTGAAAATGGCGTTGTTACACTATCATCCCGACAAGCAAGATATGAAAGTTCATGGATTGAAGTGGATAGTCATCGCTGAAGAGATTACACTTTTGTTAACTTATCATTATTCCGTGTTGAAAATCTAGAAGTAAAATTTATACATATAACAAAATCAGTTGGCGTAATAAGCAAGGGCTATTGTTGCAGCCCTTTTGCGCATTTACTGTAGCTTCAAAAAATGCGTTTTTATTATTTCCTACCGACCTGTTGGACAGGCAAATATGAATAGCATGGGGATCAATTTATTTCATTATTTCTTCTTTATATTTTTATCTATCTAGGAGTTCTAGATCAACCAATGAATCGTGTAAACGATGAATTAAAATAAAAAACTTACTGAAACTGAAAAAGTAAAATACACATTCTGAACTATCTTTCTGCTATGTCTGTTATTTTGTTTAAAGAACATCATCCACTTTTCGCTTCTGCCCGCGGAACCGCTAGCGTCGCATCACCATTTAATTTTGTATTGTCGCATTATTGCATCGATAATTCGAGAGAGGTTCAACACATCAACAGACTCATTAGAAATTCAGATGTAGCACAACAATTTTCTGACAAGAGTTCATTCCACAGTTTATTAACTACACACCTGAATCTCATTTTATATTTATTTTTAGTAAGAATCCATTTAGCATTTTTCGAAATTTTTATTTATTTTTTTTTCTGTTAATGTTTGAATAATTTAACAATAATTTGAAATAATCGGTGAGAGGCCTCCTTTTGGGCATAAAGCATCCAACTCTTTAACATTAATGAAAAAAAAATTAAAGTGCGCAAGAGATTGAATAAAACGGGATGGATCATTTTGGTTGAGACTGTCGAAGACGTTCTGGATCCTGCTCTTCGTTTTGACGATCAAGTTTCCGATAATCAATGAAAAACAAGATGCCCAAAATGAAAGCTTCGAATAAAGTCAACGAAGCGTCGATTGCTATATCGAATAAAAATTATCGTAAAAATAAGTTATCACGGTGCTTGAAAAAAGTTATTTAAAATCGAAATAAACCAACTTTTTTGGAGAACTATTCTGGAAGTAAGCGGAGCAATACATGGAACGACTCCACTTTTAAAGTAAGTTGAATTATCCAAAACAAAACAAAAAATAATAATAATTTGAAATACGTAGGTCTGGAATTTTTATATATGAGGCAAAATAGTTACCTGACGCTCAAGAGGACAAGGACAAAATTCTGAAGTTTCATCAGTGCAATCCCTAAGCCAACTAATTGAGCTTTGTACTAAATAAAATATTTCAATCCGTTAAAACATAAAAATGTTAACAATATATTTTTTTTAAATTGGGTAATGTACTTTTACTTTTACTGTACCTTAAAATTGATGGTAATCAACTGAGGAGCAAAAGAGCGGGTGATTATGTTGAATGCCCACATGGCTAAGCAAAAACACAAAATATTTAAAACGTTCAAGAAAATGAAAACACCGTCAGGACCCTGTAATTCCGATTATAACATTTCCCATTGTTTTAAAGTATATCGACAAACTGCATCATTTTTTAAGACCATCAATTATTACCATGTCTCGACGAATGACTTCAGCCTCAGTTAAAAGAACAATTAATACAATGATAGCCAATTGGATAAGCGGCATTTGATAGACAAGGGACTTGAGTACGCGAAGTCTTTTCCTGAGGCAGAAAACGTTAAAGGAATCTTACAACAAATAATAAAAAAAATATGTTGAAAGTATATACTTTGTGTAGTCGAGTTGACGAACGCAAATTCCAACACAGCAGCACGGTGGCAAGCAAAGGGACATAGGCGTATTAGATTGTAACAAGTCCTCTAGCGCAGCCGATTGTCCGCCTTTGAAATTCAACGTCAAGTCCACGAAGTGCATCATTATGAAAGGCATAAAACTGTTCCGGTAACGAAAGTAGAAATTGAGTTCTTAATTATTTTCTTTTTTAGTTTTCGTCATAACGCGGCTAAACACTGAGCGTACATTTGTTTGACGGTATCGCAGAGATTTCCGGCCCGCGGAATCAATAGAGTCATCAGTGCCAAGAAAGAAATTATCTTGAAAAACCGGAAACCATTTTTATGAACATACGAGTGACGTGATAGAAGCTAAAATGTGAGTATACCATTGGGAAAGAGGTAACCCAACATAAGAGTAGCCTACGATGCGGTGGGCTATGTCGGATAAAGCCGGCAACGTTCAAAATGAAGAGAGCAACAAGTATCAAAGTGCTAACGCTGAATGTGATGGTAGAGATCCAACCATAATAGCCCAATGCTGTTAATTCATTTTGAATTCAAATATTATAAATTAAAATTAAAATTTAATATTAAAGTAAAAATAAACATACCTTCCAAGTGTTGTTGAACATTTGGAGGCCGACTATTAAAAGTCAACATGCTACAATTTTCCTCCATCGTGTCAGCGTGTAACTTGAGCCAAAATAACGAATCGGAAATATATGCTGAAACAAAAATAGAAAGACGTTGCCGCTTCAACGAACTGGCAAGGAATGAATATACTGTAGCTCAAACACTTCTCCATAAAGAGCGGTTGGACGGCTCGAACTAGAAAGTAGTATCTCACTATATACACATTTTGTTATTTACCTTGGTGTTCCTTTTTCGGTATTGAATTGAATTAAGTCTCAGTCACGAGTGAACCGGACATCACTTAAACCATTTTTTTCTGGGATGCGTTCGTAAGAGAATTTGGCATTTGAATAAGTATCGTATTTTGAATTGGAGTATTCAATACTTTACGTATCCAACTTCGCCGCCATCGTCGCAAGAGAGAATTCCACAATTTTAGACTTTTACTAGAAACTTTAAAAAAATGTTTTATGCCCTTAGACAAACCAAGAAAAGAAGCGTCATGTCTGTTGACACTCTGGTCATAGAGTCAATTTTCAAAAACTAGCGTTCAGTGCCGCATGCTGGCCGCATCCAATTAATGGTTTTCTATTAAACGAGGACAAGGCCCTGAGAAGAGTGTGCGTTCTTATTTACTCACGAGATGACGCGACGTCTGACTAGTATTCGCTTTCACCCTACCCAGAACGCAAATACGCAATTACATTTTTTTTTTCCTTTTTCTATCTATATATTCGTGTTAGAGGTCATCCGGTTGACTAAAAGAAATTCAAAAGTATGTCACTAAAAAATGTTGTTTTTTTCAATTCATATCCGCTTCTAGTTCAAGTATATTATCAGCAGTTGTGGCCGAGTGGTTAAGGCGATAGACTTGAAATCTATTCCTCTCTGAGGGCGTAGGTTCGAACCCTACCAACTGCGATTCTTCTTTTAACCTTTTCATTCCGGTAAAATTATGTTTTATGAAACAAAATGCGCAAAACGTTATTTTAGGCATTTATTTTGACCTTTTCAAAATTACAATAACATTTATATGATTTAGAATTTTAATGCGTAATTGACTAATTGTACACAGCGAATCTTTATACTGCTTTAAAAAAAAAACATTAAATAAACTGGTCTATTCAAATGACTGATGACCTGTTTGAAATATTTATTGTGAAAGAGCCGTTCGATCCTTCAGCAAAATTCGAAGAATGGATAAGTTTAAAAATAAATTATAATATTGATAAAAAAATTTAAAAAATAAACATTGCAATTTTTACATCATGCATCACTGATCAGTCGAACGCCATCACTACTGTAATCTCACAGAAGGGCTAAATAAGAAAGAAAGGAACACTGTTACAGAAACATATTAACATGCAGTATATGTAATGCCGTTGAATGTGTTCATAGTAGAATTCGGCTCCTTTACAACGACAGTGGGATGGGCAGCAGCAAGCAAGCGACGCTGAGTGGACGGTGTATCAAGAATGCTGGCTTTTGAAGGACGTTTCATCTCGGTGATGTCACTAACTTGGTAAACCAGGTAGAAGAGAACGCCGAATAGAAGCGCTTCCAACAGAGACAATGCTGCGTCGATAGCTATTTCAAATGATCGCGGTAGAATTATTTTTAAAGAATTTTTCTTCGTTTTTAAAAAAATATTGTAATTTAGCTTACTTTTCCTCATAATTGCTGGAGAAACGTAAGGAACGATACATGGAATGACATTAGCAAAATATAGAATTCCAAGAATAAAATTTTGCAGCTTGAGAATGACGACAAATGCGCTCAATACTTTGGTTCGCAACTGTATAATGATGTAAGAAATAAAGATGAAATTTATCAATGTCCGCAGAAAATAAATAAATTCAAATGTGTTAATACTCACGATATATCTCTTCCATTTACTTCTCAAAAGCGGACTCAAGGCGCTGTTTATAATGTTGAATCCCCAAATACCAAACATGAATGCCAAAATGTTCATAGCGGCGAAAAATTGATACAAATAGTCCGATTTCTATATAAAGCAATCGAAAAAACATTATTCAACTCCTAAAAATCATTTCAAAATTTTAATTCTAAAAGAAATAAGTCGAATACGTTTTTTTCCATGAATTCAGCGTGATCTAACACGTTCATTATGACAATCAAAATGAACTGGAATACGGGGGCTTGGTAAACCAATCCTTTAATGACGCGAAGTCTAATCCTTTAGCAAAAAAAGATCCATTTGTTATTCATCCGTTTAAAAATGAAATATTATATTCGCTCTTCATTGTGGATACTTGGTGAACGTGAGATGACGGAAGCAGATTCCAAAGAAACAACAAGGCGGTTGGCATAAAGAAAGTGGGGCGTGAACCTCGACGACTTCGTGAAGGACACCTTCTTCTCCTCCTTGAATCAACAAGGCAAGATCGACAAAGTGCATCAGCACAAACGGCAAATATCTGCGGGTTTTTTTGTTTTGTTTAAGATGCCGTTATTCAGTACCCGCGAAATTCGTTTTTTGTTTTTTTAAATTATTGCCGTTGTACATACATTTGTTTGACTATGTCGCAAACATCGCTAGCTCTGGGGACGAGGAATATGATGAGCGATAATACCGAGACCACCATGGGCATAGAAGTGATCCAACAGAGTAGCCTTCTTCTTCGTGCTGGACTCCTTTTGATATTTGTAAAAACGTTGATGATAAATAGAATAGTCAAAAGTATTGTACTGATTGTACCGGCGATTCCCACGCCAAAGGCCAACTTGCCCAACGCTTTGGAAAACGGAAAAAGCAAAGATTAGATATCATCGATATAGATGAATTTATGTCTCTTGGTGATAAGTTGATTACATTACGGTCTACGAGAGTTTTTACCTTGCATCTGTTGAGCTACATTTGGCGGAGTAATGTTATTGTATTGAAAATAACTGCAATTATACTCGTACTCCATTTTATTCTCCATGGTTATCCGATTAAGTTGGAGAAATCAAGGAATGAATTGCATGCACTATGGTAGCCAATTGAGAAAACGTTTAAGGAAATTGTTAATAGACTTCTTTTAACTTTATCGACACGGCTGAGGTAACTAAAACACTAATCTCCACCGATGACTGATCGGTCACCGTCATTCCGTGCGAGCTATATATACGAGGCTGTCGTTCAAACACGGCAATCCCGTGGTCTATCGTCCGCTATCTATGTACTTGTGTTTCTCACGCTCGTGACGTACTACCGGTACGTCTATACGTTTATGTCTGCATTTTACTTATTATTGCTCAATCACGACTATCGCGACTGCATTAA
This sequence comes from Daphnia galeata, assembly GCA_030770115.1. Lineage (NCBI taxonomy): Eukaryota > Metazoa > Arthropoda > Branchiopoda > Diplostraca > Daphniidae > Daphnia > Daphnia galeata. The sequence continues at coordinate 3,221,908 of CM061118.1, forward strand.
ATATTGACAGAGAACATTCTATAGAGCGATAAATTGTGATGATTTAAATCTTTCTTTTTGTAGCTCAATCTACGTTTCTGTTGCTAATCGTACAATTTCACAAGCACGGGGTAAATTAAAAGTATACAATAAAAGCTTACTTGAATGCTTTAATCAGTTTATTTTTGGTCTGAAATTCTTTATCGGTTTAGCGTCACACCGTTAGACCACGAACACAACAATTTTGAGCATTGAATGAGAAAACAACGTTAGTTGGATATTCCGCTTCTTCTGAGAGGATTTGAAAGCTTAAGGTTATGCGTTTTTGAAAAAGAAATGCTTTGAGCTTCACAGTAGAGTATGTGTTAAATGGCACTCAGATGGCACATTGCAGTTGGAAAGATAGTTCTTTTTTGGCAGCAAGTTCAATAAGGCATGCAAATATAAATCAAGAAATCAAGACATCATGTTACATGGCAAGTTTGGTTAGCATTAATTATCTGTAGCCGATTCATTCCTTGATGTTAAAGGAATGCTCTCTGGCTCTGCAGCAGCTAAATTACGATCTGTCTCTGGCTGAGTATTCTTCTTCTTCTCGTCAGGATTTGCAACGCCCACTTTGAAGACCGCGAATAATAAAATACCAAAAATGAAAGCTTCACACATTGACAATCCCGCGTCGATTGCTGTGAATTCGTTATTCAATTAGTACATAAACAAATAACAATATAATTATTTTGATTTATTACTTACTTTTCCCTGTAACAGTCGATATGAAATTTGTGTAAGTTAAAATACCGATTGAAAAGTTCTGAAGCTTTAGCAAACCAATGAAACAAATCAGTAGATTATATTTCCACTGAAAAAAAAATATGCGTTAATTTTTGTAAAAATGTATTTAACTGCGTGAAAATGCGCATAAAGTCAAAGGGGTCAAAAATTACCATGAACTTCGGCCATTTCGGTTCAAGATGAGAATTTATAGTAGTAACGAGAACAGAGAGGGACCATGAACCCAAAGCAAACGTCGCTATGTTCAGGATAGTGAGTATCCAAAAGGCCCAATTATTATGCTATATATATCACAATGATTTTTTTTTTAAATTTCAATTGTCGTAGTGAAATAAATATTTTCTTACATCACGTTCCAGAACTTCAGCGTATTCAAGAATGACCATTATAATCGTCAACAATAACGAGGAGATGAAGGTTTGATAAACTAGCGCATTGGCTATGCGTAAACTCCTCCTGTCAATTAATAAAACGAAACATTGGTAGTTAATGAATAGGAATCAATATGATTTTGATGAGCCAAGATGAATAATATACTTGTTGACAGCGATTCCGCAGCAATTTAAACTGATTTCATGATTACAACAGCGCGGTAGATTAAACAGATAAAACTTGACGTTTGGGTTTGGGTTAACTAAGCATTCTAGAATGGATTTCTCTCCGCCACCAATAATGAACGTAGCTTCAATGAATAACATCAAAATAAACGGCATGTACCTGTTTTCAGTATTAACAAAAAATTATACTTTTTAAGTAGGAATATTTCAGGTAATTCAAATTTATAAGGCAGGTTTCTTGTTACGTGAACTTGATGGCCTCACACATGACGGCGGATCGAGGGACGAAATACGATGACAAAGAAAGAAATGATATAGCCAATGGAAGGGATGTGATCCAGGCTTGATACCTCCTTGTCCATGGTGGGTTCTTCGTTATATTAACACAAACATTGGCTAGGTATAGAACCAACAAAAGAAAAGATGTAAATCCTCCAGCACAGCCTAAATAAACCCATTCACCTAGAGCTATTTAAAATAAAAAGGCAGAATCAGTTATAATAGCAACAGAATTTGAATGCCGCTTATTTTACTTACCCTGTCTCTGTTGAGTGACATTGAGAATTTCATTGGTACAATTTTTATTGTAAAATTCCATCTTCTACTATATGCGAAAAAGGAAGTATTGCCACCGCCCTATTTCGTCACACTTCATTTAGCGTAGCTTAACTCAATAGACTCGTGAATTATTTTATAACCATTTATCATAATGATTATCATATTGCGAGCATCGGCGAGTGAATTTAGCGCATTTCCTAGGTAGTACTAAATAATCTATAAGCACCAAATCGATAAAAGGTAACAGACTGTCAAACTTGTCACGGACAAACTTGGGCGTGTGACAATCTCAATAGGAAAAAGTCTTTCGAGACTATTATCAGGCTATCGACGGCTGTTGACGTAACCAGTGTCAGCTAGCGTCTTCATAGTTAACTACATCTGACTACCACACGAGACAAAGTTCTGGGCTGTGTATAGAAGTAAAGCAAAACCCGAAATGAAATATATTTTCTCTATATACCCAAAATCTTATCTACATATTAAGGTTGAACAATAGTGATTTGAACGGTCAATATCCCCTGCGGAGAAAACGCCGACAAAAATGTCAAGTTTCTCCCGATTTCAAGCAGCTAGGCCGATTGTTTGAAGTTCAACTAATTTCTTGAACACTCCATCGGGGATAGATACGAGAGCTTCGTAGGTGCCCAGCTCGACTACTTTCCCGTGTTCCAGCACAGCAATTTGCGACGCCTTTCGGATGGTCGAAAGTCGGTGGGCGATAGTCAAAACCGTTCGGCCTTTTGTGACACGTTCCAGCGCCTCTTGTATCAGCGATTCGCTTTCAGAGTCGAGAGCGCTCGTAGCTTCGTCCAGAAGTAGAATGCGAGGATTCTAAAATATTTACGTAATGAAAAATGAAAATAGAAGCTATTACGTTCCAACGAAACGTTGATTGAATGAATATACTTTGACGATGGCCCGTGCGATGGCTATTCTCTGGCGTTGTCCACCGGAAAGGAGGACACCTCGCTCACCGACCACTGTATCTAATCCTTGAGGGCATTTCTGGATGAAGGACCAGGCGTTGGCCTCTTTGGCAGCTTGGATGATTTGTTCTTCGCTAACAGAGTTCGGCTCAATAGCTCCATACAGAATGTTTTCCCGTATAGAACACGAAAATAGGGAGGGTTCCTGAATATCATGGAAAAATGTTGTGTATCTTATTTTAACACTTGAGACAATATAGAACTAGAAATTACCTGGCTAACTGTGCCGATGTTCGCTCGGAGCCATTGTGGATCCAAGTCTTTAACACAATGACCGTCAACAAGCACTTGACCCTACGAATCGAATAAAAGCAATTCATTTGGCAGACAATTTAAAAATTAAATCGATTAATTTGTTTTTAAAATTACGCTGATGGGATCGTAGAAACGAAGAAGAAGTGCCGCTATGGTACTCTTTCCTGAGCCGCTGGAACCAACAATAGCCGTCACCGACCCGGCCGGTATGTCCAAATTTAAATTGTTGAAAATGGGAACGTCTGATCTGGTCGGATAAGCAAAGCTAAGGTCACGCAACCGGATAGAGCCTTCGAATTGCCCAGCCGGGATGACAGAGCCACCAGAAATGGGAATATCCGGTCGTTTGTCAATCAGTTGCCAAATACGAGTGGAAGCGCCTAACCCTTTCATCATTTCCGAGTAAGATGAGGAGAGACCACCCATCGAAATCCCGACATAAGCGGCGTAAAGGAGAAAGGCGGAGAGCTGGCCAACCGTCAGTGACGAATCCGCTACCATCAAGCCACCGTAATAAAGACCCGAAATTATGATTCCGTTTCCAGCGAAGCCAGTCTAAAAATCATTTTCAAAATTCGAGAGTTAATCTTACACTTTTTATTAATTTAAAATTGAAATAAATATTTTGTTTTATTACCAATGCGAAAAAAGTTCCTCTAGCTTTCGCTTCTTTGTATCCGAGTGAGAGTACGTGATCAATTTGTTCATTGTATCGTACGAATTCACGGTTCTCTTGGCCAAACGCCCTTACCGTCCGTATGTTTGAAATCCGTTCTTCGGTTACTTGAGTGGCTTGGGCCAATGCATCCTACGATAACATTAGATAGTATTATACTCTAAAAATCACGACTCATAAGAAAATAGTTTTACAGCTATAATATACCTGAACTTGTCTTGTGATTTTTTTTACAAAACGACCATAAATAATGGTCAGTCCCGCGACTGGTGGAACAATTGATAAACCGACTAGGGCTATTTGTGGAGACGTGTAAAACTAAAAATAAAGGAGAATAAACTTTTTTCAATCATTCAAAGTCAGAATGAAAAGTTAGTGTCTATAATACCATCATAGAAATGGCAGAAACAACTAATGCACTAGATCTGATTCCATCTGCAAGATTAGCAGTGACACACTTGCTGACTAGAGTAGTGTCCGTTGAGAGCCTGTTGACCAGCTCTCCTGTTTGGTTCTTGTCAAAGAATGCTACCTAGATTTTTTTTTTTCAAATTTTACATAAGATGATTTATTTTAAAAATGTTTAACTCATTATGTAATAATTACATCTTGTTTGACTATGGCAGCATAAACATTCCTTCTCATTGTTTGAGTGATCCTTTCACCTGTGACCAAAAGTGTGTTTTAATTCCTGAAACAGAAAAATGTATTTTATTAAAATATTATACCTGCTATGCCCATGAGATAAGTACGACCAAAGTTACAGGCAGCTCCAAAGATGAATATACCAACAAGAATAAGGGATACATTTGTGAGGTTCTGTACCATGGATTCTTGATTGGCACTAATGATATCTATGACTTTGCCAATTGCAAAAGGGATAACCATAGTGATTGCACTCGAAACAAACAGAAGCCCAATTCCACCTAGATGATGTAGAAGGCATTGAATTATCAACAATTAAGGTCTCAATCTCAACAACAAAAAGTAATGAAAAACAAAAAATATACCTAGCAATCTATATTTTTCTGGTTTCGCCAAACCAAAGAGTCTTCGTATTTCTTCTGATTTGATTTTTTTTTTTAGGAATGACTTTCTCAGTTGCTTTTACGCCAGCATTCCTCAGGAGTGCAGTGGTAGAGTTGAAAAATCGCCATGAGCAATTGACACCATTGCTCTTGCCGGATCTTGTAGGAGGCAGAAGAGACGAGCTATTCGCTAAACTGCTACATCTTGTCCGTACAAGAAGAATTACCTGTCTGGAGTAGGACGGTGAGGTAAATAAACGAGATACAAGAGCCATGGAGCGATAAGGGAAACACGTTACGTGTGGATTTGGTGATTGTTTACATCTGGATAGGGGTGCTGCTAATCAGAAACATCGGGAAAATCCATTTTTTGGGGCCTGTATAAACTCTGTTTTGTAACTAATTTTAGTCGGTTCATAAAAAAAAAATATTAAGTATAGAAAACTAAGCTTTTGTCCCTTTTGTGAAGAAAAACTTTACAAATAAACTAGACATGAACCGGATGAAAGTATGAAACGTTCGTGCGCGGGCGAATTCAAGTTACAACACACTACAATGTTTATGTCAGCAGAAAATCAAAATATGATTCAAATAAATCAAATTTTTCACAAATTGCATTGTTTTGCCATTTTAAAAAATATTACGTAATGGCAATACAACAATTAGGCCGACTATTACAATGTACGGTACCGTATTTTTTACAGTTTTGATTTGCCAAAAGCATTAGTCAATAGTCACCTGAAGCTCATCAAGTCATCATTCTAAAAGAATAAGAATGTGCAAAATACACTGCCTTCGTCTTGAATGAAATTTCAAAATTCAAAATTAATAACAGTTTGGATGAAATGTTTTCGTCAGTTATAATTTTGCTTGTATATTGTACTGGTAGGCCTAGTGGTGCGATGGTAATACCCCTAGATCATCGTTTTGAGTTGTTTGATGGTAGATTTAATGCCCTCGTGTCTATTTATTGTAAGCTCATTGTTGACACGGTTTGTCAGTTAGCGATCAAGTTAACGATGTTTGGTTGACTGACTTTTATCTCTTATTGTCACTCGAACCCGTAAATATGACTAATAAGAGAATGTGTTGACGATGGCGCAGTCCAAAGCTAAACTGAGGTCTTTTGAATCGACCACTTCCTACTTAAAAGTTGGCCAGTGTAGTCGTACGGTGGCAGTCCTGCTTGAATTGAACGCACATACAGCGGCCTATTCTCTGGCGGTAGAGAACAAGTCGTCCGTCCTTGATTCATTTTCAAAGTCTCGCGTGAAATCAAAGATCAATCAATCCTATCCGGAACTTATTGTCGGTGCGACGTCGGTTGCGGATGCAACTCGTTATTGATTGAAAATTGAAAGGTTCCGTTGGTCATGTCTACATGTACGAGTTTTCTTTTTTTTAAAAATAATACTGTACAGTAGTATATAAATCGGGACTGTTCCTCTTTCCGATTCGCCTTCTCTTTCGTTCTCTCTCTCTCTCTCTCGTCTCTTTCTTTCCATCTTTTTCTCTACACTTTCAATTGAACAAAAGCAGGAAAGCGTCAATCAGGACCCCACCGCCTTCTTCTTCTTCTCTCTCTCTCTCACTCTGTTTCTCGTGTAAAGAATCGTATCATTCACGATGAACATTTTTCCCGATTGTTGAGTTTTTCTCTCTCTTCTAATTCCATTCGAAAATATGTTCCGACGATCGACAGATCTCGTTCGTCGACAGTTGTGTGCATGCCGTCTTGCATACTACCAAGCTCTTTACCAGCCCAGGTAGCAAATATACGTATAGGAGACTGTATACAGTCAGGGCAGGGCGGGTGGGGCATAGTTCTCAGTGGGAGGAGTGATGGTTGAGAATAGAGTTAGCCTTCCGTGATTATGTTTGATTTCATTTTGGCGGTATACCGGACGCACTCCGACAAACTGACTCAAGGTCAGTTAGTCGCCGTCGAGACATCATCGCGGACGCACGCACCATCTTTTTCCTCCTCTTCTCTTCCTATCCATCTTCCCTATTGTATTTTCTAATTTTTAGAGAGCAGTAAGCACCACGACCACCATCACACCGGCGACATATCATTGGAACATGTTGCCACTTTTCGGACCAGTAGCTTCTGCTTGTCCGCGCTGTTGTTGTTAGCAGCCAGTCGCCAAAGACATCAGAAAAAAAGTAGTGCGCGTATTTTGATTGTTTCCACAGGCCTATAGAAAACTGGGCGAAAAAAACAAAACAAATACGAACAGCCAAAAGTGTTTTTAAACAACTTCTGTTATTGCAGGCCAAAACGTGGGAACATTTCAAAAAACATAATGGGTGACCAAAGTGGTTTAATGTGGGTCCATCCGGCAGCAGTGTTGATGGACACGATGTTGTCCCTGTGTCTTGTCGCTCCGATGGTGGTAGGCTATTGGCGTGGCACCTGGTTCCTCCTCGATTCCTACCTCTACCCGGATGATGCGGCAATTAGTTGCTGGATCTCGTTGGCATTTGGATTTGGCAGTCTGCTTTTAGCCACTTGGTTTCAGCGCCAATTGCAGGATTATGTCACTCGGCAGACACCTTGCCTCTATTTCTTACTCTCCAGACTATACACCGTCATCCTTTGTCTCGGTATGTTTTGCATTTTGGACATTTTTGAATCCATCAAAATTGTTGAGCCACTTGGAAATAAATAAACGGCTAAATGTAAATCAATGAAAAAAGGTTGCGTGAATCATTGGCGCGGTGTTTGGGGAACTCTGGACGTCTACACGGGAATCGGTTGGACAACAGCTCTCATGTCTATCGTCATCGGCATTACCGGACTGATTTGGCTACGTGCTTTCCGCAATATTATGGCACCACCGCTGGTGATCATTGTCGACGATCCCGAAGGATATTTCACTTTCCCTACCATGTTTCGCACAATCGTAATGTTTCGCTGTCTCTTTATTGCAATTCATTTTTCTGTTATAATAATCATTGGCTCAACTGGAATTGAATTATAAGGAATCCAAACAACCTCACTTAATAGCCTTGGACGGCATCTTCAGCGTGACGGTTGTGGGCTCGTTGGTCGTCCTGGTCTGGAGAGGTTCTTTTCTTTACCTGGATCTTGTTATGTTTCCCGAAGATGCGGAATGGTCCGCTTGGGGCTCCACGGTTTGTTTGCTAACATTCTTCTTTTTGGATGAATAATGAATAATATTAGAAAAAAACATTATGATTCAATTTATTAGATTTTGGGCTATTCAACGTCGATGTTTGCATTTGCTCTACAAGCCCCGCTGGCCGCCATTTGTTCGCGCGTCACCGGTTTTTGGCGCATCGTCGTCATGGACGTGTTTACGGCCATCTCTTACGTCGGGTCCGTCAACGTCTGGCGAGGATTGTGGAACCTCTACGACATCTATTTATTCCCAGGTGCTCCCCTCACCGAACAGGTTGCAACGGGCGCCTTTACACAGCCCTCTTTATAGCTGAAATTGCCTATTTGATATCTCACGCAGAGCACAAAGACTGGAGTAATTTGCTGACCCACGCTGCTGGTCTAATCATCCTGAGCCTCTGCTATTGCGCCCACTCGATCCTCGTTCGGGGTGTCTACCTGGATGCCGAGGAACCTGGAGCAGACGCCGCCGTATTGCCTTATCACTACGTTCGATATTTTATTCTGGTATTCGATTATCCGTTGACGAAATTATATTAATTGAACTTTTTAAAGTAATGCGACTCTTAAAAATGAAACCGACAGAAAAGACGGAGAGTTTTGGCGGGCCTGGCTGAGGAAGCGGAACCAGGCGAGCGGGAGGAAGACCGGAAGCAGAGAGACGGACGCGTTGTTGAAAACGGTTGGCTTCCTGAAGAAGTTGTGACGATGATCGACGATTCTCCGGATGAGGACGATCACCGGTGGAAAACTTCCAATAATGACAAAGAATCTGCTATTTAAATTTGACTTTTATTATATAGCATTATCAATTTTGTAATATTTTGGAGGTTCGTTGAGAAGACAAAACTATTAAAAAAAAAAACAAAAAAACAAAAAAACAAACTGAAGTCGGTTTTTGACTTTGTTTTCCGAGATTGCACCGCGTGTCTTATTTCTTTCGTTCGTGTCGTTGTCTCTAATGTTTCGCCCGCACACTTCTTTATTGTTTTTAAAACTATTTTTAAAAAGAAAGATATGTATTTTTTTTTTCGTTTTTGTTTTGTTCTCTCTTCCCCCATCCCATCCCCTCTGGATTGTAATCGTTGTAATACAAAATCAACTTTGAGACAGAGTCGTGATCATTGACACTGGATATTACACTCAGACGTATAGTATTATTCATCATCTCGACAGCAAAATGTGCGTTGGATAGAATGAGCAACCGGAGACTAATGGATTCACGGCCCCGTAGCTTTTTGTCTTGTTTTGTTATTGTTTGCGGTCTTAAGAGATCGTCTTCCGTCTCTCAACACGACGACGATGAGGCTTGATAAGGAATCTCATCCATGACATCGTCTCCTGTTTCACTTTGGGCGAATCGTCGCCAGCCTTGGATTTTCTCCATTGTTTGATTGTTGAATTCGTCAACTCGACAATAAGTCTACGCGCCAGTCTCCCGCTCATCGATCATACTAAACTGCCAAATGAATTTCGGTTTCCATTTTTTCAATTGTTGTTATAAGGAGTACATGATGATGTTCTCCGGCTATTATCACACAGTCACACACACAAACATAATAAATCTTTTAACAAATGTTTTTTTTTTTTTTCAAATTGGCGATTTCATGGTGACGCCCCTTTTAAATAGATTCAATTGGCGCCACTTTAGATAGGTCATGATATCCGTCTGCTTTGAGCTGTAGTATATTTTTGACGTATTGATGAGGTTAGTTTTTGCCCTTTTGGTTACCCGATACTGGGATCCACCTACGATTTAAAAAATAATCAAAGCAGCTCATCGTTCAATCTAATTTGTTAGAAAGAAACACATTTTTGCTGGCGTTGTTTTTACATTCCTCTCAAAGCCATGGTGAACGACGGAAAAGGTAATAAATATATTCCTATTCTGGTTCGTTTTCTTTTCCAAAATAAACAATTCTAGCTGATCATTATTGTCTTTGCTTTCAATTTTTCAGATGAAGCAGCCAAAATATCTCATCACTTATCACTGCTCAGAGAAGAATACAACAAGTTGCAAGCCCGCCACACTGAAGTTTTGAGACAACTAGGTGCCTCTGCAGGGGAACATTCCAATACTTTTCTTATCCGTATTTTGAAGTTTGTTGCTAATTTACACTTGTCCCAAAATCTGAGGTGAACATCTACATATTCATTTCAAAACATTGAACTCTAATTTTGTTTGCCCATGCAGTGATGTGAGAATCAAGCTGGCCACTGGCTCTGTACCTGGCCATCGTTTTGTGCTTACTGCTAGAGCTGACAATTGGCTCCTGAGTAATCAGAGCTGGGATAATATTCAGGAACTAGGTATAATAATAATAGCCCAACATACATTTGTTTACACTATTAATATTGTTCATTTCCTTTAGATTGGAGTCATATGGATCAAGATATTGGGGATGCTTTGTTACGCTGGGTTTATAAAGATGAGCTGAAAGTGCCCAATAATCGATTTGATTTTCTCGTCAGTCTTCTTAAAGCCGCCGGCCAGTACAGACTGGGTGATCTGATTAACAGCTGCGTAGATCAAATCATCCCTATGGTTAACGTTTCTAATTGTGTCGAGCTTTTCGTCCGCTCTGAAGAAACCGGAGCTGAAACACTCCGGAAGTTTTGTGCAAGCCTTATGAGCAACCACTGGGTCGGTTCACAATTGCAAGCTGTCTCCATCTATTGTTAACTAAATTTACATCCTGTTGACACTTTAGGAGGATTTGAATCGCGAAAATTTGGCTCCTCTTTCTGCCCAATCCCTCTACCGTCTACTAGAAGAACATTCCTCTCATCCTTTGCATGCTGCCGTCCGTCTCGGAAGGGAAGATGTGGTTTTTCTCGATTTGATCAAGTACACTCAACAGGTAATTCATGTTTATTTTTTTTTTATAGTAACAGCGCCCTTAACCATACTAGCACGCAAGAATTAAGATTCTGGTTATTTATCACAGACCATCATAGGGGTGATGCTAAACAAGTAAAATTTTCAAGTAAACAATCACAAGATATCGTTAACGAGGGATATCGAGTGCCGGGGGTGATTAGAGAACGTAGTAAACAAAGAGAGCAAGTGGATAAAAGAGTAATTTGCTAAATTGTTGCGGAGATGCAGCGTTACACAGCCTACTTGAGCAGTAGCAATACTGGGTTGGAGGCTTGGTGCCTTGATGTTCCAAGATGCATCCATCTTGGTAAATGGTTTCATTGACGTCGTTCACAGTCTGCCACTGTCCTCGTTTTAGCACCCTGTAGGAGAAGCTCTGCTGAGCGCAACCTCTCTCCGTAACAATGGCATTTCCTTAAAATAAAGAGAAATTACATGTTAGCGATTGAAAAATTCATATTAGAAGTCTGCGCGTTATTACTTCCATCTGGGAATTCTAGTGTGAAATTTCTCTTCATGCAAAATGTTGAGAGAGGGCAATCAATCACAAAATAGCTGGAACCATCAAATTTCGAACAAGGTTCTAAGGTATTAGTTTGGTTGCCTGTGTTTGGGACTGCTTTTGGTAGGCATCGATAACACTGGATTCCCAAAACTAGATTGAAAGAGAAGAACAAACAAATATTAATACTTTGCATTTGACCTGATTCGTGTGATATCATTTGTGGTTAACAGAAAAACACACTGGTTAAAAATTATTTTTTCTGTTTCAAATTTACAAATTATATTCTATACCACAAGTAATGTATTTAACCAATATATTATTTTTGAATTAGTGGATTTATTCACTGTGCACTACTTGTTGGTTTTGTATAACTGTCACAGTACTGTTATGGGTGACTATATGACACAACCAGCAGTTAAGCAAACAGAACTTTCCAATATAAGTTATGTAGTTAATTTTCCACTGTTTGTTCTGTGAAAATTTTGTAACAAGTTGTGGCTATTTACCAGAGTGGAATGTTGAGATGAATAACAGAAAATGGACCAACTGAACCGATCTAGGGAAGAACATTTTCCCTTGTGTTCGCGTTGTGGACTTGTGGTAGCGAAATCGGTGGGTTTACAGCGTTGAGCAACTTCGATCATTCATTTCCTTTTCCCCTCTGCGCGTTATTTGTTGGGTTGTTAAAGATTTTTATCAGAACTACCAGCCCTATTCCTCCCTCCGAAACTCGAAACGAACTGTCACAAACGAGAATTCTCTTGTTGTTCTGACCGAGTCTAGCTCTTTTTCTATTGGTCTGCCCATCTCGTATAGAGATGGGTTTCGGCAACCCAACTATTTATTTGAAACTGCAAACTGTTCACATTTAAAAACAAAATTTTATTGTTGATTATAAAAATTTAGTAAAATAATCTCAATACTTATTAGCATACATAATTTACCTCTTTTTTCGTTTAGTTGCCTGTGAGATTAAATACAGTCGACTCGAAAGGAGACATCGCTCTAGATATTGCATTACATTTGCGTTACGAATCATTGGCCCTCTGCCTTGTTCAACATGGAGCCAATGTGGACTGCGTTGATCCTGCCGGTCAGCGCTTGCTACATAAAGCCATTCTGCGAAGTAATCAGACAAAATTGTTGAATTGAAAATTTTAATTTGCGCTATATCTTCCGTTTTTATAGAGGATGAGTTTTCGTGTGATTTTCTACTTAAACATGGAGCCCTTCCGACGGCCGTTTTACCTGATTCGGGTTACTCACCTCTTCACTTGTTATCCGATTGGAAATCCGAGACGGTTGCTGAAGTTTCGAGTTTGCTATTGAAACAAGGCTGTAGCCCAAATGCAGTCGCAGAAGATGGAAGGTAAAGTCCAACGTGACCAATTTGGCCCACGTGACCACAGCGTTTGTGTTTCCTACATTGATTGTTTTTGTTTTGCTTCCTCTAGCACGCCTTTGCACCTGGCGGTCCGTTCGAACAACATGGTGCTAATTGAGATTCTATTATCCGACTCCCGAACGGATTGTGAACGACAGGACAAGGAAGGTTTCGTCCCGTTGTGGTATGCCCTTCAAAATCCGGTAAACAAAAGAAAACTACGGATTGAAAAAACAAGACAAACAAGTTAAAGGTTTTTGTGGGTTTCAGGGGGAACTGTCGATCGCAGAGCAGCTCACAGTCAAGTGCCCATCTTGTGTCAACGCAGTCTCGTCCGTAACTGGTGCTCCTCTTTTACACATGGCAGCTTTTGCCAAACTCGAACAAGCCACGTAAATTCCCCAAATTGCTTGAAAAAATTTTAAATCAGTGAACAGTGATAGTATGTGGTTAAACCGGTAGGCATATTGGTGTTTTAACCTAGGCGTAGTAATAGGGCTACTCTATAGTGTTGTGTTCTCATGTTCAGCGTTCAGAAAAGATATGAGCAAACTAAACTTTTTAAAAAATAATCTATCGCTAATTCATTTGACAGTATCCCAAAACATTTGTTTAATTTGTTTTTAGGTTCTTCCTCGTGAATCATAAAGCGGATGTAAATGCATTGAATCGACAGGGCGAGTCTCCTTTGCACATTGCCAGTCGATCAGGAATGTCTGCACTGGTCAGGGAACTGTTGGATAATGGATCAGATCCTAACCTACAGACTCCACCCCCTTCGCTTTCCAGTCCTGTGCAAGTTAAAGTAGCTAAAGTAGCCGATGAAAGTTACAATCCATTTGAAGACGACGAAGGCGATCAAGCCCAAGAAGAAGAAGAGATTCAAGATATCGGGCTTCATTCTTCCATACATTTGGCTGTTCATGGTGGTTTCGAAGATGTCATCACGGCTTTCGTCGAACACACTGAGTGAGTTTTGATTAATGAATTTATTGTAATCAGTGTTATAAGTTTCGTCTTGTTTTTGGGCAGAAAGAACAAAACGCTGATAGATTTTGATGTGAGAGATTCGGCTGGCGAATCGACTTTATGTGCCGCTTTACGATTGAGTCGTTACTCTATTGCCCAGCTCTTGCTGAGAGGTCGAGCTTCCGTCAATGCCGCTAGTCCCAGTGAAGGATATAGACTGCTGCACTATTTCTTGTTGAGGGGAGATGAACGCGCTGCGCTCTTTTTATTGGATAATGGCGCTGACGTTCATGCACTCACTCCTGATGGAGATTCATCCCTGGTGCTGTGCATCCGTAAGAATTTGCCGTCAGTTTTGGAGGCCCTCTGTCGTCGAGGAGCCAATATGGAAGAAGCTCCTGGAGACTCGTGTCCACTTTGGTTGGCTTTGACGTGCGGCAATGAAGACTTGGCTTCTATTCTCGTCCGCTACGGTGTTGACACGGATCACTGGGAAGGAGGACCTGACGGGACCAGTCAGACTTTACTCCATCGAGCCCTGGATGCAAGTGATGAAACTTCAGCTTGTTTTCTCATTCGCAGTGGATGCGAAGTGAATAGCCCTCGAAGAGAAGGCAATGCCGAAAACGATCGTAGCACTCCTCTACATCTTTGCGCTCAATGGGGCCTGGAGCAAGTGGCTGCTACTCTTCTGGAACACGGAGCCGAAATCAGTCCGCGCGACGAAGAAGGAAAGACTCCACTTCATGTGGCTATTGAGCAACATCAGGCTGGCTTGGTTCAACTGTTGCTCCGTCAGTCTAACATTGATCTTTACGCCGTCGATCGAACTCAAAAGACGCCTTTTGCTACCGCTCTTCTAGTTAAGAACAATAAGGCTGCTGCTGCCGTCCTTGAAAAGGATCCTTCCGTTGCCGAACAAGTAAATTTTTTCTTTTGAAATATTTTCACAGTTACTCATTTATATTAATTGATTTTTCAATTACCAGTACGACAACAAAGGACGGACGCTGCTTCATGACATTGTTTTGAGAGGTGACTTGGAAGGATTGCTTTTTTTACTATCGGTTCGCGTCAACATTAACTCGCGAACTTCTGACACAGCGAAATTGACGCCACTTCATCTGGCTGTTCAAACAGGTAATTTTATTTTTCCGTTTGGTTTTTAAATTCAAGTTTCTTCAATTGATTACTGGTTTTCATTTAAAGGTAAAGACGAAATGATCCTGCGTAATTTGATTGTGGCCGGGGCAGGCCTGAATGAGCGCGGTCCACGCCAGCAATCAGCTCTGCACATGGCGGCCGAGCGTGAAGACGGTGCTGTGCTGACGAGTATTTTGCTAGACGCGGGAGCTGACTGGTCGGCACTTGACGATTGCGGAAATTCAGCTCTCCACACGGCTGCACGGCTTTGTCACGTCGGTGTTGCACAGGTGCTCTTGACTCAATCACAAGTTGACGCTGAGTCGCGTAACATGCGTGGCCAAAATCCTCTCCATCTGGCAGCAGGAAGTGGTCGTGATACATCCGCTAGTCTTCTAAGCCTATTTCTGCAGTGTATGCCTCAGTACCCGATCAACGCACCCGACATCGACGGCAATTCGCGTATAACTCGATTAGCGTCTTTCCTGGTTCATGCAACATGCTCCATTCTGTTTCTTTTTTTCTCTCTTGAATTCTAGCTCTTTTATTGGCCTACATGAAAGGAAACGTGGCCTTGTGCAAAGCTCTCGTTCGAGCCGGTGCATGTTTGGCCGCTACCAATAAGAGTGGTGTTTCAATATTCAATTATCAATTGGCTACCAAACAGTTACTTGTTAGGTAAACTTTAAGTAAATTGTCACAGTCAATCAATATTATACAAATTCTTTTATACGGGCAGATTGCTAGAACAACTGAATGAAGAACCGCCATGGGCTGAACACGATTATTGCATGGAGTGTGGCAACAAATTTGGCATCACTACTCGCAAACACCATTGGTAAAAATTAACTGTTTAAAAATTCTTTTTAGGTATCGAAGTAATTTTCCTTTATAATAGTCGGCATTGCGGAAGGATCTTATGTAGTAAATGTTCGGATCAAGTGGTACCTATCCTCAAATTCAACTTGAGTAAACCGGTTCGAGTGTGCCTGTTGTGCTCTCAAGTACTGTGTTCTGGGGTTCCATCTCCATAATGTTCCCATACACTCCAGTCGCCATTAATTTGAATCTTTTGAATTTTTCACGGATAAATTATAAAATTGAAAGTTGCAACCAAAAGAGAATTATAATACATCCGTTATGTATCAACTGTATTTTTTTTTTAAATTCGGTTCAACGAGAAGTGAAGTAGTGAACATATTCATGGTTTGCGAATTGCGATTTACTGGAGTTGGAAATATAATGATTCCATCAGAAGGTTAGAACAAGGTCCTTGGGTATACGCCTTCGGGTTTAGCAGTTTAGGTTAAAATTTTTTTTTAAAGATATATGGTGTGCGACTTTGGTGCGGTATGCCCACCACTCGCACTAATTTTTACATGAATTAAGAGAGAAAAATAAATTTAAGATTAAGACAATAAAAACCTCACTATCACTCACTCCTGTCAGAGAGAGAAAATCAAAATTCAAACTTTTGAACGAATTCAATTCGGTATACAAAGTATACCCTCAGGGATAAATGCGCACCAAACATGCAGTTGCCCTAAGACTAGAAAATCTACACATGGGGATTACGGAAAAAATACATAAAAAAAAACTTAAACAGATACGGACGAAAATATCCAGTAGTGCTGTAAGAAATTAAGTTAAGAAGGTTACCGAAATTTGGAATAAATCGGTCAAGTAGAAAAAAAGAAGATAGCAAATAACGAAACTGACAATAAACCTTTTGGAGCCCAACTCCAAGAAAGGTATCGATTACTACGATACGATACTACGATACGATACATGATCAGAAACTTAAGAGCCTTCGGTATACTTAGAAGTATAACCCTCAGGGAAAACAATCACAAGTTGACGATAGCATGGACTAATCTAACTTAAGGACTGGACTCTTTCCCTATCTCGCCGTGTTATAGGCTGTCAAGTGGGCTTTTTTAAGCAAAAATTAA
This sequence comes from Daphnia galeata, assembly GCA_030770115.1. Taxonomy (NCBI): domain Eukaryota; kingdom Metazoa; phylum Arthropoda; class Branchiopoda; order Diplostraca; family Daphniidae; genus Daphnia; species Daphnia galeata. The sequence continues at coordinate 3,238,721 of CM061118.1, forward strand.
ATAAAACACCGTTAAATAGGGTTTTTTAAGGCGATTTCAACTACTTCAAACATTCATAACAAAAATTAAAATTAAAAGAGGATATTTGAGTTTTAGTTTTCGGAGAAGGTGAAGTTCGGCGACTTGACCATTTCGCCATCTATCCACCAAACACCCCAAGCTCTTACAAAAATGTCTGCAGGCGGCCAAAATTAAAACCAGCCTTTTTTTTTGTTTTTGCTCATTAGCATAATAGGGATAAGACCGATAAAATTCAAAAAAATAATGACTTATACTAAAATTAAGAGAAAAAAAAATAAAAAATATTTCAAATTTAATGTTTGCTTCGGAAAATTTATTTTAGAAGTTATTAAGCGTTAAAGTTTCGATCACGTGACTTTCCTCCAAAAAGAAGGGGGGGCCTAAAGTCACGTGACTTTAGAGCATTAGCGGTGGTCCAATTTACAACCAATAGGAAAAGATCACGTGACTGGCAGCTTGGCTTTCCTATTGGCTTTCCTTTTGACAGCTTGGCTTGCCTAAGTTAAGTACTGTGTAAACTCTTAGTCTGACTGTGTATGTGAAATCTGAAATGTCAAAGAAAATTCCACGAAACAAGCTATGTTCCACGAAACAAGCTTTTCCCAATCATCATAACATACTTGACAACATCCCTCCCCTTCTTGTCACTCACTAATAAACTTTGTTTTCTTACATAACTGTGCTTCTTAACTACAGATCAAGGACAAGGCAAATTTGTCTGTGTACTTCCATCGGAACCCTGGTAGCACGCCTCTATCTATAGGATGTACGTCTCCCATCTTTGTCAGCCGAGTGAGATATCTTCGCCAACGTCAATAGGATCTAACGTCTAAGTACTAATGTCGCGCTGTAAGACATCCAAATGGGTACGGCTTACAGCCGTCTTCGGAGCCGTCTATAGGATATCCGATTGTGGACAGCTCATGGATGTCACCATGAGTTTATTCTTCGACATACTTTAAGTGTCCAGAATACATCCACATCCCGTTTTATTTAGAATGAATATAGACTTGATTTAGACTTAGTCCGAACCAGTATCGCCGCCCCAGTGACATTAACAACTAACGAGAAAACTTGATTCAAAACTTGATTCTTGTTTATTAAATGGACATCATCTTTACAAAAAAAAAATATATGTTGCTTGTACGTTTTTCTCACAGCGCGCTTTCACAGCACTCGTCATCTAAGTTTTCCCCATTTTCTGGTTCCAATTCAAAATCAGAATAATCTTCTTGCGAGGACATTTCAACCTTGCTGTTGTTGTTTAGACAGTGACTGCGCGGAATGATTGAGAAAAGAATGGTATCGATGTACTACAGCTGGGTTTGGTTAGGTATCGATAGTTGGAGTTCTAAAAAAAAGTAATGGCGGAAGAATAGATCTCCCTGGCTGTTTTCAAAATCGGCCGCTAGAAGGCGTGGCGAAATGACGTCTGTCAATGGCGAAAATCTTCAGAAAATGACGAAAAATTTTCAAGATTTTCAATTGCCAATATCTCTGGTAATAACCGTTTAAAATAAAAACGGGGCGAGATGTCTCTGGAGGGGGGCAAAATCTTTCATTCTAAACAATTAGATTTTTTTTAAAGGGCTGGTTTGCCCGAAAACTGATGTCAAAAATCAGTAAAAACGCTAAAATTTCTGGGGTGGTCTCTTAGTTTTTATTAAATAACTTAAAAACTATACTAGCTAGAAAATTGCGGATTTCACCATTGTGTTTTCCGCAAAATTCTGCACAAAATGGTTTATACGGGGACTGGCTGCGATGCCTTCGTCACCCTTTTCCGAAAATTGTAAACCCCCCAAACCCCCAATTTTGGCCTGATTGAGTGGTGGACTCAGTGTTAAAATATCGGGTTTTCGAGAAATGGAATTAAAATTATCTTGAAGACAAACTGTATTACGAATAACCTTCGAAACATGAAAATGCGAGTAATAAGAAGCTTCGAAAGTCTTCCTCTTCAAGAAATAATTGTAGTTCATTTAAATAGTATCTTCTTGCGAAATTGTTTTTCCTTAATTCAACTACTTATATTGCTTTGTGACGTTGACGCGCCATCCGCAAATAGTGCTTTTTACACTTCGTGATGCCATATCGGCTTGCAAACGCTCCTGTAATGGTAGGGCAAAAATAATATTAAAAAACAAATAGCAAAAAGAAAAACTCTTTACCCGGTTCTTTTTCTGAACAGAAATGATTTTATACCTCTCCATATCTTTTCTGTAGGGGAGACTGGGGTTATATGGTACGCTGTACTATGTGAAACAGTGAGTTAAAAAATACTTAATGTAGTTTTTAAATTCTAAAATTAATACATGATGTTGTTCAAAGGTATCTACTTTGTTCTCTAAAAAATCATTACTTTTGTACATTAAGTTTTTTAGTTTTTTAAGAAATAAAAAAAGCCCCAAAATATTCTTAAAAAAAAAAGTTGTTTTTCTAAGAATTTCTCGAAGTAACTATGTTTTTTTAGAAAAGTGAGATAGCAGAATGATAGTTTGGTCTTTTGTCAATAATTCCCCACAAAAATAAAATTTTTGAGTTGAAAAATGAGCTAGTTATAAAAGTTTCCCCAAAAACATTTTTTGTGGTTTTGTGGGGTGAATTGGTACTAAAACGGAATGGCCGATAGGCGGAGCTCAGTGCTGCCAGTGGCAATTCAGAGAACTTTTCTCCTTCAAGAGAACTTTTTGTTTTTTATAAGAAATGTTTTTAATTATACGAGTATACCAAAAACCTTAGCGAAATACAAATACTATACGAAAAATTCTATTTCACGATATTTTTAAAATTAATTTATCTTTATTCTAAAGTGGAGAATTTAGTGTGTTTCACATAGTACAGTATCCTTCAAAAAAATCCGAGGGGGTACTTCAGAAAAATTCGCCATCTGTCGATGGCAATATCAAATCTATCAACCTTTTTCGGTTTCCACACTATTCCACAGTTTACCGATGTTTGTTTATAACTTCACATTGTCACATTGTGTCGTTGCAGTCTTTTTGATTTTGGCCGTTTTGCGTAAGTAAACAAATCAAACACTACCAACAGAGAATTAATTTTTAACATTTATTTAACCATGTGGTTGTGATTACATAACATGTGATAAGTTTTATGTGTTATTGTTACTCTATTGCAGGCATGAGGCTTGGCAAAAGTTATCGTTCTAACATTTGGTTTATAGTTTGTGTATTCAATGATAAAATTACATTACTAGCGAATTACAATGAAAAATTTCCCTCATATTCTTTTTTTATATTACTTAGTTCATTAGGTTCATCTCAGAAACACCTGACCTGGTTCAATGCCCAGATTATGTTGTCACACATGCAAGATTTGTTGGAACAGACTGGTATTTTGACACGTAAGAAACATTTGGTATTCTTTGTATTGTAAAAAAATGAGTAAATAAATGTTAATTTCTTGCAGGTTTGGAAAATGTTAGTTCCCGTGTGATGATTCTGCCTACCAATGATAATGTGCTGTCTACTGCGAAAAAGGAATCATTCAAAGTTGGTTAGAAATCTGCTTGTCACCTGTCTAACTATATAGTAATCAGCTTTACTAAATCTCATTAAATCTATCAAAATTTGTTTATTATTAGTCTTCTTGTATTTCATAACTGCTGAGAGTTTATTTATATCACTTTATCATGACATCGTAGAGTGCCGTTTTTTTCTTACGTGGAACAGTGCAGTGGTCCTGTTTACAAACTTGTCGGCTTGTTTGGCCGCCCTTACCGTACTCATTATTCACAAGTTTTCCGAAGCCATCCAAACAGTTTCAGAGATTGATGCGGTTGATGAGGCACTGATGGTCTCCGAACTTTTGAAGGAGTTGAAAGGTCTCGCAATGAAATCCGATAGACAAATTTAGACGTTGTGCTCGCTTGCATATTTAACAAAGGGGTACGGAGTCTAAGAATTTACTCTATGAGATATTTGAATATTTATTTTTGCATTATTCATGTTTCAGACAAAAGGCCGAATGATGGAACAAGCCGAAGAAGACGATAATTCGAAAGAATCTGAAGCAAGTGAGAAATCGATTGACCGCGCTGGAGACGTCTTACTTGTCTTGGGCACTGACACCTTAAGAGTTTGCGCCGAATTTTCCGTCACCTATTTTATCCGTTTTTTTTTTTTTTTTTTTTTCAATTCAAACTTATGGCCCCCATGCAAGTGCATCCATGCTCGATCAGCTGGATTATTTGCTATGGTCCTTATGAGGAGACACACTCCATCAACTGGAAGCCGGAATTATTAATATGGCGTCGTTATTAACTTGCCATGTCCTATACCGTCAATACAACTTGAATTTTAAACTTATAGTCGATGCATTTTGTTTTTTTATTGAAAGAGGGATTTGCAATAGCTTGTATGCTCTTTATGAACAACTTAAATTTTGCTAACATTATGTAGCCGACATAATATCGTGAATGTTCTAGGAAATCAACTGATCAAATATATTTTAAGAGATTTGGAAATTCTCAAAATTAATGATAATGATTCTGAGGAATCGATTTTTTTTTGTTCTTAGACAAAGGGACAAAAATTGCCTAAAGCTTTACTGTTGAAAAATTCTCCTCCCTAATTTTGTTTAGTTGGGTAGGAAAGGGCATGACAAAATTGTCTAAGAATTTCAGACGACCTTGGTGTATCGTGAGTGACATACAGTCAACTTTTTGTCACCCTGCCCTTTTTTTTTGTCGTTGGATATTGTCTTGTCTACTGAAATTATGTCTGAAAATAGAAAAGAGGGAATGGTTATATTAAAACTTCCGAAAAATGGGAAAAAAGGAGGTCAAGAAAGAAAAAGGCCAAAAGGGAAGCATGAAGGACGAGAAAGGTGGCCCACCGATCGTGTATACAAACGACATTCACCCAATGCCCCAAGCTAAAATTCTCATTTCATTTCATTTCTCATTTTTTCGCCCAGAATCACCGAAGAAGTATTCGAAAAAACTCGAAATTGCTTGTATAGTTTTTTAGGGAAAGACATGAACACTAGAAAAGACCTGCTTTTTCTATGAGTAGGCCTAATCATCTTCGATTAGTTATAGAAGCGAATGGCTATTGGACGAAATATTAAATTGAATAAATAAACAACTGTTTTAAACATGGCCAAGATTTATTTAGTTTTCATATTAGCTGTTAAAAGACTAACAATTTAACAATTTTTCTGGTTTAGTCGTTATAGGTCTATACAGGAAAATATATGATCTCTTCTATACAGACTTGAAGTTCCAAGTAGTTACTTGACCATTTGCATAGACTCCAAAAACAACCTGTTATAATTAGACGATCATTTAGTGATGACTTAATATCACATGCAGGCGTAATTAATTCTTACCTGATTTAAAGCATCCGAGACAACTCCTCGAACAGCGTTACGGGTAAACGGCAAATGAGATGACTCCTCAGTATTCAAGCGAAGATATGTGGCACGATGAAGCCCTGATTGCAAATTGTAACGATCAATATGTCCTGAGTCATAATCAACAATTGCAAGATTTCCAAAAGCCGAAATAGTTACCCACTACATAGCGATGAAAAAATAAATAAATAAATTGTAATAGGATAACTATAGCCTTAAACTAACAGTAGCGGATGTCTTTCGTAGAGCCATATTGTCGAAAAAACGTTTAAGTGTCAGCTCGTGTTCACCCATTGCTTGTCGATGGAATGACCATGTCGTCACCTCTGACTGATGACGATGGACAGCTGCAATAGAAACCCACTCTTTAACTCGAACAGGATCTTAAAATTTAAGATTTAAGATTAATGAAGCAAAAGACGGAATTTAGCAAAAACGGAGAAATTTTTATCATACTAGATGCAAAATTGAATGATGATCGGTGGCATTTTTGGACCGGCCTTCTCTAGACCAACTCGTCTGGCTTTCTTTTGATTATAGTGGGCAGTGCCTAAGTTTTGCTGTAGAAGAACAGCAGCAGTTGAGAAAGTTCGTAGAGAAGAATGCACATCATCATTGGTTAGCAGAATTGTCACACGGGAACTGAAATTCTCCAAACCTGCAAGAAATTAAAATTTATCTACTCATTTATTACAATACAAAGAAAACCACATGTTTTTTACGTGTCAGAATACCAGTCTGTTAAAACAAATCTTGCGCGTGTGACATCATCTAGACATTCAAAAAGAATGTTGGGTGTTTCTGAGATGGACCATTGGACCTAATAAACTAAGTTATAAAAAAAGAATATGAGGGAAATTTATCATTTTAACTCGCTAGTAATAGAATTTACCAATGAATACACAATAAACTATAAACCAAATGTTAGAAGATAACTTTTGCCAAGCCAAGCCACATAAAACTTATCCCATGTTATGTAATAACAACCACTTGGTTAAATAAGTGTTAAAAATTAATTCTCTGTTGCTAGTGTTATATTTGTTTACTCACGCAAAACGGCCAAAATCAAAAAGACTGCAACGACACAATGTGACAATGTGAAGTTATAAACAAACATTTGGTAAACTGTGGAATACTGTGGAAACCGAAAAGGTTGATAGACTTGATATTACCATCGACAGATGGCGAAATTGTCTTAAGTACCCTCCTCGGATTTTATTGAAGGATACTGTACATCCCCCTGTCCCATATAAACCCCAATTTTGTCCACGCCCACTTTTTTTTTCGCAACTTTATAAATCGGTAGAGGGTAAACTAACGACTCAAACATAAAATAAAAAATACTGGAGATAGACAAAAGTAAGACGAATATAATAAAACATTTATTTTACAAATCGGATGATTAGGAAACGGCCTACACGATAAAAACAAAAACCGGTCCAAATAACCCCAGTCTCCCCTATTTAGCTTAGCCTAAAGGGGAAATATTATAACAATATTTACATAAATAATTAGAATTTTTTTACTTACTTTTTCTGCTTCTTGCTTAAATTCATTCTGGTAGTTATAGGTCAGCTCTCGCCATCTTTGGCCCATAAACTCCATTTTTTGCCCAAGCTGAAGTCGCTGCTGAGAAAACATGGCATAGCCCGATGAAGGCGGCTTAACAGGCTTACCATCAAACCTAAAACACAAACACAGCATAATGATTTACAAAAAAGCTGATTATACAGCAAAATTTGTTATTAAAGTACCGATCATAGATTTTTTTCTCATCTCTCGTAAACACAGACTTTTTTCCAGTAACCATGAAATCCGGATTACTTTCCTCGAACCTTGAAAGTTTCCTCGAAGACTGAAAAGTAATGTTTGTTCCAACTCAAAATTATTCCAGGACACAAGAACAACGGTATGAGGTTACTTTTAAAGCAATTTTATTATAAACCAAAGCGATATTGCCTTGAATGCAATTACTTTGAAATATGAAAAAATAGACAATGCTTCTGTATTTTAATCTCTGAAAGACATCTTTTGTTCATGCTCCAATTCGCAGCTGATTCTCCATAGGAATTTTTCTACTTCTGGATAAGTTTCCATGGTTTCATTTAATGAAAAAAAAATTAAAGTACCCATGCAATAAGGTAATGAAGAATGCAATACCTATTCATTGGCTTTTGCACAACAGAATTTTTTAATCACATATTTGTTGGCCTCGGACATAACATCTTTTGTAGATTCAGGCAGCGCCACCAGTGGCAAGCAGAAAAATTCAGAGAGGGCTAGCCTTCAGTCACACGTACTCGGGCAGTCTAACTTATTACATGGTGTCAGGAGTAAAGTTGATTCAGTTGAGTCAGCATGGCGATATTTGCATCCACCGCTATCCTTCACGTCTGACGGTGATCTTCCTTCGAAATGGGCTCTATGAAAAAAGCAGTTCGAGTGGTATCTGAAAGTCACAAAGAAAAATAAAGACGACGAGGATGTGCAAGTAGTTGTGTGCGATCATTTTCAGCCAAGGAAAAGTCAGACTTTCGAATGATACAAGTTTCTCACTCGTCATCAGGGGGAGGGGGAGTCAGCATGTTAGTCATTTCTGCTAAAACTGCAATCTGTCAATGAGTACGATGCACGTGACTCAATCTTACGTGACCAAATAGTGATTGGTGTTGCTGACGTAAAGACGCGTGAAAAATTGGTGCCCTCAATTCCCCATAATGGGATACCCTGTTTTTTTCAAAATTACGATAAAGCAAATGAGACAAAAAAAGTACAACTTCTGGATTTACAAAAATAAATGTATTATACAAAAAAATTTCCTTTTACAAATACATTTATTTGTTTTTTTGTTAAACTAGCATTTGTTGATTGTACGTAGTCCTCTAATTGAATTTTAAAAAAGTTACAACAATATTTGAAACAACAAGAACAAGAACATGCATTTTACCTTGCAATTAGTTTGCTTGAAAAAAGCTTTTCAACCATAGTTCTGCGTCAATTAATACATTCTTTAGAGTTTTATACTTTAATATCTGGGACTGAAAGACAAAATTGATTAACAAAAAATAATATTTTTAATAATTTTAACACTTACTTGTATAATTTGCCAATGGGTGGCACAGTCCAATGCAGTATAGTCCTTGAAAGAAATCTAAATAATAATTTTTGCATTGGTCCAAATGACGTCACACTCGTCTAGCGCACAGTATTCTTGTCACTCAAAGGCCGGCCGCCGAAAGTATTTTTACTAAGCCATTGCCCCATTTAGTTGTCATGTTTGACTCCCTTTATTCCCTCTCTTTATTTAATAAAATTACGTTTGATTTCGCCAATGACAAGTAGTCAAAATGACCTGTGCACTTTGGAAAGGTCGTTAAATAAAAACTTGAAAATTAATCGAAGAAAAAACTGTTCCCGTTGCGTTTTGCTGAGTGACGGATCAGTTTTATTTTAAAGAAAGAAAAAATGTCAGGACTTTTTTGTTTGAAATTGAAGGCATCCGACACTTACGGAGTGGCCACGCTCTTATTCGTCTACCTATTGCCTTTGGCGTTTTTCTCGTTGTAAATGTAATATGACGACCTTTAGACACTGGTTCCCTGTTTACCGAGGAGATACTCTTGGTCGCAGGAATTTTCAAACAAATGGAACGGATTTTCACTGGTATTATACCAACCAGAGTCCTTTCTTGTAAGAGAATCGAATATCCTGATTGAATTCCCTACTTATTTTTGTTATTATTGTTTTTCGAATTGGGAAACAACTTTTAGTTGTGATAATCCATAGGGTGCGTCAAAAGATTCGATTCTCCGTCGTGCCAAGGTAATTACAATTGTATTCTTCTAATCACAAAAACATTTTCAATTTTTCTAAAATAATCGAGGTTCTCTTCACTGACAAAGATTGTACCACAATCGATGCTATTAAGCAACAATTTCCGAATATTCATTTGCTTTGCCACTTACACGTATTGACGGCAGTTGACCGTCATCTAAAAACCTACGGATTTTAACCATGCTTCCAGCAAGAAATATACGAAATCTTCCGAAAAGGACTATACGCTGACTCCACAGACAAATTCTTGAAGTGTCAAGAATATCTGGTGTTTTAAGTAAATATAAATTTGCTGTAGTTGCTTTCTAGTTACTAGTATAAATATTTGAATTTCTATAGAGGATGTGAATCTCGGCAATTACTTTGATACATTTTAGTTCAGTGAAAACTGGGTAAACACTTAGCCAATCAAATAGAGAAGAGGTTTATGTACATTAGGAAACCACACGACTAATCGCATTGAAAGGTATGACCTGGGTTTAACGCCCATTATCCCTGAGGGTTATACTTCTAAGTATACCGAAGGCTCTTAAGTTTCTGATCATGTATCGTATCGTAGTATCGTTTCGTAGTAATCGATACCTTCTTGGAGTTGGGCTCCAAAAGGTTTATTGTCAGTTTCGTTTTTTGCTATCTTCTTTTTTTCTACTTGACCGATTTATTCCAAATTTCGGCAACCTTCTTAACTTAATTTCTTACAGCATTACTGGATATTTTCGTTCGTATCTGTTTAAGTTTTATTTTATGTATTTTTTCCCGTAATCCCCACGTGTAGCTTTTCTAGTCTTAGGGCAACTGCATGTTTGGTGTGCATTTATCCCTGAGGATAAAAGTTTATCTATATTCGTTCAAAAGTTTGAATTTTGATTTTCACTCTCTGATAGGAGTGAGTGATAGTGAGGTTTTTATTGTCTTAATCTTAATTTATTTTTCTCTCTTAATTCATGTAAAAATTAGTGCGACGTGGGGTGGTGGGCGAAGCCCACCGCACCAAAGTCGCACAGCATATATCTTAAAAAAAAATGTTTAACCTGAACCCGAAGGCGTATACCCAAGGACCTTGTTTTTCGTTCCTCATATATCTTCTCTCTTTATTAGTCAGGGAGCCCTTGTCAAAGTAAACACATACCTTTAAAAAAGAGAAGGTTTGATAATAAAATATGGTTATTGGGGTTATTAGACACAAGAAATGCCATTTCTGTGGACTGGTGGCCATCGCGTTCAAATGTGAAACTTCGTGAAAGTCGTCGTGAAAAACGGAGTTCGTCAAATATGGTATTTTTATTAATTATTTCAATTTTCCAAAACCTGAATTGTATTAACTTGCATTTAATCTTTACGTGAACAATTTTTCAAAACATTCTATTGCATACTGTTGAAAACACATCTACAATATGATTTTGAGCACCCCGTTTTCACAGTTCCGTGTTTAACACGGCGCTTATCCAGAAACCCCCTTCATTAAAAAAATCATACCTCTGAGACCGTTGCCCCATTCCCATTTATATTCAGCACACTTAAAGCTGAGATAACAATAAATACGACAAAAAAGAATATTTCGAGAAGGGGACTTTTGTTCTATTCTCATAATCGGTTTTAAAACCCCCATTTTAAATTCATGAATTCATGAGGAAGTACTAAAATTGGGAATTTTTTTAATGAATTTTAAAACGGGTAACCCAAATGTTGGCCAGGATAACTCTCTATTGCGTGATAAGGATAACCTTGCGGCAAACCTTAAATTTGAAATAATTTGATTAGTAATTTATTGTGAACCTTGTGAACTTTAAATTTCCCGCCAAATAAATGTATAAAAAAAATATATGAATGAATGAGCAATAGTGGGTAGTATTGTCATCGTCCGTAATTGGGCGGTTGATCAGGAAATCGACGAAGAATTCCCCATAAATGGGATATGATAATACGATTACACAAGAAAATAGATTATACAAGACAACACGGAGAACAATGGGGCGGCGCTTTAGAGATTGCAATATATACCTTGAGGCTGCGCATAAGGAGTAGAGGACGAGGCGGAAGAGGAGGGGATCGGCTGTGAGAATGACGAGTAGGGTGACGGCAGGTGAGGAGGTGGGAGCGGGCCACCATTTCCACCACTGTTGCTTCCGCTACTGCTATTACTCCCGGGTTGATTCGAGTAAAGACCGACAGTCGGGTACGGTCCGCCAGATGACGAGGAGGCAGCAACTGCAGCCAACGCTGCAACTGATCCTGGTTCCCAACCGGGCAGCGACTCTCGTTTGCTGGCACTGATATCGGTCATGTTTTCGTTGTTTTCGTTTGTTGTTGTTTTGGTTGTGGCGTTCAGCAATTGAGTGCCAAACGAGATCGTGGCCAATTAGATTACGGTGAGCTAATTTCAATGCATTTTCTCGACAGTCATTCGTCACGTATAGACGACGCATGTAGTGTGATGACGTTGATGATCACTTTTCAATCAAGTTTCGTAAGGCAAAGAAAATGGCCGCTGCACCACACAAGACACTCGTAGCACTATACACTCGTACAGACGCCCCTTTTCTTGGGGCTAACTCACAAGAAATGGACGCCAAAATTATCCTGAATGTTGTGATGAAAGATTGTTGTGGATCGAGGAAGGTGAACAGACGCGGGAAATAGACGGACACGTTGAAGAAGGATTGAGACGGGCAGCGGCAGAGTTTTGGCCGCACCTTATCGAACGCGCAATGGCGGTAAACTGGCCAGTAACTCGGGGCCAGACTTTAGTCAAGCCATGGCCAAGCTTTGGCCTGACATTTCTTACAGGCAAACGACGCGAACGGAAGCCAGAGAGAGCAACGCCATCTGTAAACTTACAATCAACTACGATTCGGCCATCTAGCGGCTTTTAGAGTATTCAGCGTTGTTAATCACACAAGATGGCAACAAATGTAAACCATGATTTTCATCATTCGTTAAAATATAAAAATAAAACTGTAGGCAGCGTACGTACGCCGCAAGGTACCGAAAGGGATTGGAATTTAAATTAACTTTAATTTTACCAATAAATAATATAAATTTACGACAAAATGCAGGCATCCGTTATTGGGGTTGTAAGGTTCCCGTTGGAATATAAAAAACATTAATTAATATCTCAAAGTTTTAAGTAAATATATATGCAGCTTATACTAACTCCGTGCGATTAATTAATGACTCAAAGTTTTTAGTAATATATATGTAGCTAATAATACAAACACCCGTTCGACTTTGATGCTGCAGGGCTGGAGCCCCGCCGCCCCACGCCAAAGGGTCAATCCACGCGAAATCGACCAATGCCGTGCGCGACCAAATCACCGATTTTCATGAAAATTTAACCACCTACTGGTGAAGACGTCATGATTTTATGGTGTAAATTTTATTTTTTTTCAAACAATACAAAAAAAGATATCGAATTTTAAACTTTTTCGTCTTTTCAATTTTTTTTTTTTGTTTTTCAGTCTTTCCCTCGCCATTTTTCACATCCCCTTGGTCACTTTCCCCCCTTTTTTTGCCGGGAATCACCCTCGAGGGCAAAAAAGGGGGGAAAGTGACGAAGGGGGTGTACAACAACAACAAAAAAATGGCGAGGGAAAGACTGAAAAACTCAAAATGTTTCTCATCTTTGGAGGGCTACCAAGACTTTAATTTTAAAAAAACCTCGGCGATTTTTTGAAGGGATATAAACGAACATGTTAATTTGCTGTTCGTGAAATCCAAAAATAAAAATTCAAAAGCCGTTTTAAGCTATGCGAATTTTCCTGCAGGACCCATTGGGAACTGATAAATGGTTAAAAACGTAGGTTAATTCATTTTTTTTATATATTTCAAAAATGAACTTTGTTAATATCAATAAATTAAGTTTATTTGCTAAGTTTTTGAAAATTTTCATTAGTATTTATCAAGACTAAATTTAAAAAAAGGAAAACGCGCAAAACGCGCAAAACGAAAAGACGAAAAAGATTAAAATTCGATATCTTTTTTTGTATTGTTTGAAAAAAAAAAATTTACACCATAAAATCATGACGTCTTCACCAGTAGGTGGTTAAATTTTCATGAAAATCGGTGATTTGGTCGCGCACGGCATTGGTCGATTTCGCGTGGATTGACCCCAAACGGGGACGGGTCTTTATCTAAAGCTAATATTCTCTAAATATCCATTTAGATATTGAAATCCTGAATCAATATTGAATGAGATATTAGAATCCTGATTTAATATTGAATGCGATATTGAAATACGCTTCGTGGCGGGGCAATCCGCAAACTGTTGAATTATATAAGCCCCGTCACCCTATGTCGTAATAAATTTTTACTTTGCAGTGACGGTAGAAATTAGGTTAGGTGGAATTGTGCCCATAACTAGGCCTAGTTATCAGCCTAGAGATAAAACTATAGGCAGTAACTTAATAAATGATTGGATTTCTCGTTTAATCCTATCCTATTTCAAGTATAACGTTTCCTTTTAATATTATTTATCCCTGCCATATCCCTGCCATTTATCGTCTGCTATAACAGCTACTGAAATTCTGTCAAAAAGTAACAATTTCTCCGTCTGATCAAACGCCTGAATAGATTTCAGCCAAATTTTCAGAAAAGATGTAAAAAATTCTCAGCTACGCAGTAGTGTTATTGAAATGTAATAAAAATGTTGATTACAATCAATAATTGCAAAAAACTAGTGCATCCATCTATGGAGTGTTACGAGAACTGCAAAAAGCCATCTGTGTAGTGTTACGAGAACTGCAAAAAGCCATCTGTGTAGTGTTACGAGAACTGAGGGTGCCCATGTAAAAACCATACCAATGTAAACCATACGGCAAACGAAACTTTGACCAGTAACCCTTCGGGTAATTTATGAATAATTATTCGATTCAATTTGAATCGTTTCAAGAGTGTGCGAATAAGTGTCCCTTATCAAAATACAAAAGGAAGCGCTTATTAAACGCCTTTTTTTCCCGCCTTTATTAAACGCTCCCTGGCGACAAAGAATAGAAGCCCGAAAGGGGAAGTGGCAACGTCGGTTTTAATATTAATAGGCGTCAGATTTTCTTTTACTTGGCTGTGCGTGACAGATCCTGGTCAATTTGAATAATTCGTACAGTTCCGTTTGCCTAGAGAGTTTGGACAAGGCAACTCGTTGAGGACAAAGTAAAAATGTCGCTTACCTTTGCTCAAAGAGGGAGACCACCCCCTTCCCCTGCTCAGATCCATAAGGTGAGGATTGCTTCCTTCCAACTGCGACGTCATTCACGTCATGGGCATCAATAACCGTTATTTCTTTTATCTCTTGGTCGTCACTTCATTACACCGGTTCCTTTTTTTCATTTTTGTAGTTGCTGGATGAAAACAGTCAACATATAATGACCATTCAGGATTACCAAGCTAGAGGAAAGACACACGAGTGCCTACAGTGAGTATCCTTTGTGTATCGTAAGCCTGATTGCGTAATAATGTTCCCATTATCCTTGCAGAGTTGAGCAAATCCTTCATCGTAACTTGGTGTATTTGGCATCTGTGGCCGATCCAGCCCAGAACATTCAAACACTTCTCCCTGTAAGTTCGGAAACAATATTTTTGAAGAATTCAATTTATTTCAATTTGTTTTTTTCTTACAGGCTCCTCAAGGCATGCCCAACACTCCTGGCAATCCACCTCAAGCATCTGGCCCAAACAATCAGGATTCTGCATCTCCAGCTCCACCTAACCCTCAACAAGGTGGACCACAGGGTCCACCAGTCATTCATCGGCTGCCGTCACAGACAAGTCTCTCGCATCCAATCGCCGCTCAGCAAGTTCACCAGTCGCATTCAAGTCCAATTTTACCCCAACAGCAGTCGTCGCAGTACGCCGTGGGCTACTCACATTCTCAGTCGGGTTCTCCAGCGTCCTACCATCCAGTCAGTCCACCTCTACGGCCAACGCAATCCACGCCAGGTCCACAGTCGTCGCAGTCTGCCGTGAGCTATCCGCCCTACCATTCAGGTCCTCTTTCGTCTCAGCAGCAGCAGCAGCAATCGCAGTCCGGCCCGGTCTACCCGCCGTATCCACCGGGTCCCGTACACTCGCCGTCGCAGTCAAGTCCGGCTCTCTATCCACCGACGGTGTCGTCACAGACGGCGCCCTACCAACAGCAATTGCACCCAGTCGGCGTCACCCCCTACGCTCACTCTCATTCGGGTCCACCACACCAGACGCAGTCGCCGTCGGTCGGCGGCTATTGGCAATTTCATCCCGGTCCGCCGCCTTCTCCTCAACAGCAGTCGCACTCGAGCGTCGTCTACACTCACTCCAGTGCCGGCTCCCATCCGCCATTTCATCCATCCAACTGTTCTCAGCCGTCGTCGCAGTCGTACCCGTCCATGGCTGCCCAACAGTCGTCGCCGACTGGCTTTGGCTACCCGCACTCTTACGCGGGACCGGCTCAGCAGACGCCGTCCTCACATCCAGGGCCCTTTCAACAGTCGTCGCAGTCTGCCGTGAGCTATCCGCCCAGCAATTCGGCACCGTCTCACTCCCAGTCGCATCCCGTCCCGTTTCAACAGTCGTCGCAGTCGCAGTCCGGCCCGGTCTACCCGCCTTATCCACCGGTGCACTCGCCGTCGCACTCTGGTCCGGCTCTCTATCCACCGACAGTCTCGTCACAGACGGCGCCCAACCAACAGCAATGGCACCCAGTCGGCGTCACCCAATACGCTCACTCTCACTCGGGACCACCACACCAGACGCAGTCGTTGCCTTTTGGCGGTCCCCAACAGCAGCAGTCGTCGTCGGTCGGGACTTATCCGTCTGCAAACAGTCTGGCAGCCAGTGGTCCAAGTCCCGTGACCTCACACCAGTCCCGCTCGTAAGCAGTAGATTGCATTTAGCCCGACACGGGACGTGGCAGTCAACTGCCAACGACCGACGGTCTTGTAACGAGTTTTTTTTTTTCAATTACCTTGTAAATCACCCTCTGTGGCGTTCTCACTTGTTTTTTGCCTATTCAATACATTCACTGTTTTGTTTTCGGGTACCTCACTCTTCAGATTGTTAGCCACCGTGTAGATAGAGAGAGAGAGAGCTAGAGAGTGAGTGAGAGAGCGAGTTTCAACGCCGCGACTCTCGAGCTCTAACGTAACGACTGCACCGACAGTCACTGCTCAACGTCACGTTTCCCATTCCACACTCTCTTCTTGTGTAATGTGCGTTTTTTAAATCAAAAGTTTGTTGGTGGCGGTGTTGTCGCTAGTCACTCATTACAATACGACACTCTAGTCTACGCTACAGACGACTTTATTTGTGACTAGACACACTCTGTTTTCTTCTCCCACCGCCAAAGTGGTCGTGGCTTCCGTTTTCTCCAAAAAAAAACCAGACGTTTGTTCAATCACTAGTCGTTTTCGTTTGCAGCCCTTGTTTCGCTCAACGACGTCAGTCTCAAAACTTTTAGTTTTGCTAGGGAATACTAGCAGACGATGCATTACACACTTGGGCCACCTCTAAAAGCTACATTCCTGTAGCAAACGAAGCAATGTTACATTAAATCGCTAATAGAATTTAATACAGCCAACTCTATAGTTCAACGGCCAACACACAACATTTAATAGCTGTTGCATGACTGGTAAATAATTGTTTAGCGAATGCCATCGCCAGTAATAAGAAGACTAATTTTTTTTTGAAAAAATTTGTTCTCATATCCCACGATAGTTAGCGATTGCAATCGCCAACGGACTGTGCCTATATACATTTACCATCTCTATTAATCATGGCAATATTATGCAGCACTAACATATATATTGCATATACATTATGCGATTGTAATCGCCGCTAAATGAAAAGGACTCTTCATCAACATGTTTAAATTGAATCTGCATCAGCCAGACGGTTAATATAGCGCTATGGCTATGAACTTTGATTGGTAACTCAAGGCACCACCACAGAGTTCCGGTCTCGTAAGTAGCGTAGATTAATTTTTTTTGACTTAAGTAAATACACTATTGAATTTAAAATAAATTTCGATTCTTTTGGTTTTTTTCTACAAAAAAAATTCTGAAAAATTTTTTTTTTTTCGGATGTCATGCATTCGCTAATAGAGATGGTATAGGCCTATATACCCCGACTGCTAGCGACGATTGCAGTCGCCAACATATATACCTGGTATATATTTGTTGGCCCAGTCTAATAGTGCTTTCAATCGCTATTCAAGGTGGGATATAAGACTTTAAGGTAAATGTTTAAAAACAAATCTTGTTGTTATTAAAAATTCTTTTTTTTTTTTAAACACGTCTTCTTATTAGCGATGGCATTCGCCAATAAACAGTTATTTACCAGTGATGCAACTACCAATAAATGTTGTCAGTTGGCCATCAGTGAACTAATGAATTTGCTATCAATTTTATTAGCGACATAATGTAACATTGGTTTACTCGTTAAGAAATTAGCGCCATCTAACGTTTCGGTTTAACATCGCTAATTTAGTCATATGAGAAGACACCCCGGGTCGGACCATGTGATTTAATCCATGTCTGTCAGCGGCTGCCAAAGGCCCTCCCGTAGTCCGATGTCATAATAATGAAATGAGAAAAAAAAACGAGAGAAAGCAACTCGAAATGAAGGAAAGTAAGACAAAAGGGAAAATAAAGCAAAAAAAAAATGAAGAAAAAGAAATAAAAGAAAAACAAAAGTGAAAAAAAAGGGGCGTAAAGTAATAATGAGTTTGCTTTTTTAAGTAAATTTGCATTGCGGAGCAAAGGGTGTGACTGCTCTATAAGGTGACCCTGTCGCCTCAAAGTTTGCGACTCGCCCAGAGTGGCCTTTTCTCTGAGCACGTCAAGTTGGTCGCAGCCTGCATCCAGACAACTCACATATTTAAATACATATATGGGACGGCGTTGTTGTTGCTCAGTTCCTTCGTCTACGTTCGCCACCGTGACGTTGATGCAGTCGCCTGGTCTTTGGCCCCACTACCAACAGAAAGTACTACCCACTGATTTGTGACCCCAATGACATGTCCGTCACGTACGATTTGAGCGTCACACATTTTTTTAATCTCCAAGCGCGCTCAACCAGGCTTACACTCTCGTGCTATGGGTTCATCTTCCTTTTTTTTTGGGTTTTTCCGTTTGTTCTTTTCTTCGTATTTCCGGGCCGAGCAGTGTCGATTGCCTCATTGCTGGCTCCGCTCTAAAAACTAGAGCGTGTCTCAGCCACTGGCTCAGAGCCAAGTTAGTTTGAAAACACTGACCAATGGCCGCCGTCAACTACACTACTAGGTCAGCGTCCAATGTTCGACACGGTTCCACTCTATTTGCGAGTCAAACTATTCCTTCACACAAAAAAAAGGTGCATTCGCCAGCGGCGCTCATGTCGGCTCTGTCTATACGTTTTTTTTTTTCACATTTCCCACCCCCCTCCCCCCCCCCCCCCCGTTCTCTTTGTCCCTTACTCTCAGCTTTGTGTTCAACGTCGACTCTTATGCATATTTAAATTTTTTTTTTCTCTCTCATTGTCCAAGCGAAAACAACGCGGACTAGGGGGGGGGGGGGGGGGGGTGAGATTTTTTGGTTTTTTCTTAATCTTTGTGTCGCGTTCGGCCAGCAGGTTGTCGCTCAGTTCAATGTCGTTGCTCAAACGAGTCGGACGCGTTGTTCGCTCAGCGTTCGTCACCTTTTTGCTTTTGCTGTCGTCGTGTTTTTAACTGTTTTTTCCATCTTGTCGCTTAGTTTGCTCTCGACTAGTGAGCCGACTCGCTCGTGACTAGACGACTCTGCATTACGGCCGTCTCTGTGGCTCTATGCGGTTCGACTTGGGGCTCGCCACCTAGTCGTGACTGTGTCGCACTCCCATTTTCATCTGCTATGTCGTCGTCGCCGTGAGCCAGTGGGTGACTGCAGCCTGCGTTACTCACGCGGTAGGCTAAGTTGAAATTTAATGTTTTTTTTTTCCTCTGCATAAGGGATTGTTTTTATTTTTTCTCAGTTTGAATGCATTTTTTTTTTGGGTTACTTTCTTAAATTCTCTAGCCATATATATAGAGTGTTTGTTGCGACATCTCTTGGCTCTCGTCGACTACACTCACACCGCCACCACCACTCACCGGGTGTTGACTAAACATTGTTTTGTTTTCCCACATTTTTAATTCTGTGGACGTTTGGCCGGACAGCTCTGCTGCGACGTTTGCCCTTTTTTTTAAAACGTTTCTTTCGTCGGGCCAAGTCTGCGTAAAAGTCAAATGGGTTTCTCTTTCAAAAAAGTAGAGTTTGTCTGCGAGTATTGGTGACTTGTTTTCCCTTTCGTTTTGCCTACCCTGAGCCGAGCTCGTTGCACAAGTGGCCCTATATTTGCCGTGTTCAACACGCGGCACGCACTTGCTGCCGACGTCTTTTGTTGCCTCTGTCGCGACGCGCAGCGGAGCGACCGACTGCACTTTGAGCGCCGTGTGCGTTTGCTCTCGTTTTCGTTTTGGGGTTTTTCTTCACGCAAGACTTTTTTTTATCGGCCAATGGCTACATTGGCTCTCTTGCGCAATGGTCGCAATGTCATAAAAAAGATGAATGCTAGCCATTAATTTTTTTCTTGTCTTACAGAAAGTGGGTCGAGCGAGGTGACTCTTGCTGTTTTGTTTAGTTAAACGCTGCCTGTGTCTCGGGCGAGCCAAACAGGTTGAAACGGACACCCATTGCCGCTCTATGCCACGGCCCGTTTTGTTGGTTGTCGGCGTCTGGCTCGCCGAGTAGCTGGGCGACTGTTTGGTCTCGACACTTGGACGATTCTGTCGATGGCAAGCACTAGCCGTCGCTCTCGTCGCGTCCACTGGACAAATGACTGTTATTTTTTTTCGGCCTGCGTTCGCGTGTGCATCCTTTGCCTCTTTTGTTGATTGCCTCTCTCTGCTCATTGCTGCTTACCATTTTGCACTTGCTTTACGCGTCGGCATTTGGTGGGGGTTTCACTTGTGGCCGGCTCCCGTTGTCCCGCTCCGCTGTTTGTCCTTCTCATTTCCTGTGCTTTCTTTGTCGTTTGTTTGTTGGGCGTCGTGTCGTGTCACAATTTACATATGTCATTCTACACGGGTGAGCCTTTTTTTTCCCGTTGGCAATTTCCTTGCGTTTTGTTTTGCATGTGTTTAACATGCGGCCGGCTCTCGAGTCGGCTGCACTCTGTGACTTTGAGTCGGACTCTAGAGTGTCCGCGCAGTCACCTCGTCGGGCGCCGTGTCGTGTCCAACATTGTTCCTGGTCGTTTTTTTTTTAACAAAAAGCTTTTCCACTTGTTTTTTTTTCCGATTCTCAAATGTCGCTTACAACGTTTTGCATAAAGGGCGTTTTACACGCGGCAAGTGGGTGGATTTCGCTCAGCTAGGTCTGCTTTTCAACAGTGTCATTGCACAGCTCATTGCTCACGTTGCGAGTCACACTTGGCACTCGTCCACTTTTGACTTGGTTTTCTGTTTGAGTCGTTTGCTGTCACTACTTTGTCGAGCCTTTCGCTGGGCGACGTGTTTTTCCATTTTGACTTACGGTACGTTTCATTTGCTCTGCTCACCTCGCGGTCTGGCTTACATTGCATTTTCAGTTTTTAGTCCGTGTTGGAGACTGAGTTACCAGCAGCTATCTCTAGTCGATGCGTGAAGCGTTGGGCAGTGCGTGGATTTCTCTACGCAAAGTTTTTGAGTCGCAGTCTTTTTTTAAGTTTACGTCGTCAATCGATGTACATTTCCTGTCTGTTATTTCCTCGTCAGAGATGGATTGCGAATTTTGTTACTTGGTTGTGGACGGCAGTTAGTTCCGTCTCGGGCCGTCACATTGACTTTAACTTGGGACTAGGCTTTTACAACAGTCTCTCTTTGCAAGTTTGAAGTAAATTTTTTTTGCCGACTTCGTTGCGATTGCTCTGATGTGGGCGTTGTTTCTTTTCCCGTCAAAAAAAAATTGTTTCTGGCGTGGGTTTCCCTCGTTGTCGACTACGACGTCGTCCCTTTTGTCGACGTTTAGTTGCTCAACTTTTTGGCTCTTTGTAGCGGGAACGCTGTGCCCTGTGCTCGAGGGCTACGCCCATATGTCGCATCGGTTCCGCCATGGGACGGCTGTTGGATTGCGTCGCTACGTTAGTTAGGTGTGTGTGTTTTCCTATTTGTGGACGCCGAGTGGTACCATTCGTTTTGACAATGATAAATGTTTGCCTACATTGGTCGTGCTACGCTTTCGCGTATGACAATTGCAAACAGGATTTTGTCTGGCACGGCATGTGCCGCGCAGTGGTTGATTTTTTCGTCCAATATTTTTTTAAAAATCTGTTGGACTACCTTTTCTGTATGGCTATTGCATTTACTTGGGTTTCACTTTGTGCACGCGCTACACATTGTTTGGCTTTGTTTGCCGTTTGATTGTGTGTTTGGACTGTCACATGGGCCGACTAGGGTTTCACGTTCATCCAACTGGGTTTCGGTTTTTCCTGTTTGTTCCACTGACTCGAGCCTCTGTTTTTTTTCCAAGCAACATTCCTTTTTTTGAGACGACTAACGTCTCGCCGTACCTGCTAGTACACGCGGCATGACGCGTGCGTTTGACTTGGCTGCAAGCCGATTGCTCGACTACTTGGTCGTTGACTGGCTTTGCGCCGGGCGGCATGTGATTCAACTTGTTTGCGTCGATTGCTTGCCATTTTCTATTAGCATTGCCCTTGGTTGACTGCAGCAGCAGTGCGTTGCTTTTCCATGTTTTGCGATTTTTATCGTACTGAAAGTAAAAAGTAATCACGTCATGTTAAGTAAAAGCCCGTCAGGACTCATCGTATATGCACATCACGTTCACAACAGCAACTTCGGTGTAGATAAGTCAATTTTTCAGATACCAAAGTTCATCAACGTCGTGTAAACAGTATTAATCAGCAGCTGCAGTGAACGAAAGAGAAAATAGAGGCCCAAACCTACACATAGTTAAATAAGCCGGTACTATGTTCACAGTTGGTTGTTACAGCCAGTGATGGAATAGAAAAGTTTAACACGGCGATTCCCAGCATTATCAGTCGAGCCAGTCTCTTTCAACGTTATAGAACCAACCAAATTTTTCAAACTTTGGTAGAAATCGACAAATTCGATAATTCTTTTTATATACGTTCAAAATATTTCCAGTTGCAAGTCATCTCTGTTTCTTTCATCAGTTCACCATTTAATCCTGTTTTTCGTGTAAGTCTATAAAATATTTTTATTTGTTTAACATTTGACATTGCTGAGGCTGTATAAGGATTTGGCGTTATTTATAATAATTAAAAGACGTTCCAAAAATCAGAAACTATTCGACTAAATCTAAGTAATAAAATATACTGCCATCAAAAGTATTGCGTCAAATAAACTTTTAAACCAAAAAAAATTTTTTTCTTCTTTTCAGGTGGCTTATCAAGTTATTAGGGGAGAGTGGGGCGAAATGGCTGTGGGGCAAAACGCACAAATTGATTTTGTGTGTTACTCAATTGCACTAGCAAATTGAAAAAATTCAAGGACATAAAATGTAAAAAGCCGCATCTTTTAAAAAAAAAATTGTCGAAATATGTCAACTAGTTCTTGAATGTAAAATAAAATAAATTTTCGATCGAAAAATCGTGTTGCCCGTACTCGATTTACGAAAGAATTATTGACTATAATAATCAATTTAAAAATTGTAAAAAAATTGTAAAAAGATTTATTGTTATCTTGGCTTCTTAACCATTATTTTTTTTATAATTATTATATAAATATAAAGTACAGATATTTCATGATTTTTATCGACCCCCTTGTTCGGGGCGAGATGGCGTTGCACCGTAGGGGCAATTTGCCCTATTAAAAGTGGTACAGCCACTCAAAAAATTTTGGTTTTTATTTTTTTTTCATAATAACTATTAATAAGACAATATTAATTGTATTTATATCTTTCTAGTCATTTATTTATCAATATTACATAAAAATTTGAGTTTACTGATAGGTATAGCTAGAAGGTTTATTTTCCATAAGAAATGCAGGGGCCAAAATACCCCACTAGTATGGGCAATCCGCCCCACGCATGGGGCGATTTGCCCACTTTTTTTTATTTTCTAAATCTTAAATAACTTTTTCCTGTAATGTTGCATGAGTTTGGAAAAAATACAGCAGGAAGTTTAATTTTTTCTCTTTTTTATGAGACCAAAACGAAGTAATTCGGTTAAATAATACGGGAATGCCAGCCGTTTAAAAAAAAAGAGTGCCATTCGCCCCACTCTCCCCTATCACCTAGATAACACCTCATGACCACCTAGATAACACCTAACACGTCAACTATCGATGCCGATTAAATCGTTTGTTTTTTTATTTATATTCATTTAGATGTTTAAACTTTTTCTTGTGACCATTTCAATTTAAAAAATGACGATCGACTAGCTCCGTTGCTTGGATTGGAGTCTGTGAAACTTTGATTCAAAACCAAACCATTGTCAAGTGTTGACGATGGATGATGAAGAACCAAAAGAAAGTCCTTTAAATCCAACTGCTATGGAAGATAGTAGAAATATCAAAGAAGAGACGAACAATTTAGAAATAAATGCTGTAGATGAGATACAAGCAGAAGCATTGTTGGTGGGTGAAGACGAACACTTGCCAACCGAAGAAGATGTTGCCATACAAATAAAAGGATGGATGAAAAATGGTACCGATAGTGGCGCAGGTATTACTAAGAAACTTTACGATAACGTCGTGGAACACATCGAATTACAATTGAAACGCCCACTTTCCTTTTTGGAAACGGCATGGATCGAGAAACAATACGTCATCACGTTGTTAGAACTGTGGCTGGAAAAGAGTTTAGAGAAAGTCTTTCAATATATGAAGAATGAGGAGAATTATATCAACAATATGCCGACAGTCTTGAGTCAACTGGATTCCATCAAATCATTTGAGGACATTCGTTCGAAACTAAAGGGTGTGGAATCGCCACTGTTCAATTGGTGCGATGGGGGCTGTCTATATCTCCATCTGATCCTCGAGCAGAAAAATCTGTTTACCAACACGCCCCGATTCACCGCCTTTGTCAACTGCTATTTGAAACAATTTAAAACTTCGTGCATTAAAAAGGTGTTTTCTCGATGTCTCAGTGAAATCGCCACCAACGAGACTCACGAAATGTTCATTGCCAAACTTAATGTTTTTCTATTGAATATCCATGAAGACAAGAATTTAAAAGACATTCTGTTAGAAAAGGAACATTCCCTGAGTCATTACGTGAAGGAAGAGAATAAAACCGGTCAAGACATAATCAAACAACTGGTGGAAATGTTCAAAAACAGCACGGAGACTGAAGAGGGAGCAGCAGGACGTGAATGGCTTAAAGAATTTTTGTCAACGGCGGAAACGTTAAGTAAGGAGGAATGGCCCCCGCAATTGCAATTTCTAACAAAAGAAATGTGCAAGGGATTCTTGTTGCCTGAAACTGAAATCAAATTCAAAGAGGAAAATGGCAAACAAATCATTTCCATCGAAGGAGTCGTCATCTTCGTCAGCAAAGTGAAACAGAAAATGGTCGATTTGAAGATGCAATTGCAACATAGTAGCGTACAAGAAATTGAAATCATTGGATGGAAATCAGTTCACATCGACTGTGACTTGGGTAAGGACACTTGGCACGGGATTAACATCGGCATCATCACCGACAAGCTCGTCGTTATTGATGACAAATGTGTTTGGAACGTATCCGGAAAAACTGCCACAAACAACTCAACGAGAGGTGAGACTAAACTTCCATATCAATAAAAACTCTTCTTTTTCTTAATGATTGTCATATGTTTTGATATAAGACAATATAGGAAAGGTTCGCCAACCAGGCGAGAGTGGCGGCAACGTTCGTTGGCAATCAAATAATCAACGGCGAGAAATGGACGATCGTCTCTGATGGAGGAGACGGAAGTGCCAATTACAAATGGACCAAAGAAGAATTTGAGAAATCTTTTCCGTCCATGTCAACAGATGAAAATAGGGAGGCCAACATGAAAACCGTGTTGACGACATTACAACAAATTCTACCCAAAGAAAATCGAACAGAGGGCATTGATATTTCACCAGAACACACGGGCAATTTCATGGTCACGGGCAGATCGGAAGATGGAA
Organism: Daphnia galeata; assembly: GCA_030770115.1. NCBI lineage: Eukaryota > Metazoa > Arthropoda > Branchiopoda > Diplostraca > Daphniidae > Daphnia > Daphnia galeata. Next base: position 3,264,036 of record CM061118.1, read on the forward strand.
GCGACATGACAGTCATATTTTATGAAGATTACAGGCAAAAGCAGACCCTCATTTTAATCTCAGGTAAACATCAATTATAGTTTTGTTTTGAATTGACGTCCATTACCCCAACTTATTCTATTGTCATCTCTTATAAAAAATGAAACATGTTCTTTTCTGACTGCCAGGAAACCATGTCGGACAAGGTAGATACGGTGGCGACATCACCATCGAATGTTTTGGCAGCAGTCAAGTGTTGATGCCTTTAGCGGGAACGGATCCATTGACAAACGTCCGAATGGGAGTCTACGAGGCATCTGGTTCTAACGGAAATATTGGCAAAGTGAGCTACGACGTGGCTTTTATCCACAAAGTTCCCAGAAAGGGAATTTTCAGGGTTCTCTCCGGCAGCAAAGACAACAGCAACAACAACGGACATTTTTACGGATTTGGTAAAGATCAGATAAAGATCGAGATGAATCTGCTGGGCGTAGACCAAGTATCAAAGGAGAAACCAAATTTTTACGTCGAGTTTGAAGACAAAAGGTATGCAGAATTATCCATTCAAGATTACGATGACAACGATTTGATTATTCTTATGGTAGAGGCGGTAAAGAAAAATGCCGTCGTTCGTCAAAGTCTCATCGGGTATTTTGACCAAATAGACGAATGGAAAACGTTTACAGAATGCGTTCAGCAGATGTTGTCGGAACGTGACTCGAAAAGTATTAACGAAATCATCAAAGAAATCATCAACGAAATGGAAAACAAAGTCGGTCAATTGCACCATCGCATGACCGAACGTCAGCAACAACATCAATTCGAAACAATCGAACAAGAACAATACGTCAAACCGGCGAAAGATTCATCGTCGCATTCGGTTGTAAAGCCCGAAATCATCGGTCGTCGTCCCGTGTTTCTCAAACAGTTGAGAAAGGAAATGAACCGAAAATCTCTCATCTACTGCCTTGAAGAATTGCCGACAGAGGACGGAATTGACAGCGTCTTTCACTGTCTTTTTGGCCAACTGCATAAGAGTAGGACGAAATACGTGTGCAACGACACCAACAAGTTTCGCAAAATGATCGCACAACACATCAGCGATGAAGACCTCAATTGCAAAGTTCATCACAATGGCATCGTCAAGTTCGTGTTACAAATAAACAGTAATGACAAACACTTTCCCGTTGCCAGTAAAAGAAGAGAAGAATTGGTCGGATCTTTTGTAGTAGACGACGACGAGGAACTCTTTGAACAAAATGACCACACAAAAAATATCAAAACTCAACTATTAAAAGAAAAGCAAGACAAATGGGAGAACGATAAAGCTTTAAAAAAAGAATACGCCAAGTATATCGAGTTGCCAACATCGACACTGGGATTAGCCGAACTGGAAATATTAGGAAAGATTTTGCGTTCAAAAATTCACGTCTATGTAGACCATCTTGGCTCATTATCTTTTCAGTAAAGGAAGACACTTAATTACAACGAAGATAAAGACAAAATAGAATACCTTCACCCAATAGATAATGAATATTTCATCGTTTACAAAGGTAAAGGTCGATGGCAAAGAATCGAACCCAATTACAACCTGGAAATGTTCTTTGAAAATTTCATTCTAAAAGATGACGAGCCAAGTAGCGATCGAACATATTTTTCGCTATTGAGGTCTTGGATGAATCAACATAAAGATATTTTAACTAACTGGGACGAAGTCAACACTTATCTTAACAAGTTCAATCCAAAAGACACACCAGATAAACTATTTCACCTAGTCAATGAAGAATTGAAAAAGCTCAATATTATGGACGTAAAAAAAACAAATGAACTTGTCCAAGCCATTTGTTGCCTGGAAAAATGGGTCGACTACTACAACACTCGAAACGTCAGTCCATTATTTTATCTCCATGTCGTGGACAAACGTACATCAGACGAATGGAAATTTGAATTTCTTCTTTTAGAAATGGAAACACGATTGGAGAAACCGTGGGAGAACAAGGACGAGAGAGACAACTGGAGAAAACTGTTGCGTGAACGTTTCACCAGCAGTCCCGATCAAGTGTTGTCATTGTTAACCAAAGTCGCAATGAATAAAGAGGATAGTGATATCTTGTTATCATTGGATATAAATAAATTGTTACGCATGTTAACGCCGGTATACGGAGTACAAAAATGCGATTTAATCCAAGGTAAAGTTCATCATTCGGTTCATTCGGTTATCAACGAGTTCTACAAACAGAGAAGCCAATTTTTGGAGGAAAAGGTTAAAGGATGGTGGGAGGACAGCCAAATTTGGGGGGAGAAAGCCAATGAATGGTTGACGAAAACTGAAACCGAATTAAAGGAAGAAAAAAAGAAAGAATGGGTGAACCTATTACTGGAAATGGAACACAGAAATGACATGGAATTACTTGAAAAATTGACTATTAAAAACACAGCAAAAGAGATAAAAAATGTATTCGAAAAAACTATTATTCCTACAGCAAGACAGGATTTAAATTCACAATCGAGAAACGTCGACTCCATCATTTGTGAAATGAAGATAAAATATCCAAATTACAAGTACGAATTAATTGAAAAAATTATAGAAGAATCGAAATTGAAAAATACGGAATTGAAAAATAAAGAGCATAAATCGAATAAACCATGGCAATTTGATCTAGTTTTAAAAAAGTGTAAGAAGAATAAAGGGAAGAAAAGCCATGAATCCATTGACGAAAGTTTGTGCTTGAGAGATGATTTCATGTTAAAAGACTTTCTTGGTGTTTTCGATTACGCCGTTGAAAAAATAATGAGATTCGAGCTGCGCGACACACAGAGAGTCGCTATTATGATATTATTAGTTCATTCGATGGAAAGGGCCAGAAGTGGCTTACATATATACTATTTAAATGCAAATACATTGGCGCAGTTATCGACTGGTGAAGGCAAATCGATTATCGTGGCTGGGGTTGTCATTGGCTTTGCTTTTTTTAAAAGAAAAAAACAGAAAAAAAGCAGCAAAAAACAATCAAATAGACATCATCACCAGTAACGACGTTCTCGCCCTTCGTGATTCCAGTCTGTCAGTTCAAGAAGGAGGACTGAAAGAACTTTACGAGTTTTTCAACGTCACCGTGGCAAACAACTGCAGTAAATTTGTAGACGATCGCAGAATGGCGTACAACAAGACCGTCGTTTACGGGCAACTGGCCAATTTCCAACGTGATTATTTACTGGACAAATTTTATAATCGAAACATCCGAGGTGATCGACCGATGGACTTTGTTATCATTGACGAAGCCGATTGCATGTTGCTGGACCGCGGCAATAACGTGCTCTACCTGTCGCACGACATCCCCGGAATGGAGATGCTCGAATCTCTTTACGTTTTCATTTGGGAACAAATACGTAAAATGTCAACGAAAGAGATCAAATCCGCCGTTCTGTACGATCTATTCGGTCAAATAACTAAAGACAATTTGAATTCCATTCACAATCCGTTAGGGGGGAAAAACCTCGAAACAGACAGATCGGAAATTTGGGAACATTTGATTGCGGAAGAAATACTCGACCGACAAGGGCGTCTTTTGTTACACGACGTAGATGAAATTACAGAAAAAAAGATCAACTGCTACGTGCCAACAGATGAGACTCTTAAAAAGAAACAACTCAATTCTAAAATAATCTTTTATCTCCGCACGGTTATCAAACGCAAACATCGCATCCGCATTCCGGATCATTTGCTGGCATTCGTCGACAGACACCTGGACACATGGTTGGACAACGCCAGACGGGCCCTAGAACTCAAACAAGACGAGGATTATGTCATTGATTGTGTCCGATCAGACACAAGTCCCGATCTCAATCCCCAAGTGATCATCATCGATCCCGACACGGGAACGGATCAATTCAATTCTCAATGGGATGGAGCCCTGCATCAATTCCTTCAGCTCAAGGAAGGATGCAAATTGACGTTGCAGAGTCTCAAAGCTATTTTCATATCAAACGCAAATTACATCACTAAATACCATACGATTGCGGGTGTGTCGGGAACCCTGGGCTCTGATAAAGAGCAGAAATTTTTGAAATTAAAATACAAATGTAACTTCGTCATTATTCTATCAGCATTCTCCAACAGTTTCAATCTCAAACCACCGAAATTACTCAAGACAAAAGAAAATTGGTTGACTGCAATTACCGAAGAAACTCAAAGGACCATCTTGGTCGACAATCGATCCATCGTCATATTTTGTCAATCCATCAAACAAGTCATCAAATTGCATCAACATTTGAAATCTGAAATCCCCGACCTCATCAACGATCCGAATAATAAACGCATCCATCGCTACACACGCGATTACGAGATATTCCAATTTGAAAAGGAACCCGGATTGGATATTGGAAATGTCATCATAACGACGAACTTGGCCGGGAGAGGAACCGACATCAAATTAAGTGAAACTTTAAAAGCCAACGGAGGTCTACACATTTGTATAACTTATTTCCCTGAAAACGAAAGAGTTGAGGAACAAGCGATGGGTCGGGCGGCCAGAAAAGGAGAACCCGGAAGTGGAATTATCATCCTGTGCGAGCCTCAAATTGGCAAAAAAGAGTCGAGAGCAGATGAGGAATGTGGCGTATTTGTCATGAAAGAAGAAAGGGCATGGAAAGAGAAACAACGAATATCACAAATGAAAAAAGATTTTTTGCACATTGAAAAGCTTGAAGAATTATTTAAATTGTATAATGATAGTTTATCGGAAAATCAGGTCAACGAAAAAATAAAAATAAACAAAAAAAATGAAACTGTCCAACTACTGAATCACGCTGCGTTTTTCAAAGTCGTCCATGGCAACATCCTAGAAAAATGGGCTTTGTGGCTGGACGAAACAGAATACAATTTTAAATGTTTCGAATTAAAACGAATGAAGTTTAAAATTGATATAAATAAATTAATTGTTGATATTCCCAACTGGATGACACCGTCTAGCAAAGTCGCTGCTGCCAAACACCTCGCAATGACAAAGAAAACCCAAAAAATAGACAAAGCCATTGCTATTTTTGATGAAGTGATTCGTTCAACTGACAATTTCTTCTACCCGGCCGCCTTTTTACTATCGCGCATTCATCATTCTCACTAAATATGACTTATTAGGAAAAACTGAATTCAAGAAAGAAAAGAAAGAATTCATTCGAAGGTTACGAAGCGCTAAGACTATTTTGAACAAGCAAATCGATATGCAAATATTCTTTATTCACACCTACCAATCAATTAGAAAACCCAACCATTCGTTTGTTGCTGTGGAAGGCTACAAGGAACAAAAGCAAAACAACATAGCAATACTTGAATATTTTCAAAGATCTATTCAATGGTTTCTGGGTAGCCATTGCACCATTTCGGATCTAATACACACTCATTCCAAAGGGTTCTACTTAGCTGGTAGCATTGGGTTAAGTAGAACTAAGTAGCATTTTTTTTCACAACTTATCTAGTTGTGACCACTACGTATATAGTAGAGGATCTACTTTAGAGTAGCTAACCACTACTATTAAGCTAAGTCGTATTTTCGTAGTGGGAACTACTTAACCAGTGTGTGCGTTAATGCTACTTTAGGAATTTTCAAGTGCAATTTCAAATAAAGTTATGTGGCAACATCTTGGCGTGGTATAAACAAACTTGGCATCAACAGTCTTTAACGCCTGAGAAGTGAGTGTTGCCATCAAATATCAGCCTTTAATGTGTTCAGCAGCTTTCAATTGTAAATGTGGTGAGTAAACAGCTTTGATAATATGTCTCGTAAGTTAAATTTTTCAATTAACTTATATTGTGATGTAGAATATGGATATATCTGACTGGAGTGTCTTAAAAGTTCGCCAAGAATTGGAAGAAAGAGGTTATGAAGCAGCAATTTACAATACTTTCCATGGTAAATATATAAGGCTCTATATTGTTATTTAATTTACTATCAAGTAATTGTTATTTTCATTTAGAAGAAGGAATTGATGGAAGTGTTTTGACAGACATAACTGCAGAAGACTTGTCTGAGATGGGGCTCACTTTAAAACTTGGCACGAGAAAAAAACTCTTGTCTTTCTTACAGAACCTGGGCAAATCATCAACACCTACTCAAGATGGGCCTGCTGCTACAACACCATCAAAAGTGTACGTGCCTGCATCCGAGTTCTATAGAACTCGGAGAAGAACCCCCAAAGGTTCCAGAAGGTTTGAAGAATGGTTTAAATAAAGTCGAAAAATTTATTTTAAACGAAAAAATAGAAGAGATCAAATGTTTGAAAAACAAAATTTCTCCCGAAAATGCGGGAAAATATTTTGGTAAACTGATCGAATTGAAATGCATCGTTTGTGAACTCAATGAACCCGATACCATCCCAAGCAACAACGCCGCGATCGAGAAGTTGACAACCTCGAGCAACCAGACTCAAGCAAACGAAGCTAGGAACACTCATCGCAGTGAAAAAATTAAACAAATAGCTGAAGTTTACGGTGCAAGCGATTCACTAGAAGACGAATTAGTGTCAATCTTTAATAAAGCTCTCAATGAAGGGCAAATTGAAAAGGAATTGAAACAAACAAAATTGATTCCATGCACAAGGAAAGCCTTCTGGGAGAAACTAAAGGAAACCAGGATTTTGATTCCTTTAAAGGAATGCTTAAAAACGAATTGTGTCATCATATCGGAAAATCACATATTAGAAGAACTAGAAAAAACGTTCGAACTTGATAGGAAACAAGCAATCGTGACGGAATTTGGAGTCAAATCTTTTGATAAAACTAAGAGCGTCTGCGTCCTTTACAACCCGACGTACGACAATAAAAAACAATTGGCAACAGCCAAAAAAATCATGTTTAGTAAACAATACGTTAAAAGTAAGCTATTGCTCAATGGATATTGTAAATGGAAAGGAAATTTCGAGTCAAACAAAATCGCCAAGGTTGATCTAAACGCACTTGAGAAATTAAAATCGTCTACCCAACTGGGCACGGAAGACTTTAACCAAATCAATATCGAACAATCAGAACACCAACGGATTTGGGATCAATTGGTACAGCAGAAAATCATCAATGAAGATGGCTTTTGGAAACCAGACTACGATTTCAGAAAAGATTTCAATTATCCCGATTGCCCTGTGTATGCAGAAGCTGTAATGTGTTTGGTAAGCAAGAAATTCGCCTTTGAATTAGTCATACAACAGTGGCTAAAATTTAAGGAAAATCCCAATTGCCTCAAAGCAATCCATTTGCTACCCCGAAAACCGTATCGAGATATGCTGGCCGATTTGATGAAGGCCCACGTCATTTCTGGCGCTCGAGTAACGGAACAGTTTGCGATCAACTTCAAAGAAAAAGTAAAAGAAATCACCGAATCCGAGCAAGAACGCAATTGCCTAATAGAATACCTGACAAGTCGCCAATCTATTCTCACTGCTACAAAATCAATTACGCCAGAATTTTTCCTCGACCGCATCGAAGGCTACATCAAATCGAATCACTTTGCCAGTGAGTTTTACGTATTCCGTCTAGCGGGATTAGACAGAATCATTGACATCAAAGATAGGGAATGGACTAATAAAAGGATTTTCTTGGCGTCAATATTCGCAACACTCATCGTTACTGGAGGTCTCGCATCGATTGGCGTTGGAGGTTTCTTAACTATCAGCTCAATATTATCATTTGAATTATCATTTGGATTACCATTTAGATTAAGCAAAGACTTGTTTTTCATGGGAGGTTTCTCTGACATTTTGTACGCTGTCGAAACTATTTTGGCAAGGAAAGATTTCACGTGGGCTGATTACGGACGTCAAAGAATCAGAAGCGCAATGGGAAAAACGGAACCAATTGACGCCATTAAAGCCATTTGGAATTTAAGCGAAAGTTCAAACAAAGGTTTCGAAAATGCGGCCGTCACGACTGAAAACCCATGGGAAAAAAGACAAAATAGTGGCGTACAGTATATCCCACCGTCAACATCCCAAACAGAGAATAGTGAGAATGCAATTTGACAATATCAAATAGAAGCGAAAGTAAGAGACAACTATTATCAGCTTTTAGTTATATCGGCGGTGAAAAACGATTTTGATTGAAAGAAATCATTCAAAGGAGGGCAAAAAAGGGAATAGAAAAACCTTCATTAGTAAAACTCTAGAAAATTGGGCACTAAATTTGGACAAAAATCATGATGATTGTAACAGTTTTTGCTGGTGGTGGTGGTCTTGCGAAAATGTAATACAAAAATCAGAATACAATTTAAATAAAACAGACAATTGCTTTCTTCAATTGACTCAATTTAAAAAAAAAATTACCTAATAATGTACCGCCCTTATTATTGAGCTAAAGAGCGTCAAGTCCTGATGATCGTTGATAATATAAAAGCTGATACATTTTACTATTGAGCACGGAGGAAGAGATGAAGGAGGAACATCGACTAGTTACAAAAGTGACTACACCAGTGTCCCTTTCTAAAAAGTTGCCAGATTTCGGGAACTGGACCTGAGACCCCACATTGCCAGTTCTAAGAAAAAACAGCAGAAAATTGTTGTTTTGATTTGGGTCCCTGGTGGTCAAAGTTGGAATCAAGGGCTAGGAATTGCTCGTTTTCGATCGTCATTTTTTTAATCGCATGACTTTCACTAAAACGTCGTTTCTTAGAACTGGCAATGTGGGGTCTCAGGTCTAGTTCCCGAAATCTGGCAACTTTTCAGAAAGGTACACTGGGGTAGTCACTTTTTCCTGTAGAGGCTTATGGAGCGATGTTCCTCCTTCTTCTCATCCTCCGTGTATTGAGATCGGTAAGTAAATTTGGGCCATTCTGATAGTTCACATTAAAGGCAGGGCATTATCGTTTTACTGACGTCTTCATTGTTTTCAAGTCGTCATAAAATATAGGCAAAGTAGATGCATCTTTCAATATTAAGTTAAACGATTAAGACAATGATAGCAAACGACCTAAAAGCCAGGAATTGGTTTAACTGTGATGTGGAATCTCTTTCTACTCGAATTAGACGGCAATGGACAAAAATTTCGAATTCCTTTGGTGTTTTGCGTAATCTGTTCGATGACTATCGCAATCATCTCAAACAATTTTCAGATAATCCTCGGCTCACCCAGACCGCTTATACTTTGTGGAATGTTGGCAACAAGCAAAATTAAAATATTAGAAATGGTGTCCAACCTTGAGGAGAAATGATGCATGGAAGATTCTCCGCCTCTACGGGGAGGGAGAGTAAAGGGATAGGGAGGGAAAGGACGTCATCGTGAATACATTCACACTCGCATGAATGTACACAAAGACAAGATGTAATGTGATGGATGGAAGGGGGTAGGAGTTGAGATAAAGGTGATAAATATCCCCAGAATTTTAAAAGGCTGCAGAACTGGCTCCTTGTTAAACGATAACAGACGATGAATTTTCGTAAATATGGAAACTAACACGATAAATACAACGCTTATTACCATATCAGGAACAGGAAGATGAAAAAGAGATGAGTTGGTGATTGACAGCCGCAACCATTGTATGTCATCATCGGTACATGACAGGAGAAAGCTCCATTCTTGACGGGCAGTCAGTTGTAAAGTTCTTTCTTTGATTGCACAATTGTTTTCAATCAATGGTGATAATAGTGTAGTCTCTCCATCATAAGAAAACCACATTTGGTGCACACATGAATCGGAAAGCGGATCTTACTGGAGATCAAAATGTTTCTTGCAATATTGGGGTGTCCACCAGTTTCGGCACCCGTTTACGGCACCAAATTTTTGTTCATTTTCGGCACCCAATGTAAAAACCTGTTTTTTTTCAAAATGAATTCGTCTGTTTCGGCACAAAATTTGTCCTTTTTCGGCACCAATTTTGTTCGTTTCGGCACCAAAAATGTCTATTTCGGAACCTAAGATATATAGTGATCCGACTGATAGGAGAACAATGCAACTTGGAATCGGCCAACGCGGTGGACCCTTCAACATACTTGGCTTCAAACTTCCGTTGAATGGTCCACCGCGGTACCTTTATTCCCTATTCATTTCTCCGTGATAACTAGAGTCCCCATCGGCCAAAAGGGTGAAATTGAATTGAAAACAAATAATGGTTTAACAAAAATGGCCACCGGCTCGGATGACAGCGAATTTGTTGAATTCAACTCTCTTATAGTTCGTAAAGAATTAAAGAGTAAGGCAATATTAAAAAGAAAAGAAATTAGCTCACCAAAATTTGGGGCAATGATGGTGTTTGATGTTATAGGGGATCTAAAGACAGAGAGACCTGTAAAAATGTGTTAATGAAACTGAGAATGTCAAAGAAAATCAATTTTTTTTTCAGATGAATTTTTCCACATCTAGCGAAACTTTTGTATATTTCATACCTATTAATACGGACGCCAGTTTTGGAAAATAGTTTTCGAGGCTTATTAAATAAATGAAATGTTCGTGATCCTCATGATATTTCAGGTCTAATGCGTGAAAAGAATTAAAATATTTGGTGCCGAAACAGACAAACAAAGTTCCAAAACGGGTAAACACAGTTCTTGATAAAATACATCGTTAAACAAAATCTGATACAAAATCTGGCGACGGTGCCGAAACGGGTAAATGTGGTGCCGAAAACGCCAAATTGGTGCCGAAAATGGCAAAAATGCATAAACAACAAAGTGCCGTAAGAAAGTGCCGAAACTGGTGGCAACCAATATTGGACAAATCGTTTTCATTGATGTGACAGTGGGCTGTCTTGGGTTCAACAACTCAGATGCAGTTGTTTGAAGAGCTTTTAGAATGTTATCACAGCTTGAGAACAGCACCTGTTTTAGAAATAAGAAATATAAGTTAACGTAAATCAAATCTAAGCAAGCTAACCTAATACCTTGACATTTGTAGCTGCTGGCCTAGATTGAAAGTCTTTTGAGTGCATTTTCAGACCTTGTTTCCAAGAATATAGTTATAACTGATAACTATACTTGTGGGATTACAAAAAAATATTCACAATAAAAGATTTGGCGAATATAATTTGAATGATGTAAAAAATACTCACAAACAAAATAAGGAAATGAAACCTAACATTTCTGGCTGCAGGCACAACAAACCTAAACTTACGGCCATTGCAAGTCTTATGATTTTTTGAAAGATTATTTCCAGTGGCATCAAACCACTCTCCCCATCCTCTTTTGCATTTGGCTTTCTAAAAATGTAAACAAATGTTTTAGTTCCAAAAATAGCAGACAAATAACAAAACAACTTGCAACTTTTGTAACTCCATCCACCACTACCTCCTCTGGTGTTTCCCATATTTTTACGAATGGAATAGTCTCTAGCATATTTACGTTTAGCTTTATAGAGAAAACTCATGTTGAAGCAAAGAACTCCTCGAATGAACTTATGCACCTTATGCTTATGCTAATTTTTTTTGCAACTTATGCATAATTAGAGGGCCTCGTGGACTGAGCAGGCCAAAGAAATTAGAAAAAACTTAAGGGAAGAAAAAGGATTAAGGATGGTAATCAGGGGGGTGACTCTAATTTCTTCCCCATTTCTGTTTCGTCTGCCCCATTTCTGTTTCAATTTTTCTATTTCTTTTTTCTTCTTCCCCATTTCGGTTAAAATTTTCTGATTCTACCAAATAAATTTTCTTTCTCATTCATAGCAATTTTTCTGTTTTGTAACTAATAAGAATAAGAAATGATAGAAATGAATTAAAAGGCAGTGAAGGAGGGAGGGTAAAACTAAAAACACACGTGAGGGAAGGGGGAAACAAAAAAAAACTTACAATAAAAGATTCAGTGGATATAATTTTCATTGTAATAAATACTCACATACGAAATAAAGAAATTAAAATAATCCAATCACGTTACGACAAATTTTCACCAGACTACGCTAAAAGAAAAAATCAAAAAAAATCAAGAGCCCCTTACTGATCATCCGCTCACACGCGACTAAAAACGAGAACGTCTTGACAGACGGAGGATAGAGCAGGATAAGATAGAGCAGGCCGCCTCTCGGGGTATTTGCACATCCTCGGAAAGGGAGGGATAACCATCCCTCCATTTAACCATGTAAAACTTTCTTCCCGAAGGTTTTCTTCTGGATGGGTTATCCAGGGGGTTCAAAAAATAAGTCCCCAATCCGCCAACTTACTGGTCTTAGATGCTTCGTATGTTGGGGGCGGATCAGTCACGGCTTGCACTTGCGAAGGGCTCTGGCTTGTTAACTGCCTTGGCTATGGTCAGGCGGATGAACAATGTTTGGTCTGCCGATGTTGTCCTCGTGGGCTCAATGAAGTATCCAGCGGGCTTGATCAGATGCGTGCTTCGTGGTACAAAGTCTGAAATCTGCAAGATTAAGAGGAGATGGATTACCAGAAAACTCCATCTTTGGATAGGTCTGAAACGACTAAAAGATTCTGCCAACGTCGAGCTATGAAGAAAATACCTCGACAAAGACCAAGAGACAACGGAAATGGTCTGGTTGTTGGGTGCGCTAAACCCTTGGTCGAACAACCTATTATTCTGCTTACGATTCCCTCTCTAGCCGGGCCAGCTAAACTTATAGACTCGATAACCAAGTGGATGTCCAAGAGGCTATTTGGATGGTGTACTAATGCCGGCCTTTGGGTCCCGGCTGACCACCAACTGAAGTCTTAAAGACTTTTCCGCTTTTCTCGGCCTAAAAAGGATCTGTCCGATCCGGTTCCCGGCCGTCTGCTCTATAAGTGCACCGACTTCTCACTACTTCTCAGCAATCAATGGAGCTTATAACAAGAGAGGCGAAATCAACTGCTACAGAATTTGAAAACCAATTTCCTTGAATTGGAAGTGCTCAAACAACTAAAGGTCTCACGCTGGACTCTAAAGATTTCTCTTTCTGAGAACTGCTCAGTCTGGCTGTTGAATTGGGCTCGTGGCTCTATGCTCGGAGTGACGGTCAACTCCTGGCTGGTGTCCCTTCACCGACACGCTTCAACTGGACAGCCTTGACTCTGTCTCGGAGTCCGAATACCCTGCTTCGAAGAACTAGCTCAACGGCTTTTCAAGATAGAAGTCCGTAGACCGAAGAAAGAGTAGAGTCGTCTGTCAGGTCGCAACTCAAAAGAGACTGATAGAAAGATCGCAATCTTTGCACAAGAAAATATCCGAGTTCAATAAATAGGAAATTAAAGGACTTAAAGCAAAACACGGCTCACACGGCATATTTTAGGCAGAGTCCGAAACTCACAAGAAATTCACACAACAAACATAAATTAATCACAGGACACGAAATAAAGACGACTTACGAGCTTGGCTTCAGGTTTCAGAGCCATCAGGTGATCGAGGATGGGAAGAATGTAAAAGTTACATTCACTTTTTGGCTTTGATCACAATAAGATTCGCAGCAAAAATATCAAAAGGAATTTTTGTCACACAAACGACAACAAAAACATCAATCCGTCAGTTATTGTTTGAAAGAGGTTTTCATTCCTTGTTTTTTCTTTTTGGCAAGGGGGAAAGGCCAACTCAGGTGATGCTATACTGTGACACATTCTCTATATGTTATACCTCTTTTTAAATGATTATTAATGTACAAGATTGTGGATTTATAGCTTTCACAGGACAACAAATAGCAAAAACGTTTTCTATAACTGTTTGATGTCCTTTTTTTCACAATATCTTTAGAAAAGGGCGCGGACTCGCATTGATCGAACAGAAGGAGGCCGCAACTGGCCAACAGTGTGCGGAGGGGTCTCGATCTACAAACAGACAGAATTTCAGGAATACAATTATAGCAAATAAAAGGGGCGACAGCCTATAAGGGAAAGAGATACCGAGAAACTGAACTCGCAAAGATCTCATCATCATCCTGTTGGGGGTCTCATGCGACTTTCGAGTTGTTTGAAGATGAAATCGCTCTTTTTTCCAGCCATTGTGTCGACGAATGAAAAGACAAACTCTGCAATCGAAGAAAACTCTCGACTGCATATAGTACAACTCTCTACCACATATCCCGGTGGCCATCAAAACGGGAGGGAAAATAAGTGTCACGACCTATGCTGGTCGATCTATTCCTTCCGTCGTCTTTTTATACAGCATGTCTTTGTCGGAGGCGATATCATCGAGCGGATCGCATGCTGGGCGCATCAAGAACCCCATTTCGAGACGTTATAATCTTCTTCTCCAAACTCGGGCATTTCATGTTATAAATCATAATAATAATAATAGTGCAGAGACAACCGAGACGGTACAACATCTCTCTACCGATAGGTAAACAAAGTTATAAACGATGAGAGATCAAAGTGCTCGATACCGGTGTAGATGCGTTATGGCCAAGTAGCGATCAGCTGACCCCTTTTTCTTTTTATCCTTTTTCAATTTCCCAATTTCCCCCGAGAATCATATTTTGATATGCCAACAGATTGATTTATTAAATTTGAATAGGCATTCAATTAAGAATAGGTATAATATGGAGTGCGCCTTAACTCCAGCAAAGAATAAAATTGTTTGCGATTTTTCATTTTCTGACAAATGAAAAATTAAAATAGTTGCTCAATAACCGAGGATAGGGTTATCTTATTGTACAGAACTTTATAGCTATTCTCGTTCCCTTTCGTGGAATTCACTTATAACCGCAGTTAGACATTGACAAATGAAACAATAAAGAGTCTGTTCTCATTCCCAAAATAATACACAAGTGCTGACTAAACTCAATATAGAGAATATTTTGTTAACACAATTTATCTCAAAATTCATATGAGGCAGGAAAACAGACACAAGCGAAATAACACAGGCTTGTATCCCCGTTATTTCCACCATCGATATTTTATCCATGTAGCAATATATTACGGCGACACTTGAGTTATATAAAATTACTTCATAGTCCTGTAACCTATATTTAAAAGAAAATCGCCCGTCTTGTTTCGTGCATTGGGAAATTCAGATTGCGAACTGCGCTGCACTTACTGTTAAAGATGAAAACTGAAAATAGCTTTTCCGAAATAGAATTTTTGAAATGAGATTCGATCAGAAAACAAAAGAAGACGAGCAATGAAGATCATAACTCATTCACCCGTGTTATCAATTTTTTTTTTTTTGGTAATGTCATCTTTCCTTTAAAAATACAATAATTTACCCCAACATGCCTCAAGACCAAAATTCATTTATTATACTGTTGGTAAAGAGGACCAGAGAAAGAAACCTTTAAGAAAATCAAATTCCAATTTTTGGGGGGGGAATTACATCTTTCCTTTAAGAATACAACATATTTGTGGGATAGCATTAATTTAAAAATGCATCCTACGGCAAGTTCTAAAGCTCTTCAATATTTTTGGAAGCATTGGTAACTGCTGTTTTCCACAAATTGTTATTAAAATAAAAGCCAAATTGATTTGGTCCCTTAAAACACCTAAGGACCAAATTTTATAAATAAACAAATATTTTACCTCGTAATTATATAATGTCTGTGAGATATGCTAATTTTTGTCTTTAAGTGTGGTAATTGGGTATCCCAACATGCCTTAAGACCATAATTCATTCATTATACTGGTGGTAAAGAGGACCGCGGGGAAAGTAACCTTTATGAAGATCAAATTACAATTTTTTTTTGAATTTCATCTTTCCTTTAAAAATACAACATATTTGGGGGATAGCATTAATTTAAAAATGCATCCTATGGCAAGTTCTAAAGCTCTTCAATATATTTTGAAGCATTGAAAAAACCTGTATTACACAAAGTACCCATATAGCACAGAGACGTCCGAGGGACGTCCTATGGATGTTCCTCATGGGCTATTGGGACATCCATAGGACGTTAAATTTAAGTCCATTTCATGTCCCATTCAGGTCAAATGTCCTACCCAGGATGCATCCATTTAACGCCCCAATTCGACATCCTTCGGACGTCTTCCGGATTTAAATTTGGGACAAGAATGGGACATATTCCATACTAAAATTACCTTTCAACTAGTTTTAGCTTTTATCCTTGCATGTTATTCAATTCAATTATCTTATGTTATATGCTGCCTCATAGGACGCTACTAATGTTTTACAGAACAGGTTTAACTGGGGTTCGACGCTCTTTGATCAGCATGTTGACGCGTTAGCCCACTACACCAATACAGCTGGTATGCTTCTCAAGAGTGGGGTGGAAGTTTAGAAAAAATGGCTGTTAGACTGAGAGGGAACTTAGTAAAATTCGTCTTCAACTGAAATGGTCAGTCATAACTCGACTAATCAAATCCGGAACAAAAATTCCTTTTGGATTGCGGTTGTTAAAGTCCCGTCGTAGATCCCCATCCAATTAGTATTTTTAAAACACTTCAATTTCTAGAAAATCGATGTAAAAGATCCCCTCAAATCTGGTAAAATTCAAATTTCCGAAATTGTAAACGAGACGAACAAGAATTATTTTTAGTTCTGAAATGGAGCGCCGGGATTTTGGCCTGGTTTATTGGCGAATTGCTTGTTAATAATGCAGTAAAAATTTAATTAACTATTTAAAATGTGTTAACAATTTCTTTTGCAACAAAATAACTTAAGAAAACACTTATTCGATCAAGATTTATCGAAAGCAGTTACGTATTGAATGCCATTTAGTGGCTTACATTACTATAGGTGCCAATAGCTTTTTGGGAACTTAGAAAAAAACGAAAACAGATGGCCTACCACGACCTCTTTTGGACGTCACTACAACGTCCCATTCCGGCGCATTCCGGTTCGGGATCGCGACATCTTTTGGACGTCGCTAGAACATCCCATTCCGGTCCGGGACATTGGGCCCTAGAAAGGACGTCCATACGACGTCGGGTGCTACCCAGATAGCACAGTGCCGTCCCAGATACTTCCCAAACACGTCACTTTGAGACGTCTGAGATGTCCATGGAACATAGTAAATTCCCAAGTTGACATTCTTTGGACGTCTTTTACGTATGGGTAATGTCCGCTTTGCCGAGATCCCATACTCGCACCTTTATCGTCCCATTAGATGGACCTTGGACGGAATTTGGACGAGATTGAGATGTGAACGGAACAACTGACATGCATAATAAACGTCTTTTATACCAATAATATCACCGTTCGTTTTCAATTTCCCCGCTGCGCATATGGATTTATATGAATGAACTACGCTAATTGTAATGAAATATAGACCCAATAATTTTTGGAAAAAAACTCAAATTTATTTTGATTATTCGGTTACAATAAGAAACTTAAAACAGTCAAATTAATCATATACAATATGAAACTCAAAATAGTAAAATTTCTCAGGCACAATATGAAACTCATAATAGTTAAATTTCTCAGGTACAATATGAAACTCAAAATATTTAAATAAATTAGTGAATTAACAATCGCACTTTATGGATATATTGATCAATTAGTCTGCAGCTTAGTTGGCATCTTGTTGTTGGTCTTCGTCTTCTCCATTTCGGCTTCCATATTCATTGCTTTTATATCTTGGGCAGTGACGTTACCAGTTCTTTATCTTGTTTTCGACTGCATCTTTTGTCAAAGCATTTTGTTCTTCACGAACTCCTGAAATGGTAAAAATATAAAAAAAAACCTTTAAAGTTGACGGAATCAATGCTAAAAGAAAAACGTGTTCTAATCAGTAACATCGCTTTGCAAGATTTAAGCTATGAGTTACTTTGCATATGTAATGGGATAACGGAAAAGTCATAAAGATTATGACCTGCTGTTGGCAGCAACATTGCTTTGCATTTCAAGGACTTTATAGACTAAATTTCACGAAACTCACATATATTAGTAGTGTTTCTCACAGTCAAAAAATGTGTCATCATCCTCCACTTCATAACACGTTTCAGTTGCTTCTTCACAATCAACATCAGATTCTTCATCGCTGTCACTGTCAGGTTATTTCTGTATCACTATGATTCATGTCACTGCCGACAACTTCTGCAATGCAATCATTTTGTAATTGTGAGGAAATATATTACTTTGCACTGTTCGATTCACTCGCACCTATGACACTTTCAGTAGCAGGGGAATATTGCTCGGCATCCAGATCAACTAGTTTTTTCTGAAACCATCTGCGTTTTTTTTTTCGAAGAAACGTTGGCAGCCATTATTGTTCTCTCTCTGAAGTAGCTACGGAAAACAAACTATAACAAAATATTAATAAATTTGATCAAAATAAAACTTATTGCCGTATTACTTCGTAATAAATCGTGTTATGTCATAAATTGAAGTATTGCATCCATATTGAATTTAAAAACATCCGTCTGCCATCTGGCGCTAAAGATTGGACTTTCCTTGGCTTAATTTTATTTGCTTGTAACTCATTTACAAAGACAAAATTTTGGTTGAATGTTTCTAAAAGAATTTTATAACCTGAATCAACAAACACAACTCTTGAATTATGAACAAATATTAATAATAATACCTTGTCCAGTACGAAAATCCATTAAAAGAAGCAGGACACAGTTGTCTTTGTTCTTTCTTATATCGTTGTAGCTATATTCACTCGTATAATCAATTAGATACCTTCTTGTTCTCTGTTTCTCGTTGTCCATTTTCCCTTTTAATTCTATCAATATCAGTTGAACTCTGAGTAATCAATTCTCCTTAACTAACCTTAACTCAACTTAGCCTTAGCTTCAGTATACGTCTCTGCAGAAAGAAATCAGAATAACTTTCAAAAAAAACAATCAAAGTATAAGAACAAATGAAATACGTACTAAAAGTAGCAATGAGAAGAGCATCATAACAGTCCCTTGTAACACAATTCACTGACTTCGTTACTTTTTTCCAATGTTGAATAAGAAAATGGACCTGGAGGCCATCAATACTGCCCTGATGAGTGCCTTGAACTGG
This sequence comes from Daphnia galeata, assembly GCA_030770115.1. Taxonomy (NCBI): domain Eukaryota; kingdom Metazoa; phylum Arthropoda; class Branchiopoda; order Diplostraca; family Daphniidae; genus Daphnia; species Daphnia galeata. The sequence continues at coordinate 3,282,801 of CM061118.1, forward strand.
GGAAGGCAACTTTAACTTCAGTTTCAAGTTTACCTATGATATATACTCCAAAATAAGAAACATTTCACCTGCAAAAAAAAAAAAAAAAAAAACATTGGAAGGGTTGATTTGTAGCCACATCTTGAAAGGAAGTCGCATACGTACTACTAACACACAATAAGAGAGATACCGTAAACTTTTAAAATTCATATACGATTTGTTGTAATATTTACCCATTTCTTGCGAATTTTTAATATCCTTTTTAAAAGCAATCTTATTCCAAGAGACACGAGACACGACGCTTACTGAGACCAAAACCAGATGACAGAAACTAAAAAATTTAGTTGTCAGATGTCTGAAAATTTTCAAAAAAAATATGAATATAAGCATAACGTTATGTAGGCAATTGCATTTTTAATAGCGTTTATGGAGAATAGAAAACATTGAAAAATAAAAATTTATCACTGAATTTCTTTTCAGAATTTATAATTATCCGTCAGCCATCTAGCGCTAAAAATTGAACTGTTAGGCATTGCTTGACTTGCTCGTAACTCATATACACAGACATAATTTGTGTTGAATGTTTCTAAAAGAATATTATAAGCTCAATCAACAATCACAAGTCTGGAATTATGTAGAAATCTTAATAATAATACCTTGTTTCGTACAAAATCCATTAACTGAAGCAAAACACAGAGATGATCTTTACCAGTTTTTTCTCACACGAGGCAGAGACCAGACGACGTTTCAGAAAAGTCCAGAAACGTTGCCAAGCACTATTTAATGAACACCCAAGTAAAAATATGTCTTACATAAATTATCAATAAACAAAAAGAAATGTATGCATCAATAAGAACAATAAATAAAGAAAATATAATATTGGTCTAGAAAATACTAGAAACAGCTTTGAAAAATTAATTGAACTAGCCATCTAGTGAACGCAACGTAAAAGCTGCCTTAAAAGGGAGTGGGAAATTTCGCCGCGTAAAAACAATGACGGGATAATCATGAATTTTTCTAAGTGTTGACAGAGAGCCAAAAAAAGGAAATGGGACGGACCAGGGATATAGACGGGAGACCAACGAATTACAAAAGAAAAAGGAAAGAATTATTTTTTTCAAGGGATCGCGTTGGGACATCTTTTGGATGAACTCGTTGTAGGCGTTCCATTGGTACGGCTTTGGAGCTACTCTGAGACAAAAAATTCCTATCTGGGTATCTGGGTATCATTAAAATCAAAAGCCAAATTGATTGGGTCCCTTAGAACACCTCGGGACTCAAATTTATAATTAAAACACATAGTTTACCTCGTTTTTATATAATGCCTGGTGGATAAAAAATTTTTAAGACCACCATTCCTTTATTATAATGGTGGTAGGGAGGACTGGGGAATAAACCTTTATAAAAATCAAATAAAAATTATTTTTTGGGAATTTCATCTTTCATTTAGAAATACAACATATTTTTGGGATACCATCAATTTCAAAAATCATGCTATAGCATGTTCTAAAGATCTTCAATATTTTTTGAAGCATTGAAAACTGCTGTTTTCTACAAATTATTATTAAAAACGGGACCGAAATTGATTGTGTCCCTTAGAACACCAAATTTGGTCCACCAGGACCCAAATTCATAATTAAAACACATAGTTTAAGACGTGCTTATATAATGCCTGTGGAATAAAAAAATTTTAATTTTTTTTTTGGTAATGTCATCTTTCCTCTAAAAATACAGCAATTTTTTGGGATACCCCAACATGCCTCAAGACCATAATTCGTTTATTATACCGTTGGTAGGGAGGACTGGGGTAAAAAACCTTTATAAAAATCAAATAAAATTTTTGGGGGGGAATTTCATCTTTCCTTTAAAAATACAACATATTTGTGGGAAACCATCAATTTTAAAATGCATGCTATGGCAAGTTCTAAAGCTCTGCAATTTTTTTTTTTGAAGCATTGGAAACTGCTGTTTTCCACAAAGTATCATTAATATCAAAACCCAAATTAATTGGGTCCTATAGAACACCTCAGGACCCAAATTTATAATTAAAACACATAGTTTACCACGTTCTTATATAATGCCTGGCGGATAAAAATTGATACGACCACAATAGGGTCTTTGCATGAAATTTCGATTGCTTTTAGACATACCTGGTTAGAATCAGTTTTTCACGCTGATTCTCATGGTATTTTTTATTTTTTTTTTTTAATCAACCGAAATGTGTGTATTTTTAATTTAAAGTTCGAATAAGCTCCTCCCATTTCAAAACGGGCCCTCAGCCATTTTTCATGGGCGGAGCCTAATTTGTGATGAATTTGTAGACGACGCTCACCAAAGTAAACAAACTTCTCATTAAAATATTTTTTTTATTTATTTTTTTATTGTTTTCACACGGTCTAACAGGAGAGGTAGACTAACGGGCTAGCCCTGGCATCAGCTGGAATATGCCACTGGGGTGGGAGGGTTCGATGGCATTCCGCTAGGAGTGCGCGAGTAGCGTTCCCCTAATGCGAAAAGCCAAGAAAGGAGATCTTGTAACGCAGCATCGCTCAAGCCAGCTAAAGCTCAGAATCTTGATTCTTGACAGGTTGTCAACTTGTCAGAACATTGATAAAAATGGTGAAGTGCTTTGTCGTGGGTTGTTTCACAGGATACAAGTCAAACAAAGAGAAAACGCCAATGTTCAGAGCTCCCAAGAATGACACAAATTTTGTGTTATGGCAAAAATCCATCCCAAGAATCGACCGAAAGTTTTCTAGAAAGGACTGTGTTTGTGCCAGACATTTCAAAGAGGAATATATAATAAAAACAACTCCTGTTAGACCGTGCTTTGGAGTTGGAATCTTGTTTCTTTGAGATGCTGCGTTGCAAGATCTATTTTCTTTGCTTTTCGCATTAGGGGAACGCTACTCGTGCGCTCCTAGCGGAATGCCATGGAACCCTCCCACCCCAGTGGCATATTCCAGCTCTTATGGCGTTAGTCTACCTCTCCTGTTAGACCGTGGTTTTCATTTGGATTCCTGAATTACGGTATGAAGAAAAGCATAGCACAGTGCGTTTTTCCAACGTCATATGGTTCGAAATAAAAAGAAATTAAACATCCGTTTTGTTGATTTTCCCATCTAGGGTCTTTTGAACATGCGAAATTATCGCTGTCATATACAGGCCATTTAAAAATTACATTTATAAAGGAAATTAATAGTTTGGGCCTGAATTGCGCGAAAAATGGGCCTGAACGGCAAACAATTCAGGCCCCCGAAAAATTGGGCCTGAATGACTGGGGCCTGAATTACTGGGCCTGAACGTCATACATCCATAAAAAATACCATGAGAATCAGCGTGAAAAACTGATTCTAACCAGGTATGTCTAAAAGCAATCGAAATTTCATGCAAAGACCCTATTCCTTTATTATAATGGTGGTAGGGAGGACTGGGGAAAAAAAAACCTTTATAAAAAATCAAATAATTTTTTGGGGGAGCACTAACCCGGGTAGTCAGCGCTCCAAGCGGATGCCCCAAAATTGTCCCGCAAAAATAGCAGACAAAACGCCAAAAAAGCCCTAGCACTCTAGCAGACCTCCAGTTAGTCAAGTAAGGCCATGCATGGGTTTTCGACTTTCTAGCAAGTAGCAACCTTAGTTTTCAAGAAAACTTCTAAGTTCTAATTATCTAAACTCTAATAAAGTTTCAGATTTGTTGTCATTATTATACTTACGGTAGTGTAAAACAAGAATTGTTTAGCTAGTTAGAATTCCCTCCAATACAAAGCACAAAAAAGTGTTGATTATTCAATCAACAAAAATCTAAATTTAAAAAAAAAGTGAAGTAACTGATTCGATTCAACATGAGTTTGGTTGATAAAAGGCGCTTAACCGAGGCTCTTAAGTTAAATGGGAAGAAATTGTCAACATTTAATTTTGCCTTTAGTCATCCTCTAGAAGAAGATGTACTTGAATCCCTTTGTATCAGTGGAATAGGAGTTATCCCAGTACCTATTTCATTGGTGGTAGGTTTTGTTGGTCTGTCTAAGGAAGATTTACATTTAAAATAAGTTTTTTGTTTTAGGATGTTGAACGTTTGATAAGTGTCACAGAGTTACGTCACTGTGTTGAAGGCAAAACTAATCCTATGATTACTGAAACTGGAATTAGGGAATTGGATGCTCAATCAGTTAATTTTTCCCCTCCAAATTTTCTTCAAAGGGGGATTTCATCATTGGTGTCAACAGCCATGTGTCACCTTGGAATTAATGCGGGAATTTTAGCTATTGAAACCAATTTAGACAAACTTTCATTCATACCACCTGGTGGGTGCATGAAAACTGACTGTGTTTTGAAGAGAGAACCAGGTAAAATTTTTAATACTGCCATAGGTTCTGGGACCAAACATCCATTGTAAATCTTTCTCTTCTGATTATTTAGGCATGTTTGCAACTATGATTTTACAAATTCCAGTTGAAGGTGGTCATTCTGGTGGAATGTTAAAAGTTCAATTAGACAGTAAATCAATGGTCTTTGATTGTACAATGAGTGAAAATCATAAATTTCACTTGTCTGCTATTTATGTTGGCTGTATGCAAGAAGTGGAGACTATATCGCAAGGCTGGATGGTGACATTATCTTTTAACCTAGTTTGGAAGAACGCCATGGCTATGGCTGATTCTCCGCTTCCACTGCCTACTTTACTGACAGTACTTAACGAGATTGCCGAATCTCTAAAATCTTGGACTACCCCTACTGATTACGAACCTATGCGCTTAAAGGTTAATGCGTCTGTAGAGACATCCCCGGAAGAAATGATAGCTTCTGTACTTGATACCTCGTCGCCTAGTGACCTAGATTATTCACCCGCTCTCGTAACCTCAAACTCCAGATATTCGAACGAGAAGAGCAACATGTTATTATTTTTACTCGAAGGAAATTATAGCATAGCTGATCTTGGATTTGCAGATCTAACTGGGCGGGACAAGATGTTGGCTCGCATCTTTAATTGCTCTCTATTTCTTGATATTCATTTGGCTGTCATAACACAGCATCATACTGGAACCCTGGACTATTGCGATTTAGAAGAAGAAAACCCGTCGAACCAAACGTATAAAATTGAACATTGGATTAATTCCACCAACACGTTGATCAAATTAAAAGGAATGGAATTTGATTTGCTAACTCAATTAATGGGCAATGCGCAAAAGCTTAAAAATTATGTTATTCGGGAAGAAAATGCGAAGGAAAAAAAGATATCCCCTGGGACGCCGCGCTCATTTTCTTGTAGTCATCCTGTCTTAGTTATATGGCCTAAGCCCCAAACGATCCGCATATATTGCCAATATGGGTTTAATGCTGTCCTTGACCGGATGGAAGCAGCGGTCGACATTTCGTCAAATCGTCAAGAGTTAATTGGTGATCTTGGTATTGTGATGTCCTTCTGTCGTACTGAACCATTGAAAGTATGGATGGATCCTACAGTCAAAGCTGGTCAAAGAACTTATAGATTGTTTAGGCTTTGCCAATTTTTACGAGCGCGTGACGAGGGACTAGAACTTCTTGACTTACTTGGAACAGATTTCAGCCTGAATGGAGATAAGGCTCTTGATTCGATCGCGAATACTAACTCGTCCCAGTGTCTGTACGAAGGAATTCGCAGTGAAGATGTAGCTGAAGCTATCGCTGACTTCCAGTGTCTAACTAGCGGTAATTATAGATATTTTTAATTTCTATGTTTATTCTTCCTGATAAATTGATTTTTTTTTCGACTATTAATAGGATGGGTTGCCTGTTTTGATCGCATCCTGAAACTAGTCACTCCAAATCGTATTGTTGAGCAGTTGACTCAATTGATCAGTCTCGTGAAACACATTTTGGATCGCTCCTGTTTTCAAGGGGGCATAAATTTAATGGACTCTATTTCATCAACCTTATCAGATTTGGAACCCATTTTCGCTAAATCTTTGAGACATCCGGAATTAGATGCTTTTGTGGATCAGGTTATTGCGATGGAAGCTGATCGCCGAACTTCTAATCCGCTACGTGTGGCACATGTGATCTCCCTATTCCCCCGGCTCGACTTTTATCAGCAATGTCATCTAGTGGTGGGACTACAGAAAGAAAAAAGTCTTCGACTCCGCGGTGTGCCATCATGCCTGCAAATGTTTCGGGACTTGTGCCTCTCTTTATCTCTATCCGACCTGCACGTAGAAGGACCAATGGTCAATATTGCCGTCCAATTGCTTAAGTGCTTTTTTAATCTGGGGGAAGAAAATCTAGTACAATCATTCACAGATCAAATTTGCATCACACATACTTTGTCGTCTTTGGAGCCATCCTTTCTCAAACCCAATTTATTGGAAGCAGTCCTTTCCTCACCAGATATTTGGGAGTTGGTCTCAACGTCCACGTTAGCCAAAAAGTCCATTGTCAGCCTTGTAACAGCACGGTTATCTTTCCTAATCTCTTTGGTCGATCAGCAACTCCCTGTGCTTTCCGATGAAGTCAATGCTGAACGATACCAACCCGTTCGACACTCTTGGATGACAGAACTACACCAGGAGGCCACCAGAGCCAGTTTATCCTCTTGCATTCATATGGTCTTCCGTTTGGAAAGAGAAACAGCATTCGAAAATCAGAAAGGAATGGATTCCCTCGCTGCTCTCTATTCCAAATTATCGTTGGAGCAACTGTGTCATCTCGTCTTGGATCTGCGCGAATTGAATGGCAATTTATTAAAGGAAAATCCAGTCTGCTTCAGTCTCTTTGTAAATCTTTGCCAGTTGCTGGTAAACAAGAGCAAGGAAGCATTACCTCAAATACCACACGAAATCATCATTGAAGTTGTTCAAACCTTCATTTGGCTAGGAGATATCATGTTGGTGCGCTCGCTAGTAAAACAAATTTGTTTAGCTGGAAGTGGTGGATCTTGGGATCCAACCGACAAGAACAAATTGTTGGAGTCCATCTTATCATCTCCTGAATCATGGTGTGAAATAGGTCCTAGTTCCAGCCGACTTGTTCGTGATTCTTCTACTGCACTGATTGGAGCCTGGATCGTTGGGTTGTGCCGTATTCTCGATCAAGTGGGCTCCAAAACTATATCGAACGGAAAAACAGATGGATTACGAAGCAAAATTGCCTCGTGTGTCAACATATTCATTCGCACCGAGAAAAGCCAACCGCGATCGGATCAACCCAATGTTGCCACTTTCTTTACCCTTCTTCTTAGTAAATTATCATTGGAGAGGCTTTGTCACCTGATCGTTGATCTGCGCAAGCTTGATGCCGTCGACTCGACCTCTTCTGTTCTAAAATTGCCACCTTGCTCCGACGTTTATCGAGACTTGTGTCAACTTCTCCTCAACAAGGAATTGAATACGTTTATTAAATCGTATGGATGGCTGATGACTGAGTTGTGGAAGTGTTTCCATTGGTTCTCTAACGAAGACATTTTTATGGCACTTTCCCACAAGATCCTGGACGCTTTTCCTCCCACCCAAGAAAATCCCCTTGTTGCGAAAATTGTTTCATCATCAGAACTTCGTTCATTGGTCAGCACTACTTCCTTTGGAAAAGAAGCCTTTTGCCTGTTTTTGGACCAACGCATCAATCGTTTGAAAACGATGTTCAACCCGTTTCTTTCCTGGGATCATCCATACGCTGTTGTCCCCGGTCATCCGGAAGTGGAAGCTTTTCTTCGATCGACGGACAAGTCGATGGTGTATTCTTATTTTACTTCGTTCGCTAGTGCTTGCAAATTTTCGGTTCGAGTTGGTGGAACCAAAAACGGCTACTGCATCCAGGTCGATCCAGTGAAAGTGGGCAAACGATTCCGATGCAAAATTGAGAAAACGTTGAGCCGTAACGCCTTGCTGAAAAAAACCACTGATGATTTGGTCGAATTTCGAGAAATTCTAATGCAATCTGGCTGCGTCGCATCTCAGTCCTCTTCCACCGTGAGCACCACCGAGAGGAGAGAAATTACGTTCAAAAGAGAAGTTGTTTCGTCTGACGAGGATAGCTGTGTTGCAGGCCCAACCAAACGAGCCAGAGAAGAACCTTCTTTCCTAGACGGTACTGTTACTGTTCGTTATGAAATTTAATGTGGAAGATTTTGGTTGTAACCTTTGATTTAACTTGTCTTATTTGTGTTTTATCCCATCATTTTTTTTTTGTTCTTTGTGTACATCAATTTGTAAGACTCTGAGAAGATTTCCAGAAACATTCCCGTCAGATGCGTTAAATTCTTCTTGAACTGTCTACTACATTGTGCACGTTTTTCTACTTTTGACCCATCTGTATCAACACATATGTGCCATGTTAAACAGAAGAAAATGTAATTGCAGCAATTGATACTGGTTATCAAGAAGAAAGCAACTGTGTGAGTGTGACGTTAAAGGGATTCAAATTGAATGTTCTCAACACTTTTTGTATCACACATCAAAAATCGTTATTCAACAAAGTTAACGAGTTAATACAATCAAGATTTTGTTTCTGGTAAAAGGATTCTATACGTTTATTTTTTTTTTTTTATTATTTTTCTTTTGTTTCTTCTTTATCTTAACGAGGGCTACATGCCATCTAAGTAGAAGTAGGTCACATTTTAGTTGTAGTTTAGCCTTTTTGCAGTTACCTCAGATTTAAAATTTGTCTTGTGTACTGTGAACTGTATTTCAATATTAAAATTCTGCATTTGAAAGTCGATTGAAAAAATACCAGTATGTGTGAGCTCACTGAGCTGTTGATGTACATGCCCGGGTGTTTGCGACTGTGTTCGCAGAGATTGATTGCCATTACAAGCAAGATTTTTATTCGTTCTATATTCGACAAATAGACCAGTCACCAGTGTAACATACATTAATTGACATGGGTTTAAGGTGGATAAGTATGTATTTTCCTTATAATTATTAATAAGATGTTCGCAAAAATGTCCGTAAAATTAGTTTTTTTTAGTTGCCGGACTGTAATCATTCGCAGACATCTGCATCAGGTCCCGTGCATCTACAGGGAATGTGGCCGGCCTTAATGTCATCAGCCGCAACGGTGTACGTTCTTGTGTAATCAATCTTTGACTCCCAGACACAGTCGATATCCATGTAAGCTTCCGTTTCCCGGCTGTATGGTAAAAATTTCGGAAGGCCGTCTAATAAATCAACACCTTCAGGTGTGGGATTGCTGATTTTATTACAACGAAAAAGTTGGATAAACCAAACGAATTATGATTATATTCAGAAATATTAAAAAGAAAAAGGGATGTTCCAATTATGAAACATCCCTTACTTACCCGTGAATAGCGAAATTTGTCCAAACTTGGATCATCTTCTTTGACAATTCTTTTTCTCTATCATCCAAAAACGGTGGGCTATTTGGGAAGGGATAAATGTACAAATAGATCATTTCATCGGCGTGATTGACACCTGCGAGTAGGTATATATCTTTCATTAATTATTTCTTCAAGGTTTCAAAATTGAGATCCTTTTTGTAGTTTAAATATTTAACTTACCATGAGGAATGGGTGGATAGTTGCCAGCAAACAAGTAAATGAATAGACTGTTTCTGCCCTCGTAGTTAAATGCATACCAATATGAATCTGGATGGTGCAAAGAATTAAGACGAACTGTTTCGTAACCAGCTGACTTCAGAAACAGGACGCCCAACATCTAGCCAAAAATTATTTGTTAACATTAAAATAGATTATTAAAATCATTTTGAATTGAATGAATCAAAAGTCGATGACATACATCAGTAAGTCCAGGAGTCATGGAAGTAAAATCTCTCATATCAGCATCAGCCAGGTATTTGTCGACCAAGGCATCGGCCAAGACACCGGTATCATCACGAATATCTGTAAAAGATGAAGTTAACCTTCATTATTAGTATTTGAATTATATTCATTTTCTTAACTAGCCTACGTTTAAGATGGAGGCTACAAATTAAAAGTGTTTAATAAATGAAAACGCTGAATTCAAACACTTACGGAGGGCCTTCAAAATGTTGGGTACGAGGTCGACTTCCAAAAAGGTGCCATTGGTGGTCATATTGTTGGGTTCCATGTAGTCCTTCCATGCATCTTCAAATTCAAAAAATTATGTAACTTTCATAAAGTAAAACAAAATTAAATGTATTTTTGTCTTCTTTCTTATTTTACGTCGATTATTTCACCATAATTTTGTATGAACAACTACTTACATCCTAGCACCAAAACACCTTCATGTTTATTAGCACCAAACCTAAAAGAGAAATTAACGTGGATACAATCAAGTCTTGATTCAGTTTGAATATTAAAAAATAACGTATTATTACATGACTGGAACAATGGAGTAGTCTCCAGACTCAAACTGTTGCCTGGGCTCAATTTCAAGTATCCTTTGTGCGCCAGCTATTTGAATAACGGGATTGGAAGCGCCGAATCCCATGCCTCCATTTTTAAGATCTTCTTTCTGTTGCAAGAAATCAGCGATGAAAATCAATTTTCAATTCTTATTCGTTAAAATTTGGAATCAAATAGTGAAATTGTCTTACGCGAAATTCCCCATAAGCATCGGTCAGATTTTGGGCGTCTAGATGACGGACGCAATTAAGTAGTTCAGAGTAAGGCTCGAGAGGACATCCAGCGATCTCTGCCACTCTGGTGGAAGCTTTTTTCCCTCGTCCGTCACGATCGACGGCCCATTCGGCCAAGACGGAACCGCTTTCTCCGATCGCACGATGAAAAAGTCCTTGTGCTTGTTTAGCAAGTAACAGAATAGATACGCTTGCACTGCCGGCACTTTCTCCTGCGATGGTCACCAAATCCTTATTGCCGCCGAAATACTTGATGTGTTTCTGTACCCAACGAAGGGACTCGATCTGGTCAAAAATACCTGCGTTGCCTGGCACTTCGTCCGTATCAAAAGACAGAAAACCTGCCCAGCATTCAATTAATGATGAAGGCAATTTTAGATTCAAGGTGATTATAAAAATTTATAAATTAATTGTAACAACCTAGAGGGCCCAAACGGTACTGAATAACGACCAAGACGACATTTTCTTCCATGAATCTACCGGGCAAATATTCGACGGCTTGACCCGATCTAAAAGAGCCGCCATGAATCCATACAATGACGGGTAGAAGCTCTGTAGATGGGGTGTTATCATCAGTTAACTAATGTCAATTCAAAGAAACAAAAACTCGTTGCAGTAGAATTATTTCGATTTTTTACTATATTCGATTGGTTGACACTTACAGATGGAGTATAAATGCTGAGTGAAAGGCAGTCCTCTTTTCCTAGAGGCAAATGTTGGGTACAACCCGCATTGTTGAAAACAGCTTGTTGGACCTCATCCATCGGATAGGGTTTCCGTGGTACTGGTGGCTATAACCAATACCGTTATTACATATTTTATTTTTTTTTTAAATTACAAAACTAGTATGTTTCTTTTGATATTGTGCTGTTTAGCAAATCAACAATGGATTAGCAACTCCTGAAAAATTTTAGAATTTCAATTTCAGAATTCCCCTAGAAGCGCCTAAAAGGCATCGATGAATCTTTACATTTTTATTCCATAAATTGCTAGTTTTTGTACAAATTCTTTGTACCATATATTTAAAAAAAAATAACTCACCAGAAAACGTGTTTCAGGGGTAGGCATTTCTGCGTAGAAAACACTGCGGAAACCGTAAAACGTACGGTTGGTGTAGACGGATGCTTCTTCCGTGCCATTGAGAACGCCATAGCCTGGGACTTCCCAAGTTTTATAAGTTACTGGTGGTAGTTCTGGAAGTGTCTCCGGTGTGGTGATATCTGGTAGTAAAGGAGGTAATGTGACTTTTGTATCTGGAAGCTTCATTTGAGAAGATTCACCGGCCAACAAAGTGGCCAGCGACAAAGCGACGATAAACAACGACGGACGTCTCATCTTGGTAAGTCACGCTGAAACAACAGCAACTGCAGTGGTCCCGACTCAACCAACAACCTTTATGATGTTGCATTTATCGAAGCGCAATCGGAGTAGGTTACAAACCATTTTCAGTAAGCGCTTAACGGGCCCCCTGATCTAAACAAGGTTCTCGTCAATTGTTGAACCAGACGCTTGACTGTATCTAGTTGACTGTCAGGTTGACTGTTGATTATAAATTATCGATCAGACGTAGTCTGATAATAAAAGCTAAAAACAAATACAGTGTTACTTGGACATACCATGAAAAAAACAACATCACCGGGTTTTGTTTTCCACTTTCAAGGTTTTATTATAGCTATGTTGTATGTATATATAATACGGAATTAAGATTTGTCTATAATCCTTGAAGTAAAACAAAAGGCATTATTATCCAGAGTGATTGTTTTACTAATGGCATTCTTTGAAATAATTTTTATTGCGTCAACAAGTTATTTATTTATTATCCATATTATGCGTGTTGGGAAAAGTATTCCGAAGACATACCTTCTGCAAATGGAAATTATATATCTCGACCATTCGATCATCCCCATCATGATAAATTCTTAAATTGGCGTCTTTGGCTCATTTTTGTACCGACACGAAATAAAATTGGTTGATTTAGGGTGTCTTTAATTCCTAGACGTCAGAACCAGAAAAACTAGCTATATTCTCTAGGCATCTCGGTCAGCGTTCAGAATATGAGATAAGCAAGTTGCTTGTTTGAACGTCAAACCTGTCAAACTGATCCGCATCAGAGCGGAAAATGTATGTTTGTTTTTCTTGTTTTCATGTCAGACTGTATCTGTACGTCTGTTTCTGAATTTAAGAATCGCGTAATGAGAACTGTACCCCATATGCATATAAAGGCCCATTTCTATCGAGACTCATTTTTTAAAATTAAATTAGGAAGATGATTCGGCAAATTTAAACCTGAAATAATGAAAAGGATCAATTTAGTCAAAATTGTAGTCAGACTATAACTATGAAAAATTGTAATTGAATTTGCGATGTAGGAGACAGGAGACTTGCAGTAGAATCAACAAACTCGTTTTAGTCCACCTTCTTTTGACCTTGCTCACATGAACTGGATAAATAGATGATAATTGATAACGCATTAACAAATAATACTACTAAACACACCTGACAAAATCGACTCCCATGGAAATCCTGACGAACACAAACCCCATAAAAAGCACAATTTATTTTTTGAAATCTGTAATTATTCTAAATACGCGTGAGAGAGACACGCTAATACTAAATTCACGTATATTGACAATAACATTTAAAAAACAACAAAAAGCAGATGAGAGAAGCCATATATCTTATGCGGTCAAATAATTATATTTTTCGAGTATTTTTAATTTTACCGTGTTTTTTTTTAACCACGCGTACGTAAACACATTTTCTATTTTTGGCTGTTGTTTGTTTTATTAAATAATGTCAAGTTTTTTTTTTCTGTCTTAATATTATCCGTGTCTTTAGGTTGTTAAATAAACAAAAGATATGACAAAATGATGATAAGTGATAACACTCTCGTGCACTGAGGACGACCTTTATTATGTATCGAAAGTTTGGAGCATTGAAAAATATAATGACGAATAACCTGCATGAACATATTTTCAGGCGACCAGCGAAATTTTTATTCTTAGAATGAATAACGATATTTGTAATGGTAGGCAATTCATACGATTCATCACAAAATAGCCATACATTTTAATATCAAAACCGGTGGTGAAATCACTTTTAATGGAAGGTTATGTATGGTAGCCTAAAATACTGTATATGTCTAGCTAAAGTAGACAATTTCCAACTTGAACATCATTAGACCTTATATAGAAAATTGTTTTAAATGTTGGTTTTTAAAGGCGTTCTCCCAAATCCTTCAATATTGCTTATTTGCCATAAAGGTTTAAGAAAGTCAAATAAAAACTGAGAGGATCCCTTAAAAAGATAATCTTATCTGTCGCGTGAATCGAGCCAAATTGCTTCAGCACGCCTGAAAAAAAAAACTAATGTCCAAACATCATAGTGGACAACGATGGCTCGGCCATATTTTCACTTTGGTTTAGAACCAGTTTATGATGAGTTATACTGAAAGAAAATGGAGCTACGAGTTGTAGCAGCCATTACCGCGAGTAAAAAAACTGGTGTTCTGTTCTGTTGGGTTTGTATTTTCGACTTTGTTGTTGTTGTTGCTGCTCAAACAAGATTTGTGTTTTTTCTTTCAGTTTTTTGTTATCGGTGACTATACTATTTCTATTAGGAGACCTCAAATGGATTATTGGGCGTGTCAATCTAATTGGATTGAAGGTGCGTGCATAGACTGGCCTTTACATAACAGAAACGTCTTATCTATAGTCTATGCTGTTATTTAAAAAATAAAAAAAACGTTGCCTCGAGGTGAAATAAATTTGAGTCGTGTCTTCAAAACGTCCCGCGCCGTCACAGACATCACGCGGGACAGAGCGTCTAGAACTCTGCCTAATGGAGATAAAATATGAGCGTTCAAAAATGATAGTCTCATCAGTTGATTTAAACGTTAGGACGTCACGGGGATTTAAATTTGTTTGGAGAGCGTTTATCGTGATATTTATTTTATAAGGATTAGTTATACAGTATCCCATAAAATAGCAAACGATAAAAGGAGAATCTTATTTTCTTATATCGACTGGCTGCCATCTACAATCGACGATTTGAACTCAATGTCAGTAATTCCATACGAAAAAAAACTAAAAAAAATACTGAAATTAAAATGCTGAAATTAAATAAGTAGTGCAATTATAAATGTATGCTGCAAATATTCCAAATAAGCGTAAAAATTTAATGAAATTGGTAAAATATGCTAACCGAATTAAAATAAAAAAAATGAATTCTTGATAAGTGCACTAATTTAGATTCAATTATGCGCAAGCGAAGTAGAACAGACTTGCGTGACAGAGTTGTTATTTGATATCATCATTGAAATCCATCATCGGCGGCTCTTAATAATTCCCGGAACTCGTAAACTCCAATAAATAAAGTTGACAGCCTGAACTGGCAGCATTCAAATTGTTCCCGGCATACCTCAGTCTAAATATATAGCTCTACATATAATATATACTACTGTATATTAGGCACGGTGAGTGAAATGTTGCATTAATTATTGATGAATTGTAAATAGATGTCGAGTTGGATTAGCGCCGACATAGAGGTGCCGGGGTAGCTAAGTGCCAACACGATGATTGGCCTCCTGATAAAAACGGGACGAGAGTCGAGGATGAAGCAAGACACGAAATGGGGAAAAAGAATAAGGTAGCCGGGCCAGTTAAGTAGGAGGAGTCCAAGTCGACATATTAAAAAAAAAAGGGAAAGAAAAAGATTTCAGATGATGATGATATCAAATATTTTTTCAAAAAAAGTTGTCAGTCTGCTTCTGCTGCCGTCACTGCTCTTATACCTGGTCTCTCTCTCTCTCTCTCTCTTTCTCTGATAAACTAATGCTATAGGGCTGATCACTTAGGCCACTTAAGCAAAGGAACGCGCGCGCTCAGCTTCTTCGTCCCGTCGATGATCCTATCGTTGATAACGCCGAGAGTATATACGCAGCAAAAGCAGCAGCTATAGCAGCATACCAATGGGGCAAAAGCCACAGGACATTTTCTATATTTTTCACCTTTACAAAGGAGCTGATTGATCGTTTGATTTCCATTAAAGGTATATATAATGTATAATGCAAGCTGTTGCTGCTGTTGCTGCTTCTGCTGCCACCGCGCGTAAAAGCATTCATCGGAACGTGTTAGCGAAGAGATTGGACGGGAGTGCCGAACGAGATAACCAAATGCCAGCTCGCGGTCTCACCTCTTTTTTTTTCTTTTTCTTCTATACACTATTACTATATAGCTATACATGTGTGTGTGTAACGAAATAAGTTGCTTTGTATAGTTTCTTTCCTTATATTCTCTCTTTTTTTTATCTTCATTTTTTCTTCCATTTTTAAAAAACAAAACAAAACCCAAAAAAAAAACATATTTTTTAAAAAGTCTTGATAGATATGAGTGTATGATGGCCTCAAGGATTCAATTTTCCCATTTATCATTTCTAATCACACTATTCAATATATATAAAAAAAGGCGCGACCTGCTGAATGTGGAGAAGAATGATGGAAATCTAGCGTTCTCATCTCTTTTCCTTTTTTCTCCGCGCGATGATTCTTTGACGCGTTGATACGGAGAACGGATAGAGTCATCATCTTCGCTGATAAAATGCCTGCACAGGCCAACAATAGAGTCTCATCTATATAGACTAATAATGCCCCTATTAGAGCTCCATATAGGTCTAGTATACATAGGACAAAGTCAGAGTGCTAATAATAATCTTAAAGGTGCTGCTGCTGCCCTTAACCTTTATCATCAAATCATCTCCACCCCGAAGCAGCAGCAGTTAGACGTTCGCTCAATTCTCTGAATTCTCTTTCTTTTTATTTCAATTTTTGTGTTGCCTTTTTGCCAAGAAAAGAAAAGGTTAATTAGTAGGTGAGAGAGACAGAGAGAGAAAGAGAAGATGACGGGCTTATCGCGCCTTCCTTCCTTCCATCCCCTCATAGCTTCTTCATCCCATCACAGTCATGGAGGCAGCAACGGCCCTATATCTCATCTCTACAATCTCTTTTCAGCTGGTATATGCTTGGAGTTTGGACGATCGTTAGCGCAGATATATATATTAGCTTACTGTCTACTTGATGCGTCTTTCAATTCGACTTGTGTATATCCACAACTTAAAGCCAAAAAGTTTCTTGTCGTCAAGTCAACCACCGAATTCCGGTCCCCGAATTGTAAAAAATGTTCAGTTGGGGATTTTTGACCTCATTTCTTCACTCATCACTGATGCATTCGACAAGGCCAAAATAAGTGAGTATTAAGGCTATATTTGAATTCCTCTAGAGCCACCAATCATCTGCTGATCAAGATGTGGGGAAAGAAAAATATTTTGTGTTCGTTGCAAATGGCCAAATGCTCTTCCGTGTGTATATAGTACGGGTGAAAGGACATAACATAACATTAACACATAGGCTCGGATAGGCTACTTAGATACCGAATAGTATACACGATCACCAAAGTGTCAATCCTCTTTCACAGATGAACGCCTAAGAGTAAAAACCCGAAACGCATCATCAGGGCTATTAAGTTATTATGGAAGAAGGAATGCCATCAATGTGTCAATCCACCCAACAAACAACAATATAGGAAAAAAAACAAACTGTCGAAAGTAAATCAAATATAATAGCTCCACTATTAAGGGATACTTTGTCCATGAATGTCAACGGCAAAGTAATTATAACTAAATAAACAATCAACACCCAACGCCTGTCTATAATTTAGAAAATTAGACAGATGTGCCGTTGGATGATGAGAGACAGGCAAAGTAAATCGTGATGAGCGCATAACAACAACACATTTCCCATCATTGACAAGAAGAACAAACGTCAGCTAATAATCAAAAGAAAATAAAGAGCTCTACTATACCGTAAAAATGTTGTTGTTGTTCTTATGTATGTATGTAATACATTAAGCTGCTGTAACAGAGAAGAAGGGACACTGCATATATAGTCGAGTGTTCTTACATACATTGCTGATGGGTGTATGCACAGCACATAGTGTATATAATCCTGTCAAAAGTGATGAGCCTATACGCTCGCATTCTTTTGCGCTCACCAACAACAACAGCGACCAGCAACCAAAGTGACAAGATCAAAGAAGATCAGCAGCCATCTACAAGAATAGAGAGAGTGAGAGAGAGAGAGAGAGAGAGAGAGAGTAACATGCTGCTGTACAACGCTAAGCCGCTTTTCTTTTCTTCTTTTTTCCCTTTTTTTTTCTTTTCAATTTTTGGTCCCTGCTGGTCCCTCTATCTCTTTTTTCTCTGTAGCGCGCGCGTACACCATGTGAAAAGACCCGTCTCAGCAAAGTGAGAAAGAGTGAGCTAATTGGACAGGGGCTTCTACAATTCTACATATTTCCCCATCGAAAGTAAATCAACGAACGATGAAATTCAAAACTCCTCCTGTTGCTGTTGTTATTTTTTTTTGTCTCCATCAGTTTCCGGAAAAAAAGAGAGGGGGAAAAAAATATGTTAAATCGAAAATGATCGATTTTATTACACATTTATTTCTGCGTAAAATTCTGGTTGAAATCAGATATACATCAACTGGTAAATAATATTACAAATAAAAAAAAAAATAATATACAATACTAATAGTAGTTAGACGTGTCGACGTACAGGAATAGAAATAAACGCAAACTAAACTGAATGGCTCGGCTAGATATTCTCAGTTTATTAGTTACAGTACAATTGTACGACAAAACGTCGAGATATGTTATGTTATCCAATGTTAATAGCTTTTGTATTGACAGACGGAGGTAATATTTGATGAACAAGAGAGAGACGACGGAAGACATCAGTTAAAACAGCAAGGGGAGTAGGGGTAGACTGTTGATTATTTCTATATACTACAAGACATTTGTCATCTCGTTGATTCGTTTGGCTTTGGCTCCGGAAGCGAGGGTGGCAGTAGAAATTAGCATACGGAAAAACTGGGTTCGTTGTTGGCAATCTAGCGCTCAAAACGATGAACTTATAGAGCTCATATTAAATATGTGAACTGATGATGAGCTGATGACGTTGTCGACGTTACTTACAATTACTAATACACACTGGAGCTCTGCTGGCTCGTTGTATTTGAGCTATACTCAGTGTATACAGTGTACACAACATATTACGACTGCTGCACTCTCTCCAAGAGTCGCCAATCCTTAATGAAAACCCGAGGGATCAAAGAATCGGACACGGCTGCAAACGGACATGTCTGAAGAAGAAGGAGCGCATGTTTTATACTCAACGGTCGACGAGCTGTTGATCAATTAGAGAAGCAGATCAACAAGAAACGCACGCTTACAAACGAGTATATATAAGCAATTCATTTCAATCAAGCAAAGAACATATCCTTTAAGGATCCCCTGATAAGTTCATTCTCTTTCATAATGAATGATTAAGAAATGATCTAGAATTTTGTGTACAGTTAATATACGTGTATGATATTTCATGTTTATTGAAACTCGTGGTAGTGGAATAGTTAATAATAATAATGTCGATATTTACACGAATGTTGGGAATTATCCAGCCGGAATGAAGGGAAATGACAAACATATTTCCGATATTATCAGACCACATGAGAAAACTATACGGATATATAGATAGGGGGAGTTTAGACTGCGACGTGTTGTCTTCATTCAAAAATGAGTTACAATAAGCCAAATTACAATCAGTCAACGATAAAAATTGCACATGAGTTATATAGTCAAATATAACCTTATTGTATAATACGGACGATTCATCACGACTGGCGGATAAAATAAAAAACCCGAAAATGTTAAACAGAGACATTTTTTTTTTTTTCAAAAATACAAATACACGGAATGTTGGACATGTGTGGTACTGGTGATATGGAAAAAAACAACAAACAAAATGTAATTGTTTGCATGACGGTTATCATTTGAAAAAATCCTTTTGTTGTTTACATCATCCGGTTTTTAATTTGAAAAGTTATTCGCCCAAGATAATTTGATTTGACCTTAATTTTTTGTATTAATTATATTTAGAACACAAATTAAAAATACGGCGTCACCACACGATCGAAGAAAAAACTAAAGCGGTTTGGAATCTCCCCGACGGAATCGTGAAGTTGGAGTGGCAACGTTGTCCGGTGAATCCCGGGAATTGATGGTGAGCGATCCGCTCGACGGCGGTGAAGGTGTCGTCTGTCGATGGAGGTGATGCTGTTGAACTTGACTCATCAAAGACGTCGAGCCCATCATTGGCGTCATGAGATAAGACGCCGCCGGTGGATAGCCGGTGGATGTGGCAGCGGCAGCAGCAGCAGCCGCCGCCGCTTGATGGTAGGCCATGGCCGCGCCGGATGTCAACGATAACCAATGGTCCAAATGAGCCGGCAGTCCGGCAGCGGCTGCAGCGGCGGCGGCAACAACAGCCGATCCACCGTTGTTATTGTTGTTGTTGTTGTATCGAGGATTAGTTGCGGCAGCGGCCGCCGCAGCCGCCGGGATCATGGACGAAAATTCTTGTTGAAACTTGCGCAGCTGTTGCGACGCTTCCATTTTCTCTTGTCGCCGCCATTTGGCCCTCCGATTTTGAAACCAGACCTTGAAATTATCATCAAAAATGGAATAGGCCACGTTATTAACATTTTATTTGAAACTTGAAAACTCTCAATAAGTCCGGCCACTTTTGAGCAGTACACATTGAGAAAGAGCCATTGATTGATTCGGAATAAAAAAGTAATAATATGAATGAAAACTTGACTATATATAACACACTTATAGAAAGAGCTTTTAATGTGCTGTAAAGTCAGAGCGTCCAACATGGTAACGAACCAAACTCGGGCGGGTATGATGGGTGTTTTGAGATAATGGAGCAATCAAACGCCCATTGAGGGCCAAGTGTGACAGATGGCCATCTTTTCCAGATCGGGTCATTACCTTCTCGTACGCTGTACTGCCTGTACAGTACAGCAACTAAAACTTTTCCCTTTACAAAACTAGGGAGCACCGCTTTTTTCTTTCTTTCTTCCTCTTTTTTTTGTGTGTGGATCGAGTGGGGGGAAGAGGAGGAAAGGGTCGTGTATATTCTGTCTATAGTTGCCTTAGCGATTGCGTCGATTGGCGATTGCATAACTCGTCCAATTGGCCACTAAAGACCCTTATACATTTATTATTAGTTTTGACGCTTTTGAAAAAAATGATAAATTGCTGAAAACAGAGCATACGAAGGACTTTTTCTGCTGTTGTGCCATCTGGTTCGGCAATTGTGACGACGCTAAATTTCATTTGCTTGTTATTCGTCATAACAATGAATTGATTGAATTTGTCGCTTTTCCATATTTCCAATTGAAATTTGAAATCTCTTTTTTCCCCTCAGCATTTAATGTCGGCAATTGGAAATTTGAAAAAAAAAACAAAATTAATTCATTCTTTTTTTAGTTAGATAATTCTGGCTTCGAATTTACAAAATCTCTAGCAGTTTATCTTTAAAAAAAACTCAATTGCATTCAACGATCGAAGTCTATTTTAAACACACGTTGCAAGCGCAGCTTTTAATAGGCCTAGATTCCTGGTCAAATAATATCAAGTCTATTATAATATACATACAGATATACAAGCATCTCACATTGTACTACGTACATCTAAATCAGATCATATCGTCAATAGAGTTGGGCTCGTACTACAATGTCAACTGTCGCCGCGTGGGATAAATGCTTTCGTCTTTTGTGATTGAGCCGATCGGAAAACATGGTATAGGCCTACGCAATAATATCCATCCTCATTCTATTTAAAAAGAAAAAAAGAAAAAAATAGAGGAAATTTATTGAGGGAGCGAGATATAGACGAAATCAACGGTTTAGATGTTATTATACATCATTCTAGAATGGCGCTATATCGAAAAGGATCAAAAGACTATACGATATATATAGTATACATTGCTGCTGCATGCATATGATGTCTAACAGCGTGTAGCGATCTGATATCGGAGCTGTGATTGAGATGAATAGACTCTTCTGCTCTTATTCTACCCCTCTTTTTTTTGTTATTATTTACTATATATATTTTTCTCTCCTCTCTCCCCAGAACCCCTCAACGCTGCTGGAGCGTGTGTTCCTCTGTGTATACACACACAGTCGCCGAGGCTATTGAATGTTGATCGTTGACTTGCGCTCGATACAATCGCCCGTCTATTATACACAACTCTATAAATGTACACATTGCACTGACATTGGACTCTTCTCCTTTTCTTTCCCTCCCCAATATATACACAGAATCCTATCTAGCAGACTTGGCTGCTGCTGCTTCTGTTTGTTGCGCGTCTGGAACAGCAGTTCTCTCTCATCTACTTTTTTGTCCCGTCCTCTTTGATCGGCCATCATTTCGTTATTTTTACGATTTTCTATTATATCGGCTGGTATATAAACGCTATACGCTATGGGCGATTGTTATCACCCGTTTGAATGCTTGTGTGTGTGTTATCAGACCACTTAGTCCTCGGTCGATTAGCCTAATAACTCTTTTGGGCGGGTCGACCAAGGGGCCTTGTTGGGTTGGCAACAGTATATAGAAAAAGAAGAGGGGGGATGATGATGATGCTGGAACATGGAAGTGGAAACGGTGGCATGAGACAGGGACGACTAACACAAAGAGAGTTGTTACAAGAGAGAACTACAAGCTTTTGTTCCTTTGTTGTTACACCAATTTTATAATGAGTGCGCTGTGCGTATGTTTTCTCATCTCATGATGATTATTTATATTCTATTTCTTCAAATAGAGAATTCATTTACTTTGATAGTTGACTATATTTTTAGTTATTTGACTATGTTGGCTTTCGTTTTGGACGAAATAATTTTCTTCATTAATTATTAAACGTCAACGTCCGTCTCCATTAGGACGGATAAGGTTTGGCCATTGATCGGCATATTAGTCCCGTCATCAAAGAAGAGCTGAACGAAATAGTAAGAACAACGAACAACAACGAACAACATCAAAAAGTGATGGGCAGCATTGAATAAACGAGACTGAACTGCATGCGACGGAAATGAAGCGGAAATGCCCTTTTTCGTACGTCCTGATGTCTAAGAAACGGTGGGGAAGCGACGACGACAGTCCAATAAGAAAATGGGCAAAGAAAAGAATCATCGTGTAACGCAGTCAATGTTATATTATTACACGTAAGGGGAGATAAAGAGAAAGAGAGAAAGCCGTCGCCCGACCGTTCGCGGATATGGACGTAAATCAAATTCTCAGCATTTGAGTGATGCTGTTACTGGTCCCATTTATTCCGGGACCGGATATGAGTTCTAGACACTGTTATCCAGCAGCAAACGCTCTCTATAGACACGCACATCAGTCTATATAGATAAAAAATCTATACAAAATGATGACAAACGAATGAGTGGCCTGGCCTATACGTAAACAGCACAACATCAGCAACGACTATAAATAAGACGAGAAAGAATGAGGGAAAAGAAAACGGTTCTAGCGCGCACTTGACGTGATTGTGTGTAACTTTCTATATCCCCATCTTGTTCCTTTCTTCCTACTTGATATTTCCAGTCACTTCTGGAAATGAAAGATGCGTGGGTTGTGCCAAATTGGACCAATTGCAATTATTTGAAAAATAAGACTAATCATACACCTAATAACGCTAGCAGGCTAGCTCTTATAATCCTGTTGCTGTACTTTTGTTTCAATTGCTTATTACATATAGTCAAACTATAGGAAATACTTCCTGGATCAAGTAAAACTATACGAGAAAACTTAGAGATTATGTCTGCAGTTGACCGGTGCGCTACTGCACGACTAGAAATTTAATGATTCGACTCTTTAAAGTTTTGAATGCAATCCGAAAAAAAGTATTCGAATTAAATATCCACAGCGCCGAAGGAAAAGTAAATGCATCGACTTAACAAACTGAGGGATAAAGGAAATAACTATGTAAATATAAAGCCAAAGACTTTAGATGCGAGCAATTAAAAAGCAAGAAACCCAACCGATGTCTTTGTTGTGTATACGCAATTACGCATATTGGCGTACTGAGTATAGTACGTCATCAGCCGCAGCTCTAATAAGTTGAACCATATATTAATCATCTGCCTCGTGTCGGAGAACTTAACAAAACTTTCCTAATAATTCCAGCTTTTATATCTGCTTATTAAATAGAGCCCAGTGAGTCCCGCTGAAGATTTATTAGGCCTAATAAACCTTCAAACCAAAAACCAAAAATTCAAGACTAAATAACTAAATATACTACGATTACTACGGCCCTAATTATATTGTCGAAATAAAAATAAAAATCAACTCACTTGAACTCTGACTTCGGGCAGATTGACTTTCATTGCCAATTCCTCGCGACTGTAGACGTCCGGGTAGTGTGATTTCTCGAAGGCGCGTTCCAGTTCGTGCAGTTGAAACGTCGTGAATGTGGTTCGATTACGCCGGTGTTTCTTGCTGTTGCCGCCACCTGCAGCACCGCCACTGCCTTCACCGCCATTCATTCCTGCGCTTTTGACGGTCGTCTGATCGCCGTCTTCATCGCTGCTCATCTCACCCGATTGTTGGCCCAGCAGGTGAGACTCGTGCTGTTCCGTTTCGATCGCTGTCTGTTGTTGCTGTTGTTGTATTACGTGATTGTAATGATGATGATGATGAGCTTCGGACATTTCACGAAAGAGTTTGGCCTGTTGGTGTCTCGCCCCAGGTCCATCGCCGTGTTTCTCTGTTTATCCTCCCATCCAATTAGCAACTAATTCAATTGTAAATGAATCGATCAAAAAAATTACCTTTAGGGTGTTGGTTGTTGAGTCCTAGAATAGCTTCGATCGTGTACAAGTGGCTGACGTGATGATTGAGACTCAACTTGGCCGCTGTCGAAGACGACGAGGCTTCGTGTGACGGATTGTGAACGACGAGCGGTTTGACGGGCGAAAGTGAATCGGCAACAGACATACTGACGGCAGGAACGGCCGGATTGCTGATGGCCCCAACTGTCGAAAGAGCGGCCACCATTTCAACGTGAGCGCTGTGATGATGAGGTCCTTCGTCGGCCGATCCATTCGTTTCAATATCGACGCTGCTGTTACTTCTAACACTTTGTCGACTGCTGCTCCGGCGACTGTTCAAACTGTCGCTACTCTCGTTGCTGTTGCTATCGTCCAGCATCGACGAGCGATGGTGTTTCTCAACCACCGACTCGTTCCGACTCGCCTGTTGTTCCGCTGACGTCATCATCTTCTTCTTCTTCAACAATTCAACTTTCGAAATGAAATAATTGATTCACGCGACACGACACGCGACTGAATTGCGAAACAGGACAACCAATAAACGTCAATTGAAATGAATAATGAATAATGAGGAAGGGATTTGGATAATGTCTGCAATCACAACCGTTTTTGGATGTTGAGATCACGATCGACGATTGTATGCGTCCAGACTGTTTGATAGTCGCGGTCGTGACTGATTTAGTGAGAGAAAGAGTCACAAGGCCCCCGTATAGTAGACGCTATCTGTTAGGGAGGGATACAGCAGAGCCTGCGGCCCGTTTGAAAAAAAAAAGAAACAAGGAAAAAGTAAGAGGAACGACAGAGAGAGAGAGAGAGAATAAGAAAATCTCATAACATCCTATAAGCCATAAGATGGAGAGCAAAAAGGAATAGACAGAGAGAGGGGGTCGGCAATATAGAGAACAGGGCGGAGAATAGGGTGGAGCCAGTGCCACTCCGTCAATCCTGCGGGCTATTAGCCTTCCAACGCCGCAGACCAATCCGAGAGACCCAACTAAAAGGATGATAGGGCGGAGCTTATTATATTGCCCGGCATATAACAACAAAACACGTTGATTTACGCTCTCTGCTGGACTGGACTTTTGCTGGCGACGAATATAATCTCATATTCGTCATTATTATACAGAGATTTGTTTGGTTTTTTGTTATTTTCTCACGACTCTCAAAAGTCTCCAGCACTGATTCAGATTACAATAAGACGGCGGTGGTGATGGTCAACGTTTTTTTACCATATACTTCACGCCTGTCATTACTTATTTCAATCATATTCTCTTTCTGTGTTGGACACAGGAGAACGGGCGTCGTCAAATGCTAACATTTAGCGCCGCCGCCGCTGGGTATAGAAACTATAATAATAAAGAATGAAGAAGAAGAGGAGCTAAGAGTTAGATAAGCAGATGGAGTATAGCATCAGCAGCAGCGCTAAAAGAGAGAAGAGGCCAAGTGGAGGGAAATTGTCAATTTCATCGGGGGTGGCACTCCCTCAAACGATTCATTTTGCTCTGGCGTGTTAGCTGTTGCTATACTGCCGAGTGTATTTGAAGAAGAAGAAGAAGAAGAGGGAGGATAAATAAAGAAGAATGCACAGAGACATCGTCTCCCATCCCATCAAAAGGTGAAACATTCACCATACTAGCCCATATATGCATCTATATAGAATATAGAGGCTTGTATATATACAACACATCTTTGATTGAGTTTGCTATAGCGTGTCTCTCGTTCCTCCCTCCGTCACCCCTCAAAACTCCTCATATAACTTCGTTACTCATCATCAGCACGATGCACTGCTTACATGGAGGAGGAGCAAAGCAAAGTAGGAAAGAAAAAAAAATGATTTAGAAATAGAAGAAAAAATCTGGGAAAGCTACTGACGAGGTTTTCATCATCCCTCCCTCTCCGACCCGTCTTTCGCTAACCTCCCGATAATGATCATTATCACCCAACATCATTTTATCATTTCCCGTCCTTTAAATTGCCTATTAATGCGAGTAGGAAGAAGAAGAAGGATCGAACTTCTCAAGTATATAGAGCTCCCGCGGGCATTTTGTGATAGATGTGACAAATACAATCGACCAATATGTCAAAGACGCCGTTTTTGCGCGGTATATTACGGACTTTCTGTGTGTTGCTACGCTCTGTTTAAGTCTTATTATTTTTATTATTATTATTGGGGTTTTAGGGAAGACGTTTGTTAAATAAACAAAAGGAATGAGGTGGAATAGATCGATATATTTATTTATTGGCTGATGATATGATGGTGATCTCGAATGATGCCATACGTCGGGTTGGATGAGGAATCGACAGCGCGCTTGGTTTATTTGATTTCTCTTGGCTGTATGTTAATAATATCATCAAACATCATCAAACGTTTTGCCGTGAGGCTGGAAGCTGCTGCATCTATATAGCAAGAGCCGATTCAATCAGGAAGAAGAAAAAGAAGAAGAAGAACGAACCATGGCTCTTGGCCATATCAACTTTATATAGAAATCAGGTCGTCGTCGATATAGTCATCCAGTTCGTCTCTCTCTCTCTCCATCCGATTCGATCAATCTGTTTCTTAGCTGCGCTGACGAGAAAGAGAGAGACGAGGAATCTTTTTAACGTTTTGACGAAGGAAATCGGTGAGCCAGACAGAGCGTCGAGTCGTTTGGAAACGAAGCACATCTATAGCAAATCAACCCAATTGACAGAGTGATATATAGCCCGTCAATTCCCGTCCGTATTTATTTATAAACACGGACGTTTGCTTCGATTGAATTTTATTGAAAATGCCACCTAGTTAAAAAGGCTATCTAAAAGCTTCTTCCTCTCTTCAATTCTAATTTCTTGTTCAAGTGTTTCCTACTCATCTTATAATACACCCCAGCCAACAACTTGAGTGTCTTCAATAACATAATAAACTATAGTTAATCGAGTCTATTATAATAAGACAATATTTGTGTTTAATGAAATACGATCCACATTTGAAACAATTTCAGGATTGAAAGAATATATTTTTGAAAAAAGCTGACATTAGGTTGGTTAAAGACTCGGGACAAGTTGAACGTAATTATCGATTTGTCGTCCTTTCAATCCGTTCTTATTCGAGTTGAAATTGAATTTCGCGCGCTTTCCAATTTCAAATCCCCAATCTCCTTTACATAATAATATTCAATACAAATCAATTGATGTTAGTGTAAAGGTTTTTTGTGTCGATTGTCAAATTCAAACTCAATTTTCGTCAATCATCACGTCATTCATTTCAATTGTTATCTGTTCACTTGTGCGTCTGACATTTTTTATAAAAAAAAAGAAGAAAACAGGATGCAAACCTCTGGCACCAAGTAATCAATCGATAATGTAACCTTAGACATCCTACAAATAATCTCGATAGGTCCACAACATCCAAATCTTCTTGCCGTGTCGTTCAAAGCGCGAGACGCGGACTCGGCCGGTCCACCACTGCGCTGCTGCTAGTCGTCTGCACGGCACAACATCTACACAGACACACAAGAGAGAAAGAGAATAAGGGAGGAGCAGGGTAGTATACAATAACGTCTCCGATGATGCGCTGTGATCGAATCACGGTCGCCATCCGATCAAAAGAAACTCTATTGTATATATTTTCTTCACAGAAAATAATATACGACATTATTATAAGCAATAGGCGGCCCCACCCTTGCTCTTCTCCCCGTTTCCTATACACCGGCACACAGCGTTTTGATTTTCTCTCTCTCTCTTTTATTTTTTTTATTTTGATTCAGAGAGCGACTGGATGTATAACCTCAGCCGTAGGCGTCTGTATATAAATAGTATATGCCATGGTCTTAAACACACACATATATATAGTTATAGTATATGGAGTATATATAAATGGTTGTTGTGCGTAATAGCATATAGGTTGATAGAGTGGAGCACACAGTGTGTGTGTTCATACATAAAGGATCAAAAGAGAAGAGAAAATAAACGATGATTGTGTTATACAAACGGGTGAGCGTCAAACGCCAATATATACGAAGAGTTTGTCTCTCCTCATACTCCATAACCAACTGCTCTCTACTCTATATAAACCATCACTGATTTCATGTTGATTCTCTTCTTTCTTTCTTTTTTTCTTCTTGTTTCCAACCCCGTCAGGTTCATTTTTTCTTTTATCGCATATTCAAAATCTTTTTTGGGTCTAGATTGGATTTTCTCTCATTTAGTTCTCGACGCCGTCGTCGTCCGCAATGTGTCTTTTGTGTCTGTGTGTATTTAGCCAATCAGTATATAAACAAAAGTTATTTATATAATACAACCAGTGTGCAAGTGTAACGTATATATACAGAACTGAAAACTGCCACTGTAGCAGCTATTATTAATTATATACCTATCAGGCTTTTAATAATAGGCTTACAATGCATCAACCCTTAAAGCCCAGCAGCCAGCAAATAGGACTTGTCTATAAAGATCATTGCAACCGTTTTTCACGGATCATTCAGCAACAATTGTACATGCAGTTGTTATTTCCCCTTATTCATCTTTAGTTACATAATAGATCCTGGATGGATTAATGACTTGTGATGGTCCGCGTAAATACATTTCAAAAACAATCTCCTCTACCAACAAATGAGCCGAACTGTTGTTGCGAACGTCATACTAATAATGGCGCAAGTCGAACAAGGGCCCGACTCTCTTTTATATAATCAGAGTAAATATAGAATTTCAGGCGTGTGTGTGTTTTGCGCATATCTTTTTCTCTCGTTCGAGTGACGAGAGGGAGGAAGGAAGAAGAGGTGTGCACCAGTCGGACGTTGGCGGCAGCTTCTCTTCACAAACTGGTCTAAGTCGGAATTAATTGCCAACTTGCCAGTTTTCTCTCTTTACACACAGTGGCGTGCTGCACATGTTACAGCAGCAGCCCAACGTCTATGCTACTGCTGCTGCTACTGAGAGAGACGCAACAAAAGGGCGGGCAAAAAAGGAGGGACGAGCAGGAGGGACTTATTTCAATCCGCTTAGCGTTGACTGTACTCGGCGTTTGCTGCTGGGGTATATGTACATATGACTCTCTGTAGGGTATACGAGCATCAGTAATATAGGCTAGCTAAATAGTAGTTGCTGTTGGTAGTACTTTCTTTTGATATTTGTCATCCCTTTTCAATAGTCAGCACATATATGTAGCAGCAGTCTATATCTAGTGGGTGTTCACTATATAGGCTATATATTATAACATGTAATGCGCAATGACGTGCCCAAGATTGGCCCAAACTAATTGAGGTTGAGTCTGCTCAAGAGATGAACTACCCGCCATAATATAAGGACGTTTGCTGTGCATGCGTTTCTCCTTCTGCTGCTGTAAATTGTATATAAAAGCGTCAACGTCGGATTTATTCCCGACCGTGCCTGGCGGCGTTGACGACGAAGAACGACGGCTGCCGGATGAGCTGTTCAAACAGAGCATCAAGCCATATAGGCCAGGCTGACTTTTCCTTTAATAGCAGCAACGTCTAAATTGATAATTTTCTCATCGCACCCTTTAAATTTCTCCCTCTCTCTCTCTTAGCTATTAGTCGTCATCGCTTGCTGCTGCTGCTTCTGGTAGAAGTTGTAAGCTTATTAAAGAAGCTGATGCTTCTGCTGTATATCGGCTGTGCTGAGTGAGTGAGAGAGCGTCGACATTCATCAGGTTCTCGTCTAGCCCAAAACGAAAATGATGGACGCGTCATCATCGCTCGTCGTTGATGGGCCTCCGCTAGCGAATCAAAAAGCCGGCGGGGGATCTTCTCTATAATACTAAGGCCACCAGACTGCACTGCTGCTACATGGCATCGCCAATAGCTGTTAGTGTTTATCATTAGAGCAACTCTCGTTTGATTCTATTAGTCTAATTATTAATAAATAGGCTCTCTCTCTCTCTCGTCACACCCGCTAGTTAATTTGTAGTTATAGACCCACCTTATCTACCCACGTTGCAAACACTTTGAACATGTTTGACTGGCGCGTTGACTTTCTATTAGCTTTAGATTCCGTGGAAATTGGTAATGACTAATGAACGATGCCAGCCAATTAAGACTTCTAGGTAAAATCCAATTCGGCTGTGAATTCTAATTAATATATGTACACAGTATAAGGACAAAATCGACAAAATCATTGCCACTTGGCAAAATGTTAAAGAGATGAGAAAAAAAAGGCTTTTGAGTTTCTGATTAGCCTTTGCAGAGATTTGATCGAATAGTTTTGTTACTCTTTGGGGGAAAGTGTGTTTAATGTGCCCTTTGCGTGTTTCAACGGAAATGGGCAGCGTTAAGTCTCCCACTTTTACCTATAGATACAAATCTATATATATATTTATTTTCTACAACGACGAAAGGTATATAACAGTTAGGCCAGTAAAGTGGGGGGCTGCTGGGGGAGTAAGAAAAAAAAACCCCACCTTGCCGGAAAAGGGAAGCGAGTGTGCGCGTTATTAAGCTGCTGTCAACATGTCCGATTAGGCACGGTGACACATCCACCTGTACTCTTTCTCACGCGGCCAAACTCTCTCTCTCTCTCCAATTCCTTTTCATTTATATTCAGTTTGACAACAGCAACTACAATTCTCGTTATATATTCTTCTCATTACATCAATATCGTATATATATTAGGCCTTCTTAATTCTACTCTTTTACGTTTCCCCAGTCTTGCGATGAGGGGACACAAATGTACGTACAGTGACGTGACAAGCCTTTAGCAACTGCTGACTAGTTTGATTGCTATATCGAATGCATAGCAGGAGTCTAATCATTAGGTAATAATATAGAGAGAAGGAAGAACTGTGCAGATATGTCTCGATGATGACGTTGATGTTACATTATTAGAATGATAACGCTTATAATTCCTTGTCATCAGTTGATATGATTCGTCTTGTGCATCGGCTGTCAGCATCCAGCAGAAATAATAAGCAGTTTCCGAGATATCAGAGACGGGCCGGCGATTTGATCGGCCATCGTCGACAGCTGCGCTATGTATCATAACTGTTATATATTCGTCGCGTCATGTAAGTGTTTGGGTGGTGTCTGTGACGAGTCGACAACATTATCATTGCACACCACAGATGTCCGAGGATCAACAGCGACACGATGGGCCTCGTCGGAGGGGGCAAACAACAGTCATCGGTCCACCGCTTTTGTGATGATTATTGCTGGACTACATGCCCTCAGAATAGTGGTGATTATATACAGTGCCGTGGTATATAGTAAATAGCATCTGCTGATTCGTTTTTTTCATTCTGCTCACGATTGGTGATCTCTGATTGGATCTACTCGATTTTCATCGTCTCCTTCTTTCTTTTGATGGAATAAGAAGAGCGGACAGCAGAGATGACGGATGGATGTGTCATCTTTTGGTCTCCTGATGCATTATTATATATCTATATTGTATATATGTTATGAAAGCGATGAAGGAATCAAGATCTTACGCAACAGTCAACGGGAAAGACTGACGAGCGACAGTTTATTTTCTACGTGTAACGCGCTAAGATTATTTGACGGATCTTTTATTTTCTTCCCGTATGATTCGTGACGAATGGATGTCACACTTTTCTATTGAACGCGATTGATTCATTTTTGATCTGATTTGAAAAAATCTATTCTTAAAAAAAATCTATTTGATGCAATCACATGGATTTATTTACAGTCAGGATTACGGGGGTTATTTGATTCTTTTTCCGGTTCAAATTATCTCCTCTCCACAGTAGCCTAGTAACCTTAACGGCCATTACCGTCCCTTCTCTTTTATGTTAGTGTGTTTTTTTGCTATTTGTAAATCTGACATTTACACAGTTCTATGGGCTTATACTTGGTAAATGGCCGCGCTTGAATATCCTCAAAAACCTATTCTTACAGATAAAAAAAGGAAAAGAAAACTGAGAGAGAACTAATGCCATTCATGAAAAAAAAGTGAACATCATCAGCAGCCAAACAGCAGCAGCATGGACAAACAATATCAAAAAAAGGAAAAATTAAACTCAAGAAAATGGCCATAAACAATGGGTCGTGTGTTGCCGATTTTGTTTGCAGGACAGTGTTGAACACCGGTCCTCTTATTTAGTCTGTGATAGAATAAAAAGAGAAAACAGTCAAACACGCAAATCAAAACAAAGATTTGTTTGGTAGGGACCAATAGAACAATCACATCTTGTGTGTGTATACATAGTAGATGGACTGTATACTGAGATTATGGCATTTATCTCGATGGGATATCTCACCTGCTCGTTTATTCTCTTCTATACTTCGATGTGACCTTTTTCGTCAACAGAAAATGCCCAGTGTCCATAACGTCCATTCAAGTAGCCACCGATTAGCTGACACTACTGTGTGAGAAGGGTTACTCCAAGAATAACAGAGGACGATCGACTGTATGTATATACACAGAAAGATTTGAGATGTTATAAAATGGGCCGCAGAAAAACAACAAATCTCTTTCTCTTCGCTATCATCTTTCTGAATATGTACACACGACACTCGTCGTCCTAGAAGAAGAAGAAGAAGATCTAAAGTCTGCGTTATATTCGATATACAATTTGACAATAATAAATAAAAGATATAGAAGATGAAGGGAACACAAAAATGATAATAGCGCCAACCCTCAAATGGAGCGGATTAGCATTCAAACTGTACACTATAGAGGGATGTGTGTGTGTATAAATATAAAAGATGTTTTTATAGATGAGTATACAGAAGATATGGACAGTAAACTGTATACAAATTGTTGTTTTTTCATTCTTTCTTTCTTTTTTTTTGTATATTCTTCTCTCTCGCTCTTTTTTCATTCATTCATTTTCATTGTGTCAATCGGCTCCGTCTGTGTAGTATAACTTGTGCAGGACTCGATTCTCCTGTTCCCATTCAAGGATAGACCTTACCGGTTTCAACAATGGGACGCGCGGTGCGATCTACGCTCCATATCTTCTCTCTCAATATAGTCAAAATCACAAAATGTATAGAGTCCTGAGATCTTTCTCCTATCAGCTTCTACAAGCGCCATTGTTTTCGCGGCTTCTTGTGCTCTATATAGTACAAGAGAACCAAAAGCTGAATGAAAGAATAATATACAGAATGAATAAGATAATAATATAATGCAGTATAGAGGTCTCTGGTCTCATCTATACGGGAACAAAGAGGATACAAACACACGCATGAACACATCAGAGACATCTCCGTCTATTTCATTAATGAATAGACACCTTACAAAAGGAATATAGGAAATTAGGACTGGTGATGAACCGTTTAGATCTTTACTCGATAAAACACATTGCGGTCAATTAACAGCTTATTCATGGGACCTAATACATCAGCAGAGATTATATATTTATATATTTTTGGGGTGTTTTTCAAACTGTAGACAGGACAAAGAGTCTATACTTTAGGGCTGAGCAAGAAATATTCAATCGAAAATAAGGCCAACATAAATTTGCCTCCCATTTTTGTAATTATTTTGTTGAAGAATGAAATAAAAAAGTTGATTGGTGATAAAAAATCAACGTCAAAATGCAACATATGTGAAATATAGGGGCATACTCGGAGTGGGCCATTATAGTTCATTAAAATTGAATGAATTAAAACGATTTTTCCATGCTTTTCTATACGGGATAGATTCGAGTGTTGGATGCATGGATTTTGGGCTTTAATATAATTAGAGTTTGCCCAATTACTAATCCCTTCATCACTCGTTCTAAAAGCTCGTTGTAAAACCCTTTTAATACGAGGAGAGAAATGAAAAATCCCTTGTGAAATGGGATTTTAAAAAATAAAATAAATGGCACATACACTAAATCGTAGAGTAAATTCATTTGAATGCTCGTCTTTAACTCAAATCTGGAGAACTTCATTTCCAAGGAGAAATTTACGCGATGACGACCATCTATAAACAGATATATATAGTTTTCCTAGTTGCCGAATATAAACGCCATGCAAAACTTGAACATGAATTATTCTAAATTGCCGGCATTGAAATGTCTATCAACACGAACGACCGCGAACGACGAGATATGACGACGCAAAAAGTGTATATATTATCAAGTAAACGAAGTAAACTGTTTGATTGGTGATGGCGTCGTCGAGTGTCAAACAGTTTATTGGCGGCTGATTGGCGACTATTCATGCTACGCTAGCGCCGCACGACAACTCTCCAACCGAATAATATCTAGCCAAGCGCATCGAGGGAATTTCCAAAACATGATTGACAAATTTTCACTCACCCCCAAGGATTTCTAGTCAATCAAGGCGAAATCCAAACGACCCATTCACATTCAAATGTAAAGCCAACAGTTTCTATTTTTAAATTGATAATAATATTCGCGCCCGGTAGCAACGACGTATCAATCAACAGCTGTAAATTATATTGGCGGCGGCCAAGTTTGATAACAGTCTCGGCAGATGCCAGCACAGCCAGTTGGTTAAGGTTCTTGCACAGTCGCACATCACCATCAATGCCCGGGTTTTTTTTTCAGAGAGAAGATGAAAAGACGAGCATTGAAGCTATTGCTGAGCAAATCAATTAGGAAACAATTTCGAAACTCGGAAGGGTTTGGCCAAAGAGGTTGAAAGAGGCCCATCAGCCACTAAATGGACATACAGCAGGCAAATGAATATATAGCTAGGCAGCAATAGCATTACGTTTCGTATAAAGGCGTCCCTGTGTTTGGATCATCATTTGCAATTGCACTGCAAACTGTCGCCTTTCGACCTGCTGGCCCGCTCTGTCTTTGCACGCTATTGAAACGTATTCCGCAAACATGGGCGCTGCCAACTCCGATGGTCATCCGGCCGTGATGATGAAGTACATCAGCAACGCGCCAGTCCTATCAAAACATCTCTCTCTCTCTCTCTAAAGCCTATATGGTTGAAAGTCGGCACTCTCAATTCCTCATTATTATGCAGACTGTGTTTCGCAGGATCCCATCCATTCATTGCAGTAGGAGCAGTTTTCCAAAGGAAGATAAGCGTTGCTGTGTACATTCCGGATGGGAGCGCATATTCTTTGGACGACTCCTTCAAGTGCTCTGCTGCTCCCTCTCTACTTCAATATAGACTAGACTTGCTGCTGGGACGTCGGTGTATTTAACTGTCTGATTTCCAATCAAATAAGCCAATCCTTTTCGCTGTTGTACAGGATAGGAGATGGAGAGAGCGACGAGAGCAGTCAGAGGTATTAACACGTCAAAATTGAGGTGCCTATACTCACCAGCGGTACCTTATCTACTTGTCACTTCAATATAACAGATTGACTCTCTTCTCTCTCTCTCTCTCTCTATCGCTGACTCTATATGCTATCTATAAACATGGGGCATGTTGGCAAGGATTTGGAATAGCCCAAATCGATGAATGCGGGCCAGGGAAAGTCCATTGAAGACAAACATATCTATATAGGATACGAGAAGTGCAGCATATATTAATCAGCATCACATCATCAAAGCCACATCGATGGATGTTGTACTCATAGCGAGTTGAATGCGCCTGAAATAGCGCAAGAACACGAAAGTTCCGTGTTTTATACGGATCAAGCCAGCGATGGAACTATCGACGAAAACGTGTTGACACATTGGATTCAAAATCAAATATCAAGTGCTGTGCAGCAAAAGCAGCCAAGTAGCTATACTATATAGCTAGTCATGTGTAGATAAATAGTATCTAGAATATTCGTGGCTAACTTGTATAAAAGCTCTCCAACCACCACTATAATATAGCACTAGCACCGTTTGCTATACTTTATTATGGCTTTGTGTTTGTATACAGTCGAGTCTATACTCCACACAAGATGCTTTGATATGATGGATATATAAGATGATAAATAAGAGTGAGCTCTGCTTCGCATTTCTCTGATAGATATACATAGAGTATGTAATATTACTGCCGGCTATTTCAAGGGTTATATATTTGTTATTGGTATGATGTCAACCGAGTTGTTCTTATACAAATAGAGTCTATAGACGGTTTGTGTCGGTTTGTGTATAGCCGCCCCTTCTATATTGAGGTTTGTTTGATCTCGATTCAATATACATTTTCCCGCCACCTTTATACATATTCAAACACAAGCAGCAGAGAGCTAGAGAGGAGAATTCGTCATAATATAATATCGAGGCCTTTTGCTCCTGCATCTGCGTTCAATCTAAAACATTTGATTTTCCGCACCCACGAACCTAATAACCGGAACCAATAAGCGAAATAAGGTCAATAAAACAGCCAACTCTGAGTATTTAGGAACATTTCTCTCTCTCTCTCTCTCTCTCTTTTGCCTTATTCCCTAACATGAAATAAGTCGAGGGGCTACATCAACAGCAAGTAAAAAAGGGGTGAAAGCTATAGAACTAGTGAAGTACCGCATGTAACAGCGTCCACGCATGATGTTCGGTACGATATATATTAAACGGGGGGTTTTATTTCTTTCTCTCTTTCCATAAGCCCTTGACTGGTACAGCCATAAATATACCATTTGAGAGGATCGACGCAGTATTAATAATCAAACGACAGAAGTGGCTGCCACTTGTACTGTATATATCCAACAGCAGCAGCCAACCAGCATTGAACATCATCAAGAGTCATCATGGCAAAGCAGTTGGAAAATATAAGTCTTTCTCTTATCATACCATCCGATCGGAATGACATGTATTTTCATCATCGTCATCAAAGAGTCCAGATGAGCTGCAAGTCGGTGTGTGTGGCCATCGACTATAGCCACAAGTCGAACGTGATTGGCCAATAGGAGTTCACGCTGAGGGATGGGGGAGAGAGCGTTCAAGCAGCAAAATAACAACAAAAAACCCCAATCATCCCGCCTGTTTATTAGAGTTTGACGATGATGACCGATTGTCCAGAGATTTCCAAATCTCCACAACTTTAGCACACACACACACACACAGCTGACTGACTGTCTTACTGGATGGTAATATATTTGAACATTGCCACCATTTTAAGGACTTGTCTGTGCAGTAGTAGATAACAATAGCTCAGTGTTATTATTCCAATAAGTGGTCTCATTAAATAGCAATGGACAATGGACACAACGCTCGGATGTATAGTTTTGATTGCCAGTCATTGTGTTTGCGATAAAAAGGGAAAGGGATTTTGATTGGGAAAGTCGAACATATACGAAAAATAGCCACGTAACAATCTAATAAACGATTCGTGGAATACAACGTTCGATGTATATTTTTACCCGTCTATATAAATTCTATAGAGTCACCTAGGTGACCATCAAATGCAGTTATTCAGTTATTATTAGGCGCAGTATATAAAGACGCTGGTCATATTATAACCTGTTGGTATTGTATTTGAAGGAGAAGCCAATCGTTTCTCATTGTGATCGTTAATGAAAAATACCTTGGACAGAGGTCAACACGTGTAAATCACTGGCGTTGATTGGTCATCTTTCAACAACACTATGCTGCTGTATTAATAATAAGCCTCGCATATAATATAATATCGCTCTTTCACACCTTGTTGATCTCTGGGCCCCAACGGTTTCTGCCACGTCTTTTCAATCAGTCCGTTCACTGGCCAACTCATCAATCGTCTGACCAGTACGCAAGGCTTTCTTATTATTGTTGTCGTCCAGCAATTTCAAATTCCATTTCCTGTCGTACGTGTAGTACGTACTACATGAAAGGCATCAAATAGATGTGCATAGCAGAGAATAAATCAACGGTCGTGATGGTGATGTAGTCTACCTCTAGTTCCATATTCAACAGGCCCACTAAATGGACTTATACACGACACCTCGTACTACTACGTATCCCCAACATATACTGTACAGCTTTATTGTAAATGTATAATACTGTAACGATATAATAACGGGGTTGGCGGTGTTATCAATTGTGAACATTCCAGCGGTTTACTTCACCGTGTCGAATGCGATGTCGGATGAACGGTGAATAAAGAGTGGAAATGACACCAGCATAAATATCTCTCTTATCACCACGTACGGTAGTAGGCCTACATAGTTTATCTGACATGGCAAATAACATGTTGTTTTCCCAGCACATAATATCAGCACCGTTGCTCCTTGGCTACTGGTGTTTAGTATTAGAGTATAGAATTTGGGAAAAACTAGCCAACAGGATGAGAAATCCGTGTCGGAAGGATTAAAAATCGATGGGAAGGAACTTGTCTAAACGTACATCGGTACATGTAGGGATCGAGAGCTGAACTTTCTGTGATGGAGAGGCCGCGCGGATAGAAAACAAAAAAAAGTTGAGAGAGAAAAAACGAGTTAGAATATTACGGGCCTTTGGCTTTGTTGTGCATCAATCGGCCTATAGACATGAGATTCTATGAATGAAATGTGAAAATGAATATAAAAAAGGTGTTCTCTCTATATACTGTGTGTATATGCTGACGGATGAATCGGCATATCCCCAGGGGTCTAATCCAGCCTTGCCGTATAACAAAAACGATGCCAAAAAGAAGAAAGAAAAAGGAGAATGAAATAGGGAAAAAAAGGGAAGTGTTATTTGCCGTAGACAATACTAAAATCTACTACTGCGGACTATAAAGATGTTCAATGGTTTTACACCACTGCCGACAGAACAGGGGGCGGGAAATTCGATTTTGAATATTGAAAAAAAGGGGAAAAAAACTGAGTGAAGATGATGATGATGAATAAAGTAGAAGGCGGAGAGCCAAGGGTGTTGAACAGTTGAACTGCGCCCCTGAGTGGGCGGGTAATCAAAAATTAATTGCCGCAATTTTTCAATCGGCCGCGTTCAAAGTGAGCTTCAAAATTTTATTTTTCCAGGAGCAGCAGATTTATTCTCATACAAAATTTGTCCTTTCCTTATTTCATCACTATGTATCATCTATATATTAATTGAAGAGCTTGATGCTGGGCGATATATTGAATTTCCCCGTTGCACTAAAATAGGTATACGACGAAGGAAGTAACGCAATTCTTGATGGAGAAATAAGAGCGCGGCGACTGCTGTTGATGGACAGAGGGAATGCTGTAAATATCAAAAGAATAAGGGACACGCGCCCGGCAGGGGATCTATATAGCTACCAGCACTACCAAACACAAACGGACAAAGACTTTACATGCTTGTCCCTCTCATAATATACTAGTACGTATACTATATGAGTTCATTGAAAAGAATGAACCCTAATCCTCAACGCCCTATACATAGAACTACAGCAATCTATATATGAGTCTATACGTTCTCGATCGTCTAGATCCGTCCTCGATGACGAGAGCTCCTATATATCCTATATATATGTGCTTCATGTTCTCTCTCCGCCCTCCTTATTATATTCTTTTACGGAGCTAATACGACAGCAGTATATCTACTAATATTTCGCGCGAGCTATGAGCGTCATCATCTTTTAGATGTTGTACAACAGCAACTGCAGCAGCAACGAGTCTTGGATCCTTTTAAATCCCGACTATTTGATGATGGGGCTGGGCTCTGGGCGTCGTCGAATCTCTCAAATGTGTTGATCTGATGATAGCCCGTCGATTCAGAAAGAGTCTTTCAATCGCTGCCATGATTGCTGCCGTTGCCGCACAATCAAAAAGGAAAGAAAAAAAAAGCGACGAAAAACTGGGCCGCCATTCATCTTGTCGAGCGTTTGAAGCCAACACCCTCCAAACAACATACGTAATATAGAGCCAACGTAACAGAGAGACAAATTGTGTGTGCGGATTGAAACATGTCAATCGGCCGATTGGCTGTTTATAAATAGGCCCAGATTATATGGTGAAAGGGAATGACTACATGACAATATAACAAAACATAAGAAAAAGCCTTAATGTTAACACCACGTTTGGTGTTGACAGCCTCAATGATTTCCATCAAAATCTTGATACTTTTAATAAAATCTACTGGAATTGAATTACAATATAAATTTTTTCTGTTTTTCTTTTCTAAGTAGAAACAAATAAGAATGTCGTTTGATTTATTTGAATTTTAAAATTTGTCCAAGGAAATGTGTTCCCTTCGTATTTCCATTGGACTCAACTACTTAATTAACAATTTGACTTCACCAGTAAGGCAGTGAACGGGCCGTTGGCAGTTAGCTTTTCGTTTATATAGTTGATTCACATTACTACCGTTGGGAATATAAATGGGCCAGCACGCAGATGACAGCTAGAGAGAGAGAGCGATAAACTATAGCGCGATGCTATTTACAGCAGCTTCGATAACTCGCCAATGTAAAACAGCCCATTTCCCTCATCTTCATTTCGCTCATCTATTCAGAATGAATGGATTGATTGAAATAGCCAACCGAACAGTAACACTCATCTCATCTGAATTTGATGACACTGCCCTTCTATATGTGTAGATATACATACAATCTCTATATTACTGCAGATTGGAAAGCTATATATATATATATATTAAGCGCCCAAGACTATCTAGTATGCTGCTACGTCTGTTAACTGTCTTATAGACAAAATGACGTGCTCGTCGTCCGGACGGAAGTTGAAGTTGACAGTGGAGGGCGGGTTGAGCCTATACTATAGCGGGTCTCACACTCGTCCCATCAACATATATAGATCTAGATGTGCAGCCTCTTGATTTTCACTCATCCGTAATGTAGAAGAAGACATCAAGGGGTATTAGATTATACATCCTCAGAGAGATAAATAAAGAGAGAGACAGTGGACTGATGCGCTCTGCGCTGGACTGGCCGATCTATGGAGTAAAAGGTGGAGGAAATAAGACTGTCAAAGTGGCAAAAGGTTGACTGCCCTTGACAGGATAATGACCAGATCATCCGCACGCCCGTTTTTCTCTCTCTTATTCGCTTAGACTTTCTTTTGCAAAGTCTTATAACATTTTATAAGAAATCTTGAAAAATAAAGTTCTTATTCTTTACCTACAAAACACATCTTGTTTAGCTGCCCGTAAAAGTAAATATGTGGGCCAATATGGTACTGTATAGTGTACTCTTAAAATTTATCGTATACAGTAGTAGATACAGCAGATGCAGCTTGTGCTACGTTCTGATGCACCAATTACTTAAAGGAGATTTTCATACCTTTCCAGCAAACCGAGCCAGAACAAGAAGAAGAAGAAGCATCAACTCTCGGCTACGCGAGTAAAATGTATTCAATAGGATTCCTCGCAAATGAGATTTATCGCAATTTTTCGCATGATATTCTCCATTTCATTTTCTTGGAGGGGAAGACAATTAAGAAGCAACAGTTTTCTAGGGATCTGACGACCCATTGTTTTTCGTTTGAATTTTGCTCATGGGTCTCTGCAACATCATCTTCTTTTCCTTTAACTACAATAGTACAGCAGCTGATGTATATATGGATCACTGCTGCTTCACTTGGAGATTTTCATCCATCCCCAATTGCATTTTGGCTATCCGTCCACCTGGAGGAGAGTCCCCAGTGCGCTCTTTTGGTTTTCCCAATAGAAACAATGAAAGAAGCATCTTTTGTGCTCTACAAAAATAAGGATAGGTATACGTATACGACTAGCACTAGCTCTTGGTCCGTTTTCACTGGAACTCTAACTTTTATCCCTATTAATATTTCGCCTCACCGGGCCAATTAATGTCCAGCGCGCATGTCGAACAGACACGTCATCATTCCCTTGGTCTAATACTCTAATGTATACAGCTGTGCGCATCGTTGCTGATTGATTGTTTCAAATACAACACACACAAAAAAAAAGGCAAAAGATAATCAACGAAGAAAAGGGATGATTAAGAGCAATCAATTTTAAATGAATGCCGAGATAACGGAATACTATACTGTCTATAATCGAGCCATTTACATCTAGGACGTTTACTATTATAAAATCATCTGATACGGCTCAGATTCTGTTCGTAGAATTGCACAGGCCAGTACAATACGGTAATATTTCATGTACAAAGGCACATTAAGGTGAGATCTCTCAGAGGAACGCCTTTAATATATAATACCGTACGAGCTTATATGTATATTCAGCTTATATAAATGTATAGCAAGCAGCAAATTCCATAGCTTGGTATCTTTATTTATTTTTTTTTTACGACATGAAATCGTCGTTTTTTCCGAGAAAGGTTCTGATAATAGGTTTCACCGGAAGAACTCAAATTATTGGCTTGGTCGAGCTATAGCAAGAAAATCAGATAGTTTAAGCTAATTGGGGTTTTAGACGAAAAACGCAGAACTGGGGAGAGACACGCAGGCCCAGCAGTCCCTATATAGCTGCCTCTATATTTTTTCATGTCAATTCTCCTGTTGAAGAAGACAAAAAGTAACCCTGTTATATAACGAACAGAGTTTTTCTAATTCTGTTATACTCTTCGTTATATAATTAGGTTTAAATGTAATAAGCTATGTTTTAAAAACATAGACTTGACATGTGAGACGACGGCCTTGTTCTTCTATAGATAACGAAGACAGAAGCAAACAGTCTATGCTAAATGCTAATTAGGCCTACATGATATAATGAACGGCATTAACAGAGCCTATATTGTAGGTTTCCTTTCGACTGAACGCTTGATTGAATTATCGAATAGAATCGATCGAGCATCATAAATTCATAAATATCCCCATTCTCTACTAAATAAGAAATAGGGACAATTAAAAATACGCCGAATAAAACTAACTAATAATATGTGGCAGGGGGGGAAATAAAACAAAAGAGACCCATTCGAATTAAGGGGAAAGAACATCTGTTTAATTTTGTTTTCATCAAGTATATAGGCTAGCTAAAAGAGAGAAAGAGATAAAGGGGGCTAGTGCATTAGTAACGTGTCGTGTAATTAGTACAGGTGTGTAATTAGCGCGTCAATGAATGAAGCCACTCAAAGAATGAAAAAGAGAATAGGTACATAAATAGGCAGGGCCTATAGGATTATATGGTATGGCCAATTCCCTTAGCGGCCCTGCCCATCATCACCCGCTTCCATCACTGTATACATATACGTAGATGTATTTCCGTACAAATAAAATAATGAGCCATGGCAAAAATATCTAAGACTCTTGGTCCATCAGGCAAGGTCAGCAGCAGCAGCCCAAATATCTGAAATCCGATTTTAAATTGGGCTTCTGCATCAAAATCAAAATAGGCTTAATATTTATTCCCCCCCAACCCCCAAAAAAAGAGCGAGAGGGATCTACATTTTGTCTTCATCTTAAACCTCATGTGTTGAAGAGAGGGGGAGAAAGAGAGAGAGAGAGAGAAGGGGGCTAATCAAGACTTGATTGGCAGTTGGCAAGTGTCAAGAGGGGGAGGAGCTGCTGAGGGGTTGCAAGTGTGTAGGAGGAAAAAGTGATGGGGAGTGGCATGGCACTATAAAGCTCGACTAGGTTCCGCTAAAGAGCGTTAGTTTCTTCTCAACCATCCAAGTTGACGGTACACAGCTGCTCCCCACAACCACCAACTGGAACACATTCAAATTGTTAAAATCCAATTTTTCGATTCGGAGCGATCTTCAGAGAACAGCCAAATCAAAGCTATACCCATCGAGTGATTGCGTTCAGTTTCACAGTCTCACGATCATCGGAATTATACCAATCAACGTCATCATGAGTAGCTTGACGGAACAACATCCGACTGGATCATCGGTGATCGCGAACGGCAACAAGTCGCGGGTCTACACAATCGACGATATCCTCGGTCGTCGATCATCCAACGTCGAACCCATCGTCCCCACCAAACTTATTGGTATGAACCTATTTCGGAATTATATAACAACAACAAAAGCTAATTGTTCTTCAGT
Source organism: Daphnia galeata (assembly GCA_030770115.1). NCBI lineage: Eukaryota > Metazoa > Arthropoda > Branchiopoda > Diplostraca > Daphniidae > Daphnia > Daphnia galeata. Next base: position 3,326,723 of record CM061118.1, read on the forward strand.
ATTTAAAACGCCCTACGCATTCCGATCTCTAAATTTATATTTTTTTAAATTTTAAGCAGCCCAACAAGTTAATTCGTCGAAATCCAGCGACGACGACGAATCTCTAGTCATGGACGAAGAGGAAGACGACACTATGTTTCGCTCTAAGGTAAATAACAATAATAATAAAAAAGATCTAATTAAATACGTACAATAATCGAATAATCAATCTTGGAATATGTGAGGCGCGTTAATTGCCAGCAGATGTTTTTATGTCGTCAATAATAAATTTGACCTTGTCTCTTAAGATCGACACATTAAATATGGAAGTCCCTCAAGATTAGATAAAAAAAAATAGCCAGCTCATTGACTTGTATTATTTAATCTTTTGATTGATTTGTTTTGTAACATTGTTTTTCTCTTATACTTTTTTCAGTTGAGAGATGGATCATTGGACGAGATCGATTTGTCCGTTTCTTCTGCCGAGAAGCCGGGCAGCCGCAAAGTCCGTCGTACACGGACGACTTTCACCACGTTCCAGCTGCATCAGCTGGAGCGGGCCTTCGAAAAGACTCAGTATCCCGATGTCTTCACACGCGAGGAATTGGCTATGCGTCTGGATCTCAGCGAAGCTCGAGTTCAGGTAAAAATGATGTTCTTTCTAAAAATGCCATCATTTGTTCTTAGTTACCTTGTATATCTGATTATAGATATGTCAAATGATTGAATCATTGAAGTCGTTTATTATTCCAACGAATGTGTGTGTGTGTTAGATATAGAGTAGATGATGATAGCAAATATCATTCTCCCTGGGGCTGATGGCTTGGGTAATTCGAATCCTAATGTCATGCAAATTCACTACGGATAATATGGCATTGTACAGTGTACACATTCAAGTGTCTACTATATAGGGTAGCAGCCAGCCAGCCTATTATATCCATTATCATCCACGACTAACATAGTCTAAACGAGTCGTATGTCGTTACGCTTCTTCTTCCGCCAGGGTGTGGGAATAATATCAAACGAGATCATGCATTATGAGTGAGTGAGCGCAGGCAAAGAGGGAAGGGACAAGCTAGCTACATACAGGGAGGTTTGTGAATCATACACTCTCGTCTACTACTTACTAAACTCCTCTTGTTACCATCAAGGAAAAGGGAGGGACAACATATATAGGGGGATTATCATCGGTTCACGGGTGGATAGATGTTGAATGGTGACTCGATATCAATTAGCACCCAATTGCTTTTTATATTTATACATACATGTTGTATATCTCTCTTTCTAGCTACTCTAATATTCCCCTCTTTCTCTCGTCAGCCCGACGTTTGACTATAGTTCCTCTCCTCTCTCTCTGATTTTATTTTTTTTTCAAGTGGAGATGATGAGGCTGATGAACTGACGTAGGAAAAAAGAAAGAAATAAAAAAAAAGAGAGGACGAGTGGCTGTGCAGGCCACTCCAGTGACAAAAGGCTAAACTCGGGAGACGATGACGGGATTAAAGCGCTAGTAGCCAAAACCCAAGGAAAGGAAAAAGAATGAAATATAGCCTGGTTGGCTGGCTGATGTATACTTCTCTCTCTTTTGAATCTTTAATCACTTTTTTTCACCCTCTACACTGTTCCTTGTGTGTTGCAGTTTGTTTGATTGTCTTCTCCCCTGCACAAGAAGAAGAAGAAGAAGAAAAGAGATCCTATACACAGTTCAGTTAGTTAGTGGTACGGGCACAACAAGGCACTAAAGCCGTTGACAATCGACTGATTAGCCTAGTGGGTGGAGTAGCTGGTAGAGAGAGACGAAGAGCATGGATTTTCTGGGAGACCATGCCAGCAGCAAAAGATGAAGACCAACAAAAGTGGTGGAGTGTAGAGAGAGGATTGTTTACCAGTCGATGATGAGCGGCAAATTAGCCGCCATTATTCTATAATATGTATATATGGAATTTCCCGGGTCGTTTGTGACCGTTTACGTCTGAGGACGTACTTTCCTTCCTTCCAGTCCTCTCGTCTCTCTCACACACAAAAGTGGAGATAGAGATCCAAAACTTCAAAGAGTCTTGATAGCTCCTTCTTTCTTTTGATTGTTTGGGGTTTCTTTGATAATCCCATGTTTGTGGGGTTGCCTATTTGTTCCTCATGTATATATCGGCTTTTGTGTGCAATTCGTTGAAATTAGATTTCATGAGATTGACAATTTTATTCAACATTTCTTTTGTTTTTTTCTCATTTTCCAGGTTTGGTTCCAAAATCGACGTGCCAAGTGGCGTAAGAAGGAAAAGACCATCGGTGGCGAATCACCCACTTTTAGTGCATCTCATTTACTCGATCGGCTCTCAAGTAAGTTTCAACTTAATTTTTAATTAAAAAAAAAACAACTTTATTAACTTAATAGCTTTTATTAATTAATTATTATTTGTTTTACTTAATTATCAGGTTTGGCTGATGGAGATCTTCAACATAGCGGAACACGAGCTGGCCAACACGACATGTGGAGTCAAATGGGACAACAACAACAACAACAATCGCAACAACAACAGCACCACTCTGTCAATCCATTTTTGACGATGCGCTTGCCCCATGGCAGTTTGTTCCCTTACACCGGAGGAATAGCCAGTCATCCGGCCTATGCTGCTCATCCGGCCGCACTAGCCGCTCACCACGCTGCCGCTGCCGCTGCCTGGAACAATTTGAAGCAAAGTGGAAGTCCCGTCGCTGCTGCAGCCGCTGCTGCCGCCGCTGCCGCTGGATTCCAACCGCGCTACTGGCTTCATCCGCACTGGCCAGCTCATGCTGCCGTTTTTGATCCAATGGGTTTGGGAACTCATCCGGAAGCTGGTTCGTCGCCTCCACAACATCCCGACTACACCTCTTTCATGCTGCAATCTCACCAGCAGCCCCAACATCATCATCTCCAGATGAATCAGCACACGTCGCAAGATTCACGCTCACCCGTTAGCAGTGCCGGCTTCATCCATTCAGGCTGGAGATTCTCCTACACCCGATTTAGACAACAGTCAAAATAAAATGCCAACTGTCGACAAAACCATTTTGGACTTGCGGGTAAAAATTGCCGGAGCCAAGGACTCGTTAGTGTCCGTCAAACTGGCCGAGTGATTTGACGCCGCCACATCTAAAAAGCTTTTAGCTAAAAAGCAAAAGCAAACAATTCATTTCACCTTCTTTTTATCTCCCAAAATTCGTTCACACACATGTCATCATCAGTTTGACCGTATTATTATTATTATTACCCATAATATTGTGTTGTCATTCCAGCCCACAATCTTGGATGTTGTCTGTACAAAATCAAATCGATTCTCTGGAGTAGGATATTCAAAAACAACAAAAAAAAGTTAATTAAAAATGTAATTTAGGATCGACTGGACATATATATATCTATATACGTAATTTTTACTCATTACTCATTTAACTATTTGATTTGTCCTTATTTGCTTTGGATATGATTCGATATACTTGAGATGATTTGATTCATCGTGAAATTACCCTGTTTTATTTGTTGTATGTTTACGTGTTGGTTGAATTAAAGAGCGACCTTATAATGTATACATTACAAATGAGTCTACTTTGAATCTTTGATGACATAAAATGCGCAAAGAGCAAGTCCTCCAATAATAGAAATAATAGCCCAAACGATTTAGCACAAGTTGGGTCTGTGCAATTTTGCCTCGAATTTTGCAGCAGTTCTCTATTCGTTGTAGGCCATGTATTTGCATACGTGTCAACACGGTGGCCAGTTTTCCATCCTCATTTGGAACGACTGACAAAGAACCATACATGGAGGAGTTGGCATGAGAGTGTGGAGTCCCTTCTTCTCATAGACTCATCGAGTATATAGAAACGAAAGCGAGCGAGTGTATAGGATTAGTGTTCATAACATCCAGTCGATTCAACAATGGCAAGCTATATGTACACATGGACCGAAAACGTTTCACTCTATTTGAACTGCAAATAAAGGGAAGAGAAAGCCATTTTTCTTTTGTCCGTTGTCTGACAACAGCAACTCCCGGCCTGTTCGTTCATCTCTCTCAATATGCCTCTCTCATATTCTCTCTCTGTCAATCAGATCAATCGCAATCCAAACCACGGGGTAATTAAAGTCGGATTGTATCTAGTAGCTGTATAATAGCAGTAGGTCTTCACATTATTCGTATATATACACACAAGTATGGTCTATCTCATCATTTGAAGGACCCAGTATAGGCTACCAACGCACAAGTTTCCAGTCATTTGAATTCGCATTTTGAGCGCTTTAAAATATTAAAGATTTCCTAGTACTGGTCTGATGGAGAATAAATAGCGCGACATTATAAGGTCATTGACAGAATCCCACGATGTGGAGGGAAAAAAATGGAATTGAAAATCTATTCATCGAACAAAAAAAAAATAGATCACATCCATCAGGGTACCGCCAAACGGTTCGTTTGTTCGACAAAAAAAGGAAAACAGACTCATCGAGCAAATGATACATGTGTATAGCCCTCTTGATGTAGTATTCGCGTAGACTGTATTTAGCCTACTGCGGGGATATACGCCGCCGCAAAGAGCAAGACAATCAAGAGGAACGACAGCCGGCAGAAAAGAATGAAAGAAAAAAAAAATGAAATGTAAAGATAGAACTCACTGTAAAAAAAAAAAAAAAAAAGAAATTCAAACAATTAAATGAAAAAAAAAGGATCTCGTCGACAACAACTCGCCAGGAGGCCCCCTCGTAGCTCTTCTTCTTCTTTCTGCTATACACAGCTCAGCTTTATACACTGTATATATGTCTGTATACAGATGTATCTGTCAACTAACAATATCTAAATGCTAGTAAACAATCTAGATACAGATCGTCCATCCACTATTTAGACCCCAATGAGCGCTATTATTGGCTGGTCCCAAATAAATAATAAAAAATATACTCGATTCACTGCTGAGCACATCCCCCCTCAATCAATGCACTCATCACACAGTCAGTGCACAAGCAGTTGCTGTGAGAGTTAAAAGGCGCAGCGGGAGTCCATTGGCATTGATCTGCAATGTGTATAAATGACTGCACATAATAATGGACGGTCGATTCGCGTATTTTCATTCTTTTTCACTCCATCTAACAGCTATTTATACCACCAGCAAATTCAACGTTCAAGTCTTCTCTCTTGGAAATGGGAAAAAGTCTAGAAGCCCGCCACCCGCGGTGCTATTTAGTACGCACTTCTCTTTCTGCGAGAACACATTGAATGGAAAACGTGATGATGACACTGTTCATGGTTTCGCTTTCAAATGGCATGAAAGAAGCTTTTTTTTGGAAGGGGGGTAAAGGTCTGCTCTTCTTTACTTTTCTGCTGGTGTTTCATTTGCTGATTTGTCGCCAAATAGAAATTGAACGAGCACAGACACATCAGTGTGGTTTGTTTGACAAAATCTCCCCTTGCATGTTGAAATTGTTGATTATTACTTAGAGATGGGGTGGGGGGAGGGGATGGAGAAGGGGATATGGGGCATGGGTGCTTTCAGAACAATTTCACACACAACTATACTGCTGTTTGTGCTATTAGCTTGCTGAGTGATCATTAACAATGGACGGAAAACTGTGTTAATAAATACAAAGTCGACTACAAATCTCGCAGTTATGTGGCTAAACATGTCAATTAAATTGAAAAACTCTAAAAACCAAAATTCGCATGATCGGCTTTGTCAGATTTTCTCTGTAGCCGATCATTTATACGGTGCATTCTCTACTCTATTAGTGTGCAGCTGCAGGCCATTTAATAATACAATAAATAAACCAAAAGAATTGAATAGTAATTCACTCCAACAACAACCGCGAACGTCGCTACTGGTTTCCTAATAAAATGACGGAAATCTCATTTCATATACTTTATAGTGTTTCACGAATAAATTTATTCTCCGAGTCCATATCGAATGTTGGAAATATACATAATCACCAGGATTTCCCTCTTGTGTTCGTTTCTTCAATCTCTTTTTTGAATGGATCAAAGGCAGTCAAAACGGAGGGAGTAAACACACACGATGGGTATGCTCGCACACTGCAAACACACAGCTAGCGCACGCAGTCGAATAGCACGTCTATTCGCATTACATCGACAATACGACGGCTATTAAAGCAACCAACTGCGTATGGCATGATGCCATACAAAACGTGATTTTGTATACAGTAGTAGCCTAGTGTAATATCGAATAATATACCCTTTTACTTCCCGAAAGATACATACGGTACGGTGTGCTTGCCTCAATTTGTAATTGACAGCAGCCTCGTTTTTCATCTTTATTTTACTTCCACTTCATCCATTCCGGCTGTTTGAAAAGCCAGGAGAAACAGAGAGGGGGGCGAATGATAACGAGCAGCAAAGAGGCACCGGTCTGGTTTTAAGCTCAAACGAAAATAGTCAAAGATAGGTTGAATAGTAGAGAGCAAAAAGGGGGAAATAAAAGAGATCGAACATGTTCTATAGAAAGAAAATATCTAATATAACCGATAAAGAGAAAGAGAGACTGATTCTTTATTTTCCTATTCCGTCATCATCACATGGAGAGAAAAAGAAGCCCAAAATGGAGCAGAAAAGACAAATATTGGTGACTCAATGCCGACCGGATATTGGTTACCATGTTCAATACATTGGCTAACTAATTCAGAGGAGCCAGCAAAGCCCTTTTGGCTTGGGCCCCCAGAGCAGAAACTAACCATTTCCTTTTTCTTGTTTTCTTTTAACTCTTATTCTTATTCATCCCTTTACCTTAGTTTTATTCTACATTGATACAGTAGACGTTTTATACCCTATATTATCTGTTGAACTATTCTCTCTTCATCTTGCATTCATTCTTGTATTTATTTATTAACGACTGATATTTATCAATTATAATAAATTGTATATACAATATTACAATTGGTTTTATTTTCTTTACTTTTCTTCATTTAGATTCCCATCCGCCTTTCGCTGTTGTTCGCTTTCTTCCTATGTTGACGTCGTCGTCCTCCATATAGGAAGCAATCAAACCAATCACTATATACAGTATTTACCGAGTGTTTACACAAGCCCTTGGCGGAAGCCCGGAAGAGAAAGAAAAAGAGAGTTACTCCCTCTTTTGACTGGAGGCAACTCTCCCCCTCCCCCCTTGACAACATTAAAAAAAGATAAAACAAGAGATAGAGAATGAGCAAACTTTTTGGAGAGAAAATCTCTGTCTGCCTGGCTGTAGGCTCTATCTTAATAACCTATATAACCCCAGCAATCCAGCATCCAACGTGATTGAATTGGTTCGCTCGATTGACCGACGACAACGTGTTACCCCGGCTACCTATTCAATTGGAATAATCATCCACGTACTTTCTTCCTCCTTCTCTCTCACTTAGAAAAACATGACGCACAGTTGTATTGAATGCCCTCTGAAGATGGCGCCTTTTTCAAATAGATGTAGTTTTTTTTTTCTTCTAAACGAAACAAAAATTATGCGCATGCAATAAATATATTGAAAACAATACGAATGAAAACAAATAAAATCTAACAAATGAAATAGTAATAAACTACGTCACATGATATCACTACGTCATAGATATCATTATATCAACTGGAGCTACCAACAGGTTTCGCCAAGGAAGTCAAAGTTGAATAACAGGATTTTCTAGCTTTCTCACCCCACAAACCTATATAATCTGTTAAAGAGTTAAAAGAAAATAAATGTATAAAAAAATCTGTGAAACAGAAATGATTAAAATAGTTAACAGCTATCTTGAATATATCTAAATACAACACTAAGTGAATGAATTTATCCAAAACCTTTTTTTTGGAAATTACAAGGTAAAAGCCATACAGTTCTTAATTACCGAGCGCGAAAAATAAATAAAATAATTGAAAAATCGCTCAGCCAAAGGAAACATTTTATTTTGTGTCAATTCTAAAAACCAACAAACCAAATAGTGTTGAAATAAATAAAAAAAAAAAAGGATTTATTTGACCTAGATGCTGGAAACTCACTAACTAGAGATCTCACTGCAATGGCAACTGCTTGGCTATATAAAGTTATGACGATGTCCACCTTGGTGCACAGTTCCAGGCCGAGTTCAGAGACTAAAACACACCACCATGGATCTTCTTCTTGTGTTCATATTTGGATTGATAACAACGGACGCACTAACTGTGGAAGTGGATCAAGTGCGACAAATACAAGAGAACTTCGTGAGTCTTACATTTCCTCCCCTAGAATTCTGCTTTTAAAAATTCCATTATAAAACTTAATTTTTCCTGAATAAAAAAAAAAGGAAATTTTGGCAGCCAAACTCCATCAACTTGAGACAAAGTTCCAAGAGCAAGAATCGACTCTCAAGATTTTTGAAAAACAGATTCACGGAGATTTGAGCAAGAATTCTGAGCATCCACCACCAACAGGCCAAAATACTCTACCACGGACATGCCAAGCGGCCAGATTAGCCAATCCTTCGTTGAGCTCCAGACTGTACTGGATTGATCCGGACGGAACGACATCTGGAGATGGACCCATCCGTGTCTATTGTAACATGAACACAGGTAAGTAGCTCAGAATATCATTAACATTATTTGACATCATTCTGATACCTGTGATTTAAAGGTTCGACAGAAGTATTACATGACAGTGAATCATCAATGGATCCGGGTCACTGCGCTAGTCCTGGCTGTTATTTTCGGTCCATTAATTACAAAGCTTCTTCAAGGCAAATGGCAGCGCTAGTCGAACTCTCCGTCGAGTGCTCGCAGTCCATCAAGGTAAGCTATCCAATAGAAAATAAAAATATGATATTAGGTTGTATAGGAATAAGTGCGGTAACACAAAAACAAATAAGACCAGCAGTCGATCAACCGGTTCTTCGAGTTGATGATTTCTTCTTCTTATTATCCTACACTCAATGTATAATATACACTATGATGACCGATATGTGGCCTGCTTTATAATGTGATGCAGTACGATTGTGTCTCGTCACCATTGGAACGGAACGGTATTTCGTACGCTTGGTGGAACGATCGGAATGGAAACCCCCAGTACTTCTGGTCTGGCAGCAATTCCAGAGTTCACGTCTGCCAGTGTGGCATCGAGCAAACGTGTTTCGAAAATGACGTGCGCTGCAACTGCGATTCCAACGCTAAACTTCAACTGGTTGATTATGGTAAATTTCACTTTTCAAAAGCAGCAATTACAGTTGTTTTGTTGTTTTTTCAAATGTATATTCATTTTCAGGTGTTATCACAAAGAAGAAATTGTTACCGATAACACGGTTGAATTTTGGAGGGACTCATCGGGTCAACTCGACTGGCATGCACACACTCGGAAGACTTAAATGTGACGGCAAACTATCCGCTTTGAATAAAGGGTTTCCGACTTCCTGTGCCGATTTATGGCGCAACGGGTTCGTCACTAACGGATTGTATTCAATTAAAGGAAATAAACAGGTGGAGAAAGTCTATTGTGATTTCAACAAATTACCCAGTGAACCAGGTAAATGTTCTTTTACGTGTAACCGCATCGATTTTTATTAATAATTATTAAATTATTCCAGATTTTCAAACGTGGATAGGCTATGAAGATGTTAAATCACACCCTGTCTACTTCTATGTCCAAAAAAACACGGATTTGTTAACACATAACACCCCGATTCCCTTTGACATAGAACTTCTGAATGTTGGCAATGCAATGAACGTTTCGTCGGGTATTTTCACAGCCCCACGATCTGGACGCTATTTTTTCACGTTTACGGGAACCAAAGATGAAGCCGCTAAAGGAACTGAAATATCACTACGACTCAATGGGGGTCACATCACCCAAACGTACAGTTCCTACGGCGGCTCCTACTATACTTATTCGCTTCAAACGACTTTGAATTTGCAAGGGGGAGATAAAGTCTCGTTAGTCCTCATCAACGGAGCGCTCCATGACAATTCTATTACTAGGCATTCAACATTATTTTTTGGGTGGTTATTAGAAGAAGACATCTTTAAGAACTAATCAGTGATGAATTTCAGATAAAAATGAAAAAAACAAAAAAAACAAAAAAACAAACAAAAAATGACCGTTAGGCGCCACCGTATTAAGAAATAAATTAATCCTATTTGTTTTGCCAACCCAAATTGAAGATTTGTCTAGATTTGTAAATATACCGTGAAAAGACTACTACGTGTCTATGTTATTAGCACTGACTTAACTTACTGGTATTCACATTTGTAAAACAACCTAAAAATATTTAAGGAACTTTTCTCCGTAATGAAACACTGGAAACAATTCATTTGTATAAGGCTCAGCACATAGATTTCTATTTCGATTAAAAACATTTTTAGATCACAACAAATTAATTAGGCCTATAGTCTGTTTCCAGTTCTCGATAAGTGCACTTTTCCACTTTCGCTTTTAGACTTTGGACGCCACGGCAGCCGAAAAGGGTTCTAAATTCAAATATGAAAACAAATCAATTAAATTCCAACTAAATTAAGAAGAGAAAAATGATATATCTTACCGACTTCAGTCCTTTGAGTTTCATTAGCCTACTCACAAATAATGATTACTTCTGGCTCGTTTCGATCACCATGAACATTAGCCGGACATAAAATACAATCAGTGTTGGAATGCATGTCCATCAATCGTCTTGACAAATCGCTATCGATGGCCTTAAATTCGAAATTATGGCGTAAAGAAAGCATTTCCGACAATTCTTGTTGTACAGCTTGATATCGCTTCATCTTCATGTGATGCATGTCTTGTGTTTTTATGATCTCGCACCACGCACTTCTGCCTGACCCCATCGCCTGAATTTTTAAACTACACCACCCGTTCTTCAAGCACACTTTGGTCAATTCATCTGCAAAACTGCGCGCATGAAAAATACTGGCCAAACTGGAATAATTCAGTCTCTCTTCTGAAGAACGGAGAAAAACCTCCACTTCGGGATACATTGGCAACTGAGCGCACGGCTGCTCAAATGAGAAAACGGGTTCTTTAATGGTTTTCAAGTAGTCGATGTGTCGATCTAAGAAAACATAAAAGATGGCCAGGTTGGAGGGAGATGTCGACGCCAGCGGCCACACGCTGCTACAGGAGACGATTTTTTTCACAAATATGTTTTCTTCGTTCAATGAGACGCTGCTGCAGACTTTTTGAGAAAATGTTTCTAATGCCACTTGGTCTCCGAGCCAAAAGAGACATTTGGCAATTTTCACAACCAGTTTTATAGTAGGCATCATTAAAGATATGATATCTTTTTCGACAAACTGACGGTATAAGTCACGATAAAGATTAAACGATGAAGTAATAATCTTCATCGGAGGCTGCGTCACTGAAACTATCTTGTAAAGATCAAGAACTAGTTGGCACAATCTCTTTATAGACATCTTTGAAAAAATAGTGGAAAAGTCGATGGAAACATTTGGCCGGTTGTTATCGTAATGACTCTTTTCCATCTTTATCAATGTTTTTAAGAAGTCAGTTATGGTAACTTGAAGTGGGTCGGTAGAACTAGGCGTAGCAATAGACTTGTCCAGATCCAACAATTGGCAGAATCCATCAATCCAAGTGGTGATCAAAGTAATACGCGCGTCTCGGATTAGTTCGCAGTGTTGATTCTGCAGCTCTAGTTGCGACAGATTTTCCAGCAAATTGATCTTCTTTTTAAAATCGAATTCATCGAGTTTTGTTTGTTCGTCATGTTGTATCGGAAGATTTTCTTGACTGGGGATCATGAGATGCAACCTCACAGATGAAATTTGAGCTTCAATCAAGCTAGACAGCATAGATTTCCCCAAATCAGAGGAAGTGGCCACTTCCCAAAATTCAAAAGATAACAAAAGCACATCAATTAAAACGTTTTCTTGAGCTAGTCGATTTGAAGTGTTTGAACCCAGACATATTTTGTTCATGAGAAGCTGGATCAATTCTGGGTCACCGAGTTGAAAGAAACCGCTTACAACAGCTACGATAATATTCTTGATTGGCCCAGGTGTGTGTAGATTGCACGATGGCAGAGCACGGAATAATTCTTGATAGAGCTGCATGCAAGAAGGTATTCCTCCAAATCTTATCCGTCTCCGAAGATCAACAACCAAACGGCACTGTTCGTAAGAATCAAGATGAGGGAAAAGTGTGGTAAATCCGACGATTCGCTGAACACTTGCAGTTTTTGGATTTTCTTCGCAATCTATAACGAAGTCGACGTACGAATCAATCACATTTTGCCCAAGGTTAGCGATAGAGATAGCATCAAGTTTAGGAAGGATGACGGCAACACGGTCCATAATTTGAAATGCACCCTCTGAACAGCAGCGATCCAAGAGATAGCCCGCAAGGCTAATGATGTATTCCACCTGATTTGACAGCCGAATTGGAGTTATCATTTCCAAGACAAAACGTGAACAGGCGATCCATCCTAAAGAACAAAAATGTGAATATGTTTGATTTATTAGATACAAATTTGACTCTTACCGCTGACTCGACACTCGAATTCCGCTATTTTTTGAGCAACCTCATTACTGCGAATCCCCTCGTAATAAACGTCTGAGTGGTTTTCCCCACATAGTTCCTCATTAAGGAAATCCGTACTCATAAGTTTAAGTAAATCAAGTCCTTCTTCTTGAGCCCGAAGAAAAACACAGATATGCAAAAGACGACAGGCGCGCTCTCCTGGAACGCAAGTAGGATCGACAAATACCGCCAATGGCTCATCGCAGCAAAAAGTTATGATTCGACGAAGAGTTTGAATCAACTTCTCGTGACTTTCTGTATGCAACTGACGTTCCACGTGATCCAATAAGGCGTCAAATGCATACAGGCATTTCATACGAAACGATTGATGTCTAGGCCATATCACAAGGACTGGTTGCTGATGCAAATGCTGTTGCGGAACACTGTTGCTATTTCCATTTTGTTCTTCTTGGCTGCTAGTGGTGTGACATCTCAAACGGGATTTTTTGTGGAAATCGCTTATAATCTGATGAACTTCAACCGGAATTCTTTTAAACGGCATTAACATGTTGCTAGAATTAATCCAATGCTTCATATGGAGTGTGCAATCAGATTTTTCTGCCTTCGACAACAAGTTGGTCAACACATTGTGGTGACTCATGATAGCCAAGTGAACGTCAAGAAAGTTCCCGCTCAACAACAGACGGGAAAGGAAAATATCTTGTCCTTTCAGCCCAAAGAAACTGAGATCCGTCAATGAATATTCGTTCTCTAGAAGAAATATGAGCATATCCACTGATTTTTTCTGGTGCTTCTTATTTGTATTCCGTGGATTTTCTTCATAGTTACGAACATCAATGTCTGAAATAACAAACAAAAAACAAAACCATTTTGTTGTGATATTAATAAATTGACTTAGTATTGTACTACTGTAAAACATATTTTTTGTAGAACTGTTAAATGAATGTCCCAGGTTCCGATAATAACAAGCAATATTGGCTATATATACAAGTCGAAATGGGGAATGCGACATTGGTCCCCACCCCCTCCCGGACAGTGTTCCCCCCATAAATTATCGAGGGGGGACTACTGTCGTGAAAATAACGACAGTAGTCCCCCCTCAAAATTTCGTTCAAGTAGAGGGGGGACCACTGTCCGGATAGGTTAGGTTAGTCGGGTACTTGGGCTGTCGTGAAAATGTCCGGATCGGGGGGACCACTGTCCGGGAGGGGGTGGGGACCACTGTCGGGGGGACCAATGTCTACATGCCGTCGAAATGTAGCTGGTGAGAGGAATTATGGGTCGAATACATAAGTCGGAGAATGTTTCAAAACTACTTTTTTAAGAATATTATAAAAAAATCATTAGGATACGACGAAAGTTACATTCCTTACTCTGCAAGTTGAATGCATTCTTGTTCCCTTCAGATGCAAACTCGAAAATAGTAAGTTTTTCCTGACAGTCAGATTTGTCCGTAAATAATGGACTCTGAGTAACTGTAGGCCTACTTGAACGGTTATTGAACCAGGGGTTGATCGATGCCCGAATTGCAGTCAACAATTGGAGAATGTCGGGGACGAGCAATGATAATGTCCGTGGTAATTTGGTAATATAAAACGCATTTTTCCAGACAAAGTTTATCTCCAAAGTCACTCTCCATCCAGATGTGATGGGTTCTAATTCGTGTTTACAACTTGAGCGGAAAGCAGTCATAAAGTAACAATGATGGCTATCGTTTTGAAACTCAAAATATTTCTTAGACGAACTATGCTCGATCTTTAATCGCCCACCAATGTATCCATTTCGAACGGGAAGTTGAAGAATCATTACAGCACACACTCCTGTATAGACAGAACAATTAGCTACTATAAAACTGTGTCAGACAATTTTTTAGAGAATAAAATTCTGAGTATATTTATAGGCGATCATAATACAAATAAAGATTATGACTCTAGTCTAATTTGTCAAATTCAAGTTGTGTGGGTGTCTCGGTCAACGTACCTTGCTCTAAATCTAAGTCACGATGACGTTTGTAGTGTCCCCCTGACTCAAACAGCATTAATTTATCTATGCAGACCTGCACTTTGTTATTATGAAGATCCTCAATAAGCCAGCCAAGTTGCAGATGACACAAGGCTTCCACAGAAATTTCAGCAAGAGTTGTGTGAAAAAAATTTGTTGGAGATACTTTGGATATTTTAAATCCATCAATTTGCCATGCATTGTTTAAAGTTGTGTCCACAACAACATTCATTCCCTTGCCACAAGGTGCAGGAACAGATACACTCTTAAGTTTTTCAACATCCTGTGTAGAACATATGTTTGATTTTAAAATATAATTGAGCATACACACAGGGTCTATTTACCCAAATTAATATAATAGTAATAGCAATACAAAGATAAAAACTAACCTCCACAGAAAAAGGTACTTGAAGATTTCCTATTCCTTTAATCTCAATCGAACGCAAAATTTCTCCATCCAATTGGTGTCCCCAAGCAAAATCACCAGATGAATCTTGATATTTTAGTTGCAACGATTGGACGAGACGATTCGTGTCTACCATGCTTGCTGAATTTTTGGAAAGCCTAATAGAGTAATAGGCTATTATGGAAAATAGTCTAATGATTTAGTCCAAATAAAGTTAGATTACAGCATAAGGATTTTCTATTTTTACAAACATGTATAATTGAATACCAGTAAATAGTAAGGAGTTTTATAGAACAAACAATTATCCCGGAGGTTATACCTAAAGTGCAGACTGCAGGGATAGGGATAACCTTACCCGCTTACCGAGAGAAAACCCACAGATTTCAATCCACAGTTTGAGCATCTATCCCGATGTCTAAATTGCGGGATAATATTACCAGGAGGTGCCAGTGTGGCGGCAGGTCCCTCTTGGAGTTTTTTTTTTTTAAAATTCATCAACGTTTTTTTTTCTTTTTTTTTTTGTCTTTTTAACTTTTGGACAAGCGAAGTCCCGTCCCAATGATAGACTAATAGCCTATACTAGTATTGAATGTGGGAAATAAAACTTTTTTAAAATACTAAATGGCACAACTTTTCGGGTCGCCTGTGGGTAAAAAAAACCGTTGATCGGATTGAGATTTTTTTTTATCAAATTGTTAATCGTCTCAACTCTCAACAAGTTTGATTAAGCCCACCCACCGCGGACAAGATCCAAGACAGAATTTACATGAAACCCGCCTTAATACTAATAACAAACTGATAAACAAAGTAAAAGCAGACGACACTTTTACGACATAGTCGTCAATACCCACTACCCCTTCCCTAAATCCAAACCGCAAAAACGATGAAAGCGGTTTAATCGCAAGCGCTCACGATCCGCTGAACAGATCGGGATTATTTTTACATCAAATTGTTCGTCTCAACAACTTTGATTATGCCCACCCACCACAGACAAGATTCAAGACAAAATTTGCACGAAACCCGCAAATAGACCAAAAACCTCGCAAAAACCCGCGCAAAACCCGACCTAATAACACCCCACAGGACCCTCTTGGAAGCCAAGAGGGAATTAGGCAGATAAACTTTCTGCCGAGCGAAATAAAAGATTTTTAAGGGGTCTATAGTTTGGCCAGAGCCATGAAAGGGGAGGTCTCTCAACTCCATAGGAAAAAGTCCATAAGGCAACGGCACAGAGATTGCTACGACGACGGTGCTGCCTCCTGTGGGTGTGTGGTGAACTACAACTTTTCTACGTTTTTTTTCTAAGTCCCATGTCAAAATTAAAAATCCCCTAATTCCATCAAAAAACTTTTAAAAAAACTATTTCTTGATAGAATAATGTGATTTATCAGTTTGGCATTAAAAAATGCAAAAAAAAAAAAAAAGTAAAAAAAAAATTATGTTATAAAACAGCAATTCGATGTTTGACTCCTTAAAATTGCAATATATAAATTGAAAATTGAATGATTTTGGCCACTTTTACGCGTTACAGTGGCTAGATGGCAGCACCGTCGTGGTAGCTGTTGCCAAAATTAGGAGGATGGGAAAGAGTTAAACGTGGCCTCAACTCGGAAAAAACCGTGCCGCAGCCCAAGGGAAATTTTCTTATGGAGTTGAGAGACCTCCCCTTTCATGGCTCTGGCTCTGGTTTGGCTTTGGCTACATTCATGGTCTTAGACGTCTAAGAGTACCATGGTTGTAGATATAATGGTTCCCAGTCTCAGTGTTATAAGGTCCCATAAGGTAGCTGATTTTTTTGTGATCTTTGGTAACTTTGTCAGCCCCGCGACCTGGTGTTGGAAGGATGAAAGCTAACACTGAAACAACACTGAAATTTTCTAAGTCCCTCGTATGGCTCGTAAACAAAACAAAGTTGTAGGGGTATGATAAACATGCGTAAAACAGATTGATTTATGATTTCTAATTGATTCATTTCAGATGAAAAAAAAATAAACTTAATATTACTAATGTGTATATGGGTCAAAATAAAAACCGTCCTAACATGGAATCGAACCACGGAACCCAAGATATAGAGTACAACGTCTTATCCATTACACCACGAATGTGTTTAAAATATTGTAACAACATGTGAGGAATTTTGCCCATGTGTTAAATCTCGTATGGACATGGAATTTTTGTTGTAAGTTAGAGATTGTGTGTGCAGATGGCAGCCTTTAGGAAGTTACCATGCCCTGAGGGAAGATCATTGACGGAGAACTTTCAATTTTTTTCTTATGGGACCTTATAACACAGAGACTGGGAACCATTATATCTACAACCACCATATAATAGGAAAGGTACACTCTCGCGCTATCCCAGTCTCTTGGAAGGAACGGCGCGTTTTTAGTACAGGGTCCCAAGATTCCCCGCCAGTTTCGCTAGTATCGGAGGCCTATCGCCTCTCGGGGGTATAGTAAAAATTGGTGTTTTTCGTTCATAATTCAGAAAATTACAGACCAATTCGTCCAGAAATGGAATGAATTCCCATAAGAAAAAAATTCTCCGTCAATGATCTTCCCTCAGGGCATGGTAACTTCCTAAGGGCTGCCATCTGCACACACAATCTCTAACTTAAAACAAAAATTCCATGTCCATAAGAGATTAACACACGGGGAACAGTCGCACCCAATGTTGTTCCCATTTTACCATCACCACTCATGGTGTAATGGTTAAGACGTCTAAGTCTAGATCTCGGTTTCCTTGGTTCGATTCAAGTTAAATTCCATTATCGGGGGTCAAAGTTACCAAAGATTACGTAAAATCATACCTCATTATGGGACCTTATAACACAGAGACTGGGAACCATTATATCTAGAACCATGAGGGGAACTAAACATTGTTTTATGCTTGACTACTACCATGGTTGTAGATATAATGGTTTCCAGTCTCTGTGTTATAAGGTCCCATAAGGCAGCTGATTTTTTTGTGATCTTTGTTAACTTTGACAACCACGCACCTGGGTGTTGGAATGGGGAAAGCTAACACTGAAACAACACTGAAATTTTCTAAGTCCCTAGTAATCAAAACAAAGTAGTAGGGCTATGATTAACATGCGTAAAACAGATTGATTTATGATTTCTAATTGATTAATTTCAGAAGACAAAAAAATAGATTTAATTTTACTAATATGTATATTGGTCATAATGAAAAATTAACTGTGATCGGAATCGAACCACGGAACCCAAGATCTGGAGACAAGATTCCTTCGGTAATGTCCTTCGGGGATTTTGGTTAATCGCTAGGATCCCAAATTTATTTATCCACATAATTTATATTCCATGAAAAGTCGACTGAAAGACATGCCAAATGTAAGGGAATTGATGGTAAACTATGATGGGTTGAAGAACAAATAGCTTGATGATTTTTTTTTCAAAAACTTTATTACTATCAATAATATGAATCTCCGTTCAAAATACTTATAGGAAATTATTTAATTTACTTCTTACACACCGTTACATCCACTTTTTTTGCGTGATAGGTTAGGTTTCACATGGGAATTTATAACTAATTTATTGTAGTAGATTTTTTAATTTGTTACACTGGTTAATTCCTGAGTTTTGTATTAGGGCTATTCTCTTAATAACTTCATTTTTATATTTTCTTTTGTTTTGTTTCTTTTATAGTTTCGCCACTACATATATAGTTTCCTTATTGAAAACATTGCTAACGAAAGTAAACATTTCGTTCGTTTTTTTAAGATAGCATATTATTAACTTATTTAGAATATTTTTGCATTAAAAATCTCGAACTAGATCTCGACTAGTTTATAAAGTTCATTTGTCAAATAGATGATATAATGTAGTTGTTTAAGAAAAACTATATTTTGGTCTGAAGACTAATTGATATCATTCATTCTAGCAACTGATTTTGTTTACAGAAACGAAGGTATGCAAATAAAAGCGACAAGACTTTCACTATTCGGGAACCAACCAGAAAATGACTCGTTATCTAGTTGTAAGATTCTTATCTATTAGGGTCTTACTTGGATAAAATATTCTTATCTATAACCTTGTCCCGATTTATTTAATTGGAACCCTTGTTTTATTACATTTCTTTAATTTGATAAATTCCCATAATTAACAATATTATAAAACGAATTTGCATGATGCGTAATTCGTCATCATCATTTTAATCTTAATGCCTAATACTAATATAGAGCAAACCAACAACGCGTACCCTAGCTCTGGCAACGCAGCTTTTTCATCGTTTTTCATTATTATTTCATTTTCAGGGGTACTTTAGTCTTCCCAATTGTATAACCTAATCTTAGCTATAATTTAATTTAATTTTAAAATCATACGTTTTACTTTTTATTCGATTTTAATTTTTCGTGTCGGCCATATTAGGTTGTCGCGTTGCCATGGCTGGGGTACGCGTTGTTGGTTTGCTCTATTGCATCAATACAATATCAATATATAACATCAGTACTTTTATTAGAGATTGACGTGAGTGAGAATAAATCCAAAATTAAAAATGTTTCACCACTAGATATATAGTTTTCTTATTGAAAAATATGGATAACGAAAGTAAAGCATTTCGTTCATTTTTTATAGGAGCCCAGAAGTTCCACATTTTTCAATATAATAATTTTAAAAAGTTTAATATAAAACGCAAAATAGTATATTAAAAAAAAGTGTATTATGAAAACAAAACAAAAAGTTTGTATTCAAACAAAAAAAGTGAGTATTCAAAAAAAAAGTTTATTATAAAAACAAAAAAAAGTAGTAAAAAAAGTTTAAACCCTTAGCCATCTAGCGCTCAGAGTCGTCACTATATTGCAAATTCACTATATTGCTTCCAATTTAAAATGAATTGGTGTGTCGGTCTGTCCCATCTCTGCTCTGTCCCATCTCTGGTCTGTCCCTATTTGACCAATAAGACGAATGGATCCGGCCATTATCAGTGATTGAGCAGTATATATAGTTGAACTCGAATCAAATAGATAAAGCAATTAATTTAAACAAATAAAATGTGTTGCGTTTTAATTTTTTGTAAAGAATTTAAACAAATACCATCAGCAGTCCGCCATTGCATGCTTGCGTCTGTAGGACGTTATATACCTCTCCGCCTGAACAAATCGTACGGGTAGCGGCTACCCGCTTCCACCAAAAGACAAATGGATTCCGGTTATCGGTAGGTGCGTGTCGTAGCGCCAGTAAAGAACCTTTCTATAAATGGGATTGGGTTTTTAATTTTTCTTATTTCTAATCGACGCCAACGAATAGACGCCGTAATGGTTCGACCGTTTCATAGTTCGATCCCTCGTAACTAGCTGATCTTCACCGTTCTCTTATTGACTCGTCGCTGCGACAACTCTGACAACGGTGTTTAATTCCTCTTCATCCTCCAAAAAGATTGCTCTTTCCGTATTCCCGCTTCCGCTATATGAGTTTTGATCGCATCAACTCTTTAAATTGATTAATAAATTATGGAAGTGGAAAATTTCCCTAATTACAGAGTTGATACATTGCTAAAGAATGTCATCGTAGTCCAACAATAGAGGATTTGGTTGGGATCGCTTGTTATAAGGAAACATGACTGAGCCCGGCATAGGAGAAAGAGCCAGCCCTATTAATGAATGGCCGTGAATGGCCAAGTTCGTGAATTACGGTTGGAGAAAAATCATTTTCTACTTGTCGATTCCCCCACTTGTTGACAAGTTCCATAGCAAACGGAGATATTAGTTGGATGTGGGCTTAAACGAACTATGATGATGATATATGATCTCAATTTTGCATTCATCACTTTTACTGAATCATTCGTTCTTTTAGCAATCATAGTAAACATTTCCGAGAAAGAAATTAAGTAGAATGATGGATGATAGTTAACGAAGGACAATCACTCCTTTGGAGTCATAGACTCATAGCATGACATGAGCATGCACAATGTATTTTTTCATCTCCAATTTCACAACTCAGTTTCGCTTCAATAAAATTTGTCAAAGAGTCAAATATAATGTAGATTCGGATGGATTATACAAATCAATCTGCTTCTATGGCCAATTGCTGCATTTGAAAAGTTTCTTGAAATATTTCAAGAAATGTTGATTTTGCATGTATTGACGACTCCGAGCGCTACATGCACGTATAGCCTACGAGAGTTTAGAATCGACGAGCGTAGACGATTCGGCAGTATACGAATGGAAAATCCGCCGAAAAGATTGAAGTTTTCTAGTTCAGAAGTTCAATCCGTATACTTCCACCACGGTCTAACAGGAGAGGTAGACAAACGCCATAAGAGCTGACTGGCTCAGTAGGGTGGGAGGGTTCCATGGTATTCCGCTAGGAGTGCACGAGTAGCGTTCCCCTAATGCGAAAAGCCAAGAAAATAGATCGTGCAACTCAGCATCGCTCAAAAGAAACAAGATTCTGACTGCTTGAGCTGGATGCTGAGTTGCAAAGCCTGCTAAACAAGAGATTGCGCGAGTATGGAGTGATTTCTCGGATTTTTTGGGACACGTATCAGGATAGGTCACTTCCTAGGTGGAACAGGATAAAGACTGGAGTTGTCAACGTGGATATGGAGATCAACAAGGGCATTCCGTCTTATATCACCTTTGGAAGCTACAAGGATCCACTAATGGTGTCTTATGCAGGGCAAATGCACACATGCCGCATGTGTGATTCTCCCACCCATGTCTTAGCTAATTGCCCCAAGCAACCCCGTAATTTAACTAACCCCAGCACCATTTCAAAAGAGCCCATTGGAACACGTAGCTATAGTAGTGCCCTGACAAATCGTGCCCCATTTAGGACAACTATTAGAAAGCCCCAGGAGACAGGCCCGATTGGTGGCGGTCAAATGGCAATTGCTCCAACTTTTGACGCCATTTCATTCCCCGAGTTAGCTCAGAGGTCAGCGATGTCGGCTGCAGTCGTTCCTGATGGAGCTCCAGAGGAGCCAATTTCGAAGCCCGATGAGGCTGATTCTTTTTCTGACACCAATACCGACGCTGAAGACGCTAGCTGTGTGGATCCGTCTGTCGCGTCTAAATCGGTAAAGAAAAAGAAAATAAAAGAGACGAGGGAATTCCGTGACCAACAAAAACAATCGGAAAAGAGGAGTCGTACTGCCTTTTCCCATTCCTCCGGCGAGGAAGCGGTAAGAATTGGTTATGATGTAGCTCAGTTGGTTGAACTCGGGGCTACGACTCGAGAGGTCCCAGTTTCGATTCCGGGTGTGGTCATCAATTCCTCTCCCATTCTTTCTGAGGGGGACGATGTGCCAACCGATACAATTGCACTTGGAGTGCAATCTTTGTCATCCACGATGGCTCAGATGGATAACGAGGCGGTTGAAGAGATGGAAACAACGGAGCTGGTATCTGGTTCAAACCCCAAGGGGACATTTCTTTTTCCGATGGGAGTATACAACCAAGCCAACGGCCACTTGATAGTCAGGCGACTAGTCATGTGAGCGAGACTCAGGAGTCCTTGGGCGGGCCCCTCGGCACTCCTTCGACTCCTATAGTAGAAAGAACTCTCAAAGCAATGGAAGCCTTTAGAAGGAAAAAAACCCAAGGAAACAAACCCCAATCCTCTAAACCCAAATTTAGAAATTAATCATGACTAACATCGCGACATATAATATCAACAGAATATCGTCACCTGACAAACTTCAAATAATACTTAATTT
This sequence comes from Daphnia galeata, assembly GCA_030770115.1. NCBI lineage: Eukaryota > Metazoa > Arthropoda > Branchiopoda > Diplostraca > Daphniidae > Daphnia > Daphnia galeata. The sequence continues at coordinate 3,349,236 of CM061118.1, forward strand.
CTTTTTACATCACAAACTTGATATTATATGTTTGCAAGAAGTAGTATTCCACTCCAGCACCGTTTTTACTAACCATTACCAGATGCACACAAATCTCGGGCCTAGGAAACATGGGACAGCCATCCTAGTACGACACGGCCTGAGTGTCAACAACATTTTGTTTGAACCGGAGGGGAGGCTGATAGCCATGGAAGTTAAGGGTTTTGCTTTCGTGTGTATTTACGCCCCATCTGGTGACCAAAATAAAACTTATAGGGATTCTTTCCTCCGTCAAACTATTCCGGCTTATGTTGCCCAGTATAAGGCACCTGCAGTTATATTGGGAGATTTTAATGCCGTGGACGAGATCGATGACCGGAAAAGTAGCAAGACAACACCATCACAAATTAGACTAGCATTGCTAGAACCCCTCCGAGATTTAGTAAAAGCCCTTTCGTTAACAGATGTCTGGAGAGATATTCGGAAAAATGAACCTTGTTGGACGTACAATTGTGCGACTAGCCAGGCTAGATTAGACAGAATTTACTGTCAGCATCACATTAAATTTTCTGATATCCTTTTGCACGACTTACCACTTGGGGATCACAGACCAATCGTAGGGTATATAAACAACACCACTCCTCAGCTCCTCCCCTGGCACCAGAGAGCCAAACGGAAATTACTCCAACATCAACTAAATGAAACCGTGAACAGTGCAAATTTCAATCATGCTCGCTACATGGAGTTGAAACGGGAGTTTCTAGCCTGGGAGCGAGAAGCATTGAGGGGATTTGCAATACGTTCACGCGTACAAAGTACAGCCGAAGAAGAGCCATCTACCTTTCATATGAACAGGTCAACGAGCAATTTCCAGAAGTCTCTGATCACTCAGCTCAAAACTAATGATAACTGTAAAATTACCCAACCTTAGCAAATCAACCTAGAAATAATTGAACATTTTAGTAGAATCTTTCAGAACCAGCCCTCCCCCAATACCTAATTAGCTGGGAAATTTATGGAAGGGATTAGGGGTGCACTTAACCGTACAAACCCCACTAATAACGATCCGGATGTAACAGTGGCAGCTCAGTCGTTAAACGCTCCAGTTTTCAATCGAGGAGTACGTTCGATCCCGGAGAGTGACAACCCTCTAGTAGTTCCATTTACAGTAGAGGAAATTAACAATGCCCTTAGGGCAACTAAAAAGAACAAGGCCACAGGTACAGATGGCATTCCTTTTGAGTTTTATTTAAAATTCTGGGATGTTATTGGTCTTCATTTTCTGGAGATGATTAATTGCGTACTGGAAAAAAGAAAACTTCAACCGTCGCAGGGAAGGGCAGCTATAAGATTAGTCCCAAAAATCCCGACACCGAGTAAAATCACCGATTACCGGCCAATTTCATTGTTAAATACCGATTACAAGTTAATTGCGTTAGTATTGGCTTTTCGTCTGAGGAAATCTCTTCAAAACTCTCTAGATTCGCACCAAAAAGGTGGTGTACCCGGCCGCTATATCTTTGACAGCTTGTGTTTAATTCGAGATGCCATTGATAATACAGGCCGTAAATCAAAAGAGGCATCTTCCCTCAAACCGGCCGCCATTATCGCGTACGATTTGGAGAAAGCATATGACCTTGTAAATCGAGACGTACTGTGGGAAGTGATGACAGCCATGGGCTATCCCCCCCTGTTTGTTGATTGGTTAAAAACCCTGTACAGTATAACTGAACTATGCCCATTGAACGGTAATGACGTAGTCGGTACTGTGGACAATGCACAATCCGTGAGGCAGGGGTGCCCTCTGTCGGTCCATCTGTTTGCCCTCTATATTGAACCACTTTTAGTTTGTTTGTCTAGGGGTATTGACGGAATTGAACACTACGGAAAACGCATCAAAGTTCGTGCATATGTAGATGATCTAGTAGTTTTTGCTTCATCAATGAAAGATGTGCGTCGAGCATGCGAGATTATATTGGAATTTTGTGCCTGGACAATGCACGTATTAACAAGGGGAAGACCAAATTACTTGGCCTAGGCTCCTGGACCATACACAAATTTCCACAGTCCCTAGTGGCACAGTCGGCAGCGGCATCGGCTGGGGTTCCTAAGGTTAACAGTTCGATTCATAGTAAAAGCACCTTGAATGAAACACGTATTAAACGCACATGGCCATATGATTGGATAACTCAAGTAGACGAATTGAAAATCCTTGGAATTAATTTTTCTTCCAAAACAAAAACAACAGTTAAAAACAATTGGCAGAGACAGTTCAACATCATACAAAATATTCTCATCCCAAACACACACCGTCATTTCACTTTTTATGGGCGCGTCCTGTTCATTAAACAACATGTCTTATCACAACTTGTCCATATAGCTCACGTACTTCCTTGCAACAAAACCCAGGCCCTTCTCCTCCAACAAAAATGCAACAAATTCCTTTAGGCACAACGAAGAGAGCATCCACCCCTAAATGTTTTGATCCGCCCCCGGCTTCAAGAAGGGCTTGGTGTTACTTTACTTTTTCAATTCTTCCTGTCCCTCTTCACCCGCCAAATATTCAAATCTCTAATCCATCCCGAGGCTATTGAGAGAACTGCAGCTGTTTATTGGTTGGGGCCACATCTCAAGAATCTCCTTCCACAAATCATCCAGCCTAGGTTTAAGGCAACCCATTTATCGCATCCATACTTCACCACCTCACTTTTAACCATCACCGATCTACTTAAAGCTGGCATCTTCACATCATCAACTGCATCCAATCACCGCGCCACCTACAATCACCTGATCGCTAACATTGGGCAACCAAGAAGAACAGAGATGGCGAAACCGGACCTTGACTGGGCTTCCATCTGGCGTTGGGTGGCCAAAATCAAAGGAAGAAACGCTGAATTGGTCTGGGATTTTAACCATAACCAGCTCCCCACCAAAATGCGTCTCAAAAGTACCAATCTTTCAAACAACGACCAATGCCCTCTATGCAATGGCGGCCAAGAAACGGACGACCATCTAATGCTACTTTGTTCAGAGAAAGCTGATATCGTTTTATGGCTCCGTATCCATTTGACGAAATTTGGATGTCTAAAGCCACTGAAAGCAGCAATCAATGGAGACGTTGGAAATGGCCCCAATAAAAAGAAAATACTGGGCCTCATCCAATCCTACATAATCACCGTCTGGACTACCCCCAGCCAAAACCTCACCCCAGCCATAAACGAAATACAGTCTCTCTGGTCAAGCCTCCTTCATTAAGAAATCTCTACCCAGATGTCACCTTCTAAACCCTAAATATTCTTTCTCAAAATTCTCAACAGAATTCTCCTTATCTCCCATTATAATTTAAATTTCTTTGTTTCCTCCCAGATGTCGTACTGTTGATTTTCATTTCCACCAAAGTCTTTTTGCCCCTTTCAATTCCATTTTGAAATGTATTTGTCTCATTGTAATTTTTCCTCCTTGGCCACAGCAAGTCACTCATGTCACATATGTCACAAATGCCCAAATGTATCTGTAAAACAATTTAAATTTTACTTGTGACAATAAATCGTTTATAAAAAAAAAAAAAAATCCTTGCGCTCCGCGGCGCCGTTTCTTCTCTGTAATTTGGAACAATTGAAACAATTGAAACAAATTTGAAGATATGAAACACATTTGAAACATTTGAAACAGAATAGAAATATTTGAAACGAAAATTTGGAACAGTTACGCATGGCTGTCGCCAGAGGATCAATTTCGACACTTATTTTGCATTTTTGAGGCATTTAATGGCATTTAAACACACTAGTTCCTTCATCCAGATTATTAAAAAAAAAATTTCCTTTTTTTTGGTCTATGGCACGACGAATTTCAACAAGTTAATTGTGCCGGACGACGGAAAATTCGTGTAGCTTACTCCTGGCTAAGCCATTTGACAGAAAGTCGGCTGCTTTATTTGTGTGATATTGACAGCAGTTCATCATAGCTTTGCTAGCTAACATTTCAGTTACCACCCGCCTTCAGTTATTTAATCAACCCGTAACAGGTAAGCTAAATTTTCTGATTATTTTACAAAAAAATATAATTCGGTTATCAGAAAAACAAGTGTAGTATTCATCATTTTCCAAACAGGTTACATTGGCATCATTTAAAGTTTCTTTGTTAAGACCAACAATTTATAATGAAATGTAATTGACTTTTTATTTTTGTTTACTTTTTTCCACCCTTTTCTCTTTAAGCCACTCTTCCTTTGACATCGGGTTGTTTTCTGGGCAATACCTATACCCACGAAACTGGGTGTGCCCTTCACTGCTGATGGCCTTCTTGCATTTGGTGCAAGTGTACTCTTTTCTCGACTTCTTCTGTGTTCTCTTCAGGCTGTCTACAGGCAGTCCAGATGAGGCAACTCCAGCGGCAACCAAAGGAGTTGTGGAAGGTTGTAGGGAAGCTGGCAGAATGCAACATACAATTGATTAGCACCCGATAAACTTTAAACCTCATTGGCACAATATACTATCTTACCCTGAATTGAATCATCTGTGTCTTTACTTTGACTCAACGCAGCCTTCCTTTTTCTCCACGCTGTGGTCCTCGAGATTTGTTTTGATGGAAACGGTACTTCAACCAGCGGTTGGTTATCAATAGAGACGACCCCCATGCTACTTAAATCATCTAAATCTTGTTGAGAAATTTCAGGTGATGAAGCTGTTGCAACTAAACGGCCTCGAATCTTTGCTTTTCCAGTTGAATCGATGGGCTCACTAAAAATCAATGGGTTGGCCTGATGGATAGGGGATGTTGGTTGTGCCCTCCCAGGCAACTGCTCTGATTGAGAGCACAGACTTAATGACGGCAGCCTTACACCTTGTAGAAGAAGTTGGATCTCGTCAAATCTTGCCTGATTTTTTAACCTTCCAGAAAAAATAATTGAGTTTATGGTTAAGTTGTTTAAAAAATAAATTGAGGTTTACCAGAGGCCCAATGTTGTTTCATTGATTTGATAAAGAGCTAGACCAGTCTCCTCCATTACAATGGTACTTTGGCCAATTCGGCTTCTGATTTCGTTGTATTTTTGAATTATCTGCGCCTTTCTTGACACATAAGGATCCCTTTTACAAGTGGTGATGCTGTTGAATAGTCTAATGCAAATAGCCTCGACGACACGGCTCTTAGAAGGCGACAACGACGGCACACCAGCTGAAACAAAGCTTCTCTTCATGGCCTCTTGTCCTAAGTGGCCACTCTGGTTTTTTGATCTCCCAAAACGGCCTCGAGCTGGTTTGATCACCCGGGAATAAATAATCGGTTTTTTGTCATATTCTGACAAAGATTTGTACAACTTTACTATGTTTTCCGATTGTGTTTTCGTCAAGCACAATCCTTCCGGTTCCAATAAGGCGGAAGCCAGTTGATCTACTTTGTCCCATCCTTCTATCCCTCTAAAGTCGGTAGCTTGCTGAACGTCTTCTTCATCGTGGTCAGATTCACTATCAGCCTCATACAAGGCTGCAGGCTCGGTGAATGAATCACAAGCAAATTCGAGTTCAGGATCAAGGCTTTCCACTTCATTTTGGTCTTGGGTATCGCAAATTTCTTCATCCGTCATGCCTTTTTCTATCTCTTCATCGATATCTTCTGATGATAAATTGATCTTCATTCCTTCTTCCGTGTACAAATATTCCACACCGAAAAGCTCGCCCGTGTGTACCGCAGGTGTACGATAGTTCGAATCCAAAGGTTTTCCTAAGACATCGCTAGTCAAACGATGGATTTTATTTCTAAGCTTGGAATCGAATGATCGAAGCCGGGAAGCTGGAGCGTCAATTGCAGCAGACGCTCTGGAAAAATTCCATCTGTCGATCCCATCCAATAAAAACGCTTGAAAATGTATATCGTTAGCTGCAGTTCCTGTGGATACAAAAATCCAAAGTAAAAAAACTGTTCTAGAATTTATAAGCCTTCACCAATTTACAACATTTTTCTGTATAGGCTTACCTGGTATAAAATTTTTCAAGTGACAATGAAAACTCTCTAAAGAAGTGGTTCCTCTTCCGCACCGAAAGACAGGGAGTGAAACACCACCTTTTAACAGATCGCCGACCTTTGTATAAAGTTGAACGTCCTCGGGGTCTTGAATACATTCCACGTGAATTTTCTCTACGTTCCAGACGTCCATTGCACCGTCTCGAAAGAGTGGTACTCCTAGACAGTCAGTTGAGTTGCGTAAAGAAAGCAATACACTTTCAATCGACTGGATTGTTTTTTCTTTCCCTCGAGTACGTCTTCGACAATGCCGAGCTAGTTCGGTTTTCTTTACGGCTCTGTTAACAGTCTCGGGCGATGGATTTTTTATCCCCGTCAGCAACAGCTCATTTCGTTTAGCCTTTCGCAGAGCCTCAACATCAGTCGGCTCCCACTCGAAGATGGCTGCAGATATTTTCTTCATGAAGGTCCCATACAAAGGATGGGATTCGTTCGAGCATACTGTTGATAATCGGCGCATGAAATGCCAGCAATCGAGTCTTACGCGCAACTTTTCCCATCTATGAAAAAGCACCTGATATTTTGATTTTTCGCCTCTTGATTTGCAGCAATCTCTGTCAGTGTACAAAACAACAGGATCGGCCTGATTGGCATTCGCGTAACGGTTCATAAGGCCTTCTGCCATTTTTTTGAGGTTTGATAAGCTTTCAGAAGTAGTAAGTAAAGTAAGTAAGTAGTAAAGACAGAAGTACTTCTCCTCGCTCATTCCCGACATTTGTACACCAAGATGCGGAACTGGCTGCTTTTCCTTGCAGTTTGCGTGTAATCTTCTTAGTTGAATCGATTTTTAAGATGGAGCCATAAACCGATGTTAAACTGGCTTTCAAGGTTGGCAAACGAGACCAAACGTCTCGGACGTAGACAGCAAGAAACCATTTATATGTTGGAGGCGTTTTGAAAGACGGAGGATTATCATAAGTCACCGAAACACACTTCATCCCAGCGAGCATCTTCTTGTGACGTTGACAGTCGCTTAGATAAGTAACGGTCCTCTGCATCCATTCTTCTGAATGAAGTTCGTGAATGTCGCCACACAATGCCGTTGGGCTGTTTCCAACAGTCCTCGCGCGCATCAAAGAAACGACAGCTTTATCGCACGCGAATTTTCTAGTCAAAACGACAGGGAAACGAATTCGGAGGTCATCTGGAAGTTGATCCATCAATCGGGTGTCGTACGATATAAATGTTTTTTTGCATGTCGGACACTCAAGGTACTCAGCCGCCAAGTAGTAGCGGTCTTTCAGGTCAATGACGTTCCTTACTCGATTATAGAGTCCTTTTGATGTAAGCGATGTTGATTTTGATGGTGGGCAACTTGGGCACTTGAAATCGAATGCCCACATTCTCCGAGGCATCCAAAGGAAAAGTCTCTTGTGATAGTAGGATCCAACGGCAGGAGCACATTTGATGTCTGGTCCTGGCAGGTGAGGTGGGTACCACCAAACGTCCAGCTTGTGCGCCAACTCAGTTGGTCTCAAAAAAAGATTTTTTCCGATCCATTGTTGATCATTTTCTTCCAGAGTATTTTTCCAGCCGACAGGAAGTCGCTGAGTGAAATCGTGCTTGCGGCCTGCTGAAGCCAGCGGCTTTTCAAAGAATTCCAGTGGCTTGGAAGTGACCGCGTTTGACGGAAATGGTTCTTCATTGACAGGCACCTGTAGCAATAGGTGAAAATAAGTCGCATGAAGTCGCAAAATAAGTGTATTTATTATACCTCAGCAGGCCCCCTATCATCGGTATGAACCGTGCTCGGTACTCCAGTTGTCGGTACGACGGCTGTCTTTTGTTCGCGGCTTGATCCGGCGATTGGCTCATCCAAATGGAGGGTATGACCTTGAAGATCTGCTGTGTTCGAGGCTGTTTCCAACGCATTGACTTTAGCATCAGTTTCGGCAATCTGATATACATAATAATATAGAAAAAAATAGTTTTAGTAAAAGCAGGAGGCCCAAAAAATTTAAAATCCTTAGCTTACGGTGTGATATTCACAGGAACATACGAGGAAACGTCCAAAAAGATCCTTCGACCCTGAACTCAGTTTTGTCGGACACTTGTCTATCTGATCGATTAGAACAGCCCACTTTGAATTCTTTGGTGGTCGTTGGCCTTTACCGAACTGAAATTTTCCTTTTGCGTAATCACGCAATCTCGTCTTCCATTCGGCATCCGATTTTTTCCCTTTTGGCATGACGATTTCCCGTTTCAGTCTATACAACTGAAGAGAGGTCTGCAAGTAATAAATTCAGCACGGAATATGATAGAGGAGACTGGATTGTGCATAAGTTTTTCTCTAGAATGACCTGAAATTACACAAACTAGTTGATAATGGCATAACGAGCATAATTCCTGATGTGATTACTACTCACTTGTTAGCTCTCTGTACGTTAGCTGAAGACAGGAGGTTTCAGTTAGATCAAATGAATCCAGTGGCTGATCGATCAGACAGTCACCATAAGAAGTCAGAATGCACTGAAATTCCATAAACTAGTTGATAATGACATAACGAGAGCATAATTTCTGATGTGATTGCTACTTACTAGTTAACTCTCTGAAAGTTAGCTGCAGACAGGAGGTTTCAATTATATCAAATTAATCCAGTGGCTGATCAAGACAGTCACCATAGGAAGTCAGAGTGTGGTTCTGTAAATTGAATGATGAACCTTTTCTCGTTCAAAATTTACAGATGTAGTTGGAACATGACAGGAGAGACTGAATTTCATTCTGTTAAACCATCAAACAAACAAAATAGAAAAAACCTAGAAGTCGCAGCATTTAAAACATTCAAATACACCAGTCATTGCAAATTTCTTGGGTGGTTCCAACTTACCAATTCACTAATCAATGCTGTATTCAGCAATAGAACCACAAAGCTGTGGACTGCAGATGCCAGTTAGATAAAATTATTCTAGTGACTGAACAGAACAGCCACAATCAAATGTCAGAATAGGAAGTTGTAACTTGGATGATGAATATTTTCTCGTCCAACATTTACAATTGCAGTAGGAACACAATGGAAGAGACTGTATTTGATTATCTGAAATGTTGAAGCAAACAAGACAGTAAGTTAGTAAAGACAGCATTGAACACACATCCACACTCACATATATGATTCGATAACTTTGTGTGTGATTACTACTTACTAGTTAACTCCTTATAATGTTGTATCTAGCAAAATGCAAATTCACTGAAATGTAGACGGCAAATGTCAGGATGATGAAATTATGCCAGTGACTGAACTAGACAGTAGCAATGGAATGGCTGAATAACAAGATGCAGCTTCTACGACAAATCTTTTCTCATTCAAGATTCACAAGGGCAGCTGGAAAAAGAGGCTCTCGGAATCACAAATTTTGATCAAACTCGGAAACAAACTATGACAAAAAGCTTCTTTAATAATGACGTGATTCGGCAATACGTTGGAAACAAACTTCTTACCGAAAGAAAACAGTTGTACCAATGACATAACGAACGAGAAAACCATAAAAAAAACAATTCAAGCTATACTTCGTTGAAAAAGATGGTAAAACAAAGATTGAATGAGGTTAAAAAAACAACGGCGGTTTGTAATCGACAAAAACGTGAAGAACGGACGATTAAAAATTTCAAAAGAAACGAACTGAAACGAGGAATGAACAACAAAGGTATTGTCATCTGCTGTCAAAAAAGGTACTAGAGAAAACAGAAGAAGAACGCTGCGCTAAGGACTAGTGTCCGCCAATTTCAAATGAAAAACGAACGGAACCAAAACAAAACAATAACGGGGTGCGCCTTCTTTCTTCCCCCCCTCTTTTCCCCCTCTTCCCCCCTTTCTTCCCCCTTTCCCCCCCGGGACAGAGAAGATTACGCCACAGCTTTTGCGCAGGGGCCATGCTAATCTTCTCTGTATCGTTCCAATTTTAGTATATGTATTCCGTATGGAATACATTGAACTGTAGTCCAGTCAACGATCTTGTAGTATGTCGTTTTGTCCTTCTACTGCAGTTGCCGGATTAAGCCAAATTAAGGAAACATGTCTTTCAAATGGATTTTCGTGTGTAATTCAATGTCAAAATCTTCATGAACTCTGCCTCTGTAAACGGAAGCATTAGAAGCTCTCCGTTTCTCGACCAAAATGACGGAGAAGTAAATTAGACACTGTCGGAATGTCCAGTTCATTGAAGCTTACAGTACCCACCATAGGTATTGGCTAGCTTCAATCCAAATTTCATTGTTTTAACCCGCGCAAAATAGGCCCTATGGTGTCTGGCGCGGACATTTTTTTAAATACTAATTTTCATCGAAGTGCCCATACAAACCCTACTCAAAATTAGTATTTAGAAAAATCTTTTGCTGGAAGGCCTATCTCGCGCGGATTAAAACACTGAAATTTGGATTGGGTGAGCCAATACCTATGGTGGGTACTGTTGTTTGTAGTTAAGCAGCCCAGGATTCTATCATGCCTTATAGCTAGTTGGTTCGTATTATGGGTTTAGAGGCGTTCTTGTTCAAAAATACATCAAATTCTTTCAAAACTGTGAAATTTTAAGAATTTAAGTTTTTGATAAAACTAATATTAAAATTACTGAATCTTTCAAGGGGAAGTTAAACATACAGAATTACAAAAAACTATTCATCGCTCATACAGTCGACTAAGTTTCATTGAAGTCGTCGTGAGAGACATCACTTTGAAGTACTTGGATTTCTGGCGCCATAATGTAAAAATGCAGTTCTGTAAAGAAAAGATTCCAAACGCTGCGCAGATGGTAGGATTCGGAGGGAAACTGATTTCTAGTCAGTCGCCTTAACCACTCGGCCACATCTGCTTAATTGACTTTAAGAATGTCACAAAAAAAATTTAACGGTAGACGAATGCAAAACGATAATTTCAAAAGTGCCATGAACGAGTGTCATAAGAGGGATTCGAACCCTAGCCCAGAAGACTGGACTGCGACCTGAACGCAGCGCCTTGGACCGCTCGGCCATCCTGACTGCAGATTCAAAGATAATAAAATCCGATAAACTCAATCTTTCAAATTCAAAACGGTTTTATATAAATCTTTCATCGAGATTCCTTGATGAGTAATGACTTAACGATGCCTCCTATGAGAATTGAACTCATGACCCCTAGTTACCTTTATTCCTACAAGACTAGTGCTCTGCCACTGAGCTAAGGAGGCTTTTATCGTTGATTTCAAAGTCTCCAAATAGTATCTATGTAAAGTTCCAAAGAAAATTGTATTCTTCACACAAAAAATGTGGAACGCTTCACGATTTTGCGTGTCATCCTTGCGCTTCGCGGTGCCGTTGCCTCTCTGTTAATTTGAAACAATTGAAATAATTGAAACAATTGAAACAAAATTGAAACAATTGAAACAATTTGAAACAAAATTGAAACAAATTGAAACAGCTTGTTCCGTTTGCCGCTTGGGTGCTACTCGTAATGTTGTTTTTTGTAAAAAATTGACTGAAATCGGCATTTTATCACCCTACTTCCGTCATCCAGTTTGTATTAAATTAAATTCTCTTTCAATCGAGGTAATTATGACTGATTTTTATATAGTTTTCGCCGAGATAATGTAACGATCGAAACTCTATGCCTTCTGTCAGTTCAGTTTGATTTAGTTCGTGTCGTCTGACGTTGTTCGCTCTCTATTTGGACTGTCAACCAGGAAAGAAATTGTCCTATTAGTTTTTCTAGCTATTTGTTTCATTGAGATTCGAGATTTTATTAAGGATTGAAGCCGAATGAAGTCAGGTTTAATTCCCATATTAGGTGAAACCCAAGCAATTTTGTTCTCTCTCTCTGAGCTTCCTTCTGTGTTCAGAACAATTAAGGTATAACATTTATAACTGTGTTGTATATTCTTTACTCATCAAGTGTACATTCTATTAGGATCATGGTTATCTGCATGTTCATTGATTGCTGACAAAAGTTTATTTCAGTATCGGTGATCAGTCAACAAATGTGACATAACAACCAGCAAAATTATCTTACGCTGCTGCTATAATGTAAACTTCAACTTTCCAGTCACAAGACTTGTCACTACCAAACAGATAGAAGTGTACACAAACAGCAGCGCAAGACAATTTTGCTGGATATGAAAGACTATTTTGTTCGCTTTGTCTGTGTGTTGTGTTCAGAGAGATTACATATACTATTACATTGATACGACATATCCATGATATTACATATCCTACCTATATGTAATGGACGCTACTAATCTTTTCTCATAAAGCAAAAAAAAATAAAATAAACAAATGTGGATGAATATATATGTGTGTCTTAATTAATACATATTTAAGATTTTAAGATTCTTAAACTTTCTTTTTAATTCTTATTTCGGCCAGCCATTGTTCTTTAGAGAGAGGATGGTTCAATGGACAGTATCGGCTTCCGCGGAACTGGGTGTGGCCTTCACTAGATGTAGCTTTCCCACAGTTCCTACACGAATATTGTTTACGTACTTTCTTTACTTCGCTATGCTCTCCACTTTTTTTTTCGCCATTCAGTAGTTCGCGACTGTGCCAGGTTTGCGGACGATGGACTCTCAGAATCAACTTCAAATAAAAAAAAATAATAATCTGTGAGTTTTGAGTTAGAATGTAGTTGACGCTTTTTAGCGTCAAGCCAGAATTTATTTTACCTTGTTCTTTGTTAGCACTGGCTGATGCAACTGTAGCAGCTTTTCTTTTTCGCCAATCAGTAGTTTTTGATATAGCGGAAACAGACTTTTCATTTTCGAGTGGTTGCTCTGCATCATCGGTGGGTTCATAGTCGTGTACACTAGCACTAATAGAGACTGGAACTACTTTGTCCGTCCGCTTTCTAACGGATGCTTGTCCCGTTCTATCAACTGGCTCAACGAGCACAAGTGGGTTGACTTCTTTGGTTGAATAAGAGGGCTGTTCTTTTGCTGGTGGCAAGGGAGCCGTAGAAAACAGCTCAGGTGATGGTAGTTTATTTCCCTGTAGAAGAAGTCTGATTTCCCCGATCCTTGCCTGGTTTTTGTACCTTTTAACAAATTTTAAATAAGAACTTTCAGTTTATATTAGAGAATAAGTGGTCCAATTACCATAAAGAAAGTGTTGTCTCGTTTATAGGAAACAAGGCTAGTCCAGTTCGCCCAATAATAGAGGGATTCAGCATAATTCGATTACGGATCTCGTTGTATTTTTGTATAATCAGACAATACCGAGAAACGTACGGATCCTTTGCAGCAGACGTTATCTTGTTGAACAGTCGGATGCAGATAGCTTCAAGAACTCTGCTTTTAGATGGTGGCAGAGAAGGCGAACCTCCAGAAACAAAACATCGTTTCATGGCTTCTTGGCCGACGTGGCCACCACTATTTTTGGATTTGCCGAATCGTCCGCGTGCTGGCTGGATTGTACGGGAATAACGAAGAGGATCCTTATCAAACTGAGACAGCTGATCATAATGCTGGATGACGTTTTCGACCTGCTCATTTGAGATGGACAAACCTTCTAGTTGTAGAAGATTCTCCGCTAGTCGGTCCACCTTATCCCAGCCTTCAATAGATCTCGAGTCAACCGCACATTTGTCTCCTTCGTCGACATTTTTTTTCAGATGAGACAGCGTCAGATGATTCATTTGGGCCTGTCATCGTGCTACAGGCCAATTTAAGTTCTGGGTCGAATTCTTTTTCGTGACTGGAGGGTTTTTCTGGATAAATATCCTCTTGAACATCCATGCCTTCTTCAATTTCTTTATCTATATCGATAACTTCAGCCATAGCGCCGGTTTCATTATAGAGATATTCTACTCCAAAAAGCTCTCCTGTGTAATTGGCCGGCGGCTGAAAATTTCGATCAATAGGCTGCCCCAAAACACTAGTGCTAAGGCTATTAAGCCTGTCTTTTAGCTTTACGTCAAACGATCGTAGCTTGGACACTGAATCAGAGAGAGCCGCTGACGATCTTGCTGCATTCCAGCGACAAATTCCATCAAAAAGGAAAGCCTGGAAATGCATATCGTTGGCAGCAGTTCCTATAAAGGTTACAATCATTCGAGTCATTCAGTATGTGAAAATTAAGAGTTTGTTTTACCTGGAATGAAATGTTTTATGTGGTTATGAAAGCTTTCAAGGGAAGTGAAACCTCTGCCACAGCGGTAAACCGGAAGCGAAATGTTGGCCTTCATGATTTCTCCTGTTTTTGTGTAGCGAGTAACACCGTCCGGATCTTGCAAGCAAGATATATGCTTTTTTTTCAGTGTTCAGTATTTCAATAGCATCGTCGCAGAGCAACGGCACTCCAAGAGTGTCTGTGGCGTCCATAAATGATAAAAAGAGGTTCTCCAGTAATATAGTTGTGTTTTGAACTCTTCTAGTTTTTCTTCGGCAGTGTCGAGCGAGCTCTGCTTTTGTTATGGCTTTGCCGACTGCGTCGCCGGAAGGATTTCTTACTCCGGCTAACTGGAGCTCATTCTTTTTCGCACTGCGCAGCAGAGCCATGTCGTTTGCATCCCACTCGAATATAGATCAGGTGCACTACGCGTACCCTACTGGGTTTGTGAATGCACTCCGCATGCTGCCCCCTGCTGGGACCCCTGAGAAGTAGATTTCCCATTGACTTACTGTGAAGAAGTAAAAGTGATCTTGTTTAATTAACTTTAAAATCAAAACTAGTGCTGTGTTCATGTGTAAAACCATACTACTTTACGGAGCTTTATATGAGGTATCTATTGATATATATTTTATTGGTATTTAGTTGTAGAAAATAGCCAAATTTAAATGTTTAACGGCATTTTCAGTCAATTTCTCGACGAAATCCCCCCAAAGTGGGCGGATTTTTTCGGTTTGAGTTCAAAACTAGTGCTGTGTTCATGTGTAAAACCATACTACTTTACGGAGCTTTATACGAGGTATCTATTGATATATATTTTATTGGTATTTAGTTGTAGAAAATAGCCAAATTTAAATGTTTAACGGCATTTTCAGTCAATTTCTCGACGAAATCCCCCCAAAGTGGGCGGATTTTTTCGGTTTGAGTTCGGTTTTTTCGGTTTGGTCCGCCCACAATTTGGGCGGATTTTCTACAGTTTGGGTGACAAATTGACTGAAAATGCCGTTTAAACATTTAAATTTGGCTATTTTCTACAACTAAATACCAATAAAATATATATCAATAGATACCTCGTTTAAAGCTCCGTAAAGTAGTATGGTTTTACACATGAACACAGCACTAGTTTTGATTTTAAAGTTAATTAAACAAGATCACTTTTACTTCTTCACAGTAAGTCAATGGGAAATCTACTTCTCAGGGGTCCCAGCAGGGGGCAGCATGCGGAGTGCATTCACAAACCCAGTAGGGTACGCGTAGTGCACCTGATCTATTGCTGTCGATACCTTGGCCATGAATGTTCCATAGAGTGTATGAGACTCGTTGGTACATGCTTTTGAAAGTCTGCGCATAAAATGCCAGCTATCTAACCTGACAAGCAATTTATCCCATCGGTAGAAAAGCCTTTGGTTTTTCGAATCTTCGTCCTTTTGCAGCAATCGCGGTCTGTATAGAGTACGAGTGGGTGTGGCTGACCTGCTTTCAAGAAGCGATCCATTAAACCCTCCGCCATTTTGCCTAAATTAGAGAGGCTTTCTGAAGTTGTTAGCAATGACAAGAGAATTTCACCCCGTTCGTTGCCTACATTGGTACACCAGGACGCGGAGTTGGCGCATTTGCCTTGCAGTTTTTTGGTAATTTTCTTGGTTGAATCTATTTTTAAGATTGATCCGTATATGGATGTGGCACTTGACTTAAGAATGGGCAGACGAGACCACACGTCACGGACGTACGTTGCGAGGAACCATTTTTGGGTGGGAGGCGATTTCAAAGTCGGTACATTTTCATAGGAGCGAGCAGGCAAATTCATGTCAGACTGAGTCTTCTTATGACGCTTGCAGTCATCTAAATACATGATGGTTCGCCGCATCCACTCTTCTGAATGTAGTTCCCAAACGTCATTAAACACAGCTGTAGGACTGTTGCCCATCGTTCTCGCTCGCATTAAAGCAACAACGGCCTGATCGCACAAAATTTTCTGGTTAAGACGATTGGGAAGCGCATTTTAATAGCGTCCGGAAGCTGACCAAGTAGCCTTGAGTCGTATGATATAAAAGTTCCCTTACACGACCGACATTCAAGGTACTCCGAGGCGAGATAGTATCGGTTTTTTAAGTCGATGACACTTCTCACTCTGTTGTAAAGACCTTTTGATGTTAACGAAGTCGAGGTTTTGCATACGGGACACTTGAAATCGAAAGACCACATTTTTCTAGGCATCCAAAGGAACAGTCGTCGTTGAAAAAAAGATGCGGCAACCGGAACTGACAAGAAGTTTGGTCCTGGTACACTTGGTGGGTACCACCACATTTGAAGTTTATGGACTAGGACGCTTTTGCTGGCGAACAAGTTTTGTCCGATCCACTGTAAGTCGGTAGGTTCAACAGTATCCTTCCAGCCAACAGGAAGACGAAGAGAATAATCAATCTTGCGTGTTTGGGATTCCTATAGAATGATAAAAGACGATTAAAGACAATATTTCACACGAATGAGACTGTATATAGGCCGGCCTACCGTTGGGCTGGAATTTACATTGCTTGCTGAAACCACGACGTTGGTTTGAATAGTTGATGTAGGTTGTGAACTTGTTTCGACTTTTTTGTTAGTCGATTCGATAGCTTCAGTTCGCGATTCAGATACAGTCGGAGTGATTGAATAAGGTGAGCCACCATTTCGAGCAGTCTAAAATTAAAGAAATGTATATAAAGAAACGTCTCGTGATTATGAAAGAATTATTGAAATTATGAATAAAACGCAATAATCCTATTATAAAATAGATTTCTTACAGTGGTATGATATCCACAATTGCAGAGCACAGGTTTCCCGAATAAGTCCTTTGAAGATGAGCTAGTTTTCCTAGGGCATTTTTCGATTTTTTTCTAGCTTTTTGCTCCATTTTGACTGTGCAGGTGGTTTCTGACCTTTCCCAAACTTAAAATGTCCCGCAGCATACTGGTACAATCTTTCATTCCACTCTGCATCTGATTTCCCTTCTTTGGGCATTGTGCTGATTGGACTGTATTGATTTCTCCTAAGAGTATGCCACTATCACCAAAAATTAATAACAAAGTCTTAAATGTTAAACTAAAGAGGTATATACCTAAGGAAGAACGAACAAACAAGTATCTGGCCAAACTGTTGTGTAATTTCAAAGTTTACTGATGGCTACAGATTTTCCAGCCTACGATGAACTAGAATACACAACACAGCAGAATGATGAGCTGATACTTTCAGCAAGACACATGGAACATGGCAGCAAGGACTGAATGAATTATAAAATTCCGTTGTTCCTGTAACACCTTCAAAGTGTAGAGTTAGAAGTGTACAGTTAGGTGTATTTGGCCTCGCTCTGGCATCTGACAGTAGTTTGAGAAACTGAAATCAGAACACATACATTCATCAATATTAACCTGATTCATCAAATATCAGTAAAATACAAGGAAATACCTGTCTGGTTGAGGAATAAATGTTATCATGCCAAAAAATCCAAGTTAAAAACTGTCGGGTCACATGCAAAACCAAGATAAAACTCAGTTGGGCGCTGGAATAAAGTTTTGCGGCCTACGATATTGAAAGAGGCCCGGTACGAAATTTGATAAAAAGATGCGAAGGTGATTGAATTGGAAATTTCAAGATAAAATATTGAAAATAAAACTTTAAGCGTTCAAAACTTCAGAGCAATAATAAACAATAACAGCACAGAATAATGCAGACGACAACAAACAAACGTCACGTCTAAAATAAAAGACAACGATTGCGCGCCTTCCCCCTTTTCCCCCCTTTCTTTCCCCTTTCCCCCTCTTTTTCCCCCTTTTCCCCCCGGGACAGAGAAGATTACGCCCCAGCTTTTGCGCAGGGGCCATGCTAATCTTCTCTGTATCGTTCCAATTTTAGTATATGTATTCCGTATGGAATACATTGAACTGTAGTCCAGTCAACGATCTTGTAGTATGTCGTTTTGTCCTTCTACTGCAGTTGCCGGATTAAGCCAAATTAAGGAAACATGTCTTTCAAATGGATTTTCGTGTGTAATTCAATGTCAAAATCTTCATGAACTCTGCCTCTGTAAACGGAAGCATTAGAAGCTCTCTGTTTCTCGACCAAAATGACGGAGAAGTAAATTAGACACTGTCGGAATGTCCAGTTCATTGAAGCTTACAGTACCCACCATAGGTATTGGCTAGCTTCAATCCAAATTTCATTGTTTTAACCCGCGCAAAATAGGCCCTATGGTGTCTGGCGCGGACATTTTTTTAAATACTAATTTTCATCGAAGTGCCCATACAAACCCTACTCCAAACCACGCCAAAATAAACAAAGGCTGAAAACCTCATGTCTATTGATTATGATATAAAACCCTTCAATAATTACCCAATTAAAAATCAGAACGATTAAGTCCGGCCCTTTTTCTTTGTAATAAAAACCAACGTGATTTTTCTACGATCAAAATTAGTATTTAGAAAAATCTTTCGCTGGAAGGCCTATCTCGCGCGGATTAAAACACTGAAATTTGGATTGGGTGAGCCAATACCTATGGTGGGTACTGTTGTTTGTAGTTAAGCAGCCGAGGATTCTATCATGCCTTATAGCTAGTTGGTTCGTATTATGGGTTTGGAGGCGTTCTTGTTCAAAAATACATCAAATTCTTTCAAAACTGTGAAATTTTAAGAATTTAAGTTTTTGATAAAACTAATATTAAAATTACTGAATCTTTCAAGGGGAAGTTAAACATACAAAATTACAAAAAACTATTCATCACTCATACAGTTGACTAAGTTTCATTGAAGTCGTCGTGAGAGACATCCCTTTGAAGTACTTGGATTTCTGGCGCCATAATGTAAAAATGCGGTTCTGTAAAGAAAAGATTCCAAACGCTGCGCAGATGGTAGGATTCGAACCTACGCTCCCAGAGGGAAACTGATTTCTAGTCAGTCGCCTTAACCACTCGGCCACATCTGCTTAATTGACTTTAAGAATATCACAAAAAAATTTAACGGTAGACGAATGCAAAACGATAACATGAAAAGTGACATGAACGAGTGTCAGAAGAGGGATTCGAACCCTCGCCCAGAAGACTGGACTGCGACCTGAACGCAGCGCCTTGGACCGCTCGGCCATCCTGACTGCAGATTCAAAGATAATAAAATCCGATAAAGTCAATCTTTCAAATTCAAAACGGTTTATATAAATCTTTCATCAAGATTCCATGATGAGTAATGACTTAACGATGCCTCCTATGAGAATTGAACTCATGACCCCTAGTTACCTTTATTCCTACAAGACTAGTGCTCTGCCACTGAGCTAAGGAGGCTTTAATCGTTGATTCCAAAGTCTCCAAATAGTAACTATGTAAAGTTCCAAAGAAAATTGTATTCTTCACACAAAAAATGTGGAACGCTTCACGATTTTGCGTGTCATCCGTGCGCAGGGGCCATGCTAATCTTCTCTGTATCGTTCCAATTTTAGTATATGTATTCCGTATGGAATACATTGAACTGTAGTCCAGTCAACGATCTTGTAGTATGTCGTTTTGTCCTTCTACTGCAGTTGCCGGATTAAGCCAAATTAAGGAAACATGTCTTTCAAATGGATTTTCGTGTGTAATTCAATGTCAAAATCTTCATGAACTCTGCCTCTGTAAACGGAAGCATTAGAAGCTCTCTGTTTCTCGACCAAAATGACGGAGAAGTAAATTAGACACTGTCGGAATGTCCAGTTCATTGAAGCTTACAGTACCCACCATAGGTATTGGCTAGCTTCAATCCAAATTTCATTGTTTTAACCCGCGCAAAATAGGCCCTATGGTGTCTGGCGCGGACATTTTTTCAAATACTTATTTTCATCGAAGTGCCCATACAAACCCTACTCCAAACCAAGCCAAAATAGACAAAGGCTGAAAACCTCATGTCTATTGATTATGATATAAAACCCTTCAATAATTACCCAATAAAAAATCAGAACGATTAAGTCCGGCCCTTTTTCTTTGTAATAAAAACCAACGTGATTTTTCTACGATCAAAATTAGTATTTAGAAAAATCTTTCGCTGGAAGGCCTATCTCGCGCGGATTAAAACACTGAAATTTGGATTGGGTGAGCCAATACCTATGGTGGGTACTGTTGTTTGTAGTTAAGCAGCCGAGGATTCTATCATGCCTTATAGCTAGTTGGTTCGTATTATGGGTTTGGAGGCGTTCTTGTTCAAAAATACATCAAATTCTTTCAAAACTGTGAAATTTTAAGAATTTAAGTTTTTGATAAAACTAATATTAAAAATACTGAATCTTTCAAGGGGAAGTTAAACATACAAAATTACAAAAAACTATTCATCGCTCATACAGTCGACTAAGTTTCATTGAAGTCGTCGTGAGAGACATCCCTTTGAAGTACTTGGATTTCTGGCGCCATAATGTAAAAATGCGGTTCTGTAAAGAAAAGATTCCAAACGCTGCGCAGATGGTAGGATTCGAACCTACGCTCCCAGAGGGAAACTGATTTCTAGTCAGTCGCCTTAACCACTCGGCCACATCTGCTTAATTGACTTTAAGAATATCACAAAAAAATTTAACGGTGGACGAATGCAAAACGATAACATGAAAAGTGCCATGAACGAGTGTCAGAAGAGGGATTCGAACCCTCGCCCAGAAGACTGGACTGCGACCTGAACGCAGCGCCTTGGACCGCTCGGCCATCCTGACTGCAGATTCAAAGATAATAAAATCCGATAAACTCAATCTTTCAAATTCAAAACGGTTTTATATAAATCTTTCATCAAGATTCCATGATGAGTAATGACTTAACGATGCCTCCTATGAGAATTGAACTCATGACCCCTAGTTACCTTTATTCCTACAAGTCTAGTGCTCTGCCACTGAGCTAAGGAGGCTTTAATCGTTGATTCCAAAGTCTCCAAATAGTAACTATGTAAAGTTCCAAAGAAAATTGTATTCTTCACACAAAAAATGTGGAACGCTTCACGATTTTGCGTGTCATCCGTGCGCAGGGGCCATGCTAATCTTCTCTGTATCGTTCCAATTTTAGTATATGTATTCCGTATGGAATACATTGAACTGTAGTCCAGTCAACGATCTTGTAGTATGTCGTTTTGTCCTTCTACTGCAGTTGCCGGATTAAGCCAAATTAAGGAAACATGTCTTTCAAATGGATTTTCGTGTGTAATTCAATGTCAAAATCTTCATGAACTCTGCCTCTGTAAACGGAAGCATTAGAAGCTCTCTGTTTCTCGACCAAAATGACGGAGAAGTAAATTAGACACTGTCGGAATGTCCAGTTCATTGAAGCTTACAGTACCCACCATAGGTATTGGCTAGCTTCAATCCAAATTTCATTGTTTTAACCCGCGCAAAATAGGCCCTATGGTGTCTGGCGCGGACATTTTTTTAAATGCTAATTTTCATCGAAGTGCCCATACAAACCCTACTCCAAACCACGCCAAAATAAACAAAGGCTGAAAACCTCATGTCTATTGATTATGATATAAAACCCTTCAATAATTACCCAATTAAAAATCAGAACGATTAAGTCCGGCCCTTTTTCTTTGTAATAAAAACCAACGTGATTTTTCTACGATCAAAATTAGTATTTAGAAAAATCTTTCGCTGGAAGGCCTATCTCGCGCGGATTAAAACACTGAAATTTGGATTGGGTGAGCCAATACCTATGGTGGGTACTGTTGTTTGTAGTTAAGCAGCCGAGGATTCTATCATGCCTTATAGCTAGTTGGTTCGTATTATGGGTTTGGAGGCGTTCTTGTTCAAAAATATATCAAATTCTTTCAAAACTGTGAAATTTTAAGAATTTAAGTTTTTGATAAAACTAATATTAAAATTACTGAATCGATCAAGGGGAAGTTAAACATACAAAATTACAAAAAACTATTCATCGCTCATACAGTCGACTAAGTTTCATTGAAGTCGTCGTGAGAGACATCCCTTTGAAGTACTTGGATTTCTGGCGCCATAATGTAAAAATGCGGTTCTGTAAAGAAAAGATTCCAAACGCTGCGCAGATGGTAGGATTCGAACCTACGCTCCCAGAGGGAAACTGATTTCTAGTCAGTCGCCTTAACCACTCGGCCACATCTGCTTAATTGACTTTAAGAATGTCACAAAACAATTTAACGGTAGACGAATGCAAAACGATAACATGAAAAGTGACATGAACGAGTGTCAGAAGAGGGATTCGAACTCTCGCCCAGAAGACTGGACTGCGACCTGAACGCAGCGCCTTGGACCGCTCGGCCATCCTGACTGCAGATTCAAAGATAATAAAATCCAATACAGTCAATCTTTCAAATTCAAAACGGTTTTATATAAATCTTTCATCAAGATTCCATGATGAGTAATGACTTAACGATGCCTCCTATGAGAATTGAACTCATGACCCCTAGTTACCTTTATTCCTACAAGACTAGTGCTCTGCCACTGAGCTAAGGAGGCTTTAATCGTTGATTCCAAAGTCTCCAAATAGTAACTATGTAAAGTTCCAAAGAAAATTGTATTCTTCACACAAAAAATGTGGAACGCTTCACGATTTTGCGTGTCATCCTTGCGCAGGGGCCATGCTAATCTTCTCTGTATCGTTCCAATTTTGGTATATGTATTCTGTATGGAATACATTGAACTGTAGTCCAGTCAACGATCTTGTAGTATGTCGTTTTGTCCTTCTACTGCAGTTGCCGGATTAAGCCAAATTAAGGAAACATGTCTTTCAAATGGATTTTCGTGTGTAATTCAATGTGAAAATCTTCATGAACTCTGCCTCTGTAAACGGAAGCATTAGAAGCTCTCTGTTTCTCGACCAAAATGACGGAGAAGTAAATTAGACACTGTCAGAATGTCCAGTTCATTGAAGCTTACAGTACCCACCATAGGTATTGGCTAGCTTCAATCCAAATTTCATTGTTTTAACCCGCGCAAAATAGGCCCTATGGTGTCTGCCGCGGACATTTTTTTTAAATACTAATTTTCATCGAAGTGCCCATACAAACCCTACTCCAAACCACGCCAAAATAAACAAAGGCTGAAAACCTCATGTCTATTGATTATGATATAAAACCCTTCAATAATTACCCAATTAAAAATCAGAACGATTAAGTCCGGCCCTTTTTCTTTGTAATAAAAACCAACGTGATTTTTCTACGATCAAAATTAGTATTTAGAAAAATCTTTCGCTGGAAGGCCTATCTCGCGCGGATTAAAACACTGAAATTTGGATTGGGTGAGCCAATACCTATGGTTGGTACTGTTGTTTGTAGTTAAGCAGCCGAGGATTCTATCATGCCTTATAGCTAGTTGGTTCGTATTATGGGTTTGGAGGCATTCTTGTTCAAAAATACATCAAATTCTTTCAAAACTGTGAAATTTTAAGAATTTAAGTTTTTGATAAAACTAATATTAAAATTACTGAATCTTTCAAGGGGAAGTTAAACATACAAAATTACAAAAAACTATTCATCGCTCATACAGTTGACTAAGTTTCATTGAAGTCGTCGTGAGAGACATCCCTTTGAAGTACTTGGATTTCTGGCGCCATAATGTAAAAATGCGGTTCTGTAAAGAAAAGATTCCAAACGCTGCGCAGATGGTAGGATTCGAACCTACGCTCCCAGAGGGAAACTGATTTCTAGTCAGTCGCCTTAACCACTCGGCCACATCTGCTTAATTGACTTTAAGAATATCACAAAAAAATTTAAAGGTAGACGAATGCAAAACGATAACATGAAAAGTGCCATGAACGAGTGTCAGAAGTGGGATTCGAAACCTCGCCCAGAAGACTGGACTGCGACCTGAACGCAGCGCCTTGGACCGCTCGGCCATCCTGACTGCAGATTCAAAGATAATAAAATCCGATAAACTCAATCTTTCAAATTCAAAACGGTTTTATATAAATCTTTCATCAAGATTCCATGATGAGTAATGACTTAACGATGCCTCCTATGAGAATTGAACTCATGACCCCTAGTTACTTTTATTCCAACAAGTCTAGTGCTCTGCCACTGAGCTAAGGAGGCTTTAATCGTTGATTCCAAAGTCTCCAAATAGTAACTATGTAAAGTTCCAAAGAAAATTGTATTCTTCACACAAAAAATGTGGAACGCGTCACGATTTTGCGTGTCATCCTTGCGCAGGGGCCATGCTAATCTTCTCTGTATCGTTCCAATTTTAGTATATGTATTCCGTATGGAATACATTGAACTGTAGTCCAGTCAACGATCTTGTAGTATGTCGTTTTGTCCTTCTACTGCAGTTGCCGGATTAAGCCAAATTAAGGAAACATGTCTTTCAAATGGATTTTCGTGTGTAATTCAATGTCAAAATCTTCATGAACTCTGCCTCTGTAAACGGAAGCATTAGAAGCTCTCTGTTTCTCGACCAAAATGACGGAGAAGTAGATTAGACACTGTCGGAATGTCCAGTTCATTGAAGCTTACAGTACCCACCATAGGTATTGGCTAGCTTCAATCCAAATTTCATTGTTTTAACCCGCGCAAAATAGGCCCTATGGTGTCTGCCGCGGACATTTTTTTAAATACTAATTTTCATCGAAGTGCCCATACAAACCCTACTCCAAACCACGCCAAAATAAACAAAGGCTGAAAACCTCATGTCTATTGATTATGATATAAAACCCTTCAATAATTACCCAATAAAAAATCAGAACGATTAAGTCCGGCCCTTTTTCTTTGTAATAAAAACCAACGTGATTTTTCTACGATCAAAATTAGTATTTAGAAAAATCTTTCGCTGGAAGGCCTATCTCGCGCGGATTAAAACACTGAAATTTGGATTGGGTGAGCCAATACCTATGGTGGGTACTGTTGTTTGTAGTTAAGCAGCCGAGGATTCTATCATGCCTTATAGCTAGTTGGTTCGTATTATGGGTTTGGAGGCGTTCTTGTTCAAAAATACATCAAATTCTTTCAAAACTGTGAAATTTTAAGAATTTAAGTTTTTGATAAAACTAATATTAAAAATACTGAATCTTTCAAGGGGAAGTTAAACATACAAAATTACAAAAAACTATTCATCGCTCATACAGTCGACTAAGTTTCATTGAAGTCGTCGTGAGAGACATCCCTTTGAAGTACTTGGATTTCTGGCGCCATAATGTAAAAATGCGGTTCTGTAAAGAAAAGATTCCAAACGCTGCGCAGATGGTAGGATTCGAACCTACGCTCCCAGAGGGAAACTGATTTCTAGTCAGTCGCCTTAACCACTCGGCCACATCTGCTTAATTGACTTTAAGAATATCACAAAAAAATTTAACGGTGGACGAATGCAAAACGATAACATGAAAAGTGCCATGAACGAGTGTCAGAAGAGGGATTCGAACCCTCGCCCAGAAGACTGGACTGCGACCTGAACGCAGCGCCTTGGACCGCTCGGCCATCCTGACTGCAGATTCAAAGATAATAAAATCCGATAAACTCAATCTTTCAAATTCAAAACGGTTTTATATAAATCTTTCATCAAGATTCCATGATGAGTAATGACTTAACGATGCCTCCTATGAGAATTGAACTCATGACCCCTAGTTACCTTTATTCCTACAAGACTAGTGCTCTGCCACTGAGCTAAAGAGGCTTTAATCGTTGATTCCAAAGTCTCCAGATAGTAACTATGTAAAGTTCCAAAGAAAATTGTATTCTTCACACAAAAAATGTGGAACGCTTCACGATTTTGCGTGTCATCCTTGCGCTTCGCGGTGCCGTTGCCTCTCTGTCAATTTGAAACAATTGAAACAATTGAAACAATTGAAACAAAATTGAAACAATTGAAACAATTTGAAACAAAATTGAAACAAATTGAAACAGCTTGTTCCGTTTGCCGCTTGGGTGCTACTCGTAATGTTGTTTTTTTGTAAAAAATTGACTGAAATCGGCATTTTATCACCCTACTTCCGTCATCCAGTTTGTATTAAATTAAATTCTCTTTCAATCGAGGTAATTATGACTGATTTTTATATAGTTTTCGCCGAGATAATGTAACGATCGAAACTCTATGCCTTCTGTCAGTTCAGTTTGATTTAGTTCGTGTCGTCTGACGTTGTTCGCTCTCTATTTGGACTGTCAACCAGGAAAGAAATTGTCCTATTAGTTTTTCTAGCTATTTGTTTCATTGAGATTCGAGATTTTATTAAGGATTGAAGCCGAATGAAGTCAGGTTTAATTCCCATATTAGGTGAAACCCAAGCAATTTTGTTCTCTCTCTCTGAGCTTCCTTCTGTGTTCAGAACAATTAAGGTATAACATTTATAACTGTGTTGTATATTCTTTACTCATCAAGTGTACATTCTATTAGGACCATGGTTATCTGCATGTTCATTGATTGCTGACAAAAGTTTATTTCAGTATCGGTGATCAGTCAACAAATGTGACATAACAACCAGCAAAATTATCTTACGCTGCTGCTATAATGTAAACTTCAACTTTCCAGTCACAAGACTTGTCACTACCAAACAGATAGAAGTGTACACAAACAGCAGCGCAAGACAATTTTGCTGGATATGAAAGACTATTTTGTTCGCTTTGTCTGTGTGTTGTGTTCAGAGAGATTACATATACTATTACATTGATACGACATATCCATGATATTACATATCCTACCTATATGTAATGGACGCTACTAATCTTTTCTCATAAAGCAAAAAAAAAAAATAAACAAATGTGGATGAATATATGTGTGTCTTAATTAATATATATTTAAGATTTTAAGATTCTTAAACTTTCTTTTTAATTCTTATTTCGGCCAGCCATTGTTCTTTAGAGAGAGGATGGTTCAATGGACAGTATCGGCTTCCGCGGAACTGGGTGTGGCCTTCACTAGATGTAGCTTTCCCACAGTTCCTACACGAATATTGTTTACGTACTTTCTTTACTTCGCTATGCTCTCCACTTTTTTTTCGCCATTCAGTAGTTCGCGACTGTGCCAGGTTTGCGGACGATGGACTCTCAGAATCAACTTCAAATAAAAAAAAATAATAATCTGTGAGTTTTGAGTTAGAATGTAGTTGACGCTTTTTAGCGTCAAGCCAGAATTTATTTTACCTTGTTCTTTGTTAGCACTGGCTGATGCAACTGTAGCAGCTTTTCTTTTTCGCCAATCAGTAGTTTTTGATATAGCGGAAACAGACTTTTCATTTTCGAGTGGTTGCTCTGCATCATCGGTGGGTTCATAGTCGTGTACACTAGCACTAATAGAGACTGGAACTACTTTGTCCGTCCGCTTTCTAACGGATGCTTGTCCCGTTCTATCAACTGGCTCAACGAGCACAAGTGGGTTGACTTCTTTGGTTGAATAAGAGGGCTGTTCTTTTGCTGGTGGCAAGGGAGCCGTAGAACACAGCTCAGGTGATGGTAGTTTATTTCCCTGTAGAAGAAGTCTGATTTCCCCGATCCTTGCCTGGTTTGTGTACCTTTTAACAAATTTTAAATAAGAACTTTCAGTTTATATTAGAGAATAAGTGGTCCAATTACCATAAAGAAAGTGTTGTCTTGTTTATAGGAAACAAGGCTAATCCAGTTCGCCCAATAATAGAGGGATTCAGCATAATTCGATTACGGATCTCGTTGTATTTTTGTATAATCAGACAATACCGAGAAACGTACGGATCCTTTGCAGCAGACGTTATCTTGTTGAACAGTCGGATGCAGATAGCTTCAACAACTCTGCTTTTAGATGGTGGCAGAGAAGGCGAACCTCCAGAAACAAAACATCGTTTCATGGCTTCTTGGCCGACGTGGCCACCACTATTTTTGGATTTGCCGAATTGTCCGCGTGCTGGCTGGATTGTGCGGGAATAACGAAGAGGATCCTTATCAAACTGAGACAGCTGATCATAATGCTGGATGACGTTTTCGACCTGCTCATTTGAGATGGACAAACCTTCTAGTTGTAGAAGATTCTCCGCTAGTCGGTCCACCTTATCCCAGCCTTCAATAGATCTCGAGTCAACCGCACATTTGTCTCCTTCGTCGACATTTTTTTTCAGATGAGACAGCGTCAGATGATTCATTTGGGCCTGTCATCGTGCTACAGGCCAATTTAAGTTCTGGGTCGAATTCTTTTTCGTGACTGGAGGGTTTTTCTGGATAAATATCCTCTTGAACATCCATGCCTTCTTCAATTTCTTTATCTATATCGATAACTTCAGCTATAGCGCCGGTTTCATTATAGAGATATTCTACTCCAAAAAGCTCTCCTGTGTAATTGGCCGGCGGCTGAAAATTTCGATCAATAGGCTGCCCCAAAACACTAGTGCTAAGGCTATTAAGCCTGTCTTTTAGCTTTACGTCAAACGATCGTAGCTTGGACACTGAATCAGAGAGAGCCGCTGACGATCTTGCTGCATTCCAGCGACAAATTCCATCAAAAAGGAAAGCCTGGAAATGCATATCGTTGGCAGCAGTTCCTATAAAGGTTACAATCATTCGAGTTATTCAGTATGTGAAAATTAAGAGTTTGTTTTACCTGGAATGAACTGTTTTATGTGGTTATGAAAGCTTTCAAGGGAAGAGAAACCTCTGCCACAGCGGTAAACCGGAAGCGAAATATTGGCCTTCATGATTTCTCCTGTTTTTGTGTAGAGAGTAACACCGTCCGGATCTTGCAAGCAAGATATATGCTTTTTTTCAGTGTTCAGTATTTCAATAGCATCGTCGCAGAGCAACGGCACTCCAAGAGTGTCTGTGGCGTCCATAAATGATAAAAAGAGGTTCTCCAGTAAGATAGTTGTGTTTTGAACTCCTCTAGTTTTTCTTCGGCAGTGTCGAGCGAGCTCTGCTTTTGTTATGGCTTTGCCGACTGCGTCGCCGGAAGGATTTCTTACTCCGGCTAACTGGAGCTCATTCTTTTTCGCACTGCGCAGCAGAGCCATGTCGTTTGCATCCCACTCGAATATAGATCAGGTGCACTACGCGTACCCTACTGGGTTTGTGAATGCACTCCGCATGCTGCCCCCTGCTGGGAACCCTGAGAAGTAGATTTCCCATTGACTTACTGTGAAGAAGTAAAAGTGATCTTGTTTAATTAACTTTAAAATCAAAACTAGTGCTGTGTTCATGTGTAAAACCATACTACTTTACGGAGCTTTATACGAGGTATCTATTGATATATATTTTATTGGTATTTAGTTGTAGAAAATAGCCAAATTTAAATGTTTAACGGCATTTTCAGTCAATTTCTCGACGAAATCCCCCCAAAGTGGGCGGATTTTTCGGTTTGAGTTCGGTTTTTCGGTTTGGTCCGCCCACAATTTTGGCGGATTTTCTACAGTTTGGGTGACAAATTGACTGAAAATGCCGTTAAACATTTAAATTTGGCTATTTTCTACAACTAAATACCAATAAAATATATATCAATAGATACCTCGTTTAAAGCTCCGTAAAGTAGTATGGTTTTACACATGAACACAGCACTAGTTTTGATTTTAAAGTTAATTAAACAAGATCACTTTTACTTCTTCACAGTAAGTCAATGGGAAATCTACTTCTCAGGGGTCCCAGCAGGGGGCAGCATGCGGAGTGCATTCACAAACCCAGTAGGGTACGCGTAGTGCACCTGATCTATTGCTGTCGATACCTTGGCCATGAATGTTCCATAGAGTGGATGAGACTCGTTGGTACATGCTTTTGAAAGTCTGCGCATAAAATGCCAGCTATCTAACCTGACAAGCAATTTATCCCATCGGTAGAAAAGCCTTTGGTTTTTCGAATCTTCGTCCTTTTGCAGCAATCGCGGTCTGTATAGAGTACGAGTGGGTGTGGCTGACCTGCTTTCAAGAAGCGATCCATTAAACCCTCCGCCATTTTGCCTAAATTAGAGAGGCTTTCTGAAGTTGTTAGCAATGACAAGAGAATTTCACCCCGTTCGTTGCCTACATTGGTACACCAGGACGCGGAGTTGGCGCATTTGCCTTGCAGTTTTTTGGTAATTTTCTTGGTTGAATCTATTTTTAAGATTGATCCGTATATGGATGTGGCACTTGACTTAAGAATGGGCAGACGAGACCACACGTCACGGACGTACGTTGCGAGGAACCATTTTTGGGTGGGAGGCGATTTCAAAGTCGGTACATTTTCATAGGAGCGAGCAGGCAAATTCATGTCAGACTGAGTCTTCTTATGACGCTTGCAGTCATCTAAATACATGATGGTTCGCCGCATCCACTCTTCTGAATGTAGTTCCCAAACGTCATTAAACACAGCTGTAGGACTGTTGCCCATCGTTCTCGCTCGCATTAAAGCAACAACGGCCTGATCGCACAAAATTTTCTGGTTAAGACGATTGGAGCGCATTTTAATAGCGTCCGGAAGCTGACCAAGTAGCCTTGAGTCGTATGATATAAAAGTTCCCTTACACGACCGACATTCAAGGTACTCCGAGGCGAGATAGTATCGGTTTTTTAAGTCGATGACACTTCTCACTCTGTTGTAAAGACCTTTTGATGTTAACGAAGTCGAGGTTTTGCATACGGGACACTTGAAATCGAAAGACCACATTTTTCTAGGCATCCAAAGGAACAGTCGTCGTTGAAAAAAAGATGCGGCAACCGGAACTGACAAGAAGTTTGGTCCTGGTACACTTGGTGGGTACCACCACATTTGAAGTTTATGGACTAGGACGCTTTTGCTGGCGAACAAGTTTTGTCCGATCCGCTGTAAGTCGGTAGGTTCAACAGTATCCTTCCAGCCAACAGGAAGACGAAGAGAATAATCAATCTTGCGTGTTTGGGATTCCTATAGAATGATAAAAGACGATTAAAGACAATATTTCACACGAATGAGACTGTATATAGGCCGGCCTACCGTTGGGCTGGAATTTACATTGCTTGCTGAAACCACGACGTTGGTTTGAATAGTTGATGTAGGTTGTGAACTTGTTTCGACTTTTTTGTTAGTCGATTCGATAGCTTCAGTTCGCGATTCAGATACAGTCGGAGTGATTGAATAAGGTGAGCCACCATTTCGAGCAGTCTAAAATTAAAGAAATGTATATAAAGAAACGTCTCGTGATTATGAAAGAATTATTAAAATTATGAATCAAACGCAATAATCCTATTATAAAATAGATTTCTTACAGTGGTATGATATCCACAATTGCAGAGCACAGGTTTCCCGAATAAGTCCTTTGAAGATGAGCTAGTTTTCCTAGGGCATTTTTCGATTTTTTCTAGCTTTTTGCTCCATTTTGACTGTGCAGGTGGTTTCTGACCTTTCCCAAACTTAAAATGTCCCGCAGCATACTGGTACAATCTTTCATTCCACTCTGCATCTGATTTCCCTTCTTTGGGCATTGTGCTGATTGGACTGTATTGATTTCTCCTAAGAGTATGCCACTATCACCAAAAATTAATAACAAAGTCTTAAATGTTAAACTAAAGAGGTATATACCTAAGGAAGAACGAACAAACAAGTATCTGGCCAAACTGTTGTGTAATTTCAAAGTTTACTGATGGCTACAGATTTTCCAGCCTAAGATGAACTAGAATACACAACACAGCAGAATGATGAGCTGATACTTTCAGCAAGACACATGGAACATGGCAGCAAGGACTGAATGAATTATAAAATTCCGTTGTTCCTGTAACACCTTCAAAGTGTAGAGTTAGAAGTGTACAGTTAGGTGTATTTGGCCTCGCTCTGGCATCTGACAGTAGTTTGAGAAACTGAAATCAGAACACATACATTCATCAATATTAACCTGATTCATCAAATATCAGTAAAATACAAGGAAATACCTGTCTGGTTGAGGAATAAATGTTATCATGCCAAAAAATCCAAGTTAAAAACTGTCGGGTCACATGCAAAACCAAGATAAAACTCAGTTGGGCGCTGGAATAAAGTTTTGCGGCCTACGATATTGAAAGAGGCCCGGTACGAAATTTGATAAAAAGATGCGAAGGTGATTGAATTGGAAATTTCAAGATAAAATATTGAAAATAAAACTTTAAGCGTTCAAAACTTCAGAGCAATAATAAACAATAACAGCACAGAATAATGCAGACGACAACAAACAAACGTCACGTCTAAAATAAAAGACAACGATTGCGCGCCTTCCCCCTTTTCCCCCCTTTCTTTCCCCTTTCCCCCTCTTTTTCCCCCTTTTCCCCCCGGGACAGAGAAGATTACGCTAATCTTCTCAGTATCGTTCCAATTTTAGTATATGTATTCCGTATGGAATACATTGAACTGTAGTCCAGTCAACGATCTTGTAGTATGTCGTTTTGTCCTTCTACTGCAGTTGCCGGATTAAGCCAAATTAAGGAAACATGTCTTTCAAATGGATTTTCGTGTGTAATTCAATGTCAAAATCTTCATGAACTCTGCCTCTGTAAACGGAAGCATTAGAAGCTCTCTGTTTCTCGACCAAAATGACGGAGAAGTAAATTAGACACTGTCGGAATGTCCAGTTCATTGAAGCTTACAGTACCCACCATAGGTATTGGCTAGCTTCAATCCAAATTTCATTGTTTTAACCCGCGCAAAATAGGCCCTATGGTGTCTGGCGCGGACATTTTTTTAAATACTAATTTTCATCGAAGTGCCCATACAAACCCTACTCCAAACCACGCCAAAATAAACAAAGGCTGAAAACCTCATGTCTATTGATTATGATATAAAACCCTTCAATAATTACCCAATTAAAAATCAGAACGATTAAGTCCGGCCCTTTTTCTTTGTAATAAAAACCAACGTGATTTTTCTACGATCAAAATTAGTATTTAGAAAAATCTTTCGCTGGAAGGCCTATCTCGCGCGGATTAAAACACTGAAATTTGGATTGGGTGAGCCAATACCTATGGTGGGTATACTGTTGTTTGTAGTTAAGCAGCCGAGGATTCTATCATGCCTTATAGCTAGTTGGTTCGTATTATGGGTTTGGAGGCGTTCTTGTTCAAAAATACATCAAATTCTTTCAAAACTGTGAAATTTTAAGAATTTAAGTTTTTGATAAAACTAATATTAAAATTACTGAATCTTTCAAGGGGAAGTTAAACATACAAAATTACAAAAAACTATTCATCGCTCATACAGTCGACTAAGTTTCATTGAAGTCGTCGTGAGAGACATCCCTTTGAAGTACTTGGATTTCTGGCGCCATAATGTAAAAATGCGGTTCTGTAAAGAAAAGATTCCAAACGCTGCGCAGATGGTAGGATTCGAACCTACGCTCCCAGATGGAAACTGATTTCTAGTCAGTCGCCTTAACCACTCGGCCACATCTGCTTAATTGACTTTAAGAATATCACAAAAAAATTTAACGGTAGACGAATGCAAAACGATAACATGAAAAGTGCCATGAACGAGTGTCAGAAGAGGGATTCGAACCCTCGCCCAGAAGACTGGACTGCGACCTGAACGCAGCGCCTTGGACCGCTCGGCCATCCTGACTGCAGATTCAAAGATAATAAAATCCGATACAGTCAATCTTTCAAATTCAAAACGGTTTTATATAAATCTTTCATCAAGATTCCATGATGAGTAATGACTTAACGATGCCTCCTATGAAAATTGAACTCATGACCCCTAGTTACCTTTATTCCTACAAGACTAGTGCTCTGCCACTGAGCTAAGGAGGCTTTAATCGTTGATTCCAAAGTCTCCAAATAGTAACTATGTAAAGTTCCAAAGAAAATTGTATTCTTCACACAAAAAATGTGGAACGCTTCACGATTTTGCGTGTCATCCTTGCGCAGGGGCCATGCTAATCTTCTCTGTATCGTTCCAATTTTAGTATATGTATTCCGTATGGAATACATTGAACTGTAGTCCAGTCAACGATCTTGTAGTATGTCGTTTTGTCCTTCTACTGCAGTTGCCGGATTAAGCCAAATTAAGGAAACATGTCTTTGAAATGGATTTTCGTGTGTAATTCAATGTCAAAATCTTCATGAACTCTGCCTCTGTAAACGGAAGCATTAGAAGCTCTCTGTTTCTCGACCAAAATGACGGAGAAGTAAATTAGACACTGTCGGAATGTCCAGTTCATTGAAGCTTACAGTACCCACCATAGGTATTGGCTAGCTTCAATCCAAATTTCATTGTTTTAACCCGCGCAAAATAGGCCCTATGGTGTCTGGCGCGGACATTTTTTTAAATACTAATTTTCATCGAAGTGCCCATACAAACCCTACTCCAAACCACGCCAAAATAAACAAAGGCTGAAAACCTCATGTCTATTGATTATGATATAAAACCCTTCAATAATTACCCAATTAAAAATCAGAACGATTAAGTCCGGCCCTTTTTCTTTGTAATAAAAACCAACGTGATTTTTCTACGATCAAAATTAGTATTTAGAAAAATCTTTCGCTGGAAGGCCTATCTCGCGCGGATTAAAACACTGAAATTTGGATTGGGTGAGCCAATACCTATGGTGGGTATACTGTTGTTTGTAGTTAAGCAGCCGAGGATTCTATCATGCCTTATAGCTAGTTGGTTCGTATTATGGGTTTGGAGGCGTTCTTGTTCAAAAATACATCAAATTCTTTCAAAACTGTGAAATTTTAAGAATTTAAGATTTTGATAAAACTAATATTAAAATTACTGAATCTTTCAAGGGGAAGTTAAACATACAAAATTACAAAAAACTATTCATCGCTCATACAGTCGACTAAGTTTCATTGAAGTCGTCGTGAGAGACATCCCTTTGAAGTACTTGGATTTCTGGCGCCATAATGTAAAAATGCGGTTCTGTAAAGAAAAGATTCCAAACGCTGCGCAGATGGTAGGATTCGAACCTACGCTCCCAGAGGGAAACTGATTTCTAGTCAGTCGCCTTAACCACTCGGCCACATCTGCTTAATTGACTTTAAGAATATCACAAAAAAATTTAACGGTAGACGAATGCAAAACGATAACATGAAAAGTGCCATGAACGAGTGTCAGAAGAGGGATTCGAACCCTCGCCCAGAAGACTGGACTGCGACCTGAACGCAGCGCCTTGGACCGCTCGGCCATCCTGACTGCAGATTCAAAGATAATAAAATCCGATACAGTCAATCTTTCAAATTCAAAACGGTTTTATATAAATCTTTCATCAAGATTCCATGATGAGTAATGACTTAACGATGCCTCCTATGAGAATTGAACTCATGAC
Organism: Daphnia galeata; assembly: GCA_030770115.1. Taxonomy (NCBI): domain Eukaryota; kingdom Metazoa; phylum Arthropoda; class Branchiopoda; order Diplostraca; family Daphniidae; genus Daphnia; species Daphnia galeata. The sequence continues at coordinate 3,384,417 of CM061118.1, forward strand.
CCCTAGTGACCTTTATTCCTACAAGACTAGTGCTCTGCCACTGAGCTAAGGAGGCTTTAATCGTTGATTCCAAAGTCTCCAAATAGTAACTATGTAAAGTTCCAAAGAAAATTGTATTCTTCACACAAAAAATGTGGAACGCTTCACGATTTTGCGTGTCATCCTTGCGCAGGGGCCATGCTAATCTTCTCTGTATCGTTCCAATTTTAGTATATGTATTCCGTATGGAATACATTGAACTGTAGTCCAGTCAACGATCTTGTAGTATGTCGTTTTGTCCTTCTACTGCAGTTGCCGGATTAAGCCAAATTAAGGAAACATGTCTTTCAAATGGATTTTCGTGTGTAATTCAATGTCAAAATCTTCATGAACTCTGCCTCTGTAAACGGAAGCATTAGAAGCTCTCTGTTTCTCGACCAAAATGACGGAGAAGTAAATTAGACACTGTCGGAATGTCCAGTTCATTGAAGCTTACAGTACCCACCATAGGTATTGGCTAGCTTCAATCCAAATTTCATTGTTTTAACCCGCGCAAAATAGGCCCTATGGTGTCTGGCGCGGACATTTTTTTAAATACTAATTTTCATCGAAGTGCCCATACAAACCCTACTCCAAACCACGCCAAAATAAACAAAGGCTGAAAACCTCATGTCTATTGATTATGATATAAACCCCTTCAATAATTACCCAATTAAAAATCAGAACGATTAAGTCCGGCCCTTTTTCTTTGTAATAAAAACCAACGTGATTTTTCTACGATCAAAATTAGTATTTAGAAAAATCTTTCGCTGGAAGGCCTATCTCGCGCGGATTAAAACACTGAAATTTGGATTGGGTGAGCCAATACCTATGGTGGGTACTGTTGTTTGTAGTTAAGCAGCCGAGGATTCTATCATGCCTTATAGCTAGTTGGTTCGTATTATGGGTTTGGAGGCGTTCTTGTTCAAAAATACATCAAATTCTTTCAAAACTGTGAAATTTTAAGAATTTAAGTTTTTGATAAAACTAATATTAAAATTACTGAATCTTTCAAGGGGAAGTTAAACATACAAAATTACAAAAAACTATTCATCGCTCATACAGTCGACTAAGTTTCATTGAAGTCGTCGTGAGAGACATCCCTTTGAAGTACTTGGATTTCTGGCGCCATAATGTAAAAATGCGGTTCTGTAAAGAAAAGATTCCAAACGCTGCGCAGATGGTAGGATTCGAACCTACGCACCCAGAGGGAAACTGATTTCTAGTCAGTCGCCTTAACCACTCGGCCACATCTGCTTAATTGACTTTAAGAATATCACAACAAAATTTAACGGTAGACGAATGCAAAACGATAACATGCAAAGTGCCATGAACGAGTGTCAGAAGAGGGATTCGAACCCTCGCCCAGAAGACTGGACTGCGACCTGAACGCAGCGCCTTGGACCGCTCGGCCATCCTGACTGCAGATTCAAAGATAATAAAATCCGATAAAGTCAATCTTTCAAATTCAAAACGGTTTTATATAAATCTTTCATCAAGATTCCATGATGAGTAATGACTTAATGATGCCTCCTGTGAGAATTGAACTCATGACCCCTAGTGACCTTTATTCCTACAAGACTAGTGCTCTGCCACTGAGCTAAGGAGGCTATAATCGTTGATTCCAAAGTCTCCAAATAGTAACTATGTAAAGTTCCAAAGAAAATTGTATTCTTCACACAAAAAATGTGGAACGCTTCACGATTTTGCGTGTCATCCTTGCGCAGGGGCCATGCTAATCTTCTCTGTATCGTTCCAATTTTAGTATATGTATTCCGTATGGAATACATTAAACTGTAGTCCAGTCAACGATCTTGTAGTATGTCGTTTTGTCCATCTACTGCAGTTGCCGGATTAAGCCAAATTAAGGAAACATGTCTTTGAAATGGATTTTCGTGTGTAATTCAATGTCAAAATCTTCATGAACTCTGCCTCTGTAAACGGAAGCATTAGAAGCTCTCTGTTTCTCGACCAAAATGACGGAGAAGTAAATTAGACACTGTCGGAATGTCCAGTTCATTGAAGCTTACAGTACCCACCATAGGTATTGGCTAGCTTCAATCCAAATTTCATTGTTTTAACCCGCGCAAAATAGGCCCTATGGTGTCTGGCGCGGACATTTTTTTAAATACTAATTTTCATCGAAGTGCCCATACAAACCCTACTCCAAACCACGCCAAAATAAACAAAGGCTGAAAACCTCATGTCTATTGATTATGATATAAAACCCTTCAATAATTACCCAATTAAAAATCAGAACGATTAAGTCCGGCCCTTTTTCTTTGTAATAAAAACCAACGTGATTTTTCTACGATCAAAATTAGTATTTAGAAAAATCTTTCGCTGGAAGGCCTATCTCGCGCGGATTAAAACACTGAAATTTGGATTGGGTGAGCCAATACCTATGGTGGGTATACTGTTGTTTGTAGTTAAGCAGCCGAGGATTCTATCATGCCTTATAGCTAGTTGGTTCGTATTATGGGTTTGGAGGCGTTCTTGTTCAAAAATACATCAAATTCTTTCAAAACTGTGAAATTTTAAGAATTTAAGATTTTGATAAAACTAATATTAAAATTACTGAATCTTTCAAGGGGAAGTTAAACATACAAAATTACAAAAAACTATTCATCGCTCATACAGTCGACTAAGTTTCATTGAAGTCGTCGTGAGAGACATCCCTTTGAAGTACTTGGATTTCTGGCGCCATAATGTAAAAATGCGGTTCTGTAAAGAAAAGATTCCAAACGCTGCGCAGATGGTAGGATTCGAACCTACGCTCCCAGAGGGAAACTGATTTCTAGTCAGTCGCCTTAACCACTCGGCCACATCTGCTTAGTTGACTTTAAGAATATCACAAAAAAATTTAACGGTAGACGAATGCAAAACGATAACATGAAAAGTGCCATGAACGAGTGTCAGAAGAGGGATTCGAACCCTCGCCCAGAAGACTGGACAGCGACCTGAACGCAGCGCCTTGGACCGCTCGGCCATCCTGACTGCAGATTCGAAGATAATAAAATCCGATACAGTCAATCTTTCAAATTCAAAACGGTTTATATAAATCTTTCATCAAGATTCCATGATGAGTAATGACTTAACGATGCCTCCTATGAGAATTGAACTCATGACCCCTAGTTACCTTTATTCCTACAAGACTAGTGCTCTGCCACTAAGCTAAGGAGGCTTTAATCATTGATTCCAAAGTCTCCAAATAGTAACTATGTAAAGTTCCAAAGAAAATTGTATTCTTCACACAAAAAATGTGGAACGCTTCACGATTTTGCGTGTCATCCTTGCGCAGGGGCCATGCTAATCTTCTCTGTATCGTTCCAATTTTAGTATATGTATTCCGTATGGAATACATTGAACTGTAGTCCAGTCAACGATCTTGTAGTATGTCGTTTTGTCCTTCTACTGCAGTTGCCGGATTAAGCCAAATTAAGGAAACATGTCTTTCAAATGGATTTTCGTGTGTAATTCAATGTCAAAATCTTCATGAACTCTGCCTCTGTAAACGGAAGCATTAGAAGCTCTCTGTTTCTCGACCAAAATGACGGAGAAGTAAATTAGACACTGTCGGAATGTCCAGTTCATTGAAGCTTACAGTACCCACCATAGGTATTGGCTAGCTTCAATCCAAATTTCATTGTTTTAACCCGCGCAAAATAGGCCCTATGATGTCTGGCGCGGACATTTTTTTAAATACTTATTTTCATCGAAGTGCCCATACAAACCCTACTCCAAACCACGCCAAAATAAACAAAGGCTGAAAACCTCATGTCTATTGATTATGATATAAAACCCTTCAATAATTACCCAATTAAAAATCAGAACGATTAAGTCCGGCCCTTTTTCTTTGTAATAAAAACCAACGTGATTTTTCTACGATCAAAATTAGTATTTAGAAAAATCTTTCGCTGGAAGGCCTATCTCGCGCGGATTAAAACACTGAAATTTGGATTGGGTGAGCCAATACCTATGGTGGGTACTGTTGTTTGTAGTTAAGCAGCCGAGGATTCTATCATGCCTTATAGCTAGTTGGTCTTGGTTTATAACCGTCACTCTGTTGTGTTTCCCCACCACTAGATGGTGTGTGCTGTCATTTTGTCTCCCCCCTCACGGCCTACTCTTTATGAGTGTTGCAGACGAACTCTCTCTCTCCTCAAAAGTCAAAGACACACGTCATGTCACTTCTTTCTCTGTAACAAATAAGTATTGAATACAAAACCTAATCTGTGACTCAAGATAACCAATGTTCATATTAAAGAATATCCAACAGGTTATGGGCCCAGGTATAACGTAAAAACCGTTCTTAGATTCATAATATGTTCATTCTTAGACTCAAGGTTGAAAGCATGGTTTACAGTGCCAAAAAGATAAGTCAAATTAAAAAAATTTAATGGAATTGATTTTACATTTTGGAAAGAGCAAGTTTTTATTGTACTTAAAGTACATAAGTTGAACAGAGTCGTTGATGGAACTTCCATTTGTCCCATTCAAGAGATAGGTATCGGTGGCCAGCCACTACTAAACGAAGAAGGTCTTCCAACACAGCAAGTGACCATTCAAGAATGGAACGACAAAGACATACAAGCACAAGACTTGTTTTTCAGCACAATTTATCCAGGTATTATCCCACAGGGATATATGTTACGGGTAAAAATGGCCTAGCCTATACACTGTAATAGTGATTATCATTTTACAATCTAGAGATTCCACCATTCTATTCCCATAGGTATATATGTTACGAGTCAAAAAGGCCTAGCCTACACTGTAATAATAGTGATTATCATTTTACAATCTCATAGAGATTTCACCATTCTATTCCCATGGTATTTCTGTTACGAGTAACATAGGCATAGCCTTTACACTGTCATAGTGATTTTGATTTTACAATCTCATAGAGATTTCAACTCTGTTACGAGTAACAAAGGCCTAGCCTACACTACCATAGTGATTTGAATTTTACAATCTCATAGAGATTTCATCATTAATTTCCCATAGGGATATCTGAAACAAATGAAAAGGCCTAGCCTACACTGTTTTAATGATTTTAATTTTACAATCTAATAGATTCCACCAATCTTTTCCCATAGGGATTAAATTCGCATACAATTAATTGTTTTTAGCGAACAGAGAGAGTAATTATAAATATTTATCATTCGCATTAGATGTTCGCAAAATCCTTCTGGAATGCAACACATCACATGAAATGTGAACCAGACACGCACAGCAATGCGAGCAAAGCGCTGCTGAGAATCTTTTGTTTTAATTGAACGTTACTACCAGTATACACATGCTGGAAATGACAACATGATGACACATCTTGCAAAGATTGAAGGAATGGTGTGAGATGACACTACCACCACGATATTTAATATTCGGGCTTGCTATCTAATGCAGCCAAAACTAAAACATAAACCTGATTTCCAAATTATTGCTGTCAGAATTCATTGATGGAACCTAGAACAAATCAAGAGGTGGTTATCCGAAATCAAGAACAAGATGCGATGGTTGGTAGCAAATTCAAGATATCTCCGAGGTCAAGAAAGAAATACCGGATGTCCTAAGATGTGGTGTTCAATCAGACACTCGAATAGCAACAAATAAGTAAATTGTATGCCACACACGTCAGAGACACGAAAGAGAGGCACAAGCTCAACGTGACAAAGAAAAGAAAGATTCTGTGGCCCATCTAAGAATCAATCAACAGGATAAAAAGAAATTCCTAGCAAAAGGGTTTTTGACATCGAAAATGCTTTTACTGCATTTAATCTCGGACAATTAAATTTAAATAAATATGTGTCTATTTTTGGTCAATCAATTTATCATTATCCAAAAGATGGTATTTATCTCATTGTGTTTATGGGTAGATGACGGAATATTAGTGTATAACACAGCCGTACTTGTTTTAATCTCTTATTCCTATCTCCAAACCAATCTCGAAATCAAACCTGAAATAGCTAATCTTTTCGTTCGACTTCAGATTACTAGTGACCGTGTGAACCATATGTGTATCAACCATCATATGTTGGAAATATTTGGTCCGCATTTAATATGCAAAAATGTGATCCACTTAACACCACAGCTGACTCAAATAGTCGCTTATCTGCTACTCAACATCCTTTGGATTCTTTAATTAAATCCCCTTATCGTAACTCAATATCTGTGACTGTGTTTTAAATTCCAGGGCCAACTTATTCAACAGACTAAAATTTAGCATCACCAGCAATCTGAGAAGTCCTAGTGCCTGAATGAAGAACTCAAAATAAATTAATCAAACTAATTTTTGTTCATCCTCGTTTCCGGTTAAGGGGAAGTCTTGGTTTATAACCGTCACTCTGTTGTGTTTCCCCACCACTAGATGGTGTGTGCTGTCATTTTGTCTCCCCCCTCACGGCCTACTCTTTATGAGTGTTGCAGACGAACTCTCTCTCTCCTCAAAAGTCAAAGACACACGTCATGTCACTTCTTTCTCTGTAACAAATAAGTATTGAATACAAAACCTAATCTGTGACTCAAGATAACCAATGTTCATATTAAAGAATATCCAACAGTTGGTTCGTATTATGGGTTTGGAGGCGTTCTTGTTCAAAAATACATCAAATTCTTTCAAAACTGTGAAATTTTAAGAATTTAAGATTTTGATAAAACTAATATTAAAATTACTGAATCTTTCAAGGGGAAGTTAAACATACAAAATTACAAAAAACTATTCATCGCTCATACAGTCGACTAAGTTTCATTGAAGTCGTCGTGAGAGACATCCCTTTGAAGTACTTGGATTTCTGGCGCCATAATGTAAAAATGCGGTTCTGTAAAGAAAAGATTCCAAACGCTGCACAGATGGTAGGATTCGAACCTACGCTCCCAGAGGGAAACTGATTTCTAGTCAGTCGCCTTAACCACTCGGCCACATCTGCTTAATTGACTTTAAGAATATCACAAAAAAAATTTAACGGTAGACGAATGCAAAACGATAACATGAAAAGTGCCATGAACGAGTGTCAGAAGAAGGATTCGAAACCTCGCCCAGAAGACTGGACTGCGACCTGAAGGCAGCGCCTTGGACCGCTCGGCCATCCTGACTGCAGATTCAAAGATAATAAAATCCGATAAAGTCAATCTTTCAAATTCAAAACGGTTTTATATAAATCTTTCATCAAGATTCCATGATGAGTAATGACTTAACGATGCCTCCTGTGAGAATTGAACTCATGACCCCTAGTTACCTTTATTCCTACAAGACTAGTGCTCTGCCACTGAGCTAAAGAGGCTTTAATCGTTGATTCCAAAGTCTCCAAATAGTAACTATGTAAAGTTCCAAAGAAAATTGTATTCTTCACACAAAAAATGTGGAACGCTTCACGATTTTGCGTGTCATCCTTGCGCAGGGGCCATGCTAATCTTCTCTGTATCGTTCCAATTTTAGTATATGTATTCCGTATGGAATACATTGAACTGTAGTCCAGTCAACGATCTTGTAGTATGTCGTTTTGTCCTTCTACTGCAGTTGCCGGATTAAGCCAAATTAAGGAAACATGTCTTTCAAATGGATTTTCGTGTGTAATTCAATGTCAAAATCTTCATGAACTCTGCCTCTGTAAACGGAAGCATTAGAAGCTCTCTGTTTCTCGACCAAAATGACAGAGAAGTAAATTAGACACTGTCGGAATGTCCAGTTCATTGAAGCTTACAGTACCCACCATAGGTATTGGCTAGCTTCAATCCAAATTTCATTGTTTTAACCCGCGCAAAATAGGCCCTATGGTGTCTGGCGCGGACATTTTTTTTAAATACTTATTTTCATCGAAGTGCCCATACAAACCCTACTCCAAACCACGCCAAAATAAACAAAGGCTGAAAACCTCATGTCTATTGATTATGATATAAAACCCTTCAATAATTACCCAATTAAAAATCAGAACGATTAAGTCCGGCCCTTTTTCTTTGTAATAAAAACCAACGTGATTTTTCTACGATCAAAATTAGTATTTAGAAAAATCTTTCGCTGGAAGGCCTATCTCGCGCGGATTAAAACACTGAAATTTGGATTGGGTGAGCCAATACCTATGGTGGGTACTGTTGTTTGTAGTTAAGCAGCCGAGGATTCTATAATGCTTATAGCTAGTTGGTTCGTATTATGGGTTTGGAGGCGTTCTTGTTCAAAAATACATCAAATTCTTTCAAAACTGTGAAATTTTAAGAATTTAAGTTTTTGATAAAACTAATATTAAAATTACTGAATCTTTCAAGGGGAAGTTAAACATACAAAATTACAAAAAACTATTCATCGCTCATACAGTCGACTAAGTTTCATTGAAGTCGTCGTGAGAGACATCCCTTTGAAGTACTTGGATTTCTGGCGCCATAATGTAAAAATGCGGTTCTGTAAAGAAAAGATTCCAAACGCTGCGCAGATGGTGGGATTCGAACCTACGCTCCCAGAGAGAAACTGATTTCTAGTCAGTCGCCTTAACCACTCGGCCACATCTGCTTAATTGACTTTAAGAATATCACAAAAAAAATTTAACGGTAGACGAATGCAAAACGGTAACATGAAAAGTGCCATGAACGAGTGTCAGAAGAGGGATTCGAACCCTCGCCCAGAAGACTGGACTGCGACCTGAACGCAGCGCCTTGGACCGCTCGGCCATCCTGACTGCAGATTCAAAGATAATAAAATCCGATAAACTCAATCTTTCAAATTCAAAACGGTTTTATATAAATCTTTCATCAAGATTCCATGATGAGTAATGACTTAACGATGCCTCCTATGAGAATTGAACTCATGACCCCTAGTTACCTTTATTCCTACAAGACTAGTGCTCTGCCACTGAGCTAAAGAGGCTTTAATCGTTGATTCCAAAGTCTCCAAATAGTAACTATGTAAAGTTCCAAAGAAAATTGTATTCTTCACACAAAAAATGTGGAACGCTTCACGATTTTGCGTGTCATCCTTGCGCTTCGCGGTGCCGTTGCCTCTCTGTCAATTTGAAACAATTGAAACAATTGAAACAATTGAAACAATTGAAACAATTGAAACAATTGAAACAATTGAAACAATTGAAACAAAATTGAAACAATTGAAACAATTTGAAACAAAATTGAAACAAATTGAAACAGCTTGTTCCGTTTGCCGCTTGGGTGCTACTCGTAATGTTGTTTTTTGTAAAAAATTGACTGAAATCGGCATTTTATCACCCTACTTCTGTCATCCAGTTTGTATTAAATTAAATTCTCTTTCAATCGAGGTAATTATGACTGATTTTTATATAGTTTTCGCCGAGATAATGTAACGATCGAAACTCTATGCCTTCTGTCAGTTCAGTTTGATTTAGTTCGTGTCGTCTGACGTTGTTCGCTCTCTATTTGGACTGTCAACCAGGAAAGAAATTGTCCTATTAGTTTTTCTAGCTATTTGTTTCATTGAGATTCGAGATTTTATTAAGGATTGAAGCCGAATGAAGTCAGGTTTAATTCCCATATTAGGTGAAACCCAAGCAATTTTGTTCTCTCTCTCTGAGCTTCCTTCTGTGTTCAGAACAATTAAGGTATAACATTTATAACTGTGTTGTATATTCTTTACTCATCAAGTGTACATTCTATTAGGACCATGGTTATCTGCATGTTCATTGATTGCTGACAAAAGTTTATTTCAGTATCGGTGATCAGTCAACAAATGTGACATAACAACCAGCAAAATTATCTTACGCTGCTGCTATAATGTAAACTTCAACTTTCCAGTCACAAGACTTGTCACTACCAAACAGATAGAAGTGTACACAAACAGCAGCGCAAGACAATTTTGCTGGATATGAAAGACTATTTTGTTCGCTTTGTCTGTGTGTTGTGTTCAGAGAGATTACATATACTATTACATTGATACGACATATCCATGATATTACATATCCTACCTATATGTAATGGACGCTACTAATCTTTTCTCATAAAGCAAAAAAAAAAAAATAAACAAATGTGGATGAATATATGTGTGTCTTAATTAATATATATTTAAGATTTAAAGATTCTTAAACTTTCTTTTTAATTCTTATTTCGGCCAGCCATTGTTCTTTAGAGAGAGGATGGTTCAATGGACAGTATCGGCTTCCGCGGAACTGGGTGTGGCCTTCACTAGATGTAGCTTTCCCACAGTTCCTACACGAATATTGTTTACGTACTTTCTTTACTTCGCTATGCTCTCCACTTTTTTTTTCGCCATTCAGTAGTTCGCGACTGTGCCAGGTTTGCGGACGATGGACTCTCAGAATCAACTTCAAATAAAATAAAATAATAATCTGTGAGTTTTGAGTTAGAATGTAGTTGACGCTTTTTAGCGTCAAGCCAGAATTTATTTTACCTTGTTCTTTGTTAGCACTGGCTGATGCAACTGTAGCAGCTTTTCTTTTTCGCCAATCAGTAGTTTTTGATATAGCGGAAACAGACTTTTCATTTTCGAGTGGTTGCTCTGCATCATCGGTGGGTTCATAGTCGTGTACACTAGCACTAATAGAGACTGGAACTACTTTGTCCGTCCGCTTTCTAACGGATGCTTGTCCCGTTCTATCAACTGGCTCAACGAGCACAAGTGGGTTGACTTCTTTGGTTGAATAAGAGGGCTGTTCTTTTGCTGGTGGCAAGGGAGCCGTAGAAAACAGCTCAGGTGATGGTAGTTTATTTCCCTGTAGAAGAAGTCTGATTTCCCCGATCCTTGCCTGGTTTTTGTACCTTTTAACAAATTTTAAATAAGAACTTTCAGTTTATATTAGAGAATAAGTGGTCCAATTACCATAAAGAAAGTGTTGTCTCGTTTATAGGAAACAAGGCTAGTCCAGTTCGCCCAATAATAGAGGGATTCAGCATAATTCGATTACGGATCTCGTTGTATTTTTGTATAATCAGACAATACCGAGAAACGTACGGATCCTTTGCAGCAGACGTTATCTTGTTGAACAATCGGATGCAGATAGCTTCAACAACTCTGCTTTTAGATGGTGGCAGAGAAGGCGAACCTCCAGAAACAAAACATCGTTTCATGGCTTCTTGGCCGACGTGGCCACCACTATTTTTGGATTTGCCGAATCGTCCGCGTGCTGGCTGGATTGTGCGGGAATAACGAAGAGGATCCTTATCAAACTGAGACAGCTGATCATAATGCTGGATGACGTTTTCGACCTGCTCATTTGAGATGGACAAACCTTCTAGTTGTAGAAGATTCTCCGCTAGTCGGTCCACCTTATCCCAGCCTTCAATAGATCTCGAGTCAACCGCACATTTGTCTCCTTCGTCGACATTTTTTTCAGATGAGACAGCGTCAGATGATTCATTTGGGCCTGTCATCGTGCTACAGGCCAATTTAAGTTCTGGGTCGAATTCTTTTTCGTGACTGGAGGGTTTTTCTGGATAAATATCCTCTTGAACATCCATGCCTTCTTCAATTTCTTTATCTATATCGATAACTTCAGCTATAGCGCCGGTTTCATTATAGAGATATTCTACTCCAAAAAGCTCTCCTGTGTAATTGGCCGGCGGCTGAAAATTTCGATCAATAGGCTGCCCCAAAACACTAGTGCTAAGGCTATTAAGCCTGTCTTTTAGCTTTACGTCAAAAGATCGTAGCTTGGACACTGAATCAGAGAGAGCCGCTGACGATCTTGCTGCATTCCAGCGACAAATTCCATCAAAAAGGAAAGCCTGGAAATGCATATCGTTGGCAGCAGTTCCTATAAAGGTTACAATCATTCGAGTTATTCAGTATGTGAAAATTAAGAGTTTGTTTTACCTGGAATGAACTGTTTTATGTGGTTATGAAAGCTTTCAAGGGAAGTGAAACCTCTGCCACAGCGGTAAACCGGAAGCGAAATGTTGGCCTTCATGATTTCTCCTGTTTTTGTGTAGAGAGTAACACCGTCCGGATCTTGCAAGCAAGATATATGCTTTTTTTCAGTGTTCAGTATTTCAATAGCATCGTCGCAGAGCAACGGCACTCCAAGAGTGTCTGTGGCGTCCATAAATGATAAAAAGAGGTTCTCCAGTAAGATTCTGATTTAGTTGTAGAAAATAGCCAAATTTAAATGTTTAACGGCATTTTCAGTCAATTTCTCGACGAAATCCCCCCAAAGTGGGCGGATTTTTCGGTTTGAGTTCGGTTTTTTCGGTTTGGTCCGCCCACAATTTGGGCGGATTTTCTACAGTTTGGGTGACAAATTGACTGAAAATGCCGTTAAACATTTAAATTTGGCTATTTTCTACAACTAAATACCAATAAAATATATATCAATAGATACCTCGTTTAAAGCTCCGTAAAGTAGTATGGTTTTACACATGAACACAGCACTAGTTTTGATTTTAAAGTTAATTAAACAAGATCACTTTTACTTCTTCACAGTAAGTCAATGGGAAATCTACTTCTCAGGGGTCCCAGCAGGGGGCAGCATGCGGAGTGCATTCACAAACCCAGTAGGGTACGCGTAGTGCACCTGATCTATTGCTGTCGATACCTTGGCCATGAATGTTCCATAGAGTGGATGAGACTCGTTGGTACATGCTTTTGAAAGTCTGCGCATAAAATGCCAGCTATCTAACCTGACAAGCAATTTATCCCATCGGTAGAAAAGCCTTTGGTTTTTCGAATCTTCGTCCTTTTGCAGCAATCGCGGTCTGTATAGAGTACGAGTGGGTGTGGCTGACCTGCTTTCAAGAAGCGATCCATTAAACCCTCCGCCATTTTGCCTAAATTAGAGAGGCTTTCTGAAGTTGTTAGCAATGACAAGAGAATTTCACCCCGTTCGTTGCCTACATTGGTACACCAGGACGCGGAGTTGGCGCATTTGCCTTGCAGTTTTTTGGTAATTTTCTTGGTTGAATCTATTTTTAAGATTGATCCGTATATGGATGTGGCACTTGACTTAAGAATGGGCAGACGAGACCACACGTCACGGACGTACGTTGCGAGGAACCATTTTTGGGTGGGAGGCGATTTCAAAGTCGGTACATTTTCATAGGAGCGAGCAGGCAAATTCATGTCAGACTGAGTCTTCTTATGGCGCTTGCAGTCATCTAAATACATGATGGTTCGCCGCATCCACTCTTCTGAATGTAGTTCCCAAACGTCATTAAACACAGCTGTAGGACTGTTGCCCATCGTTCTCGCTCGCATTAAAGCAACAACGGCCTGATCGCACAAAATTTTCTGGTTAAGACGATTGGGAAGCGCATTTTAATAGCGTCCGGAAGCTGACCAAGTAGCCTTGAGTCGTATGATATAAAAGTTCCCTTACACGACCGACATTTAAGGTACTCCGAGGCGAGATAGTATCGGTTTTTTAAGTCGATGACACTTCTCACTCTGTTGTAAAGACCTTTTGATGTTAACGAAGTCGAGGTTTTGCATACGGGACACTTGAAATCGAAAGACCACATTTTTCTAGGCATCCAAAGGAACAGTCGTCGTTGAAAAAAAGATGCGGCAACCGGAACTGACAAGAAGTTTGGTCCTGGTACACTTGGTGGGTACCACCACATTTGAAGTTTATGGACTAGGACGCTTTTGCTGGCGAACAAGTTTTGTCCGATCCACTGTAAGTCGGTAGGTTCAACAGTATCCTTCCAGCCAACAGGAAGACGAAGAGAATAATCAATCTTGCGTGTTTGGGATTCCTATAGAATGATAAAAGACGATTAAAGACAATATTTCACACGAATGAGACTGTATATAGGCCGGCCTACCGTTGGGCTGGAATTTACATTGCTTGCTGAAACCACGACGTTGGTTTGAATAGTTGATGTAGGTTGTGAACTTGTTTCGACTTTTTTGTTAGTCGATTCGATAGCTTCAGTTCGCGATTCAGATACAGTCGGAGTGATTGAATAAGGTGAGCCACCATTTCGAGCAGTCTAAAATTAAAGAAATGTATATAAAGAAACGTCTCGTGATTATGAAAGAATTATTGAAATTATGAATCAAACGCAATAATCCTATTATAAAATAGATTTCTTACAGTGGTATGATATCCACAATTGCAGAGCACAGGTTTCCCGAATAAGTCCTTTGAAGATGAGCTAGTTTTCCTAGGGCATTTTTCGATTTTTTCTAGCTTTTTGCTCCATTTTGACTGTGCAGGTGGTTTCTGACCTTTCCCAAACTTAAAATGTCCCGCAGCATACTGGTACAATCTTTCATTCCACTCTGCATCTGATTTCCCTTCTTTGGGCATTGTGCTGATTGGACTGTATTGATTTCTCCTAAGAGTATGCCACTATCACCAAAAATTAATAACAAAGTCTTAAATGTTAAACTAAAGAGGTATATACCTAAGGAAGAACGAACAAACAAGTATCTGGCCAAACTGTTGTGTAATTTCAAAGTTTACTGATGGCTACAGATTTTCCAGCCTACGATGAACTAGAATACACAACACAGCAGAATGATGAGCTGATACTTTCAGCAAGACACATGGAACATGGCAGCAAGGACTGAATGAATTATAAAATTCCGTTGTTCCTGTAACACCTTCAAAGTGTAGAGTTAGAAGTGTACAGTTAGGTGTATTTGGCCTCGCTCTGGCATCTGACAGTAGTTTGAGAAACTGAAATCAGAACACATACATTCATCAATATTAACCTGATTCATCAAATATCAGTAAAATACAAGGAAATACCTGTCTGGTTGAGGAATAAATGTTATCATGCCAAAAAATCCAAGTTAAAAACTGTCGGGTCACATGCAAAACCAAGATAAAACTCAGTTGGGCGCTGGAATAAAGTTTTGCGGCCTACGATATTGAAAGAGGCCCGGTACGAAATTTGATGAAAAGATGCGAAGGTGATTGAATTGGAAATTTCAAGATAAAATATTGAAAATAAAACTTTAAGCGTTCAAAACTTCAGAGCAATAATAAACAATAACAGCACAGAATAATGCAGACGACAACAAACAAAAGTCACGTCTAAAATAAAAGACAACGATTGCGCGCCTTCCCCCTTTTCCCCCCTTTCTTTCCCCTTTCCCCCTCTTTTTCCCCCTTTTCCCCCCGGGACAGAGAAGATTACGCCCCAGCTTTTGCGCAGGGGCCATGCTAATCTTCTCTGTATCGTTCCAATTTTAGTATATGTATTCCGTATGGAATACATTGAACTGTAGTCCAGTCAACGATCTTGTAGTATGTCGTTTTGTCCTTCTACTGCAGTTGCCGGATTAAGCCAAACTAAGGAAACATGTCTTTCAAATGGATTTTCGTGTGTAATTCAATGTCAAAATCTTCATGAACTCTGCTTCTGTAAACGGAAGCATTAGAAGCTCTCTGTTTCTCGACCAAAATGACGGAGAAGTAAATTAGACACTGTCGGAATGTCCAGTTCATTGAAGCTTACAGTACCCACCATAGGTATTGGCTAGCTTCAATCCAAATTTCATTGTTTTAACCCGCGCAAAATAGGCCCTATGGTGTCTGGCGCGGACATTTTTTTAAATACTAATTTTCATCGAAGTGCCCATACAAACCCTACTCCAAACCACGCCAAAATAAACAAAGGCTGAAAACCTCATGTCTATTGATTATGATATAAAACCCTTCAATAATTACCCAATTAAAAATCAGAACGATTAAGTCCGGCCCTTTTTCTTTGTAATAAAAACCAACGTGATTTTTCTACGATCAAAATTAGTATTTAGAAAAATCTTTCGCTGGAAGGCCTATCTCGCGCGGATTAAAACACTGAAATTTGGATTGGGTGAGCCAATACCTATGGTGGGTACTGTTGTTTGTAGTTAAGCAGCCGAGGATTCTATCATGCCTTATAGCTAGTTGGTTCGTATTATGGGTTTGGAGGCATTCTTGTTCAAAAATACATCAAATTCTTTCAAAACTGTGAAATTTTAAGAATTTAAGTTTTTGATAAAACTAATATTAAAATTACTGAATCTTTCAAGGGGAAGTTAAACATACAAAATTACAAAAAACTATTCATCGCTCATACAGTCGACTAAGTTTCATTGAAGTCGTCGTGAGAGACATCCCTTTGAAGTACTTGGATTTCTGGCGCCATAATGTAAAAATGCGGTTCTGTAAAGAAAAGATTCCAAACGCTGCGCAGATGGTAGGATTCGAACCTACGCTCCCTGAGGGAAACTGATTTCTAGTCAGTCGCCTTAACCACTCGGCCACATCTGCTTAATTGACTTTAAGAATATCACAAAAAAATTTAACGGTAGACGAATGCAAAACGATAACATGAAAAGTGCCATGAACGAGTGTCAGAAGAGGGATTCGAACCCTCGCCCAGAAGACTGGACAGCGACCTGAACGCAGCGCCTTGGACCGCTCGGCCATCCTGACTGCAGATTCAAAGATAATAAAATCCGATACAGTCAATCTTTCAAATTCAAAACGGTTTATATAAATCTTTAATCAAGATTCCATGATGAGTAATGACTTAACGATGCCTCCTATGAGAATTGAACTCATGACCCCTAGTTACCTTTATTCCTACAAGACTAGTGCTCTGCCACTGAGCTAAGGCGGCTTTAATCATTGATTCCAAAGTCTCCAAATAGTAACTATGTAAAGTTCCAAAGAAAATTGTATTCTTCACACAAAAAATGTGGAACGCTTCACGATTTTGCGTGTCATCCTTGCGCAGGGGCCATGCTAATCTTCTCTGTATCGTTCCAATTTTAGTATATGTATTCCGTATGGAATACATTGAACTGTAGTCCAGTCAACGATCTTGTAGTATGTCGTTTTGTCCTTCTACTGCAGTTGCCGGATTAAGCCAAATTAAGGAAACATGTCTTTCAAATGGATTTTCGTGTGTAATTCAATGTCAAAATCTTCATGAACTCTGCCTCTGTAAACGGAAGCATTAGAAGCTCTCTGTTTCTCGACCAAAATGACGGAGAAGTAAATTAGACACTGTCGGAATGTCCAGTTCATTGAAGCTTACAGTACCCACCATAGGTATTGGCTAGCTTCAATCCAAATTTCATTGTTTTAACCCGCGCAAAATAGGCCCTATGGTGTCTGGCGCGGACATTTTTTTAAATACTTATTTTCATCGAAGTGCCCATACAAACCATACTCCAAACCACGCCAAAATAAACAAAGGCTGAAAACCTCATGTCTATTGATTATGATATAAAACCCTTCAATAATTACCCAATTAAAAATCAGAACGATTAAGTCCGGCCCTTTTTCTTTGTAATAAAAACCAACGTGATTTTTCTACGATCAAAATTAGTATTTAGAAAAATCTTTCGCTGGAAGGCCTATCTCGCGCGGATTAAAACACTGAAATTTGGATTGGGTGAGCCAATACCTATGGTGGGTACTGTTGTTTGTAGTTAAGCAGCCGAGGATTCTATAATGCTTATAGCTAGTTGGTTCGTATTATGGGTTTGGAGGCGTTCTTGTTCAAAAATACATAAAATTCTTTCAAAACTGTGAAATTTTAAGAATTTAAGATTTTGATAAAACTAATATTAAAATTACTGAATCTTTCAAGGGGAAGTTAAACATACAAAATTACAAAAAACTATTCATCGCTCATACAGTCGACTAAGTTTCATTGAAGTCGTCGTGAGAGACATCCCTTTGAAGTACTTGGATTTCTGGCGCCATAATGTAAAAATGCGGTTCTGTAAAGAAAAGATTCCAAACGCTGCGCAGATGGTAGGATTCGAACCTACGCTCCCAGAGGGAAACTGATTTCTAGTCAGTCGCCTTAACCACTCGGCCACATCTGCTTAATTGACTTTAAGAATATCACAAAAAAATTTAACGGTAGACGAATGCAAAACGATATCATGCAAAGTGCCATGAACGAGTGTCAGAAGAGGGATTCGAACCCTCGCCCAGAAGACTGGACTGCGACCTGAACGCAGCGCCTTGGACCGCTCGGCCATCCTGACTGCAGATTAAAAGATAATAAAATCCGATAAACTCAATCTTTCAAATTCAAAACGGTTTTATATAAATCTTTCATCAAGATTCCATGATGAGTAATGACTTAACGATGCCTCCTATGAGAATTGAACTCATGACCCCTAGTTACCTTTATTCCTACAAGACTAGTGCTCTGCCACTGTGCTAAAGAGGCTTTAATCGTTGATTCCAAAGTCTCCAAATAGTAACTATGTAAAGTTCCAAAGAAAATTGTATTCTTCACACAAAAAATGTGGAACGCTTCACGATTTTGCGTGTCATCCTTGCGCAGGGGCCATGCTAATCTTCTCTGTATCGTTCCAATTTTAGTATATGTATTCCGTATGGAATACATTGAATTGTAGTCCAGTCAACGATCTTGTAGTATGTCGTTTTGTCCTTCTACTGCAGTTGCCGGATTAAGCCAAATTAAGGAAACATGTCTTTCAAATGGATTTTTCGTGTGTAATTCAATGTCAAAATCTTCATGAACTCTGCCTCTGTAAACGGAAGCATTAGAAGCTCTCTGTTTCTCGACCAAAATGACGGAGAAGTAAATTAGACACTGTCGGAATGTCCAGTTCATTGAAGTTTACAGTACCCACCATAGGTATTGGCTAGCTTCAATCCAAATTTCATTGTTTTAACCCGCGCAAAATAGGCCCTATGGTGTCTGGCGCGGACATTTTTTAAATACTTATTTTCATCGAAGTGCCCATAAAACCCTACTCCAAACCACGCCAAAATATACAAAGGCTGAAAACCTCATGTCTATTGATTATGATATAAAACCCTTCAATAATTACCCAATTAAAAATCAGAACGATTAAGTCCGGCCCTTTTTCTTTGTAATAAAAACCAACGTGATTTTTCTACGATCAAAATTAGTATTTAGAAAAATCTTTCGCTGGAAGGCCTATCTCGCGCGGATTAAAACACTGAAATTTGGATTGGGTGAGCCAATACCTATGGTGGGTACTGTTGTTTGTAGTTAAGCAGCCGAGGATTCTATCATGCCTTATAGCTAGTTGGTTCGTATTATGGGTTTGGAGGCGTTCTTGTTCAAA
The DNA here is from genome assembly GCA_030770115.1 of Daphnia galeata. Lineage (NCBI taxonomy): Eukaryota > Metazoa > Arthropoda > Branchiopoda > Diplostraca > Daphniidae > Daphnia > Daphnia galeata. The sequence goes on from CM061118.1 coordinate 3,403,423, forward strand.
AATACATCAAATTCTTTCAAAACTGTGAAATTTTAAGAATTTAAGTTTTTGATAAAACTAATATTAAAATTACTGAATCTTTCAAGGGGAAGTTAAACATACAAAATTACAAAAAACTATTCATCGCTCATACAGTCGACTAAGTTTCATTGAAGTCGTCGTGAGAGACATCCCTTTGAAGTACTTGGATTTCTGGCGCCATAATGTAAAAATGCGGTTCTGTAAAGAAAAGATTCCAAACGCTGCGCAGATGGTAGGTTTCGAACCTACGCTCCCAGAGGGAAACTGATTTCTAGTCAGTCGCCTTAACCACTCGGCCACATCTGCTTAATTGACTTTAAGAATATCACAAAAAAATTTAACGGTAGAACGAATGCAAAACGATAACATGAAAAGTGCCATGAACGAGTGTCAGAAGAGGGATTCGAACCCTCGCCCAGAAGACTGGACTGCGACCTGAACGCAGCGCCTTGGACCGCTCGGCCATCCTGACTGCAGATTCAAAGATAATAAAATCCCATAAACTCAATCTTTCAAATTCAAAACGGTTTTATATAAATCTTTCATCAAGATTCCATGATGAGTAATGACTTAACGATGCCTCCTATGAGAATTGAACTCATGACCCCTAGTTACCTTTATTTCTACAAGACTAGTGCTCTGCCACTGTGCTAAAGAGGCTTTAATCGTTGATTCCAAAGTCTCCAAATAGTAACTATGTAAAGTTCCAAAGAAAATTGTATTCTTCACACAAAAAAATGTGGAACGCTTCACGATTTTGCGTGTCATCCTTGCGCTTCGCGGTGCCGTTGCCTCTCTGTCAATTTGAAACAATTGAAACAATTGAAACAAAATTGAAACAATTGAAACAATTGTAAAAACAAATTGTATTCTTCACACAAAAAATGTGGAACGCTTCACGATTTTGCGTGTCATCCTTGCGCAGGGGCCATGCTAATCTTCTCTGTATCGTTCCAATTTTAGTATATGTATTCCGTATGGAATACATTGAACTGTAGTCCAGTCAACGATCTTGTAGTATGTCGTTTTGTCCTTCTACTGCAGTTGCCGGATTAAGCCAAACTAAGGAAACATGTCTTTCAAATGGATTTTCGTGTGTAATTCAATGTCAAAATCTTCATGAACTCTGCCTCTGTAAACGGAAGCATTAGAAGCTCTCTGTTTCTCGACCAAAATGACGGAGAAGTAAATTAGACACTGTCGGAATGTCCAGTTCATTGAAGCTTACAGTACCCACCATAGGTATTGGCTAGCTTCAATCCAAATTTCATTGTTTTAACCCGCGCAAAATAGGCCCTATGGTGTCTGGCGCGGACATTTTTTTAAATACTTATTTTCATCGAAGTGCCCATACAAACCCTACTCCAAACCACGCCAAAATAAACAAAGGCTGAAAACCTCATGTCTATTGATTATGATATAAAACCCTTCAATAATTACCCAATTAAAAATCAGAACGATTAAGTCCGGCCCTTTTTCTTTGTAATAAAAACCAACGTGATTTTTCTACGATCAAAATTAGTATTTAGAAAAATCTTTCGCTGGAAGGCCTATCTCGCGCGGATTAAAACACTGAAATTTGGATTGGGTGAGCCAATACCTATGGTGGGTACTGTTGTTTGTAGTTAAGCAGCCGAGGATTCTATAATGCTTATAGCTAGTTGGTTCGTATTATGGGTTTGGAGGCGTTCTTGTTCAAAAATACATAAAATTCTTTCAAAACTGTGAAATTTTAAGAATTTAAGATTTTGATAAAACTAATATTAAAATTACTGAATCTTTCAAGGGGAAGTTAAACATACAAAATTACAAAAAAACTATTCATCGCTCATACAGTCGACTAAGTTTCATTGAAGTCGTCGTGAGAGACATCCCTTTGAAGTACTTGGATTTCTGGCGCCATAATGTAAAAATGCGGTTCTGTAAAGAAAAGATTCCAAACGCTGCGCAGATGGTAGGATTCGAACCTACGCTCCCAGAGGGAAACTGATTTCTAGTCAGTCGCCTTAACCACTCGGCCACATCTGCTTAATTGACTTTAAGAATATCACAAAAAAATTTAACGGTAGACGAATGCAAAACGATATCATGCAAAGTGCCATGAACGAGTGTCAGAAGAGGGATTCGAACCCTCGCCCAGAAGACTGGACTGCGACCTGAACGCAGCGCCTTGGACCGCTCGGCCATCCTGACTGCAGATTAAAAGATAATAAAATCCGATAAACTCAATCTTTCAAATTCAAAACGGTTTTATATAAATCTTTCATCAAGATTCCATGATGAGTAATGACTTAACGATGCCTCCTATGAGAATTGAACTCATGACCCCTAGTTACCTTTATTCCTACAAGACTAGTGCTCTGCCACTGTGCTAAAGAGGCTTTAATCGTTGATTCCAAAGTCTCCAAATAGTAACTATGTAAAGTTCCAAAGAAAATTGTATTCTTCACACAAAAAATGTGGAACGCTTCACGATTTTGCGTGTCATCCTTGCGCAGGGGCCATGCTAATCTTCTCTGTATCGTTCCAATTTTAGTATATGTATTCCGTATGGAATACATTGAACTGTAGTCCAGTCAACGATCTTGTAGTATGTCGTTTTGTCCTTCTACTGCAGTTGCCGGATTAAGCCAAATTAAGGAAACATGTCTTTCAAATGGATTTTCGTGTGTAATTCAATGTCAAAATCTTCATGAACTCTGCCTCTGTAAACGGAAGCATTAGAAGCTCTCTGTTTCTCGACCAAAATGACGGAGAAGTAAATTAGACACTGTCGGAATGTCCAGTTCATTGAAGTTTACAGTACCCACCATAGGTATTGGCTAGCTTCAATCCAAATTTCATTGTTTTAACCCGCGCAAAATAGGCCCTATGGTGTCTGGCGCGGACATTTTTTTAAATACTTATTTTCATCGAAGTGCCCATACAAACCCTACTCCAAACCACGCCAAAATATACAAAGGCTGAAAACCTCATGTCTATTGATTATGATATAAAACCCTTCAATAATTACCCAATTAAAAATCAGAACGATTAAGTCCGGCCCTTTTTCTTTGTAATAAAAACCAACGTGATTTTTCTACGATCAAAATTAGTATTTAGAAAAATCTTTCGCTGGAAGGCCTATCTCGCGCGGATTAAAACACTGAAATTTGGATTGGGTGAGCCAATACCTATGGTGGGTACTGTTGTTTGTAGTTAAGCAGCCGAGGATTCTATCATGCCTTATAGCTAGTTGGTTCGTATTATGGGTTTGGAGGCGTTCTTGTTCAAAAATACATCAAATTCTTTCAAAACTGTGAAATTTTAAGAATTTAAGTTTTTGATAAAACTAATATTAAAATTACTGAATCTTTCAAGGGGAAGTTAAACATACAAAATTACAAAAAACTATTCATCGCTCATACAGTCGACTAAGTTTCATTGAAGTCGTCGTGAGAGACATCCCTTTGAAGTACTTGGATTTCTGGCGCCATAATGTAAAAATGCGGTTCTGTAAAGAAAAGATTCCAAACGCTGCGCAGATGGTAGGATTCGAACCTACGCTCCCAGAGGGAAACTGATTTCTAGTCAGTCGCCTTAACCACTCGGCCACATCTGCTTAATTGACTTTAAGAATATCACAAAAAAATTTAACGGTAGACGAATGCAAAACGATAACATGAAAAGTGCCATGAACGAGTGTCAGAAGAGGGATTCGAACCCTCGCCCAGAAGACTGGACTTTTTTTTTTTTTTTAATTAAAATCTTTTATTCAGTTTGGTCCCCGGTTCAATATACAAATTGCATAGTTACAGAGAAAACAATAATAACAAAAAGGGAAAACAATGGTACAAAAGGAAAACAGAACAAAACAAAAGTAAACAAAATGGCAAAAATGACAAAAATAAAACAATTCATATTGGGGTTGGGTTTTAGGGTTGACAAGGTCAAAGTATTGAAGCCCATAGGCTCTCTATTTCAGTGGTAGACGGTGTTCTTCCTTCCCTTCTCTCCTTCCACGTTGCGTAGATGTAGGCAGCCACGAGCGCGAAGGAGGTTCTTGGATTCCGAACAGGCCCAAGTTGTCCTCTGATGAAATCCATAGGTATGGTGCTGCAGCCGTGGGTTCTGAGGGTCCTCTCCAACCAAAGGGTAGAAATTTCCCGACTAGGACAGTGTAGCATAATGTGCTCATCGGACTCGGGTTCTTGGTTGCAGAAACAGCAGGTTGGGTCTGTGGTGCTGTCAATCCGATGATCTCTTGCCCTAGTCGGTAGTAGTCGTTGATTGAAGAGGAACATGATTTCCTTGATTTTGGTGTTCTTCAAGGCTGCAGTATTCCTCCATATGGATTTCCAATCCAAATGAGGGTAGAGGAGCTCGGTTTTCCCAGGACCTGTTACTTTGGAAATCCAAGTGGCGTAGATGTTCCTGTGCACCATTCGGCTGTTTGGAGAGATGATTCCCTCTTCAAGGAGTTGTTTGATCTGGTGCACAGGCTCCTCCAGGTAGAAGGGACGCTCGATGACTGCTACTGGGGTGTTGTTTCCCTTGTAGATATTTGGGAGGTGCTTCCGGAGAGAAAAGGCCATCCAATATCGTAGAAGAGAGCTTTCTGGGCTTTCAGGTTCGGTAAGGGCATTAAACAAAGGACGAAGGAATAAGGCTTTGTAAAATAGACTGGGTTCAGTAAGGGAAAGGCCACCTTCAAGGATTTTTCTAAATACTACACATCGTTGGGGTTTTTCAATTTTTCCTAGCCAAATAAATCTTACAATTGCACTTAAAATTTTGGGACATAAATTTGCAGGACATGGAAGAATTTGAGCAATATATATGGTCCTAGAGAGCACTTTCGCCTTCAAATAGTTCACTTTCTGATAGATAGTGAACTGACGAGATGCATTTTCCCTAAGCTGACCAATTAAGTGGCCATATGCTGTGTCCCACAATCTCGACATCGTTTCTTGAATGGAAGGTGAGAACTTGATACCAAGGAGGGACAAGGTAGGAACGGATTCAAGCCAAGCAAGTGGCCAGCGACTTCTACTCCTCCAGCTTCCCAACCCAAGAGCTTTTGTCTTCTGTTTATTCATCCTTGCCTTGGTCCAATTGCAGAATTGGTCAAGGACCTCTCCTGCATTAATGATATCGCTATCTGATGAAACAAAAATAGCGACATCATCAACCATGGCTCTGACAGTGACTTTGGTACCAAATAAATTGATACCATTGAGGACAGTGGAAAGACGAGTAAGCAATGGTTCAATATAGATAACAAAGAGGTGCATGGATAGTGGACATCCCTGGCGAACCGAATGAAAATCTGAAATTGTTCCGGCTACCTCAGTTCCATTGAGGATTGACATCTGCGTGACTGAGTACATAGTTCTCAGCCACTTAATGAAGGGAATCGGATATCCCATCACTTCCATAATTTTCCATAACACCTCTCTGTTTACCAGGTCGTAAGCTTTTTCTAAGTCAACCCCTATAATGCCTGCTTTCATTCCACCAGAGGAGAAGGAGTGTTGCTCTGGCTTTGACCGATCATCTACATATTGAATGACATCTCTGTACAGGCAGAGATTGTCAGTCAGTAAACGACCGGGAACTCCACCTTTCTGGTAATTTCCTATGGTGTCGTGGAGAGAACGTTTGAGTCTGTTTGACAGTACCGATGCCATGAGCTTATAATCTGTGTTCAAAAGTGATATTGGACGAAATCCAGATACCCCACAAGGACCATTTGACTTTGGAACCAGACGAATTGCGGCTCGCCCTTGTGATTGAGAAATTGAGTCCCTTTCCAGTACATGCAAAAACATGTCCAGGAAGTGGGGGGCGATCAAATCCCAGAAGCAAATATAAAACTCAATTGGGATACCATCCATGCCGGGAGATTTGTTTCTCTTAGTAGCTAGCAGTGCTGTTTTAATTTCTATAGGAGTGATTGGTGTTAGAAGGGAATCCAGGTTCTTACAACGATTTTTAATCCCATCTAGAAAAGCCGTTTCAAATGTACTATCAGGAGAAGGCCTATCCTTAAATATCTTTGAGAAATGTTCAACAATTGTCCTATTTACTTCATCCTTGTGTGAGATTTCCTCTCCACAAGAGGAAATTAAAGTGTCAATTGTGCTATTGCGAAAGTTCTCTCGAGTTTTCTTCACATGAAACACAGTTGCATCCTCAGCATCAGAACCCTCAAATGAACGTGATCTTACACCGAAACCTTGGAGAAGACTCTCCTCCCAGGACTTCGAGGAAGACCTCAACTCCTTGAAAGCAATCCAATCCAAAGGTTCAGTGTTTACAATTTCCTGGATGCATGTTTGGTAAAACAATTTTGTGTTTCTAATCAGATTTGCTCGATCCTTGCAGTAACTTATCGCTACTCTTTTGACACCGGGCTTAAAAATTTTCTCCCACCAAATTGCACAATCTGTCTCACGAAGAGGATGATGTAATGAACGGTCAATAAATGACTTAATCCTATTTTGAAATACCTCCTCCGATAATACAGAAGTATTTAGTTTCCACATATTAGTTTTGTTGAAACGGCTTCTTGTTACAGTGCCACTAATAAGAATTGTGCATTCTAAAGAGTGGTGATCACTAATGGAAAGATGCCTAAGTTCAATGTTTGCAATGTGCTCAGAATTAGTTCTACTAGTGTATATTCGATCTATTCTACAAGAACCTTTTGAGTGGTGGAAAGAATGTCCCAGATCCCTAGGTCTTAATTTCTTCCACATGTCAACAAGTTCTAGGCCAGAGATTAATTCAATAAGTGCCAAACTTTTAGTTCTAGAAGGTGATGTTTTTGACACTGATCTATCTAGGGCATCATCTATACAGTTGAAGTCACCTACAATTACTAGTGGTAAGTTAGTTGTGATGGCATAAGCAGGCAGTGTTTTTCGAAGGAAGGAATTTCGCTCTTGTATTGCAATAGTGCCTGAAGGTGCATAGATGTTGATAAAAGTAAATTCTCCTACGTCAATGGAAATCAGCCTTCCATCAGGATCTAGGAGTTCACGTGTGAAGTGAATTCCCTTCCTGATAAGAACTGCTGTCCCAAGCCTTTTCGGCCCAATATTACTCAAAATGTTGTAGTGGGTTCCAAGGACTGAACATTCATGGAATGTCACTTCCTGGAGTCCCACTATATCAAGTTTACCATCCAAACAAAATTGCAATAGAAGGCGACGACGTTCAAAAGAGCGAATACCGTTAATATTAATAGATGCTACCCTAAGATTGTTCATTATTGAGTTTTAGGAGTTTTTCTAGGCGGTGGCCCAGAGGAAGATTGTTGAGAAGCATCCGGTTTTTTTTCCTCTCCTAGATTTTCCCTGTACAGCTATAAAGTTTGCACTAGGGAGGTGTGCAACTCTACTCGGAATTTTACTTTGTGGTAGGGGTGGAAAAGAAGATGAAGAAGCAGAATCTGTTTCCATGTTGTCTACTCTTTCCTCAGTATTTTTATTTTGATCCTCTGAGTTTGCAGAATCTGACACCGGAGGTGGCGGATTCTCCTGGGCTACCTGTCTTCCACAAGATTGGGTTTCTGGGATAACCTGAGTTTGTTGTACCTCTGTTGAAGGTACCTGTTCTGGGGTGTCAATAGTAATTTCCATATCTACCATTTCGGGTTCAGGAGCAACTGACTCATTTTCGGAGCCAACTACATCCTTCTTCCCATCATTTTGGTTTTCCAAAGTAACCGATTTCTCAGACTGCTCGTTATTCGACTTTTCCACTCGTGCGGGTTTCTGCACGGGTGGAGCTTTAGTCGGAACAACTTTTCTGTTCTTTGACAGGGTTGGACAATTTTTACCAATATGTTCACGATCGTCACAGATTCTGCAAGTTGGAATTTGACCAGAGTATCTAACTACAGCCTTGTAGCTACCTATGGTAACGTACGATGGAATGTGCTTTTCAAGAGCCATTCTACAAATAAGCCAAGTGGAAAGAACAGGATAGAGATACTCACTATCCACAACATGGTAGGATTCCCAACGTAAATCTAAAACGTTTCCAAATTCTCTAAACCGCGTTTTCAAAATTCCCAAATTCATTTGGTATGGGATACCTGAAATTCTGACAAACTTTTCCTGCACATTGCTATCCTTGATAATAATAGAAAAATCTCTATCATCTATTTTTTCCTTCTTGATCCCCTGGTGCTCCAAAAGAAATGCATCACAAGCGGCTTGCTTATGAAAAGTTAGCCTTACAACCTGGTTTTGGGATTCAAAAACTGCAGCAATCCCCATCAAATCCTCTTTTTTCACTTTCAACGTTTGGATGTACTTGTGTACAGTCCACATAGCAAGTCTAGGGGTTGGGTTACCGAAGTCAATATCGGCACAACCAATCCACAATGCCATGGCAAGGGGATAGGGGGAGGAGGGGATCGAAAACCAAAAAGCGCGGTCAAAACCGCGGAACAATAGCAAATGGCCAAAAGAACAAAGGATATATACACAACAATCACAATAATACAATAACACTTAATACAATTAAAGAAAATACAGTTTGACTTACAGGGAGCGAAACAAACAATGAACCGGGCACCAGGTGCGTTTTTCGTGATGTCCCGAACGCAGCGCCTTGGACCGCTCGGCCATCCTGACTGCAGATTCAAAGATAATAAAATCCGATACAGTCAATCTTTCAAATTCAAAACGGTTTTATATAAATCTTTCATCAAGATTCCATGATGAGTAATGACTTAACGATGCCTCCTATGAGAATTGAACTCATGACCCCTAGTTACCTTTAGTCCTACAAGACTAGTGCTCTGCCACTGAGCTAAGGAGGCTTTAATCGTTGATTCCAAAGTCTCCAAATAGTAACTATGTAAAGTTCCAAAGAAAATTGTATTCTTCACACAAAAAATGTGGAACGCTTCACGATTTTGCGTGTCATCCTTGCGCAGGGGCCATGCTAATCTTCTCTGTATCGTTCCAATTTTAGTATATGTATTCCGTATGGAATACATTGAACTGTAGTCCAGTCAACGATCTTGTAGTATGTCGTTTTGTCCTTCTACTGCAGTTGCCGGATTAAGCCAAATTAAGGAAACATGTCTTTCAAATGGATTTTCGTGTGTAATTCAATGTCAAAATCTTCATGAACTCTGCCTCTGTAAACGGAAGCATTAGAAGCTCTCTGTTTCTCGACCAAAATGACGGAGAAGTAAATTAGACACTGTCGGAATGTCCAGTTCATTGAAGCTTACAGTACCCACCATAGGTATTGGCTAGCTTCAATCCAAATTTCATTGTTTTAACCCGCGCAAAATAGGCCCTATGGTGTCTGGCGCGGACATTTTTTTAAATACTAATTTTCATCGAAGTGCCCATACAAACCCTACTCCAAACCACGCCAAAATAAACAAAGGCTGAAAACCTCATGTCTATTGATTATGATATAAAACCCTTCAATAATTACCCAATTAAAAATCAGAACGATTAAGTCCGGCCCTTTTTCTTTGTAATAAAAACCAACGTGATTTTTCTACGATCAAAATTAGTATTTAGAAAAATCTTTCGCTGGAAGGCCTATCTCGCGCGGATTAAAACGCTGAAATTTGGATTGGGTGAGCCAATACCTATGGTGGGTACTGTTGTTTGTAGTTAAGCAGCCGAGGATTCTATCATGCCTTATAGCTAGTTGGTTCGTATTATGGGTTTGGAGGCGTTCTTGTTCAAAAATACATCAAATTCTTTCAAAACTGTGAAATTTTAAGAATTTAAGTTTTTGATAAAACTAATATTAAAATTACTGAATCTTTCAAGGGGAAGTTAAACATACAAAATTACAAAAAACTATTCATCGCTCATACAGTCGACTAAGTTTCATTGAAGTCGTCGTGAGAGACATCCCTTTGAAGTACTTGGATTTCTGGCGCCATAATGTAAAAATGCGGTTCTGTAAAGAAAAGATTCCAAACGCTGCGCAGATGGTAGGATTCGAACCTACGCTCCCAGAGGGAAACTGATTTCTAGTCAGTCGCCTTAACCACTCGGCCACATCTGCTTAATTGACTTTAAGAATATCACAAAAAAATTTAACGGTAGACGAATGCAAAACGATAACATGCAAAGTGCCATGAACGAGTGTCAGAAGAGGGATTCGAACCCTCGCCCAGAAGACTGGACTGCGTCCTGAACGCAGCGCCTTGGACCGCTCGGCCATCCTGACTGCAGATTCAAAGATAATAAAATCCGATAAACTCAATCTTTCAAATTCAAAACGGTTTTATATAAATCTTTCATCAAGATTCCATGATGAGTAATGACTTAACGATGCCTCCTATGAGAATTGAACTCATGACCCCTAGTTACCTTTAGTCCTACAAGACTAGTGCTCTGCCACTGAGCTAAGGAGGCTTTAATCGTTGATTCCAAAGTCTCCAAATAGTAACTATGTAAAGTTCCAAAGAAAATTGTATTCTTCACACAAAAAATGTGGAACGCTTCACGATTTTGCGTGTCATCCTTGCGCAGGGGCCATGCTAATCTTCTCTGTATCGTTCCAATTTTAGTATATGTATTCCGTATGGAATACATTGAACTGTAGTCCAGTCAACGATCTTGTAGTATGTCGTTTTGTCCTTCTACTGCAGTTGCCGGATTAAGCCAAATTAAGGAAACATGTCTTTCAAATGGATTTTCGTGTGTAATTCAATGTCAAAATCTTCATGAACTCTGCCTCTGTAAACGGAAGCATTAGAAGCTCTCTGTTTCTCGACCAAAATGACGGAGAAGTAAATTAGACACTGTCGGAATGTCCAGTTCATTGAAGCTTACAGTACCCACCATAGGTATTGGCTAGCTTCAATCCAAATTTCATTGTTTTAACCCGCGCAAAATAGGCCCTATGGTGTCTGGCGCGGACATTTTTTTAAATACTAATTTTCATCGAAGTGCCCATACAAACCCTACTCCAAACCACGCCAAAATAAACAAAGGCTGAAAACCTCATGTCTATTGATTATGATATAAAACCCTTCAATAATTACCCAATTAAAAATCAGAACGATTAAGTCCGGCCCTTTTTCTTTGTAATAAAAACCAACGTGATTTTTCTACGATCAAAATTAGTATTTAGAAAAATCTTTCGCTGGAAGGCCTATCTCGCGCGGATTAAAACACTGAAATTTGGATTGGGTGAGCCAATACCTATGGTGGGTACTGTTGTTTGTAGTTAAGCAGCCGAGGATTCTATCATGCCTTATAGCTAGTTGGTTCGTATTATGGGTTTGGAGGCGTTCTTGTTCAAAAATACATCAAATTCTTTCAAAACTGTGAAATTTTAAGAATTTAAGTTTTTGATAAAACTAATATTAAAATTACTGAATCTTTCAAGGGGAAGTTAAACATACAAAATTACAAAAAACTATTCATCGCTCATACAGTCGACTAAGTTTCATTGAAGTCGTCGTGAGAGACATCCCTTTGAAGTACTTGGATTTCTGGCGCCATAATGTAAAAATGCGGTTCTGTAAAGAAAAGATTCCAAACGCTGCGCAGATGGTAGGATTCGAACCTACGCTCCCAGAGGGAAACTGATTTCTAGTCAGTCGCCTTAACCACTCGGCCACATCTGCTTTATTGACTTTAAGAATATCACAAAAAAATTTAACGGTAGACGAATGCAAAACGATAACATGCAAAGTGCCATGAACGAGTGTCAGAAGAGGGATTCGAACCCTCGCCCAGAAGACTGGACTGCGACCTGAACGCAGCGCCTTGGACCGCTCGGCCATCCTGACTGCAGATTCAAAGATAATAAAATCCGATAAACTCAATCTTTCAAATTCAAAACGGTTTATATAAATCTTTCATCAAGATTCCATGATGAGTAATGACTTAACGATGCCTCCTATGAGAATTGAACTCATGACCCCTAGTTACCTTTATTCCTACAAGACTAGTGCTCTGCCACTGAGCTAAGGAGGCTTTAATCATTGATTCCAAAGTCTCCAAATAGTAACTATGTAAAGTTCCAAAGAAAATTGTATTCTTCACACAAAAAATGTGGAACGCTTCACGATTTTGCGTGTCATCCTTGCGCAGGGGCCATGCTAACCTTCTCTGTATCGTTCCAATTTTAGTATATGTATTCCGTATGGAATACATTGAACTGTAGTCCAGTCAACGATCTTGTAGTATGTCGTTTTGTCCTTCTACTGCAGTTGCCGGATTAAGCCAAATTAAGGAAACATGTCTTTCAAATGGATTTTCGTGTGTAATTCAATGTCAAAATCTTCATGAACTCTGCCTCTGTAAACGGAAGCATTAGAAGCTCTCTGTTTCTCGACCAAAATGAAGGAGAAGTAAATTAGACACTGTCGGAATGTCCAGTTCATTGAAGCTTACAGTACCCACCATAGGTATTGGCTAGCTTCAATCCAAATTTCATTGTTTTAACCCGCGCAAAATAGGCCCTATGGTGTCTGGCGCGGACATTTTTTTAAATACTAATTTTCATCGAAGTGCCCATACAAACCCTACTCCAAACCACGCCAAAATAAACAAAGGCTGAAAACCTCATGTCTATTGATTATGATATAAAACCCTTCAATAATTACCCAATTAAAAATCAGAACGATTAAGTCCGGCCCTTTTTCTTTGTAATAAAAACCAACGTGATTTTTCTACGATCAAAATTAGTATTTAGAAAAATCTTTCGCTGGAAGGCCTATCTCGCGCGGATTAAAACACTGAAATTTGGATTGGGTGAGCCAATACCTATGGTGCAAAATAGTTGTTTGTAGTTAAGCAGCCGAGGATTCTATCATGCCTTATAGCTAGTTGGTTCGTATTATGGGTTTGGAGGCGTTCTTGTTCAAAAATACATCAAATTCTTTCAAAACTGTGAAATTTTAAGAATTTAAGATTTTGATAAAACTAATATTAAAATTACTGAATCTTTCAAGGGGAAGTTAAACATACAAAATTACAAAAAACTATTCATCGCTCATACAGTCGACTAAGTTTCATTGAAGTCGTCGTGAGAGACATCCCTTTGAAGTACTTGGATTTCTGGCGCCATAATGTAAAAATGCGGTTCTGTAAAGAAAAGATTCCAAACGCTGCGCAGATGGTAGGATTCGAACCTACGCTCCCAGAGGGAAACTGATTTCTAGTCAGTCGCCTTAACCACTCGGCCACATCTACTTAATTGACTTTAAGAATATCACAAAAAAATTTAACGGTAGACGAATGCAAAACGATAACATGAAAAGTGCCATGAACGAGTGTCAGAAGAAGGATTCGAAACCTCGCCCAGACGACTGGACTGCGACCTGAACGCAGCGCCTTGGACCGCTCGGCCATCCTGACTGCAGATTCAAAGATAATAAAATCCGATAAAGTCAATCTTTCAAATTCAAAACGGTTTTATATAAATCTTTCATCAAGATTCCATGATGAGTAATGACTTAATGATGCCTCCTGTGAGAATTGAACTCATGACCCCTAGTTACCTTTATTCCTACAAGACTAGTGCTCTGCCACTGAGCTAAGGAGGCTATAATCGTTGATTCCAAAGTCTCCAAATAGTAACTATGTAAAGTTCCAAAGAAAATTGTATTCTTCACACAAAAAATGTGGAACGCTTCACGATTTTGCGTGTCATCCTTGCGCAGGGGCCATGCTAATCTTCTCTGTATCGTTCCAATTTTAGTATATGTATTCCGTATGGAATACATTGAACTGTAGTCCAGTCAACGATCTTGTAGTATGTCGTTTTGTCCTTCTACTGCAGTTGCCGGATTAAGCCAAATTAAGGAAACATGTCTTTGAAATGGATTTTCGTGTGTAATTCAATGTCAAAATCTTCATGAACTCTGCCTCTGTAAACGGAAGCATTAGAAGCTCTCTGTTTCTCGACCAAAATGACGGAGAAGTAAATTAGACACTGTCGGAATGTCCAGTTCATTGAAGCTTACAGTACCCACCATAGGTATTGGCTAGCTTCAATCCAAATTTCATTGTTTTAACCCGCGCAAAATAGGCCCTATGGTGTCTGGCGCGGACATTTTTTTAAATACTAATTTTCATCGAAGTGCCCATACAAACCCTACTCCAAACCACGCCAAAATAAACAAAGGCTGAAAACCTCATGTCTATTGATTATGATATAAAACCCTTCAATAATTACCCAATTAAAAATCAGAACGATTAAGTCCGGCCCTTTTTCTTTGTAATAAAAACCAACGTGATTTTTCTACGATCAAAATTAGTATTTAGAAAAATCTTTCGCTGGAAGGCCTATCTCGCGCGGATTAAAACACTGAAATTTGGATTGGGTGAGCCAATACCTATGGTGGGTATACTGTTGTTTGTAGTTAAGCAGCCGAGGATTCTATCATGCCTTATAGCTAGTTGGTTCGTATTATGGGTTTGGAGGCGTTCTTGTTCAAAAATACATCAAATTCTTTCAAAACTGTGAAATTTTAAGAATTTAAGATTTTGATAAAACTAATATTAAAATTACTGAATCTTTCAAGGGGAAGTTAAACATACAAAATTACAAAAAACTATTCATCGCTCATACAGTCGACTAAGTTTCATTGAAGTCGTCGTGAGAGACATCCCTTTGAAGTACTTGGATTTCTGGCGCCATAATGTAAAAATGCGGTTCTGTAAAGAAAAGATTCCAAACGCTGCGCAGATGGTAGGATTTTTTTTTTTTTTAATTAAAATCTTTTATTCAGTTTTGTCCCCGGTTCAATATACAAATTGCATAGTTACAGAGAAAACAATAATAACAAAAAGGGAAAACAATGGTACAAAAGGAAAACAGAACAAAACAAAAGTAAACAAAATGGCAAAAATGACAAAAATAAAACAATTCATATTGGGGTTGGGTTTTAGGGTTGACAAGGTCAAAGTATTGAAGCCCATAGGCTCTCTATTTCAGTGGTAGACGGTGTTTTTCCTTCCCTTCTCTCCTTCCACGTTGCGTAGATGTAGGCAGCCACGAGCGCGAAGGAGGTTCTTGGATTCCGAACAGGCCCAAGTTGTCCTCTGATGAAATCCATAGGTATGGTGCTGCAGCCGTGGGTTCTGAGGGTCCTCTCCAACCAAAGGGTAGAAATTTCCCGACTAGGACAGTGTAGCATAATGTGCTCATCGGACTCGGGTTCTTGGTTGCAGAAACAGCAGGTTGGGTCTGTGGTGCTGTCAATCCGATGATCTCTTGCCCTAGTCGGTAGTAGTCGTTGATTGAAGAGGAACATGGTTTCCTTGATTTTGGTGTTCTTCAAGGCTGCAGTATTCCTCCATATGGATTTCCAATCCAAATGAGGGTAGAGGAGCTCGGTTTTCCCAGGACCTGTTACTTTGGAAATCCAAGTGGCGTAGATGTTCCTGTGCACCATTCGGCTGTTTGGAGAGATGATTCCCTCTTCAAGGAGTTGTTTGATCTGGTGCACAGGCTCCTCCAGGTAGAAGGGACGCTCGATGACTGCTACTGGGGTGTTGTTTCCCTTGTAGATATTTGGGAGGTGCTTCCGGAGAGAAAAGGCCATCCAATATCGTAGAAGAGAGCTTTCTGGGCTTTCAGGTTCGGTAAGGGCATTAAACAAAGGACGAAGGAATAAGGCTTTGTAAAATAGACTGGGTTCAGTAAGGGAAAGGCCACCTTCAGGGATTTTTCTAAATACTACACATCGTTGGGGTTTTTCAATTTTTCCTAGCCAAATAAATCTTACAATTGCACTTAAAATTTTGGGACATAAATTTGCAGGACATGGAAGAATTTGAGCAATATATATGGTCCTAGAGAGCACTTTCGCCTTCAAATAGTTCACTTTCTGATAGATAGTGAACTGACGAGATGCATTTTCCCTAAGCTGACCAATTAAGTGGCCATATGCTGTGTCCCACAATCTCGACATCGTTTCTTGAATGGAAGGTGAGAACTTGATACCAAGGAGGGACAAGGTAGGAACGGATTCAAGCCAAGCAAGTGGCCAGCGACTTCTACTCCTCCAGCTTCCCAACCCAAGAGCTTTTGTCTTCTGTTTATTCATCCTTGCCTTGGTCCAATTGCAGAATTGGTCAAGGACCTCTCCTGCATTAATGATATCGCTATCTGATGAAACAAAAATAGCGACATCATCAACCATGGCTCTGACAGTGACTTTGGTACCAAATAAATTGATACCATTGAGGACAGTGGAAAGACGAGTAAGCAATGGTTCAATATAGATAACAAAGAGGTGCATGGATAGTGGACATCCCTGGCGAACCGAATGAAAATCTGAAATTGTTCCGGCTACCTCAGTTCCATTGAGGATTGACATCTGCGTGACTGAGTACATAGTTCTCAGCCACTTAATGAAGGGAATCGGATATCCCATCACTTCCATAATTTTCCATAACACCTCTCTGTTTACCAGGTCGTAAGCTTTTTCTAAGTCAACCCCTATAATGCCTGCTTTCATTCCACCAGAGGAGAAGGAGTGTTGCTCTGGCTTTGACCGATCATCTACATATTGAATGACATCTCTGTACAGGCAGAGATTGTCAGTCAGTAAACGACCGGGAACTCCACCTTTCTGGTAATTTCCTATGGTGTCGTGGAGAGAACGTTTGAGTCTGTTTGAGAGTACCGATGCCATGAGCTTATAATCTGTGTTCAAAAGTGATATTGGACGAAATCCAGATACCCCACAAGGACCATTTGACTTTGGAACCAGACGAATTGCGGCTCGCCCTTGTGATTGAGAAATTGAGTCCCTTTCCAGTACATGCAAAAACATGTCCAGGAAGTGGGGGGCGATCAAATCCCAGAAGCAAATATAAAACTCAATTGGGATACCATCCATGCCGGGAGATTTGTTTCTCTTAGTAGCTAGCAGTACTGTTTTAATTTCTATAGGAGTGATTGGTGTTAGAAGGGAATCCAGGTTCTTACAACGATTTTTAATCCCATCTAGAAAAGCCGTTTCAAATGTACTATCAGGAGGAGGCATATCCTTAAATATCTTTGAGAAATGTTCAACAATTGTCCTATTTACTTCATCCTTGTGTGAGATTTCCTCTCCACTAGAGGAAATTAAAGTGTCAATTGTGCTATTGCGAAAGTTCTCTCGAGTTTTCTTCACATGAAACACAGTTGCATCCTCAGCATCAGAACCCTCAAATGAACGTGATCTTACACCGAAACCTTGGAGAAGACTCTTCTCCCAGGACTTCGAGGAAGACCTCAACTCCTTGAAAGCAATCCAATCCAAAGGTTCAGTGTTTACAATTTCCTGGATGCATGTTTGGTAAAACAATTTTGTGTTTCTAATCAGATTTGCTCGATCCTTGCAGTAACTTATCGCTACTCTTTTGACACCGGGCTTAAAAATTTTCTCCCACCAAATTGCACAATCTGTCTCACGAAGAGGATGATGTAAAGAACGGTCAATAAATGACTTAATCCTATTTTGAAATACCTCCTCCGATAATACAGAAGTATTTAGTTTCCACATATTAGTTTTGTTGAAACGGCTTCTTGTTACAGTGCCACTAATAAGAATTGTGCATTCTAAAGAGTGGTGATCACTAATGGAAAGATGCCTAAGTTCAATGTTTGCAATGTGCTCAGAATTAGTTCTACTAGTGTATATACGATCTATTCTACAAGAACCTTTTGAGTGGTGGAAAGAATGTCCCAGATCCCTAGGTCTTAATTTCTTCCACATGTCAACAAGTTCTAGGCCAGAGATTAATTCAATAAGTGCCAAACTTTTAGTTCTAGAAGGTGATGTTTTTGACACTGATCTATCTAGGGCATCATCTATACAGTTGAAGTCACCTACAATTACTAGTGGTAAGTTAGTTGTGATGGCATAAGCAGGCAGTGTTTTTCGAAGGAAGGAATTTCGCTCTTGTATTGCAATAGTGCCTGAAGGTGCATAGATGTTGATAAAAGTAAATTCTCCTACATCAATGGAAATCAGCCTTCCATCAGGATCTAGGAGTTCACGTGTGAAGTGAATTCCCTTCCTGATAAGAACTGCTGTCCCAAGCCTTTTCGGCCCAATATTACTCAAAATGTTGTAGTGGGTTCCAAGGACTGAACATTCATGGAATGTCACTTCCTGAAGTCCCACTATATCAAGTTTACCATCCAAACAAAATTGCAATAGAAGGCGACGACGTTCAAAAGAGCGAATACCGTTAATATTAATAGATGCTACCCTAAGATTGTTCATTATTGAGTTTTAGGAGTTTTTCTAGGCGGTGGCCCAGAGGAAGATTGTTGAGAAGCATCCGGTTTTTTTCCTCTCCTAGATTTTCCCTGTACAGCTATAAAGTTTGCACTAGGGAGGTGTGCAACTCTACTCGGAATTTTACTTTGTGGTAGGGGTGGAAAAGAAGATGAAGAAGCAGAATCTGTTTCCATGTTGTCTACTCTTTCCTCAGTATTTTTATTTTGATCCTCTGAGTTTGCAGAATCTGACACCGGAGGTGGCGGATTCTCCTGGGCTACCTGTCTTCCACAAGATTGGGTTTCTGGGATAACCTGAGTTTGTTGTACCTCTGTTGAAGGTACCTGTTCTGGGGTGTCAATAGTAATTTCCATATCTACCATTTCGGGTTCAGGAGCAACTGACTCATTTTCGGAGCCAACTACATCCTTCCTCCCATCATTTTGGTTTTCCAAAGTAACCGATTTCTCAGACTGCTCGTTATTCGACTTTTCCACTCGTGCGGGTTTCTGCACGGGTGGAGCTTTAGTCGGAACAACTTTTCTGTTCTTTGACAGGGTTGGACAATTTTTACCAATATGTTCACGATCGTCACAGATTCTGCAAGTTGGAATTTGACCAGAGTATCTAACTACAGCCTTGTAGCTACCTATGGTAACATACGATGGAATGTGCTTTTCAAGAGCCATTCTACAAATAAGCCAAGTGGAAAGAACAGGATAGAGATACTCACTATCCACAACATGGTAGGATTCCCAACGTAAATCTAAAACGTTTCCAAATTCTCTAAACCGCGTTTTTCAAAATTCCCAAATTCATTTGGTATGGGATACCTGAAATTCTGACAAACTTTTCCTGCACATTGCTATCCTTGATAATAATAGAAAAATCTCTATCATCTATTTTTTCCTTCTTGATCCCCTGGTGCTCCAAAAGAAATGCATCACAAGCGGCTTGCTTATGAAAAGTTAGCCTTACAACCTGGTTTTGGGATTCAAAAACTGCAGCAATCCCCATCAAATCCTCTTTTTTCACTTTCAACGTTTGGATGTACTTGTGTACAGTCCACATAGCAAGTCTAGGGGTTGGGTTACCGAAGTCAATATCGGCACAACCAATCCACAATGCCATGGCAAGGGGATAGGGGGAGGAGGGGATCGAAAACCAAAAAGCGCGGTCAAAACCGCGGAACAATAGCAAATGGCCAAAAGAACAAAGGATATATACACAACAATCACAATAATACAATAACACTTAATACAATTAAAGAAAATACAGTTTGACTTACAGGGAGCGAAACAAACAATGAACCGGGCACCAGGTGCGTTTTTCGTGATGTCCCGAACGCAGCGCCTTGGACCGCTCGGCCATCCTGACTGCAGATTCAAAGATAATAAAATCCGATACAGTCAATCTTTCAAATTCAAAACGGTTTTATATAAATCTTTCATCAAGATTCCATGATGAGTAATGACTTAACGATGCCTCCTATGAGAATTGAACTCATGACCCCTAGTTACCTTTAGTCCTACAAGACTAGTGCTCTGCCACTGAGCTAAGGAGGCTTTAATCGTTGATTCCAAAGTCTCCAAATAGTAACTATGTAAAGTTCCAAAGAAAATTGTATTCTTCACACAAAAAATGTGGAACGCTTCACGATTTTGCGTGTCATCCTTGCGCAGGGGCCATGCTAATCTTCTCTGTATCGTTCCAATTTTAGTATATGTATTCCGTATGGAATACATTGAACTGTAGTCCAGTCAACGATCTTGTAGTATGTCGTTTTGTCCTTCTACTGCAGTTGCCGGATTAAGCCAAATTAAGGAAACATGTCTTTCAAATGGATTTTCGTGTGTAATTCAATGTCAAAATCTTCATGAACTCTGCCTCTGTAAACGGAAGCATTAGAAGCTCTCTGTTTCTCGACCAAAATGACGGAGAAGTAAATTAGACACTGTCGGAATGTCCAGTTCATTGAAGCTTACAGTACCCACCATAGGTATTGGCTAGCTTCAATCCAAATTTCATTGTTTTAACCCGCGCAAAATAGGCCCTATGGTGTCTGGCGCGGACATTTTTTTAAATACTAATTTTCATCGAAGTGCCCATACAAACCCTACTCCAAACCACGCCAAAATAAACAAAGGCTGAAAACCTCATGTCTATTGATTATGATATAAAACCCTTCAATAATTACCCAATTAAAAATCAGAACGATTAAGTCCGGCCCTTTTTCTTTGTAATAAAAACCAACGTGATTTTTCTACGATCAAAATTAGTATTTAGAAAAATCTTTCGCTGGAAGGCCTATCTCGCGCGGATTAAAACACTGAAATTTGGATTGGGTGAGCCAATACCTATGGTGGGTACTGTTGTTTGTAGTTAAGCAGCCGAGGATTCTATCATGCCTTATAGCTAGTTGGTTCGTATTATGGGTTTGGAGGCGTTCTTGTTCAAAAATACATCAAATTCTTTCAAAACTGTGAAATTTTAAGAATTTAAGTTTTTGATAAAACTAATATTAAAATTACTGAATCTTTCAAGGGGAAGTTAAACATACAAAATTACAAAAAACTATTCATCGCTCATACAGTCGACTAAGTTTCATTGAAGTCGTCGTGAGAGACATCCCTTTGAAGTACTTGGATTTCTGGCGCCATAATGTAAAAATGCGGTTCTGTAAAGAAAAGATTCCAAACGCTGGGCAGATGGTAGGATTCGAACCTACGCTCCCAGAGGGAAACTGATTTCTAGTCAGTCGCCTTAACCACTCGGCCACATCTGCTTAATTGACTTTAAGAATATCACAAAAAAATTTAACGGTAGACGAATGCAAAACGATAACATGCAAAGTGCCATAAACGAGTGTCAGAAGAGGGATTCGAACCCTCGCCCAGAAGACTGGACTGCGACCTGAACGCAGCGCCTTGGACCGCTCGGCCATCCTGACTGCAGATTCAAAGATAATAAAATCCGATAAACTCAATCTTTCAAATTCAAAACGGTTTTATATAAATCTTTCATCAAGATTCCATGATGAGTAATGACTTAACGATGCCTCCTATGAGAATTGAACTCATGACCCCTAGTTACCTTTATTCCTACAAGACTAGTGCTCTGCCACTGAGCTAAGGAGGCTTTAATCGTTGATTCCAAAGTCTCCAAATAGTAACTATGTAAAGTTCCAAAGAAAATTGTATTCTTCACACAAAAAATGTGGAACGCTTCACGATTTTGCGTGTCATCCTTGCGCAGGGGCCATGCTAATCTTCTCTGTATCGTTCCAATTTTAGTATATGTATTCCGTATGGAATACATTGAACTGTAGTCCAGTCAACGATCTTGTAGTATGTCGTTTTGTCCTTCTACTGCAGTTGCCGGATTAAGCCAAATTAAGGAAACATGTCTTTCAAATGGATTTTCGTGTGTAATTCAATGTCAAAATCTTCATGAACTCTGCCTCTGTAAACGGAAGCATTAGAAGCTCTCTGTTTCTCGACCAAAATGACGGAGAAGTAAATTAGACACTGTCGGAATGTCCAGTTCATTGAAGCTTACAGTACCCACCATAGGTATTGGCTAGCTACAATCCAAATTTCATTGTTTTAACCCGCGCAAAATAGGCCCTATGGTGTCTGGCGCGGACATTTTTTAAAATACTAATTTTCATCGAAGTGCCCATACAAACCCTACTCCAAACCACGCCAAAATAAACAAAGGCTGAAAACCTCATGTCTATTGATTATGATATAAAACCCTTCAATAATTACCCAATTAAAAATCAGAACGATTAAGTCCGGCCCTTTTTCTTTGTAATAAAAACCAACGTGATTTTTCTACGATCAAAATTAGTATTTAGAAAAATCTTTCGCTGGAAGGCCTATCTCGCGCGGATTAAAACACTGAAATTTGGATTGGGTGAGCCAATACCTATGGTGGGTACTGTTGTTTGTAGTTAAGCAGCCGAGGATTCTATAATGCTTATAGCTAGTTGGTTCGTATTATGGGTTTGGAGGCGTTCTTGTTCAAAAATACATCAAATTCTTTCAAAACTGTGAAATTTTAAGAATTTAAGTTTTTGATAAAACTAATATTAAAATTACTGAATCTTTCAAGGGGAAGTTAAACATACAAAATTACAAAAAACTATTCATCGCTCATACAGTCGACTAAGTTTCATTGAAGTCGTCGTGAGAGACATCCCTTTGAAGTACTTGGATTTCTGGCGCCATAATGTAAAAATGCGGTTCTGTAAAGAAAATATTCCAAACGCTGCGCAGATGGTGGGATTCGAACCTACGCTCCCAGAGGGAAACTGATTTCTAGTCAGTCGCCTTAACCACTCGGCCACATCTGCTTAATTGACTTTAAGAATATCACAAAAAAATTTAACGGTAGACGAATGCAAAACGATAACATGAAAAGTGCCATGAACGAGTGTCAGAAGAGGGATTCGAACCCTCGCCCAGAAGGCTGGACTGCGACCTGAACGCAGCGCCTTGGACCACTCGGCCATCCTGACTGCAGATTCAAAGATAATAAAATCCGATACAGTCAATCTTTCAAATTCAAAACGGTTTTATATAAATCTTTCATCAAGATTCCATGATGAGTAATGACTTAACGATTCCTCCTATGAGAACTCATGACCCCTAGTTACCTTTATTCCTACAAGACTAGTGCTCTGCCACTGAGCTAAAGAGGCTTTAATCGTTGATTCCAAAGTCTCCAAATAGTAACTATGTAAAGTTCCAAAGAAAATTGTATTCTTCACACAAAAAATGTGGAACGCTTCACGATTTTGCGTGTCATCCTTGCGCAGGGGCCATGCTAATCTTCTCTGTATCGTTCCAATTTTAGTATATGTATTCCGTATGGAATACATTGAACTGTAGTCCAGTCAACGATCTTGTAGTATGTCGTTTTGTCCTTCTACTGCAGTTGCCGGATTAAGCCAAATTAAGGAAACATGTCTTTCAAATGGATTTTCGTGTGTAATTCAATGTCAAAATCTTCATGAACTCTGCCTCTGTAAACGGAAGCATTAGAAGCTCTCTGTTTCTCGACCAAAATGACGGAGAAGTAAATTAGACACTGTCGGAATGTCCAGTTCATTGAAGCTTACAGTACCCACCATAGGTATTGGCTAGCTTCAATCCAAATTTCATTGTTTTAACCCGCGCAAAATAGGCCCTATGGTGTCTGGCGCGGACATTTTTTTAAATACTTATTTTCATCGAAGTGCCCATACAAACCCTACTCCAAACCACGCCAAAATAAACAAAGGCTGAAAACCTCATGTCTATTTATTATGATATAAAACCCTTCAATAATTACCCAATTAAAAATCAGAACGATTAAGTCCGGCCCTTTTTCTTTGTAATAAAAACCAACGTGATTTTTCTACGATCAAAATTAGTATTTAGAAAAATCTTTCGCTGGAAGGCCTATCTCGCGCGGATTAAAACACTGAAATTTGGATTGGGTGAGCCAATACCTATGGTGGGTACTGTTGTTTGTAGTTAAGCAGCCGAGGATTCTATCATGCCTTATAGCTAGTTGGTTCGTATTATGGGTTTGGAGGCGTTCTTGTTCAAAAATACATCAAATTCTTTCAAAACTGTGAAATTTTAAGAATTTAAGATTTTGATAAAACTAATATTAAAATTACTGAATCTTTCAAGGGGAAGTTAAACATACAAAATTACAAAAAACTATTCATCGCTCATACAGTCGACTAAGTTTCATTGAAGTCGTCGTGAGAGACATCCCTTTGAAGTACTTGGATTTCTGGCGCCATAATGTAAAAATGCGGTTCTGTAAAGAAAAGATTCCAAACGCTGCGCAGATGGTAGGATTCGAACCTACGCTCCCAGAGGGAAACTGATTTCTAGTCAGTCGCCTTAACCACTCGGCCACATCTGCTTAATTGACTTTAAGAATATCACAAAAAAATTTAACGGTAGACGAATGCAAAACGATAACATGCAAAGTGCCATGAACGAGTGTCAGAAGAGGGATTCGAACCCTCGCCCAGAAGACTGGACTGCGACCTGAACGCAGCGCCTTGGACCGCTCGGCCATCCTGACTGCAGATTCAAAGATAATAAAATCCGATAAACTCAATCTTTCAAATTCCAAACGGTTTTATATAAATCTTTCATCAAGATTCCATGATGAGTAATGACTTAACGATGCCTCCTATGAGAATTGAACTCATGACCCCTAGTTACCTTTATTCCTACAAGACTAGTGCTCTGCCACTGAGCTAAGGAGGCTTTAATCGTTGATTCCAAAGTCTCCAAATAGTAACTATGTAAAGTTCCAAAGAAAATTGTATTCTTCACACAAAAAATGTGGAACGCTTCACGATTTTGCGTGTCATCCTTGCGCAGGGGCCATGCTAATCTTCTCTGTATCGTTCCAATTTTAGTATATGTATTCCGTATGGAATACATTGAACTGTAGTCCAGTCAACGATCTTGTAGTATGTCGTTTTGTCCTTCTACTGCAGTTGCCGGATTAAGCCAAATTAAGGAAACATGTCTTTCAAATGGATTTTCGTGTGTAATTCAATGTCAAAATCTTCATGAACTCTGCCTCTGTAAACGGAAGCATTAGAAGCTCTCTGTTTCTCGACCAAAATGACGGAGAAGTAAATTAGACACTGTCGGAATGTCCAGTTCATTGAAGTTTACAGTACCCACCATAGGTATTGGCTAGCTTCAATCCAAATTTCATTGTTTTAACCCGCGCAAAATAGGCCCTATGGTGTCTGGCGCGGACATTTTTTTAAATACTTATTTTCATCGAAGTGCCCATACAAACCCTACTCCAAACCACGCCAAAATATACAAAGGCTGAAAACCTCATGTCTATTGATTATGATATAAAACCCTTCAATAATTACCCAATTAAAAATCAGAACGATTAAGTCCGGCCCTTTTTCTTTGTAATAAAAACCAACGTGATTTTTCTACGATCAAAATTAGTATTTAGAAAAATCTTTCGCTGGAAGGCCTATCTCGCGCGGATTAAAACACTGAAATTTGGATTGGGTGAGCCAATACCTATGGTGGGTACTGTTGTTTGTAGTTAAGCAGCCGAGGATTCTATCATGCCTTATAGCTAGTTGGTTCGTATTATGGGTTTGGAGGCGTTCTTGTTCAAAAATACATCAAATTCTTTCAAAACTGTGAAATTTTAAGAATTTAAGATTTTGATAAAACTAATATTAAAATTACTGAATCTTTCAAGGGGAAGTTAAACATACAAAATTACAAAAAACTATTCATCGCTCATACAGTCGACTAAGTTTCATTGAAGTCGTCGTGAGAGACATCCCTTTGAAGTACTTGGATTTCTGGCGCCATAATGTAAAAATGCGGTTCTGTAAAGAAAAGATTCCAAACGCTGCGCAGATGGTAGGATTCGAACCTACGCTCCCAGAGGGAAACTGATTTCTAGTCAGTCGCCTTAACCACTCGGCCACATCTGCTTAATTGACTTTAAGAATATCACAAAAAAATTTAACGGTAGACGAATGCAAAACGATAACATGCAAAGTGCCATGAACGAGTGTCAGAAGAGGGATTCGAACCCTCGCCCAGAAGACTGGACTGCGACCTGAACGCAGCGCCTTGGACCGCTCGGCCATCCTGACTGCAGATTCAAAGATAATAAAATCCGATAAACTCAATCTTTCAAATTCCAAACGGTTTTATATAAATCTTTCATCAAGATTCCATGATGAGTAATGACTTAACGATGCCTCCTATGAGAATTGAACTCATGACCCCTAGTTACCTTTATTCCTACAAGACTAGTGCTCTGCCACTGAGCTAAGGAGGCTTTAATCGTTGATTCCAAAGTCTCCAAATAGTAACTATGTAAAGTTCCAAAGAAAATTGTATTCTTCACACAAAAAATGTGGAACGCTTCACGATTTTGCGTGTCATCCTTGCGCAGGGGCCATGCTAATCTTCTCTGTATCGTTCCAATTTTAGTATATGTATTCCGTATGGAATACATTGAACTGTAGTCCAGTCAACGATCTTGTAGTATGTCGTTTTGTCCTTCTACTGCAGTTGCCGGATTAAGCCAAATTAAGGAAACATGTCTTTCAAATGGATTTTCGTGTGTAATTCAATGTCAAAATCTTCATGAACTCTGCCTCTGTAAACGGAAGCATTAGAAGCTCTCTGTTTCTCGACCAAAATGACGGAGAAGTAAATTAGACACTGTCGGAATGTCCAGTTCATTGAAGTTTACAGTACCCACCATAGGTATTGGCTAGCTTCAATCCAAATTTCATTGTTTTAACCCGCGCAAAATAGGCCCTATGGTGTCTGGCGCGGACATTTTTTTAAATACTTATTTTCATCGAAGTGCCCATACAAACCCTACTCCAAACCACGCCAAAATATACAAAGGCTGAAAACCTCATGTCTATTGATTATGATATAAAACCCTTCAATAATTACCCAATTAAAAATCAGAACGATTAAGTCCGGCCCTTTTTCTTTGTAATAAAAACCAACGTGATTTTTCTACGATCAAAATTAGTATTTAGAAAAATCTTTCGCTGGAAGGCCTATCTCGCGCGGATTAAAACACTGAAATTTGGATTGGGTGAGCCAATACCTATGGTGGGTACTGTTGTTTGTAGTTAAGCAGCCGAGGATTCTATCATGCCTTATAGCTAGTTGGTTCGTATTATGGGTTTGGAGGCGTTCTTGTTCAAAAATACATCAAATTCTTTCAAAACTGTGAAATTTTAAGAATTTAAGTTTTTGATAAAACTAATATTAAAATTACTGAATCTTTCAAGGGGAAGTTAAACATACAAAATTACAAAAAACTATTCATCGCTCATACAGTCGACTAAGTTTCATTGAAGTCGTCGTGAGAGACATCCCTTTGAAGTACTTGAATTTCTGGCGCCATAATGTAAAAATGCGGTTCTGTAAAGAAAAGATTCCAAACGCTACGCAGATGGTAGGATTCGAACCTACGCTCCCAGAGGGAAACTGATTTCTAGTCAGTCGCCTTAACCACTCGGCCACATCTGCTTAATTGACTTTAAGAATATCACAAAAAAATTTAACGGTAGACTAATGCAAAACGATAACATGAAAAGTGCCATGAACGAGTGTCAGAAGAGGGATTCGAACCCTCGCCCAGAAGACTGGACTGCGACCTGAACGCAGCGCCTTGGACCGCTCGGCCATCCTGACTGCAGATTCAAAGATAATAAAATCCGATAAACTCAATCTTTCAAATTCAAAACGGTTTTATATAAATCTTTCATCAAGATTCCATGATGAGTAATGACTTAACGATGCCTCCTATGAGAATTGAACTCATGACCCCTAGTTACCTTTATTCCTACAAGACTAGTGCTCTGCCACTGTGCTAAAGAGGCTTTAATCGTTGATTCCAAAGTCTCCAAATAGTAACTATGTAAAGTTCCAAAGAAAATTGTATTCTTCACACAAAAAATGTGGAACGCTTCACGATTTTGCGTGTCATCCTTGCGCTTCGCGGTGCCGTTGCCTCTCTGTCAATTTGAAACAATTGAAACAATTGAAACAAAATTGAAACAATTGAAACAATTTGAAACAAAATTGAAACAAATTGAAACAGCTTGTTCCGTTTGCCGCTTGGGTGCTACTCGTAATGTTGTTTTTTGTAAAAAATTGACTGAAATCGGCATTTTATCACCCTACTTCTGTCATCCAGTTTGTATTAAATTAAATTCTCTTTCAATCGAGGTAATTATGACTGATTTTTATATAGTTTTCGCCGAGATAATGTAACGATCGAAACTCTATGCCTTCTGTCAGTTCAGTTTGATTTAGTTCGTGTCGTCTGACGTTGTTCGCTCTCTATTTGGACTGTCAACCAGGAAAGAAATTGTCCTATTAGTTTTTCTAGCTATTTGTTTCATTGAGATTCGAGATTTTATTAAGGATTGAAGCCGAATGAAGTCAGGTTTAATTCCCAT
Organism: Daphnia galeata; assembly: GCA_030770115.1. Classification (NCBI taxonomy): domain Eukaryota; kingdom Metazoa; phylum Arthropoda; class Branchiopoda; order Diplostraca; family Daphniidae; genus Daphnia; species Daphnia galeata. The sequence continues at coordinate 3,431,664 of CM061118.1, forward strand.
ATTAGGTGAAACCCAAGCAATTTTGTTCTCTCTCTCTGAGCTTCCTTCTGTGTTCAGAACAATTAAGGTATAACATTTATAACTGTGTTGTATATTCTTTACTCATCAAGTGTACATTCTATTAGGACCATGGTTATCTGCATGTTCATTGATTGCTGACAAAAGTTTATTTCAGTATCGGTGATCAGTCAACAAATGTGACATAACAACCAGCAAAATTATCTTACGCTGCTGCTATAATGTAAACTTCAACTTTCCAGTCACAAGACTTGTCACTACCAAACAGATAGAAGTGTACACAAACAGCAGCGCAAGACAATTTTGCTGGATATGAAAGACTATTTTGTTCGCTTTGTCTGTGTGTTGTGTTCAGAGAGATTACATATACTATTACATTGATACGACATATCCATGATATTACATATCCTACCTATATGTAATGGACGCTACTAATCTTTTCTCATAAAGCAAAAAAAAAAAATAAACAAATGTGGATGAATATATGTGTGTCTTAATTAATATATATTTAAGATTTTAAGATTCTTAAACTTTCTTTTTAATTCTTATTTCGGCCAGCCATTGTTCTTTAGAGAGAGGATGGTTCAATGGACAGTATCGGCTTCCGCGGAACTGGGTGTGGCCTTCACTAGATGTAGCTTTCCCACAGTTCCTACACGAATATTGTTTACGTACTTTCTTTACTTCGCTATGCTCTCCACTTTTTTTTCGCCATTCAGTAGTTCGCGACTGTGCCAGGTTTGCGGACGATGGACTCTCAGAATCAACTTCAAATAAAAAAAAATAATAATCTGTGAGTTTTGAGTTAGAATGTAGTTGACGCTTTTTAGCGTCAAGCCAGAATTTATTTTACCTTGTTCTTTGTTAGCACTGGCTGATGCAACTGTAGCAGCTTTTCTTTTTCGCCAATCAGTAGTTTTTGATATAGCGGAAACAGACTTTTCATTTTCGAGTGGTTGCTCTGCATCATCGGTGGGTTCATAGTCGTGTACACTAGCACTAATAGAGACTGGAACTACTTTGTCCGTCCGCTTTCTAACGGATGCTTGTCCCGTTCTATCAACTGGCTCAACGAGCACAAGTGGGTTGACTTCTTTGGTTGAATAAGAGGGCTGTTCTTTTGCTGGTGGCAAGGGAGCCGTAGAACACAGCTCAGGTGATGGTAGTTTATTTCCCTGTAGAAGAAGTCTGATTTCCCCGATCCTTGCCTGGTTTGTGTACCTTTTAACAAATTTTAAATAAGAACTTTCAGTTTATATTAGAGAATAAGTGGTCCAATTACCATAAAGAAAGTGTTGTCTCGTTTATAGGAAACAAGGCTAATCCAGTTCGCCCAATAATAGAGGGATTCAGCATAATTCGATTACGGATCTCGTTGTATTTTTGTATAATCAGACAATACCGAGAAACGTACGGATCCTTTGCAGCAGACGTTATCTTGTTGAACAGTCGGATGCAGATAGCTTCAACAACTCTGCTTTTAGATGGTGGCAGAGAAGGCGAACCTCCAGAAACAAAACATCGTTTCATGGCTTCTTGGCCGACGTGGCCACCACTATTTTTGGATTTGCCGAATCGTCCGCGTGCTGGCTGGATTGTGCGGGAATAACGAAGAGGATCCTTATCAAACTGAGACAGCTGATCATAATGCTGGATGACGTTTTCGACCTGCTCATTTGAGATGGACAAACCTTCTAGTTGTAGAAGATTCTCCGCTAGTCGGTCCACCTTATCCCAGCCTTCAATAGATCTCGAGTCAACCGCACATTTGTCTCCTTCGTCGACATTTTTTTCAGATGAGACAGCGTCAGATGATTCATTTGGGCCTGTCATCGTGCTACAGGCCAATTTAAGTTCTGGGTCGAATTCTTTTTCGTGACTGGAGGGTTTTTCTGGATAAATATCCTCTTGAACATCCATGCCTTCTTCAATTTCTTTATCTATATCGATAACTTCAGCTATAGCGCCGGTTTCATTATAGAGATATTCTACTCCAAAAAGCTCTCCTGTGTAATTGGCCGGCGGCTGAAAATTTCGATCAATAGGCTGCCCCAAAACACTAGTGCTAAGGCTATTAAGCCTGTCTTTTAGCTTTACGTCAAACGATCGTAGCTTGGACACTGAATCAGAGAGAGCCGCTGACGATCTTGCTGCATTCCAGCGACAAATTCCATCAAAAAGGAAAGCCTGGAAATGCATATCGTTGGCAGCAGTTCCTATAAAGGTTACAATCATTCGAGTTATTCAGTATGTGAAAATTAAGAGTTTGTTTTACCTGGAATGAACTGTTTTATGTGGTTATGAAAGCTTTCAAGGGAAGTGAAACCTCTGCCACAGCGGTAAACCGGAAGCGAAATGTTGGCCTTCATGATTTCTCCTGTTTTTGTGTAGAGAGTAACACCGTCCGGATCTTGCAAGCAAGATATATGCATTTTTTCAGTGTTCAGTATTTCAATAGCATCGTCGCAGAGCAACGGCACTCCAAGAGTGTCTGTGGCGTCCATAAATGATAAAAAGAGGTTCTCCAGTAAGATAGTTGTGTTTTGAACTCCTCTAGTTTTTCTTCGGCAGTGTCGAGCGAGCTCTGCTTTTGTTATGGCTTTGCCGACTGCGTCGCCGGAAGGATTTCTTACTCCGGCTAACTGGAGCTCATTCTTTTTCGCACTGCGCAGCAGAGCCATGTCGTTTGCATCCCACTCGAATATAGATCAGGTGCACTACGCGTACCCTACTGGGTTTGTGAATGCACTCCGCATGCTGCCCCCTGCTGGGAACCCTGAGAAGTAGATTTCCCATTGACTTACTGTGAAGAAGTAAAAGTGATCTTGTTTAATTAACTTTAAAATCAAAACTAGTGCTGTGTTCATGTGTAAAACCATACTACTTTACGGAGCTTTATACGAGGTATCTATTGATATATATTTTATTGGTATTTAGTTGTAGAAAATAGCCAAATTTAAATGTTTAACGGCATTTTCAGTCAATTTCTCGACGAAATCCCCCCAAAGTGGGCGGATTTTTCGGTTTGAGTTCGGTTTTTCGGTTTGGTCCGCCCACAATTTGGGCGGATTTTCTACAGTTTGGGTGACAAATTGACTGAAAATGCCGTTAAACATTTAAATTTGGCTATTTTCTACAACTAAATACCAATAAAATATATATCAATAGATACCTCGTTTAAAGCTCCGTAAAGTAGTATGGTTTTACACATGAACACAGCACTAGTTTTGATTTTAAAGTTAATTAAACAAGATCACTTTTACTTCTTCACAGTAAGTCAATGGGAAATCTACTTCTCAGGGGTCCCAGCAGGGGGCAGCATGCGGAGTGCATTCACAAACCCAGTAGGGTACGCGTAGTGCACCTGATCTATTGCTGTCGATACCTTGGCCATGAATGTTCCATAGAGTGGATGAGACTCGTTGGTACATGCTTTTGAAAGTCTGCGCATAAAATGCCAGCTATCTAACCTGACAAGCAATTTATCCCATCGGTAGAAAAGCCTTTGGTTTTTCGAATCTTCGTCCTTTTGCAGCAATCGCGGTCTGTATAGAGTACGAGTGGGTGTGGCTGACCTGCTTTCAAGAAGCGATCCATTAAACCCTCCGCCATTTTGCCTAAATTAGAGAGGCTTTCTGAAGTTGTTAGCAATGACAAGAGAATTTCACCCCGTTCGTTGCCTACATTGGTACACCAGGACGCGGAGTTGGCGCATTTGCCTTGCAGTTTTTTGTTAATTTTCTTGGTTGAATCTATTTTTAAGATTGATCCGTATATGGATGTGGCACTTGACTTAAGAATGGGCAGACGAGACCACACGTCACGGACGTACGTTGCGAGGAACCATTTTTGGGTGGGAGGCGATTTCAAAGTCGGTACATTTTCATAGGAGCGAGCAGGCAAATTCATGTCAGACTGAGTCTTCTTATGACGCTTGCAGTCATCTAACATGATGGTTCGCCGCATCCACTCTTCTGAATGTAGTTCCCAAACGTCATTAAACACAGCTGTAGGACTGTTGCCCATCGTTCTCGCTCGCATTAAAGCAACAACGGCCTGATCGCACAAAATTTTCTGGTTAAGACGATTGGGAAGCGCATTTTAATAGCGTCCGGAAGCTGACCAAGTAGCCTTGAGTCGTATGATATAAAAGTTCCCTTACACGACCGACATTTAAGGTACTCCGAGGCGAGATAGTATCGGTTTTTTAAGTCGATGACACTTCTCACTCTGTTGTAAAGACCTTTTGATGTTAACGAAGTCGAGGTTTTGCATACGGGACACTTGAAATCGAAAGACCACATTTTTCTAGGCATCCAAAGGAACAGTCGTCGTTGAAAAAAAGATGCGGCAACCGGAACTGACAAGAAGTTTGGTCCTGGTACACTTGGTGGGTACCACCACATTTGAAGTTTATGGACTAGGACGCTTTTGCTGGCGAACAAGTTTTGTCCGATCCACTGTAAGTCGGTAGGTTCAACAGTATCCTTCCAGCCAACAGGAAGACGAAGAGAATAATCAATCTTGCGTGTTTGGGATTCCTATAGAATGATAAAAGACGATTAAAGACAATATTTCACACGAATGAGACTGTATATAGGCCGGCCTACCGTTGGGCTGGAATTTACATTGCTTGCTGAAACCACGATGTTGGTTTGAATAGTTGATGTAGGTTGTGAACTTGTTTCGACTTTTTTGTTAGTCGATTCGATAGCTTCAGTTCGCGATTCAGATACAGTCGGAGTGATTGAATAAGGTGAGCCACCATTTCGAGCAGTCTAAAATTAAAGAAATGTATATAAAGAAACGTCTCGTGATTATGAAAGAATTATTGAAATTATGAATCAAACGCAATAATCCTATTATAAAATAGATTTCTTACAGTGGTATGATATCCACAATTGCAGAGCACAGGTTTCCCGAATAAGTCCTTTGAAGATGAGCTAGTTTTCCTAGGGCATTTTTCGATTTTTTCTAGCTTTTTGCTCCATTTTGACTGTGCAGGTGGTTTCTGACCTTTCCCAAACTTAAAATGTCCCGCAGCATACTGGTACAATCTTTCATTCCACTCTGCATCTGATTTCCCTTCTTTGGGCATTGTGCTGATTGGACTGTATTGATTTCTCCTAAGAGTATGCCACTATCACCAAAAATTAATAACAAAGTCTTAAATGTTAAACTAAAGAGGTATATACCTAAGGAAGAACGAACAAACAAGTATCTGGCCAAACTGTTGTGTAATTTCAAAGTTTACTGATGGCTACAGATTTTCCAGCCTACGATGAACTAGAATACACAACACAGCAGAATGATGAGCTGATACTTTCAGCAAGACACATGGAACATGGCAGCAAGGACTGAATGAATTATAAAATTCCGTTGTTCCTGTAACACCTTCAAAGTGTAGAGTTAGAAGTGTACAGTTAGGTGTATTTGGCCTCGCTCTGGCATCTGACAGTAGTTTGAGAAACTGAAATCAGAACACATACATTCATCAATATTAACCTGATTCATCAAATATCAGTAAAATACAAGGAAATACCTGTCTGGTTGAGGAATAAATGTTATCATGCCAAAAAATCCAAGTTAAAAACTGTCGGGTCACATGCAAAACCAAGATAAAACTCAGTTGGGCGCTGGAATAAAGTTTTGCGGCCTACGATATTGAAAGAGGCCCGGTACGAAATTTGATGAAAAGATGCGAAGGTGATTGAATTGGAAATTTCAAGATAAAATATTGAAAATAAAACTTTAAGCGTTCAAAACTTCAGAGCAATAATAAACAATAACAGCACAGAATAATGCAGACGACAACAAACAAACGTCACGTCTAAAATAAAAGACAACGATTGCGCGCCTTCCCCCTTTTCCCCTCTTTCTTTCCCCTTTCCCCCTCTTTTTCCCCCTTTTCCCCCCGGGACAGAGAAGATTACGCCCCAGCTTTTGCGCAGGGGCCATGCTAATCTTCTCTGTATCGTTCCAATTTTAGTATATGTATTCCGTATGGAATACATTGAACTGTAGTCCAGTCAACGATCTTGTAGTATGTCGTTTTGTCCTTCTACTGCAGTTGCCGGATTAAGCCAAACTAAGGAAACATGTCTTTCAAATGGATTTTCGTGTGTAATTCAATGTCAAAATCTTCATGAACTCTGCCTCTGTAAACGGAAGCATTATAAGCTCTCTGTTTCTCGACCAAAATGACGGAGAAGTAAATTAGACACTGTCGGAATGTCCAGTTCATTGAAGCTTACAGTACCCACCATAGGTATTGGCTAGCTTCAATCCAAATTTCATTGTTTTAACCCGCGCAAAATAGGCCCTATGGTGTCTGGCGCGGACATTTTTTTAAATACTAATTTTCATCGAAGTGCCCATACAAACCCTACTCCAAACCACGCCAAAATAAACAAAGGCTGAAAACCTCATGTCTATTGATTATGATATAAAACCCTTCAATAATTACCCAATTAAAAATCAGAACGATTAAGTCCGGCCCTTTTTCTTTGTAATAAAAACCAACGTGATTTTTCTACGATCAAAATTAGTATTTAGAAAAATCTTTCGCTGGAAGGCCTATCTCGCGCGGATTAAAACACTGAAATTTGGATTGGGTGAGCCAATACCTATGGTGGGTACTGTTGTTTGTAGTTAAGCAGCCGAGGATTCTATCATGCCTTATAGCTAGTTGGTTCGTATTATGGGTTTGGAGGCGTTCTTGTTCAAAAATACATCAAATTCTTTCAAAACTGTGAAATTTTAAGAATTTAAGATTTTGATAAAACTAATATTAAAATTACTGAATCTTTCAAGGGGAAGTTAAACATACAAAATTACAAAAAACTATTCATCGCTCATACAGTCGACTAAGTTTCATTGAAGTCGTCGTGAGAGACATCCCTTTGAAGTACTTGGATTTCTGGCGCCATAATGTAAAAATGCGGTTCTGTAAAGAAAAGATTCCAAACGCTGCGCAGATGGTAGGATTCGAACCTACGCTCCCAGAGGGAAACTGATTTCTAGTCAGTCGCCTTAACCACTCGGCCACATCTCCTTAATAGACTTTAAGAATATCACAAAAAAATTTAACGGTAGACGAATGCAAAACGATAACATGCAAAGTGCCATGAACGAGTGTCAGAAGAGGGATTTTTTTTTTTTTTTTTTTAATTAAAATCTTTTATTCAGTTTTGTCCCCGGTTCAATATACAAATTGCATAGTTACAGAGAAAACAATAATAACAAAAAGGGAAAACAATGGTACAAAAGGAAAACAGAACAAAACAAAAGTAAACAAAATGGCAAAAATGACAAAAATAAAACAATTCATATTGGGGTTGGGTTTTAGGGTTGACAAGGTCAAAGTATTGAAGCCCATAGGCTCTCTATTTCAGTGGTAGACGGTGTTCTTCCTTCCCTTCTCTCCTTCCACGTTGCGTAGATGTAGGCAGCCACGAGCGCGAAGGAGGTTCTTGGATTCCGAACAGGCCCAAGTTGTCCTCTGATGAAATCCATAGGTATGGTGCTGCAGCCGTGGGTTCTGAGGGTCCTCTCCAACCAAAGGGTAGAAATTTCCCGACTAGGACAGTGTAGCATAATGTGCTCATCGGACTCGGGTTCTTGGTTGCAGAAACAGCAGGTTGGGTCTGTGGTGCTGTCAATCCGATGATCTCTTGCCCTAGTCGGTAGTAGTCGTTGATTGAAGAGGAACATGGTTTCCTTGATTTTGGTGTTCTTCAAGGCTGCAGTATTCCTCCATATGGATTTCCAATCCAAATGAGGGTAGAGGAGCTCGGTTTTCCCAGGACCTGTTACTTTGGAAATCCAAGTGGCGTAGATGTTCCTGTGCACCATTCGGCTGTTTGGAGAGATGATTCCCTCTTCAAGGAGTTGTTTGATCTGGTGCACAGGCTCCTCCAGGTAGAAGGGACGCTCGATGACTGCTACTGGGGTGTTGTTTCCCTTGTAGATATTTGGGAGGTGCTTCCGGAGAGAAAAGGCCATCCAATATCGTAGAAGAGAGCTTTCTGGGCTTTCAGGTTCGGTAAGGGCATTAAACAAAGGACGAAGGAATAAGGCTTTGTAAAATAGACTGGGTTCAGTAAGGGAAAGGCCACCTTCAGGGATTTTTCTAAATACTACACATCGTTGGGGTTTTTCAATTTTTCCTAGCCAAATAAATCTTACAATTGCACTTAAAATTTTGGGACATAAATTTGCAGGACATGGAAGAATTTGAGCAATATATATGGTCCTAGAGAGCACTTTCGCCTTCAAATAGTTCACTTTCTGATAGATAGTGAACTGACGAGATGCATTTTCCCTAAGCTGACCAATTAAGTGGCCATATGCTGTGTCCCACAATCTCGACATCGTTTCTTGAATGGAAGGTGAGAACTTGATACCAAGGAGGGACAAGGTAGGAACGGATTCAAGCCAAGCAAGTGGCCAGCGACTTCTACTCCTCCAGCTTCCCAACCCAAGAGCTTTTGTCTTCTGTTTATTCATCCTTGCCTTGGTCCAATTGCAGAATTGGTCAAGGACCTCTCCTGCATTAATGATATCGCTATCTGATGAAACAAAAATAGCGACATCATCAACCATGGCTCTGACAGTGACTTTGGTACCAAATAAATTGATACCATTGAGGACAGTGGAAAGACGAGTAAGCAATGGTTCAATATAGATAACAAAGAGGTGCATGGATAGTGGACATCCCTGGCGAACCGAATGAAAATCTGAAATTGTTCCGGCTACCTCAGTTCCATTGAGGATTGACATCTGCGTGACTGAGTACATAGTTCTCAGCCACTTAATGAAGGGAATCGGATATCCCATCACTTCCATAATTTTCCATAACACCTCTCTGTTTACCAGGTCGTAAGCTTTTTCTAAGTCAACCCCTATAATGCCTGCTTTCATTCCACCAGAGGAGAAGGAGTGTTGCTCTGGCTTTGACCGATCATCTACATATTGAATGACATCTCTGTACAGGCAGAGATTGTCAGTCAGTAAACGACCGGGAACTCCACCTTTCTGGTAATTTCCTATGGTGTCGTGGAGAGAACGTTTGAGTCTGTTTGAGAGTACCGATGCCATGAGCTTATAATCTGTGTTCAAAAGTTATATTGGACGAAATCCAGATACCCCACAAGGACCATTTGACTTTGGAACCAGACGAATTGCGGCTCGCCCTTGTGATTGAGAAATTGAGTCCCTTTCCAGTACATGCAAAAACATGTCCAGGAAGTGGGGGGCGATCAAATCCCAGAAGCAAATATAAAACTCAATTGGGATACCATCCATGCCGGGAGATTTGTTTCTCTTAGTAGCTAGCAGTGCTGTTTTAATTTCTATAGGAGTGATTGGTGTTACAAGGGAATCCAGGTTCTTACAACGATTTTTAATCCCATCTAGAAAAGCCGTTTCAAATGTACTATCAGGAGGAGGCCTATCCTTAAATATCTTTGAGAAATGTTCAACAATTGTCCTATTTACTTCATCCTTGTGTGAGATTTCCTCTCCACTAGAGGAAATTAAAGTGTCAATTGTGCTATTGCGAGAGTTCTCTCGAGTTTTCTTCACATGAAACACAGTTGCATCCTCAGCATCAGAACCCTCAAATGAACGTGATCTTACACCGAAACCTTGGAGAAGACTCTCCTCCCAGGACTTCGAGGAAGACCTCAACTCCTTGAAAGCAATCCAATCCAAAGGTTCAGTGTTTACAATTTCCTGGATGCATGTTTGGTAAAACAATTTTGTGTTTCTAATCAGATTTGCTCGATCCTTGCAGTAACTTATCGCTACTCTTTTGACACCGGGCTTAAAAATTTTCTCCCACCAAATTGCACAATCTGTCTCACGAAGAGGATGATGTAATGAACGGTCAATAAATGACTTAATCCTATTTTGAAATACCTCCTCCGATAATACAGAAGTATTTAGTTTCCACATATTAGTTTTGTTGAAACGGCTTCTTGTTACAGTGCCACTAATAAGAATTGTGCATTCTAAAGAGTGGTGATCACTAATGGAAAGATGCCTAAGTTCAATGTTTGCAATGTGCTCAGAATTAGTTCTACTAGTGTATATACGATCTATTCTACAAGAACCTTTTGAGTGGTGGAAAGAATGTCCCAGATCCCTAGGTCTTAATTTCTTCCACATGTCAACAAACGTTGTGATGGCATAAGCAGGCAGTGTTTTTCGAAGGAAGGAATTTCGCTCTTGTATTGCAATAGTGCCTGAAGGTGCATAGATGTTGATAAAAGTAAATTCTCCTACATCAATGGAAATCAGCCTTCCATCAGGATCTAGGAGTTCACGTGTGAAGTGAATTCCCTTCCTGATAAGAACTGCTGTCCCAAGCCTTTTCGGCCCAATATTACTCAAAATGTTGTAGTGGGTTCCAAGGACTGAACATTCATGGAATGTCACTTCCTGGAGTCCCACTAGATTCCTCGAACCCTCGACCAGAAGACTGGACTGCGACCTGAACGCAGCGCCTTGGACCGCTCGGCCATCCTGACTGCAGATTCAAAGATAATAAAATCCGATAAACTCAATCTTTCAAATTCAAAACGGTATTATATAAATCTTTCATCAAGATTCCATGATGAGTAATGACTTAACGATGCCTCCTATGAGAATTGAACTCATGACCCCTAGTTACCTTTATTCCTACAAGACTAGTGCTCTGCCACTGAGCTAAGGAGGCTTTAATCGTTGATTCCAAAGTCTCCAAATAGTAACTATGTAAAGTTCCAAAGAAAATTGTATTCTTCACACAAAAAATGTGGAACGCTTCACGATTTTGCGTGTCATCCTTGCGCAGGGGCCATGCTAATCTTCTCTGTATCGTTCCAATTTTAGTATATGTATTCCGTATGGAATACATTGAACTGTAGTCCAGTCAACGATCTTTTAGTATGTCGTTTTGTCCTTCTACTGCAGTTGCCGGATTAAGCCAAATTAAGGAAACATGTCTTTCAAATGGATTTTCGTGTGTAATTCAATGTCAAAATCTTCATGAACTCTGCCTCTGTAAACGGAAGCATTAGAAGCTCTCTGTTTCTCGACCAAAATGACGGAGAAGTAAATTAGACACTGTCGGAATGTCCAGTTCATTGAAGCTTACAGTACCCACCATAGGTATTGGCTAGCTTCAATCCAAATTTCATTGTTTTAACCCGCGCAAAATAGGCCCTATGGTGTCTGGCGCGGACATTTTTTTAAATACTAATTTTCATCGAAGTGCCCATACAAACCCTACTCCAAACCACGCCAAAATAAACAAAGGCTGAAAGCCTCATGTCTATTGATTATGATATAAAACCCTTCAATAATTACCCAATTAAAAATCAGAACGATTAAGTCCGGCCCTTTTTCTTTGTAATAAAAACCAACGTGATTTTTCTACGATCAAAATTAGTATTTAGAAAAATCTTTCGCTGGAAGGCCTATCTCGCGCGGATTAAAACACTGAAATTTGGATTGGGTGAGCCAATACCTATGGTGGGTACTGTTGTTTGTAGTTAAGCAGCCGAGGATTCTATAATGCTTATAGCTAGTTGGTTCGTAGTATGGGTTTGGAGGCGTTCTTGTTCAAAAATACATAAAATTCTTTCAAAACTGTGAAATTTTAAGAATTTAAGATTTTGATAAAACTAATATTAAAATTACTGAATCTTTCAAGGGGAAGTTAAACATACAAAATTACAAAAAACTATTCATCGCTCATACAGTCGACTAAGTTTCATTGAAGTCGTCGTGAGAGACATCCCTTTGAAGTACTTGGATTTCTGGCGCCATAATGTAAAAATGCGGTTCTGTAAAGAAAAGATTCCAAACGCTGCGCAGATGGTGGGATTCGAACCTACGCTCCCAGAGGGAAACTGATTTCTAGTCAGTCGCCCTAACCACTCGGCCACATCTGCTTAATTGACTTTAAGAATATCACAAAAAAGTTTAACGGTAGACGAATGCAAAACGATAACATGAAAAATGCCATGAACGAGTGTCAGAAGAGGAAATTCGACCCTCGCCCAGAAGACTGGACTGCGACCTGAACGCAGCGCCTTGGACCGCTCGGCCATCCTGACTGCAGATTCAATGATAATAAAATCCGATAAAGTCAATCTTTCAAATTCAAAACGGTTTTATATAAATCTTTCATCAAGATTCCATGATGAGTAATGACTTAACGATTCCTCCTATGAGAATTGAACTCATGACCCCTAGTTACCTTTATTCCTACAAGACTAGTGCTCTGCCACTGAGCTAAAGAGGCTTTAATCGTTGATTCCAAAGTCTCCAAATAGTAACTATGTAAAGTTCCAAAGAAAATTGTATTCTTCACACAAAAAATGTGGAACGCTTCACGATTTTGCGTGTCATCCTTGCGCAGGGGCCATGCTAATCTTCTCTGTATCGTTCCAATTTTAGTATATGTATTCCGTATGGAATACATTGAACTGTAGTCCAGTCAACGATCTTGTAGTATGTCGTTTTGTCCTTCTATACTGCAGTTGCCGGATTAAGCCAAATTAAGGAAACATGTCTTTCAAATGGATTTTCGTGTGTAATTCAATGTCAAAATCTTCATGAACTCTGCCTCTGTAAACGGAAGCATTAGAAGCTCTCTGTTTCTCGACCAAAATGACGGAGAAGTAAATTAGACACTGTCGGAATGTCCAGTTCATTGAAGCTTACAGTACCCACCATAGGTATTGGCTAGCTACAATCCAAATTTCATTGTTTTAACCCGCGCAAAATAGGCCCTATGGTGTCTGGCGCGGACATTTTTTTAAATACTAATTTTCATCGAAGTGCCCATACAAACCCTACTCCAAACCACGCCAAAATAAACAAAGACCTCATGTCTATTGATTATCATATAAAACCCTTCAATAATTACCCAATTAAAAATCAGAACGATTAAGTCCGGCCCTTTTTCTTTGTAATAAAAACCAACGTGATTTTTCTACGATCAAAATTAGTATTTAGAAAAATCTTTTGCTGGAAGGCCTATCTCGCGCGGATTAAAACACTGAAATTTGGATTGGGTGAGCTAATACCTATGGTGGGTACTGTTGTTTGTAGTTAAGCAGCCGAGGATTCTATCATGCCTTATAGCTAGTTGGTTCGTATTATGGGTTTGGAGGCGTTCTTGTTCAAAAATACATCAAATTCTTTCAAAACTGTGAAATTTTAAGAATTTAAGTTTTTGATAAAACTAATATTAAAATTACTGAATCTTTCAAGGGGAAGTTAAACATACAAAATTACAAAAAACTATTCATCGCTCATACAGTCGACTAAGTTTCATTGAAGTCGTCGTGAGAGACATCCCTTTGAAGTACTTGGATTTCTGGCGCCATAATGTAAAAATGCGGTTCTGTAAAGAAAAGATTCCAAACGCTACGCAGATGGTAGGATTCGAACCTACGCTCCCAGAGGGAAACTGACTTCTAGTCAGTCGCCTTAACCACTCGGCCACATCTGCTTATTTGACTTTAAGAATATCACAAAAAAATTTAACGGTAGACGAATGCAAAACGATAACATGAAAAGTGCCATGAACGAGTGTCAGAAGAGGGATTCGAACCCTCGCCCAGAAGACTGGACTGCGACCTGAACGCAGCGCCTTGGACCGCTCGGCCATCCTGACTGCAGATTCAAAGATAATAAAATCCGATAAACTCAATCTTTCAAATTCAAAACGGTTTTATATAAATCTTTCTTCAAGATTCCATGATGAGTAATGACTTAACGATGCCTCCTATGAGAATTGAACTCATGACCCCTAGTTACCTTTATTCCTACAAGACTAGTGCTCTGCCACTGTGCTAAAGAGGCTTTAATCGTTGATTCCAAAGTCTCCAAATAGTAACTATGTAAAGTTCCAAAGAAAATTGTATTCTTCACACAAAAAATGTGGAACGCTTCACGATTTTGCGTGTCATCCTTGCGCTTCGCGGTGCCGTTGCCTCTCTGTAAATTTGAAACAATTGAAACAATTGAAACAATTGAAACAATTGAAACAATTGAAACAAAATTGAAACAATTGAAACAATTTGAAACAAAATTGAAACAAATTGAAACAGCTTGTTCCGTTTGCCGCTTGGGTGCTACTCGTAATGTTGTTTTTTGTAAAAAATTGACTGAAATCGGCATTTTATCACCCTACTTCTGTCATCCAGTTTGTATTAAATTAAATTCTCTTTCAATCGAGGTAATTATGACTGATTTTTATATAGTTTTCGCCGAGATAATGTAACGATCGAAACTCTATGCCTTCTGTCAGTTCAGTTTGATTTAGTTCGTGTCGTCTGACGTTGTTCGCTCTCTATTTGGACTGTCAACCAGGAAAGAAATTGTCCTATTAGTTTTTCTAGCTATTTGTTTCATTGAGATTCGAGATTTTATTAAGGATTGAAGCCGAATGAAGTCAGGTTTAATTCCCATATTAGGTGAAACCCAAGCAATTTTGTTCTCTCTCTCTGAGCTTCCTTCTGTGTTCAGAACAATTAAGGTATAACATTTATAACTGTGTTGTATATTCTTTACTCATCAAGTGTACATTCTATTAGGACCATGGTTATCTGCATGTTCATTGATTGCTGACAAAAGTTTATTTCTGTATCGGTGATCAGTCAACAAATGTGACATAACAACCAGCAAAATTATCTTACGCTGCTGCTATAATGTAAACTTCAACTTTCCAGTCACAAGACTTGTCACTACCAAACAGATAGAAGTGTACACAAACAGCAGCGCAAGACAATTTTGCTGGATATGAAAGACTATTTTGTTCGCTTTGTCTGTGTGTTGTGTTCAGAGAGATTACATATACTATTACATTGACACGACATATCCATGATATTACATATCCTACCTATATGTAATGGACGCTACTAATCTTTTCTCATAAAGCAAAAAAAAAAATAAACAAATGTGGATGAATATATGTGTGTCTTAATTAATATATATTTAAGATTTTAAGATTCTTAAACTTTCTTTTTAATTCTTATTTCGGCCAGCCATTGTTCTTTAGAGAGAGGATGGTTCAATGGACAGTATCGGCTTCCGCGGAACTGGGTGTGGCCTTCACTAGATGTAGCTTTCCCACAGTTCCTACACGAATATTGTTTACGTACTTTCTTTACTTCGCTATGCTCTCCACTTTTTTTTCGCCATTCAGTAGTTCGCGACTGTGCCAGGTTTGCGGACGATGGACTCTCAGAATCAACTTCAAATAAAAAAAAATAATAATCTGTGAGTTTTGAGTTAGAATGTAGTTGACGCTTTTTAGCGTCAAGCCAGAATTTATTTTACCTTGTTCTTTGTTAGCACTGGCTGATGCAACTGTAGCAGCTTTTCTTTTTCGCCAATCAGTAGTTTTTGATATAGCGGAAACAGACTTTTCATTTTCGAGTGGTTGCTCTGCATCATCGGTGGGTTCATAGTCGTGTACACTAGCACTAATAGAGACTGGAACTACTTTGTCCGTCCGCTTTCTAACGGATGCTTGTCCCGTTCTATCAACTGGCTCAACGAGCACAAGTGGGTTGACTTCTTTGGTTGAATAAGAGGGCTGTTCTTTTGCTGGTGGCAAGGGAGCCGTAGAACACAGCTCAGGTGATGGTAGTTTATTTCCCTGTAGAAGAAGTCTGATTTCCCCGATCCTTGCCTGGTTTGTGTACCTTTTAACAAATTTTAAATAAGAACTTTCAGTTTATATTAGAGAATAAGTGGTCCAATTACCATAAAGAAAGTGTTGTCTCGTTTATAGGAAACAAGGCTAATCCAGTTCGCCCAATAATAGAGGGATTCAGCATAATTCGATTACGGATCTCGTTGTATTTTTGTATAATCAGACAATACCGAGAAACGTACGGATCCTTTGCAGCAGACGTTATCTTGTTGAACAATCGGATGCAGATAGCTTCAACAACTCTGCTTTTAGATGGTGGCAGAGAAGGCGAACCTCCAGAAACAAAACATCGTTTCATGGCTTCTTGGCCGACGTGGCCACCACTATTTTTGGATTTGCCGAATCGTCCGCGTGCTGGCTGGATTGTGCGGGAATAACGAAGAGGATCCTTATCAAACTGAGACAGCTGATCATAATGCTGGATGACGTTTTCGACCTGCTCATTTGAGATGGACAAACCTTCTAGTTGTAGAAGATTCTCCGCTAGTCGGTCCACCTTATCCCAGCCTTCAATAGATCTCGAGTCAACCGCACATTTGTCTCCTTCGTCGACATTTTTTTCAGATGAGACAGCGTCAGATGATTCATTTGGGCCTGTCATCGTGCTACAGGCCAATTTAAGTTCTGGGTCGAATTCTTTTTCGTGACTGGAGGGTTTTTCTGGATAAATATCCTCTTGAACATCCATGCCTTCTTCAATTTCTTTATCTATATCGATAACTTCAGCTATAGCGCCGGTTTCATTATAGAGATATTCTACTCCAAAAAGCTCTCCTGTGTAATTGGCCGGCGGCTGAAAATTTCGATCAATAGGCTGCCCCAAAACACTAGTGCTAAGGCTATTAAGCCTGTCTTTTAGCTTTACGTCAAACGATCGTAGCTTGGACACTGAATCAGAGAGAGCCGCTGACGATCTTGCTGCATTCCAGCGACAAATTCCATCAAAAAGGAAACCCTGGAAATGCATATCGTTGGAAGCAGTTCCTATAAAGGTTACAATCATTCGAGTTATTCAGTATGTGAAAATTAAGAGTTTGTTTTACCTGGAATGAACTGTTTTATGTGGTTATGAAAGCTTTCAAGGGAAGTGAAACCTCTGCCACAGCGGTAAACCGGAAGCGAAATGTTGGCCTTCATGATTTCTCCTGTTTTTGTGTAGAGAGTAACACCGTCCGGATCTTGCAAGCAAGATATATGCTTTTTTTCAGTGTTCAGTATTTCAATAGCATCGTCGC
Source organism: Daphnia galeata (assembly GCA_030770115.1). Lineage (NCBI taxonomy): Eukaryota > Metazoa > Arthropoda > Branchiopoda > Diplostraca > Daphniidae > Daphnia > Daphnia galeata. The sequence goes on from CM061118.1 coordinate 3,448,635, forward strand.
AGAGCAACGGCACTCCAAGAGTGTCTGTGGCGTCCATAAATGATAAAAAGAGGTTCTCCAGTAAGATAGTTGTGTTTTGAACTCCTCTAGTTTTTCTTCGGCAGTGTCGAGCGAGCTCTGCTTTTGTTATGGCTTTGCCGACTGCGTCGCCGGAAGGATTTCTTACTCCGGCTAACTGGAGCTCATTCTTTTTCGCACTGCGCAGCAGAGCCATGTCGTTTGCATCCCACTCGAATATAGATCAGGTGCACTACGCGTACCCTACTGGGTTTGTGAATGCACTCCGCATGCTGCCCCCTGCTGGGACCCCTGAGAAGTAGATTTCCCATTGACTTACTGTGAAGAAGTAAAAGTGATCTTGTTTAATTAACTTTAAAATCAAAACTAGTGCTGTGTTCATGTGTAAAACCATACTACTTTACGGAGCTTTATACGAGGTATCTATTGATATATATTTTATTGGTATTTAGTTGTAGAAAATAGCCAAATTTAAATGTTTAACGGCATTTTCAGTCAATTTCTCGACGAAATCCCCCAAAGTGGGCGGATTTTTCGGTTTGAGTTCGGTTTTTCGGTTTGGTCCGCCCACAATTTGGGCGGATTTTCTACAGTTTGGGTGACAAATTGACTGAAAATGCCGTTAAACATTTAAATTTGGCTATTTTCTACAACTAAATACCAATAAAATATATATCAATAGATACCTCGTTTAAAGCTCCGTAAAGTAGTATGGTTTTACACATGAACACAGCACTAGTTTTGATTTTAAAGTTAATTAAACAAGATCACTTTTACTTCTTCACAGTAAGTCAATGGGAAATCTACTTCTCAGGGGTCCCAGCAGGGGGCAGCATGCGGAGTGCATTCACAAACCCAGTAGGGTACGCGTAGTGCACCTGATCTATTGCTGTCGATACCTTGGCCATGAATGTTCCATAGAGTGGATGAGACTCGTTGGTACATGCTTTTGAAAGTCTGCGCATAAAATGCCAGCTATCTAACCTGACAAGCAATTTATCCCATCGGTAGAAAAGCCTTTGGTTTTTTCGAATCTTCGTCCTTTTGCAGCAATCGCGGTCTGTATAGAGTACGAGTGGGTGTGGCTGACCTGCTTTCAAGAAGCGATCCATTAAACCCTCCGCCATTTTGCCTAAATTAGAGAGGCTTTCTGAAGTTGTTAGCAATGACAAGAGAATTTCACCCCGTTCGTTGCCTACATTGGTACACCAGGACGCGGAGTTGGCGCATTTGCCTTGCAGTTTTTTGGTAATTTTCTTCGTTGAATCTATTTTTAAGATTGATCCGTATATGGATGTGGCACTTGACTTAAGAATGGGCAGACGAGACCACACGTCACGGACGTACGTTGCGACGTACGTTGCGACGTACGTTGCGAGGAACCATTTTTGGGTGTGAGGCGATTTCAAAGTCGTTACATTTTCATAGGAGCGAGCAGGCAAATTCATGTCAGACTGAGTCTTCTTATGACGCTTGCAGTCATCTAAATACATGATGGTTCGCCGCATCCACTCTTCTGAATGTAGTTCCCAAACGTCATTAAACACAGCTGTAGGACTGTTGCCCATCGTTCTCGCTCGCATTAAAGCAACAACGGCCTGATCGCACAAAATTTTCTGGTTAAGACGATTGGGAAGCGCATTTTAATAGCGTCCGGAAGCTGACCAAGTAGCCTTGAGTCGTATGATATAAAAGTTCCCTTACACGACCGACATTTAAGGTACTCCGAGGCGAGATAGTATCGGTTTTTTAAGTCGATGACACTTCTCACTCTGTTGTAAAGACCTTTTGATGTTAACGAAGTCGAGGTTTTGCATACGGGACACTTGAAATCGAAAGACCACATTTTTCTAGGCATCCAAAGGAACAGTCGTCGTTGAAAAAAAGATGCGGCAACCGGAACTGACAAAAAGTTTGGTCCTGGTACACTTGGTGGGTACCACCACATTTGAAGTTTATGGACTAGGACGCTTTTGCTGGCGAACAAGTTTTGTCCGATCCACTGTAAGTCGGTAGGTTCAACAGTATCCTTCCAGCCAACAGGAAGACGAAGAGAATAATCAATCTTGCGTGTTTGGGATTCCTATAGAATGATAAAAGACGATTAAAGACAATATTTCACACGAATGAGACTGTATATAGGCCGGCCTACCGTTGGGCTGGAATTTACATTGCTTGCTGAAACCACGACGTTGGTTTGAATAGTTGATGTAGGTTGTGAACTTGTTTCGACTTTTTTGTTAGTCGATTCGATAGCTTCAGTTCGCGATTCAGATACAGTCGGAGTGATTGAATAAGGTGAGCCACCATTTCGAGCAGTCTAAAATTAAAGAAATGTATATAAAGAAACGTCTCGTGATTATGAAAGAATTATTGAAATTATGAATCAAACGCAATAATCCTATTATAAAATAGATTTCTTACAGTGGTATGATATCCACAATTGCAGAGCACAGGTTTCCCGAATAAGTCCTTTGAAGATGAGCTAGTTTTCCTAGGGCATTTTTCGATTTTTTCTAGCTTTTTGCTCCATTTTGACTGTGCAGGTGGTTTCTGACCTTTCCCAAACTTAAAATGTCCCGCAGCATACTGGTACAATCTTTCATTCCACTCTGCATCTGATTTCCCTTCTTTGGGCATTGTGCTGATTGGACTGTATTGATTTCTCCTAAGAGTATGCCACTATCACCAAAAATTAATAACAAAGTCTTAAATGTTAAACTAAAGAGGTATATACCTAAGGAAGAACGAACAAACAAGTATCTGGCCAAACTGTTGTGTAATTTCAAAGTTTACTGATGGCTACAGATTTTCCAGCCTACGATGAACTAGAATACACAACACAGCAGAATGATGAGCTGATACTTTCAGCAAGACACATGGAACATGGCAGCAAGGACTGAATGAATTATAAAATTCCGTTGTTCCTGTAACACCTTCAAAGTGTAGAGTTAGAAGTGTACAGTTAGGTGTATTTGGCCTCGCTCTGGCATCTGACAGTAGTTTGAGAAACTGAAATCAGAACACATACATTCATCAATATTAACCTGATTCATCAAATATCAGTAAAATACAAGGAAATACCTGTCTGGTTGAGGAATAAATGTTATCATGCCAAAAAATCCAAGTTAAAAACTGTCGGGTCACATGCAAAACCAAGATAAAACTCAGTTGGGCGCTGGAATAAAGTTTTGCGGCCTACGATATTGAAAGAGGCCCGGTACGAAATTTGATGAAAAGATGCGAAGGTGATTGAATTGGAAATTTCAAGATAAAATATTGAAAATAAAACTTTAAGCGTTCAAAACTTCAGAGCAATAATAAACAATAACAGCACAGAATAATGCAGACGACAACAAACAAACGTCACGTCTAAAATAAAAGACAACGATTGCGCGCCTTCCCCCTTTTCCCCCCTTTCTTTCCCCTTCCCCCCTCTTTTTCCCCCTTTTCCCCCCGGGACAGAGAAGATTACGCCCCAGCTTTTGCGCAGGGGCCATGCTAATCTTCTCTGTATCGTTCCAATTTTAGTATATGTATTCCGTATGGAATACATTGAACTGTAGTCCAGTCAACGATCTTGTAGTATGTCGTTTTGTCCTTCTACTGCAGTTGCCGGATTAAGCCAAACTAAGGAAACATGTCTTTCAAATGGATTTTCGTGTGTAATTCAATGTCAAAATCTTCATGAACTCTGCTTCTGTAAACGGAAGCATTAGAAGCTCTCTGTTTCTCGACCAAAATGACGGAGAAGTAAATTAGACACTGTCGGAATGTCCAGTTCATTGAAGCTTACAGTACCCACCATAGGTATTGGCTAGCTTCAATCCAAATTTCATTGTTTTAACCCGCGCAAAATAGGCCCTATGGTGTCTGGCGCGGACATTTTTTTAAATACTAATTTTCATCGAAGTGCCCATACAAACCCTACTCCAAACCACGCCAAAATAAACAAAGGCTGAAAACCTCATGTCTATTGATTATGATATAAAACCCTTCAATAATTACCCAATTAAAAATCAGAACGATTAAGTCCGGCCCTTTTTCTTTGTAATAAAAACCAACGTGATTTTTCTACGATCAAAATTAGTATTTAGAAAAATCTTTCGCTGGAAGGCCTATCTCGCGCGGATTAAAACACTGAAATTTGGATTGGGTGAGCCAATACCTATGGTGGGTACTGTTGTTTGTAGTTAAGCAGCCGAGGATTCTATCATGCCTTATAGCTAGTTGGTTCGTATTATGGGTTTGGAGGCATTCTTGTTCAAAAATACATCAAATTCTTTCAAAACTGTGAAATTTTAAGAATTTAAGTTTTTGATAAAACTAATATTAAAATTACTGAATCTTTCAAGGGGAAGTTAAACATACAAAATTACAAAAAACTATTCATCGCTCATACAGTCGACTAAGTTTCATTGAAGTCGTCGTGAGAGACATCCCTTTGAAGTACTTGGATTTCTGGCGCCATAATGTAAAAATGCGGTTCTGTAAAGAAAAGATTCCAAACGCTGCGCAGATGGTGGGATTCGAACCTACGCTCCCAGAGGGAAACTGATTTCTAGTCAGTCGCCTTAACCACTCGGCCACATCTGCTTAATAGACTTTAAGAATATCACAAAAAAATTTAACGGTAGACGAATGCAAAACGATAACATGCAAAGTGCCATGAACGAGTGTCAGAAGAGGGATTCGAACCCTCGCCCAGAAGACTGGACTGCGACCTGAACGCAGCGCCTTGGACCGCTCGGCCATCCTGACTGCAGATTCAAAGATAATAAAATCCGATACAGTCAATCTTTCAAATTCAAAACGGTTTTATATAAATCTTTCATCAAGATTCCATGATGAGTAATGACTTAACGATGCCTCCTATGAGAATTGAACTCATGACCCCTAGTTACCTTTATTCCTACAAGACTAGTGCTCTGCCACTGAGCTAAAGAGGCTTTAATCGTTGATTCCAAAGTCTCCAAATAGTAACTATGTAAAGTTCCAAAGAAAATTGTATTCTTCACACAAAAAATGTGGAACGCTTCACGATTTTGCGTGTCATCCTTGCGCAGGGGCCATGCTAATCTTCTCTGTATCGTTCCAATTTTAGTATATGTATTCCGTATGGAATACATTGAACTGTAGTCCAGTCAACGATCTTGTAGTATGTCGTTTTGTCCTTCTACTGCAGTTGCCGGATTAAGCCAAATTAAGGAAACATGTCTTTCAAATGGATTTTCGTGTGTAATTCAATGTCAAAATCTTCATGAACTCTGCCTCTGTAAACGGAAGCATTAGAAGCTCTCTGTTTCTCGACCAAAATGACGGAGAAGTAAATTAGACACTGTCGGAATGTCCAGTTCATTGAAGCTTACAGTACCCACCATAGGTATTGGCTAGCTTCAATCCAAATTTCATTGTTTTAACCCGCGCAAAATAGGCCCTATGGTGTCTGGCGCGGACATTTTTTTAAATACTTATTTTCATCGAAGTGCCCATACAAACCCTACTCCAAACCACGCCAAAATAAACAAAGGCTGAAAACCTCATGTCTATTGATTATGATATAAAACCCTTCAATAATTACCCAATTAAAAATCAGAACGATTAAGTCCGGCCCTTTTTCTTTGTAATAAAAACCAACGTGATTTTTCTACGATCAAAATTAGTATTTAGAAAAATCTTTCGCTGGAAGGCCTATCTCGCGCGGATTAAAACACTGAAATTTGGATTGGGTGAGCCAATACCTATGGTGCAAAATAGTTGTTTGTAGTTAAGCAGCCGAGGATTCTATCATGCCTTATAGCTAGTTGGTTCGTATTATGGGTTTGGAGGCGTTCTTGTTCAAAAATACATCAAATTCTTTCAAAACTGTGAAATTTTAAGAATTTAAGATTTTGATAAAACTAATATTAAAATTACTGAATCTTTCAAGGGGAAGTTAAACATACAAAATTACAAAAAACTATTCATCGCTCATACAGTCGACTAAGTTTCATTGAAGTCGTCGTGAGAGACATCCCTTTGAAGTACTTGGATTTCTGGCGCCATAATGTAAAAATGCGGTTCTGTAAAGAAAAGATTCCAAACGCTGCGCAGATGGTAGGATTCGAACCTACGCTCCCAGAGGGAAACTGATTTCTAGTCAGTCGCCTTAACCACTCGGCCACATCTGCTTAATTGACTTTAAGAATATCACAAAAAAATTTAACGGTAGACGAATGCAAAACGATAACATGAAAAGTGCCATGAACGAGTGTCAGAAGAGGGATTCGAACCCTCGCCCAGAAGACTGGACAGCGACCTGAACGCAGCGCCTTGGACCGCTCGGCCATCCTGACTGCAGATTCAAAGATAATAAAATCCGATACAGTCAATCTTTCAAATTCAAAACGGTTTATATAAATCTTTAATCAAGATTCCATGATGAGTAATGACTTAACGATGCCTCCTATGAGAATTGAACTCATGACCCCTAGTTACCTTTATTCCTACAAGACTAGTGCTCTGCCACTGAGCTAAGGAGGCTTTAATCATTGATTCCAAAGTCTCCAAATAGTAACTATGTAAAGTTCCAAAGAAAATTGTATTCTTCACACAAAAAATGTGGAACGCTTCACGATTTTGCGTGTCATCCTTGCGCAGGGGCCATGCTAATCTTCTCTGTATCGTTCCAATTTTAGTATATGTATTCCGTATGGAATACATTGAACTGTAGTCCAGTCAACGATCTTGTAGTATGTCGTTTTGTCCTTCTACTGCAGTTGCCGGATTAAGCCAAATTAAGGAAACATGTCTTTCAAATGGATTTTCGTGTGTAATTCAATGTCAAAATCTTCATGAACTCTGCCTCTGTAAACGGAAGCATTAGAAGCTCTCTGTTTCTCGACCAAAATGACGGAGAAGTAAATTAGACACTGTCGGAATGTCCAGTTCATTGAAGCTTACAGTACCCACCATAGGTATTGGCTAGCTTCAATCCAAATTTCATTGTTTTAACCCGCGCAAAATAGGCCCTATGGTGTCTGGCGCGGACATTTTTTTAAATACTTATTTTCATCGAAGTGCCCATACAAACCCTACTCCAAACCACGCCAAAATAAACAAAGGCTGAAAACCTCATGTCTATTGATTATGATATAAAACCCTTCAATAATTACCCAATTAAAAATCAGAACGATTAAGTCCGGCCCTTTTTCTTTGTAATAAAAACCAACGTGATTTTTCTACGATCAAAATTAGTATTTAGAAAAATCTTTCGCTGGAAGGCCTATCTCGCGCGGATTAAAACACTGAAATTTGGATTGGGTGAGCCAATACCTATGGTGGGTACTGTTGTTTGTAGTTAAGCAGCCGAGGATTCTATAATGCTTATAGCTAGTTGGTTCGTATTATGGGTTTGGAGGCGTTCTTGTTCAAAAATACATAAAATTCTTTCAAAACTGTGAAATTTTAAGAATTTAAGATTTTGATAAAACTAATATTAAAATTACTGAATCTTTCAAGGGGAAGTTAAACATACAAAATTACAAAAAACTATTCATCGCTCATACAGTCGACTAAGTTTCATTGAAGTCGTCGTGAGAGACATCCCTTTGAAGTACTTGGATTTCTGGCGCCATAATGTAAAAATGCGGTTCTGTAAAGAAAAGATTCCAAACGCTGCGCAGATGGTAGGATTCGAACCTACGCTCCCAGAGGGAAACTGATTTCTAGTCAGTCGCCTTAACCACTCGGCCACATCTGCTTAATTGACTTTAAGAATATCACAAAAAAATTTAACGGTAGACGAATGCAAAACGATATCATGCAAAGTGCCATGAACGAGTGTCAGAAGAGGGATTCGAACCCTCGCCCAGAAGACTGGACTGCGACCTGAACGCAGCGCCTTGGACCGCTCGGCCATCCTGACTGCAGATTAAAAGATAATAAAATCCGATAAACTCAATCTTTCAAATTCAAAACGGTTTTATATAAATCTTTCATCAAGATTCCATGATGAGTAATGACTTAACGATGCCTCCTATGAGAATTGAACTCATGACCCCTAGTTACCTTTATTCCTACAAGACTAGTGCTCTGCCACTGTGCTAAAGAGGCTTTAATCGTTGATTCCAAAGTCTCCAAATAGTAACTATGTAAAGTTCCAAAGAAAATTGTATTCTTCACACAAAAAATGTGGAACGCTTCACGATTTTGCGTGTCATCCTTGCGCTTCGCGGTGCCGTTGCCTCTCTGTCAATTTGAAACAATTGAAACAATTGAAACAAAATTGAAACAATTGAAACAATTTGAAACAAAATTGAAACAAATTGAAACAGCTTGTTCCGTTTGCCGCTTGGGTGCTACTCGTAATGTTGTTTTTTGTAAAAAATTGACTGAAATCGGCATTTTATCAACCTACTTCTGTCATCCAGTTTGTATTAAATTAAATTCTCTTTCAATCGAGGTAATTATGACTGATTTTTATATAGTTTTCGCCGAGATAATGTAACGATCGAAACTCTATGCCTTCTGTCAGTTCAGTTTGATTTAGTTCGTGTCGTCTGACGTTGTTCGCTCTCTATTTGGACTGTCAACCAGGAAAGAAATTGTCCTATTAGTTTTTCTAGCTATTTGTTTCATTGAGATTCGAGATTTTATTAAGGATTGAAGCCGAATGAAGTCAGGTTTAATTCCCATATTAGGTGAAACCCAAGCAATTTTGTTCTCTCTCTCTGAGCTTCCTTCTGTGTTCAGAACAATTAAGGTATAACATTTATAACTGTGTTGTATATTCTTTACTCATCAAGTGTACATTCTATTAGGACCATGGTTATCTGCATGTTCATTGATTGCTGACAAAAGTTTATTTCAGTATCGGTGATCAGTCAACAAATGTGACATAACAACCAGCAAAATTATCTTACGCTGCTGCTATAATGTAAACTTCAACTTTCCAGTCACAAGACTTGTCACTACCAAACAGATAGAAGTGTACACAAACAGCAGCGCAAGACAATTTTGCTGGATATGAAAGACTATTTTGTTCGCTTTGTCTGTGTGTTGTGTTCAGAGAGATTACATATACTATTACATTGATACGACATATCCATAATATTACATATCCTACCTATATGTAATGGACGCTACTAATCTTTTCTCATAAAGCAAAAAAAAAAAATAAACAAATGTGGATGAATATATGTGTGTCTTAATTAATATATATTTAAGATTTTAAGATTCTTAAACTTTCTTTTTAATTCTTATTTCGGCCAGCCATTGTTCTTTAGAGAGAGGATGGTTCAATGGACAGTATCGGCTTCCGCGGAACTGGGTGTGGCCTTCACTAGATGTAGCTTTCCCACAGTTCCTACACGAATATTGTTTACGTACTTTCTTTACTTCGCTATGCTCTCCACTTTTTTTTCGCCATTCAGTAGTTCGCGACTGTGCCAGGTTTGCGGACGATGGACTCTCAGAATCAACTTCAAATAAAAAAAAATAATAATCTGTGAGTTTTGAGTTAGAATGTAGTTGACGCTTTTTAGCGTCAAGCCAGAATTTATTTTACCTTGTTCTTTGTTAGCACTGGCTGATGCAACTGTAGCAGCTTTTCTTTTTCGCCAATCAGTAGTTTTTGATATAGCGGAAACAGACTTTTCATTTTCGAGTGGTTGCTCTGCATCATCGGTGGGTTCATAGTCGTGTACACTAGCACTAATAGAGACTGGAACTACTTTGTCCGTCCGCTTTCTAACGGATGCTTGTCCCGTTCTATCAACTGGCTCAACGAGCACAAGTGGGTTGACTTCTTTGGTTGAATAAGAGGGCTGTTCTTTTGCTGGTGGCAAGGGAGCCGTAGAACACAGCTCAGGTGATGGTAGTTTATTTCCCTGTAGAAGAAGTCTGATTTCCCCGATCCTTGCCTGGTTTGTGTACCTTTTAACAAATTTTAAATAAGAACTTTCAGTTTATATTAGAGAATAAGTGGTCCAATTACCATAAAGAAAGTGTTGTCTCGTTTATAGGAAACAAGGCTAATCCAGTTCGCCCAATAATAGAGGGATTCAGCATAATTCGATTACGGATCTCGTTGTATTTTTGTATAATCAGACAATACCGAGAAACGTACGGATCCTTTGCAGCAGACGTTATCTTGTTGAACAGTCGGATGCAGATAGCTTCAACAACTCTGCTTTTAGATGGTGGCAGAGAAGGCGAACCTCCAGAAACAAAACATCGTTTCATGGCTTCTTGGCCGACGTGGCCACCACTATTTTTGGATTTGCCGAATTGTCCGCGTGCTGGCTGGATTGTGCGGGAATAACGAAGAGGATCCTTATCAAACTGAGACAGCTGATCATAATGCTGGATGACGTTTTCGACCTGCTCATTTGAGATGGACAAACCTTCTAGTTGTAGAAGATTCTCCGCTAGTCGGTCCACCTTATCCCAGCCTTCAATAGATCTCGAGTCAACCGCACATTTGTCTCCTTCGTCGACATTTTTTTCAGATGAGACAGCGTCAGATGATTCATTTGGGCCTGTCATCGTGCTACAGGCCAATTTAAGTTCTGGGTCGAATTCTTTTTCGTGACTGGAGGGTTTTTCTGGATAAATATCCTCTTGAACATCCATGCCTTCTTCAATTTCTTTATCTATATCGATAACTTCAGCTATAGCGCCGGTTTCATTATAGAGATATTCTACTCCAAAAAGCTCTCCTGTGTAATTGGCCGGCGGCTGAAAATTTCGATCAATAGGCTGCCCCAAAACACTAGTGCTAAGGCTATTAAGCCTGTCTTTTAGCTTTACGTCAAACGATCGTAGCTTGGACACTGAATCAGAGAGAGCCGCTGACGATCTTGCTGCATTCCAGCGACAAATTCCATCAAAAAGGAAAGCCTGGAAATGCATATCGTTGGCAGCAGTTCCTATAAAGGTTACAATCATTCGAGTTATTCAGTATGTGAAAATTAAGAGTTTGTTTTACCTGGAATGAACTGTTTTATGTGGTTATGAAAGCTTTCAAGGGAAGTGAAACCTCTGCCACAGCGGTAAACCGGAAGCGAAATGTTGGCCTTCATGATTTCTCCTGTTTTTGTGTAGAGAGTAACACCGTCCGGATCTTGCAAGCAAGATATATGCTTTTTTTCAGTGTTCAGTATTTCAATAGCATCGTCGCAGAGCAACGGCACTCCAAGAGTGTCTGTGGCGTCCATAAATGATAAAAAGAGGTTCTCCAGTAAGATTCTGATTTAGTTGTAGAAAATAGCCAAATTTAAATGTTTAACGGCATTTTCAGTCAATTTCTCGACGAAATCCCCCCAAAGTGGGCGGATTTTTCGGTTTGAGTTCGGTTTTTTCGGTTTGGTCCGCCCACAATTTGGGCGGATTTTCTACAGTTTGGGTGACAAATTGACTGAAAATGCCGTTAAACATTTAAATTTGGCTATTTTCTACAACTAAATACCAATAAAATATATATCAATAGATACCTCGTTTAAAGCTCCGTAAAGTAGTATGGTTTTACACATGAACACAGCACTAGTTTTGATTTTAAAGTTAATTAAACAAGATCACTTTTACTTCTTCACAGTAAGTCAATGGGAAATCTACTTCTCAGGGGTCCCAGCAGGGGGCAGCATGCGGAGTGCATTCACAAACCCAGTAGGGTACGCGTAGTGCACCTGATCTATTGCTGTCGATACCTTGGCCATGAATGTTCCATAGAGTGGATGAGACTCGTTGGTACATGCTTTTGAAAGTCTGCGCATAAAATGCCAGCTATCTAACCTGACAAGCAATTTATCCCATCGGTAGAAAAGCCTTTGGTTTTTCGAATCTTCGTCCTTTTGCAGCAATCGCGGTCTGTATAGAGTACGAGTGGGTGTGGCTGACCTGCTTTCAAGAAGCGATCCATTAAACCCTCCGCCATTTTGCCTAAATTAGAGAGGCTTTCTGAAGTTGTTAGCAATGACAAGAGAATTTCACCCCGTTCGTTGCCTACATTGGTACACCAGGACGCGGAGTTGGCGCATTTGCCTTGCAGTTTTTTGGTAATTTTCTTGGTTGAATCTATTTTTAAGATTGATCCGTATATGGGTGTGGCACTTGACTTAAGAATGGGCAGACGAGACCACACGTCACGGACGTACGTTGCGAGGAACCATTTTTGGGTGGGAGGCGATTTCAAAGTCGGTACATTTTCATAGGAGCGAGCAGGCAAATTCATGTCAGACTGAGTCTTCTTATGGCGCTTGCAGTCATCTAAATACATGATGGTTCGCCGCATCCACTCTTCTGAATGTAGTTCCCAAACGTCATTAAACACAGCTGTAGGACTGTTGCCCATCGTTCTCGCTCGCATTAAAGCAACAACGGCCTGATCGCACAAAATTTTCTGGTTAAGACGATTGGGAAGCGCATTTTAATAGCGTCCGGAAGCTGACCAAGTAGCCTTGAGTCGTATGATATAAAAGTTCCCTTACACGACCGACATTTAAGGTACTCCGAGGCGAGATAGTATCGGTTTTTTAAGTCGATGACACTTCTCACTCTGTTGTAAAGACCTTTTGATGTTAACGAAGTCGAGGTTTTGCATACGGGACACTTGAAATCGAAAGACCACATTTTTCTAGGCATCCAAAGGAACAGTCGTCGTTGAAAAAAAGATGCGGCAACCGGAACTGACAAGAAGTTTGGTCCTGGTACACTTGGTGGGTACCACCACATTTGAAGTTTATGGACTAGGACGCTTTTGCTGGCGAACAAGTTTTGTCCGATCCACTGTAAGTCGGTAGGTTCAACAGTATCCTTCCAGCCAACAGGAAGACGAAGAGAATAATCAATCTTGCGTGTTTGGGATTCCTATAGAATGATAAAAGACGATTAAAGACAATATTTCACACGAATGAGACTGTATATAGGCCGGCCTACCGTTGGGCTGGAATTTACATTGCTTGCTGAAACCACGACGTTGGTTTGAATAGTTGATGTAGGTTGTGAACTTGTTTCGACTTTTTTGTTAGTCGATTCGATAGCTTCAGTTCGCGATTCAGATACAGTCGGAGTGATTGAATAAGGTGAGCCACCATTTCGAGCAGTCTAAAATTAAAGAAATGTATATAAAGAAACGTCTCGTGATTATGAAAGAATTATTGAAATTATGAATCAAACGCAATAATCCTATTATAAAATAGATTTCTTACAGTGGTATGATATCCACAATTGCAGAGCACAGGTTTCCCGAATAAGTCCTTTGAAGATGAGCTAGTTTTCCTAGGGCATTTTTCGATTTTTTCTAGCTTTTTGCTCCATTTTGACTGTGCAGGTGGTTTCTGACCTTTCCCAAACTTAAAATGTCCCGCAGCATACTGGTACAATCTTTCATTCCACTCTGCATCTGATTTCCCTTCTTTGGGCATTGTGCTGATTGGACTGTATTGATTTCTCCTAAGAGTATGCCACTATCACCAAAAATTAATAACAAAGTCTTAAATGTTAAACTAAAGAGGTATATACCTAAGGAAGAACGAACAAACAAGTATCTGGCCAAACTGTTGTGTAATTTCAAAGTTTACTGATGGCTACAGATTTTCCAGCCTACGATGAACTAGAATACACAACACAGCAGAATGATGAGCTGATACTTTCAGCAAGACACATGGAACATGGCAGCAAGGACTGAATGAATTATAAAATTCCGTTGTTCCTGTAACACCTTCAAAGTGTAGAGTTAGAAGTGTACAGTTAGGTGTATTTGGCCTCGCTCTGGCATCTGACAGTAGTTTGAGAAACTGAAATCAGAACACATACATTCATCAATATTAACCTGATTCATCAAATATCAGTAAAATACAAGGAAATACCTGTCTGGTTGAGGAATAAATGTTATCATGCCAAAAAATCCAAGTTAAAAACTGTCGGGTCACATGCAAAACCAAGATAAAACTCAGTTGGGCGCTGGAATAAAGTTTTGCGGCCTACGATATTGAAAGAGGCCCGGTACGAAATTTGATGAAAAGATGCGAAGGTGATTGAATTGGAAATTTCAAGATAAAATATTGAAAATAAAACTTTAAGCGTTCAAAACTTCAGAGCAATAATAAACAATAACAGCACAGAATAATGCAGACGACAACAAACAAACGTCACGTCTAAAATAAAAGACAACGATTGCGCGCCTTCCCCCTTTTCCCCCCTTTCTTTCCCCTTTCCCCCTCTTTTTCCCCCTTTTCCCCCCCGGGACAGAGAAGATTACGCCCCAGCTTTTGCGCAGGGGCCATGCTAATCTTCTCTGTATCGTTCCAATTTTAGTATATGTATTCCGTATGGAATACATTGAACTGTAGTCCAGTCAACGATCTTGTAGTATGTCGTTTTGTCCTTCTACTGCAGTTGCCGGATTAAGCCAAATTAAGGAAACATGTCTTTCAAATGGATTTTCGTGTGTAATTCAATGTCAAAATCTTCATGAACTCTGCCTCTGTAAACGGAAGCATTAGAAGCTCTCTGTTTCTCGACCAAAATGACGGAGAAGTAAATTAGACACTGTCGGAATGTCCAGTTCATTGAAGCTTACAGTACCCACCATAGGTATTGGCTAGCTTCAATCCAAATTTCATTGTTTTAACCCGCGCAAAATAGGCCCTATGGTGTCTGGCGCGGACATTTTTTTAAATACTTATTTTCATCGAAGTGCCCATACAAACCCTACTCCAAACCACGCCAAAATAAACAAAGGCTGAAAACCTCATGTCTATTGATTATGATATAAAACCCTTCAATAATTACCCAATTAAAAATCAGAACGATTAAGTCCGGCCCTTTTTCTTTGTAATAAAAACCAACGTGATTTTTCTACGATCAAAATTAGTATTTAGAAAAATCTTTCGCTGGAAGGCCTATCTCGCGCGGATTAAAACACTGAAATTTGGATTGGGTGAGCCAATACCTATGGTGCAAAATAGTTGTTTGTAGTTAAGCAGCCGAGGATTCTATCATGCCTTATAGCTAGTTGGTTCGTATTATGGGTTTGGAGGCGTTCTTGTTCAAAAATACATAAAATTCTTTCAAAACTGTGAAATTTTAAGAATTTAAGATTTTGATAAAACTAATATTAAAATTACTGAATCTTTCAAGGGGAAGTTAAACATACAAAATTACAAAAAACTATTCATCGCTCATACAGTCGACTAAGTTTCATTGAAGTCGTCGTGAGAGACATCCCTTTTTTTTTTTTTTTTTAATTAAAATCTTTTATTCAGTTTTGTCCCCGGTTCAATATACAAATTGCATAGTTACAGAGAAAACAATAATAACAAAAAGGGAAAACAATGGTACAAAAGGAAAACAGAACAAAACAAAAGTAAACAAAATGGCAAAAATGACAAAAATAAAACAATATATTTTGGGTTGGGTTTTAGGGTTGACAAGGTCAAAGTATTGAAGCCCATAGGCTCTCTATTTCAGTGGTAGACGGTGTTCTTCCTTCCCTTCTCTCCTTCCACGTTGCGTAGATGTAGGCAGCCACGAGCGCGAAGGAGGTTCTTGGATTCCGAACAGGCCCAAGTTGTCCTCTGATGAAATCCATAGGTATGGTGCTGCAGCCGTGGGTTCTGAGGGTCCTCTCCAACCAAAGGGTAGAAATTTCCCGACTAGGACAGTGTAGCATAATGTGCTCATCGGACTCGGGTTCTTGGTTGCAGAAACAGCAGGTTGGGTCTGTGGTGCTGTCAATCCGATGATCTCTTGCCCTAGTCGGTAGTAGTCGTTGATTGAAGAGGAACATGGTTTCCTTGATTTTGGTGTTCTTCAAGGCTGCAGTATTCCTCCATATGGATTTCCAATCCAAATGAGGGTAGAGGAGCTCGGTTTTCCCAGGACCTGTTACTTTGGAAATCCAAGTGGCGTAGATGTTCCTGTGCACCATTCGGCTGTTTGGAGAGATGATTCCCTCTTCAAGGAGTTGTTTGATCTGGTGCACAGGCTCCTCCAGGTAGAAGGGACGCTCGATGACTGCTACTGGGGTGTTGTTTCCCTTGTAGATATTTGGGAGGTGCTTCCGGAGAGAAAAGGCCATCCAATATCGTAGAAGAGAGCTTTCTGGGCTTTCAGGTTCGGTAAGGGCATTAAACAAAGGACGTAGGAATAAGGCTTTGTAAAATAGACTGGGTTCAGTAAGGGAAAGGCCACCTTCAGGGATTTTTCTAAATACTACACATCGTTGGGGTTTTTCAATTTTTCCTAACCAAATAAATCTTACAATTGCACTTAAAATTTTGGGACATAAATTTGCAGGACATGGAAGAATTTGAGCAATATATATGGTCCTAGAGAGCACTTTCGCCTTCAAATAGTTCACTTTCTGATAGATAGTGAACTGACGAGATGCATTTTCCCTAAGCTGACCAATTAAGTGGCCATATGCTGTGTCCCACAATCTCGACATCGTTTCTTGAATGGAAGGTGAGAACTTGATACCAAGGAGGGACAAGGTAGGAACGGATTCAAGCCAAGCAAGTGGCCAGCGACTTCTACTCCTCCAGCTTCCCAACCCAAGAGCTTTTGTCTTCTGTTTATTCATCCTTGCCTTGGTCCAATTGCAGAATTGGTCAAGGACCTCTCCTGCATTAATGATATCGCTATCTGATGAAACAAAAATAGCGACATCATCAACCATGGCTCTGACAGTGACTTTGGTACCAAATAAATTGATACCATTGAGAACAGTGGAAAGACGAGTAAGCAATGGTTCAATATATATAACAAAGAGGTGCATGGATAGTGGACATCCCTGGCGAACCGAATGAAAATCTGAAATTGTTCCGGCTACCTCAGTTCCATTGAGGATTGACATCTGCGTGACTGAGTACATAGTTCTCAGCCACTTAATGAAGGGAATCGGATATCCCATCACTTCCATAATTTTCCATAACACCTCTCTGTTTACCAGGTCGTAAGCTTTTTCTAAGTCAACCCCTATAATGCCTGCTTTCATTCCACCAGAGGAGAAGGAGTGTTGCTCTGGCTTTGACCGATCATCTACATATTGAATGACATCTCTGTACAGGCAGAGATTGTCAGTCAGTAAACGACCGGGAACTCCACCTTTCTGGTAATTTCCTATGGTGTCGTGGAGAGAACGTTTGAGTCTGTTTGAGAGTACCGACGCCATGAGCTTATAATCTGTGTTCAAAAGTGATATTGGACGAAATCCAGATACCCCACAAGGACCATTTGACTTTGGAACCAGACGAATTGCGGCTCGCCCTTGTGATTGAGAAATTGAGTCCCTTTCCAGTACATGCAAAAACATGTCCAGGAAGTGGGGGGCGATCAAATCCCAAAAGCAAATATAAAACTCAATTGGGATACCATCCATGCCGGGAGATTTGTTTCTCTTAGTAGCTAGCAGTGCTGTTTTAATTTCTATAGGAGTGATTGGTGTTAGAAGGGAATCCAGGTTCTTACAACGATTTTTAATCCCATCTAGAAAAGCCGTTTCAAATGTACTATCAGGAGGAGGCATATCCTTAAATATCTTTGAGAAATGTTCAACAATTGTCCTATTTACTTCATCCTTGTGTGAGATTTCCTCTCCACTAGAGGAAATTAAAGTGTCAATTGTGCTATTGCGAAAGTTCTCTCGAGTTTTCTTCACATGAAACACAGTTGCATCCTCAGCATCAGAACCCTCAAATGAACGTGATCTTACACCGAAACCTTGGAGAAGACTATCCTCCCAGGACTTCGAGGAAGACCTCAACTCCTTGAAAGCAATCCAATCCAAAGGTTCAGTGTTTACAATTTCCTGGATGCATGTTTGGTAAAACAATTTTGTGTTTCTAATCAGATTTGCTCGATCCTTGCAGTAACTTATCGCTACTCTTTTGACACCGGGCTTAAAAATTTTCTCCCACCAAATTGCACAATCTGTCTCACGAAGAGGATGATGTAAAGAACGGTCAATAAATGACTTAATCCTATTTTGAAATACCTCCTCCGATAATACAGAAGTATTTAGTTTCCACATATTAGTTTTGTTGAAACGGCTTCTTGTTACAGTGCCACTAATAAGAATTGTGCATTCTAAAGAGTGGTGATCACTAATGGAAAGATGCCTAAGTTCAATGTTTGCAATGTGCTCAGAATTAGTTCTACTAGTGTATATACGATCTATTCTACAAGAACCTTTTGAGTGGTGGAAAGAATGTCCCAGATCCCTAGGTCTTAATTTCTTCCACATGTCAACAAGTTCTAGGCCAGAGATTAATTCAATAAGTGCCAAACTTTTAGTTCTAGAAGGTGATGTTTTTGACACTGATCTATCTAGGGCATCATCTATACAGTTGAAGTCACCTACAATTACTAGTGGTAAGTTAGTTGTGATGGCATAAGCAGGCAGTGTTTTTCGAAGGAAGGAATTTCGCTCTTGTATTGCAATAGTGCCTGAAGGTGCATAGATGTTGATAAAAGTAAATTCTCCTACATCAATGGAAATCAGCCTTCCATCAGGATCTAGGAGTTCACGTGTGAAGTGAATTCCCTTCCTGATAAGAACTGCTGTCCCAAGCCTTTTCGGCCCAATATTACTCAAAATGTTGTAGTGGGTTCCAAGGACTGAACATTCATGGAATGTCACTTCCTGAAGTCCCACTATATCAAGTTTACCATCCAAACAAAATTGCAATAGAAGGCGACGACGTTCAAAAGAGCGAATACCGTTAATATTAATAGATGCTACCCTAAGATTGTTCATTATTGAGTTTTAGGAGTTTTTCTAGGCGGTGGCCCAGAGGAAGATTGTTGAGAAGCATCCGGTTTTTTTCCTCTCCTAGATTTTCCCTGTACAGCTATAAAGTTTGCACTAGGGAGGTGTGCAACTCTACTCGGAATTTTACTTTGTGGTAGGGGTGGAAAAGAAGATGAAGAAGCAGAATCTGTTTCCATGTTGTCTACTCTTTCCTCAGTATTTTTATTTTGATCCTCTGAGTTTGCAGAATCTGACACCGGAGGTGGCGGATTCTCCTGGGCTACCTGTCTTCCACAAGATTGGGTTTCTGGGATAACCTGAGTTTGTTGTACCTCTGTTGAAGGTACCTGTTCTGGGGTGTCAATAGTAATTTCCATATCTACCATTTCGGGTTCAGGAGCAACTGACTCATTTTCGGAGCCAACTACATCCTTCCTCCCATCATTTTGGTTTTCCAAAGTAACCGATTTCTCAGACTGCTCGTTATTCGACTTTTCCACTCGTGCGGGTTTCTGCACGGGTGGAGCTTTAGTCGGAACAACTTTTCTGTTCTTTGACAGGGTTGGACAATTTTTACCAATATGTTCACGATCGTCACAGATTCTGCAAGTTGGAATTTGACCAGAGTATCTAACTACAGCCTTGTAGCTACCTATGGTAACGTACGATGGAATGTGCTTTTCAAGAGCCATTCTACAAATAAGCCAAGTGGAAAGAACAGGATAGAGATACTCACTATCCACAACATGGTAGGATTCCCAACGTAAATCTAAAACGTTTCCAAATTCTCTAAACCGCGTTTTCAAAATTCCCAAATTCATTTGGTATGGGATACCTGAAATTCTGACAAACTTTTCCTGCACATTGCTATCCTTGATAATAATAGAAAAATCTCTATCATCTATTTTTTCCTTCTTGATCCCCTGGTGCTCCAAAAGAAATGCATCACAAGCGGCTTGCTTATGAAAAGTTAGCCTTACAACCTGGTTTTGGGATTCAAAAACTGCAGCAATCCCCATCAAATCCTCTTTTTTCACTTTCAACGTTTGGATGTACTTGTGTACAGTCCACATAGCAAGTCTAGGGGTTGGGTTACCGAAGTCAATATCGGCACAACCAATCCACAATGCCATGGCAAGGGGATAGGGGGAGGAGGGGATCGAAAACCAAAAAGCGCGGTCAAAACCGCGGAACAATAGCAAATGGCCAAAAGAACAAAGGATATATACACAACAATCACAATAATACAATAACACTTAATACAATTAAAGAAAATACAGTTTGACTTACAGGGAGCGAAACAACCAATGAACCGGGCACCAGGTGCGTTTTTCGTGATGTCCCGAACGCAGCGCCTTGGACCGCTCGGCCATCCTGACTGCAGATTCAAAGATAATAAAATC
Organism: Daphnia galeata; assembly: GCA_030770115.1. Taxonomy (NCBI): domain Eukaryota; kingdom Metazoa; phylum Arthropoda; class Branchiopoda; order Diplostraca; family Daphniidae; genus Daphnia; species Daphnia galeata. The sequence continues at coordinate 3,468,789 of CM061118.1, forward strand.
CGATACAGTCAATCTTTCAAATTCAAAACGGTTTTATATAAATCTTTCATCAAGATTCCATGATGAGTAATGACTTAACGATGCCTCCTATGAGAATTGAACTCATGACCCCTAGTTACCTTTAGTCCTACAAGACTAGTGCTCTGCCACTGAGCTAAGGAGGCTTTAATCGTTGATTCCAAAGTCTCCAAATAGTAACTATGTAAAGTTCCAAAGAAAATTGTATTCTTCACACAAAAAATGTGGAACGCTTCACGATTTTGCGTGTCATCCTTGCGCAGGGGCCATGCTAATCTTCTCTGTATCGTTCCAATTTTAGTATATGTATTCCGTATGGAATACATTGAACTGTAGTCCAGTCAACGATCTTGTAGTATGTCGTTTTGTCCTTCTACTGCAGTTGCCGGATTAAGCCAAATTAAGGAAACATGTCTTTCAAATGGATTTTCGTGTGTAATTCAATGTCAAAATCTTCATGAACTCTGCCTCTGTAAACGGAAGCATTAGAAGCTCTCTGTTTCTCGACCAAAATGACGGAGAAGTAAATTAGACACTGTCGGAATGTCCAGTTCATTGAAGCTTACAGTACCCACCATAGGTATTGGCTAGCTACAATCCAAATTTCATTGTTTTAACCCGCGCAAAATAGGCCCTATGGTGTCTGGCGCGGACATTTTTTTAAATACTAATTTTCATCGAAGTGCCCATACAAACCCTACTCCAAACCACGCCAAAATAAACAAAGGCTGAAAACCTCATGTCTATTGATTATGATATAAAACCCTTCAATAATTACCCAATTAAAAATCAGAACGATTAAGTCCGGCCCTTTTTCTTTGTAATAAAAACCAACGTGATTTTTCTAAGATCAAAATTAGTATTTAGAAAAATCTTTCGCTGGAAGGCCTATCTCGCGCGGATTAAAACACTGAAATTTGGATTGGGTGAGCCAATACCTATGGTGGGTACTGTTGTTTGTAGTTAAGCAGCCGAGGATTCTATCATGCTTATAGCTAGTTGGTTCGTATTATGGGTTTGGAGGCGTTCTTGTTCAAAAATACATCAAATTCTTTCAAAACTGTGAAATTTTAAGAATTTAAGTTTTTGATAAAACTAATATTAAAATTACTGAATCTTTCAAGGGGAAGTTAAACATACAAAATTACAAAAAACTATTCATCGCTCATACAGTCGACTAAGTTTCATTGAAGTCGTCGTGAGAGACATCCCTTTGAAGTACTTGGATTTCTGGCGCCATAATGTAAAAATGCGGTTCTGTAAAGAAAAGATTCCAAACGCTGCGCAGATGGTGGGATTCGAACCTACGCTCCCAGAGGGAAACTGATTTCTAGTCAGTCGCCTTAACCACTCGGCCACATCTGCTTAATTGACTTTAAGAATATCACAAAAAAATTTAACGGTAGACGAATGCAAAACGATAACATGAAAAGTGCCATGAACGAGTGTCAGAAGAGGGATTCGAACCCTCGCCCAGAAGACTGGACTGCGACCTGAACGCAGCGCCTTGGACCACTCGGCCATCCCGACTGCAGATTCAAAGATAATAAAATCCGATACAGTCAATCTTTCAAATTCAAAACGGTTTTATATAAATCTTTCATCAAGATTCCATGATGAGTAATGACTTAACGATTCCTCCTATGAGAACTCAAGACCCCTAGTTACCTTTATTCCTACAAGACTAGTGCTCTGCCACTGAGCTAAAGAGGCTTTAATCGTTGATTCCAAAGTCTCCAAATAGTAACTATGTAAAGTTCCAAAGAAAATTGTATTCTTCACACAAAAAATGTGGAACGCTTCACGATTTTGCGTGTCATCCTTGCGCAGGGGCCATGCTAATCTTCTCTGTATCGTTCCAATTTTAGTATATGTATTCCATATGGAATACATTGAACTGTAGTCCAGTCAACGATCTTGTAGTATGTCGTTTTGTCCTTCTACTGCAGTTGCCGGATTAAGCCAAATTAAGGAAACATGTCTTTCAAATGGATTTTCGTGTGTAATTCAATGTCAAAATCTTCATGAACTCTGCCTCTGTAAACGGAAGCATTAGAAGCTCTCTGTTTCTCGACCAAAATGACGGAGAAGTAAATTAGACACTGTCGGAATGTCCAGTTCATTGAAGTTTACAGTACCCACCATAGGTATTGGCTAGCTTCAATCCAAATTTCATTGTTTTAACCCGCGCAAAATAGGCCCTATGGTGTCTGGCGCGGACATTTTTTTAAATACTTATTTTCATCGAAGTGCCCATACAAACCCTACTCCAAACCACGCCAAAATAAACAAAGGCTGAAAACCTCATGTCTATTGATTGTGATATAAAACCCTTCAATAATTACCCAATTAAAAATCAGAACGATTAAGTCCGGCCCTTTTTCTTTGTAATAAAAACCAACGTGATTTTTCTACGATCAAAATTAGTATTTAGAAAAATCTTTCGCTGGAAGGCCTATCTCGCGCGGATTAAAACACTGAAATTTGGATTGGGTGAGCCAATACCTATGGTGGGTACTGTTGTTTGTAGTTAAGCAGCCGAGGATTCTATCATGCCTTATAGCTAGTTGGTTCGTATTATGGGTTTGGAGGCGTTCTTGTTCAAAAATACATCAAATTCTTTCAAAACTGTGAAATTTTAAGAATTTAAGTTTTTGATAAAACTAATATTAAAATTACTGAATCTTTCAAGGGGAAGTTAAACATACAAAATTACAAAAAACTATTCATCGCTCATACAGTCGACTAAGTTTCATTGAAGTCGTCGTGAGAGACATCCCTTTGAAGTACTTGGATTTCTGGCGCCATAATGTAAAAATGCGGTTCTGTAAAGAAAAGATTCCAAACGCTGCGCAGATGGTAGGATTTTTTTTTTTTTTTAATTAAAATCTTTTATTCAGTTTTGTCCCCGGTTCAATATACAAATTGCATAGTTACAGAGAAAACAATAATAACAAAAAGGGAAAACAATGGTACAAAAGGAAAACAGAACAAAACAAAAGTAAACAAAATGGCAAAAATGACAAAAATAAAACAATTCATATTGGGGTTGGGTTTTAGGGTTGACAAGGTCAAAGTATTGAAGCCCATAGGCTCTCTATTTCAGTGGTAGACGGTGTTCTTCCTTCCCTTCTCTCCTTCCACGTTGCGTAGATGTAGGCAGCCACGAGCGCGAAGGAGGTTCTTGGATTCCGAACAGGCCCAAGTTGTCCTCTGATGAAATCCATAGGTATGGTGCTGCAGCCGTGGGTTCTGAGGGTCCTCTCCAACCAAAGGGTAGAAATTTCCCGACTAGGACAGTGTAGCATAATGTGCTCATCGGACTCGGGTTCTTGGTTGCAGAAACAGCAGGTTGGGTCTGTGGTGCTGTCAATCCGATGATCTCTTGCCCTAGTCGGTAGTAGTCGTTGATTGAAGAGGAACATGGTTTCCTTGATTTTGGTGTTCTTCAAGGCTGCAGTATTCCTCCATATGGATTTCCAATCCAAATGAGGGTAGAGGAGCTCGGTTTTCCCAGGACCTGTTACTTTGGAAATCCAAGTGGCGTAGATGTTCCTGTGCACCATTCGGCTGTTTGGAGAGATGATTCCCTCTTCAAGGAGTTGTTTGATCTGGTGCACAGGCTCCTCCAGGTAGAAGGGACGCTCGATGACTGCTACTGGGGTGTTGTTTCCCTTGTAGATATTTGGGAGGTGCTTCCGGAGAGAAAAGGCCATCCAATATCGTAGAAGAGAGCTTTCTGGGCTTTCAGGTTCGGTAAGGGCATTAAACAAAGGACGAAGGAATAAGGCTTTGTAAAATAGACTGGGTTCAGTAAGGGAAAGGCCACCTTCAGGGATTTTTCTAAATACTACACATCGTTGGGGTTTTTCAATTTTTCCTAGCCAAATAAATCTTACAATTGCACTTAAAATTTTGGGACATAAATTTGCAGGACATGGAAGAATTTGAGCAATATATATGGTCCTAGAGAGCACTTTCGCCTTCAAATAGTTCACTTTCTGATAGATAGTGAACTGACGAGATGCATTTTCCCTAAGCTGACCAATTAAGTGGCCATATGCTGTGTCCCACAATCTCGACATCGTTTCTTGAATGGAAGGTGAGAACTTGATACCAAGGAGGGACAAGGTAGGAACGGATTCAAGCCAAGCAAGTGGCCAGCGACTTCTACTCCTCCAGCTTCCCAACCCAAGAGCTTTTGTCTTCTGTTTATTCATCCTTGCCTTGGTCCAATTGCAGAATTGGTCAAGGACCTCTCCTGCATTAATGATATCGCTATCTGATGAAACAAAAATAGCGACATCATCAACCATGGCTCTGACAGTGACTTTGGTACCAAATAAATTGATACCATTGAGGACAGTGGAAAGACGAGTAAGCAATGGTTCAATATAGATAACAAAGAGGTGCATGGATAGTGGACATCCCTGGCGAACCGAATGAAAATCTGAAATTGTTCCGGCTACCTCAGTTCCATTGAGGATTGACATCTGCGTGACTGAGTACATAGTTCTCAGCCACTTAATGAAGGGAATCGGATATCCCATCACTTCCATAATTTTCCATAACACCTCTCTGTTTACCAGGTCGTAAGCTTTTTCTAAGTCAACCCCTATAATGCCTGCTTTCATTCCACCAGAGGAGAAGGAGTGTTGCTCTGGCTTTGACCGATCATCTACATATTGAATGACATCTCTGTACAGGCAGAGATTGTCAGTCAGTAAACGACCGGGAACTCCACCTTTCTGGTAATTTCCTATGGTGTCGTGGAGAGAACGTTTGAGTCTGTTTGAGAGTACCGATGCCATGAGCTTATAATCTGTGTTCAAAAGTGATATTGGACGAAATCCAGATACCCCACAAGGACCATTTGACTTTGGAACCAGACGAATTGCGGCTCGCCCTTGTGATTGAGAAATTGAGTCCCTTTCCAGTACATGCAAAAACATGTCCAGGAAGTGGGGGGCGATCAAATCCCAGAAGCAAATATAAAACTCAATTGGGATACCATCCATGCCGGGAGATTTGTTTCTCTTAGTAGCTAGCAGTACTGTTTTAATTTCTATAGGAGTGATTGGTGTTAGAAGGGAATCCAGGTTCTTACAACGATTTTTAATCCCATCTAGAAAAGCCGTTTCAAATGTACTATCAGGAGGAGGCATATCCTTAAATATCTTTGAGAAATGTTCAACAATTGTCCTATTTACTTCATCCTTGTGTGAGATTTCCTCTCCACTAGAGGAAATTAAAGTGTCAATTGTGCTATTGCGAAAGTTCTCTCGAGTTTTCTTCACATGAAACACAGTTGCATCCTCAGCATCAGAACCCTCAAATGAACGTGATCTTACACCGAAACCTTGGAGAAGACTCTTCTCCCAGGACTTCGAGGAAGACCTCAACTCCTTGAAAGCAATCCAATCCAAAGGTTCAGTGTTTACAATTTCCTGGATGCATGTTTGGTAAAACAATTTTGTGTTTCTAATCAGATTTGCTCGATCCTTGCAGTAACTTATCGCTACTCTTTTGACACCGGGCTTAAAAATTTTCTCCCACCAAATTGCACAATCTGTCTCACGAAGAGGATGATGTAAAGAACGGTCAATAAATGACTTAATCCTATTTTGAAATACCTCCTCCGATAATACAGAAGTATTTAGTTTCCACATATTAGTTTTGTTGAAACGGCTTCTTGTTACAGTGCCACTAATAAGAATTGTGCATTCTAAAGAGTGGTGATCACTAATGGAAAGATGCCTAAGTTCAATGTTTGCAATGTGCTCAGAATTAGTTCTACTAGTGTATATACGATCTATTCTACAAGAACCTTTTGAGTGGTGGAAAGAATGTCCCAGATCCCTAGGTCTTAATTTCTTCCACATGTCAACAAGTTCTAGGCCAGAGATTAATTCAATAAGTGCCAAACTTTTAGTTCTAGAAGGTGATGTTTTTGACACTGATCTATCTAGGGCATCATCTATACAGTTGAAGTCACCTACAATTACTAGTGGTAAGTTAGTTGTGATGGCATAAGCAGGCAGTGTTTTTCGAAGGAAGGAATTTCGCTCTTGTATTGCAATAGTGCCTGAAGGTGCATAGATGTTGATAAAAGTAAATTCTCCTACATCAATGGAAATCAGCCTTCCATCAGGATCTAGGAGTTCACGTGTGAAGTGAATTCCCTTCCTGATAAGAACTGCTGTCCCAAGCCTTTTCGGCCCAATATTACTCAAAATGTTGTAGTGGGTTCCAAGGACTGAACATTCATGGAATGTCACTTCCTGAAGTCCCACTATATCAAGTTTACCATCCAAACAAAATTGCAATAGAAGGCGACGACGTTCAAAAGAGCGAATACCGTTAATATTAATAGATGCTACCCTAAGATTGTTCATTATTGAGTTTTAGGAGTTTTTCTAGGCGGTGGCCCAGAGGAAGATTGTTGAGAAGCATCCGGTTTTTTTCCTCTCCTAGATTTTCCCTGTACAGCTATAAAGTTTGCACTAGGGAGGTGTGCAACTCTACTCGGAATTTTACTTTGTGGTAGGGGTGGAAAAGAAGATGAAGAAGCAGAATCTGTTTCCATGTTGTCTACTCTTTCCTCAGTATTTTTATTTTGATCCTCTGAGTTTGCAGAATCTGACACCGGAGGTGGCGGATTCTCCTGGGCTACCTGTCTTCCACAAGATTGGGTTTCTGGGATAACCTGAGTTTGTTGTACCTCTGTTGAAGGTACCTGTTCTGGGGTGTCAATAGTAATTTCCATATCTACCATTTCGGGTTCAGGAGCAACTGACTCATTTTCGGAGCCAACTACATCCTTCCTCCCATCATTTTGGTTTTCCAAAGTAACCGATTTCTCAGACTGCTCGTTATTCGACTTTTCCACTCGTGCGGGTTTCTGCACGGGTGGAGCTTTAGTCGGAACAACTTTTCTGTTCTTTGACAGGGTTGGACAATTTTTACCAATATGTTCACGATCGTCACAGATTCTGCAAGTTGGAATTTGACCAGAGTATCTAACTACAGCCTTGTAGCTACCTATGGTAACGTACGATGGAATGTGCTTTTCAAGAGCCATTCTACAAATAAGCCAAGTGGAAAGAACAGGATAGAGATACTCACTATCCACAACATGGTAGGATTCCCAACGTAAATCTAAAACGTTTCCAAATTCTCTAAACCGCGTTTTCAAAATTCCCAAATTCATTTGGTATGGGATACCTGAAATTCTGACAAACTTTTCCTGCACATTGCTATCCTTGATAATAATAGAAAAATCTCTATCATCTATTTTTTCCTTCTTGATCCCCTGGTGCTCCAAAAGAAATGCATCACAAGCGGCTTGCTTATGAAAAGTTAGCCTTACAACCTGGTTTTGGGATTCAAAAACTGCAGCAATCCCCATAAAATCCTCTTTTTTCACTTTCAACGTTTGGATGTACTTGTGTACAGTCCACATAGCAAGTCTAGGGGTTGGGTTACCGAAGTCAATATCGGCACAACCAATCCACAATGCCATGGCAAGGGGATAGGGGGAGGAGGGGATCGAAAACCAAAAAGCGCGGTCAAAACCGCGGAACAATAGCAAATGGCCAAAAGAACAAAGGATATATACACAACAATCACAATAATACAATAACACTTAATACAATTAAAGAAAATACAGTTTGACTTACAGGGAGCGAAACAAACAATGAACCGGGCACCAGGTGCGTTTTTCGTGATGTCCCGAACGCAGCGCCTTGGACCGCTCGGCCATCCTGACTGCAGATTCAAAGATAATAAAATCCGATACAGTCAATCTTTCAAATTCAAAACGGTTTTATATAAATCTTTCATCAAGATTCCATGATGAGTAATGACTTAACGATGCCTCCTATGAGAATTGAACTCATGACCCCTAGTTACCTTTAGTCCTACAAGACTAGTGCTCTGCCACTGAGCTAAGGAGGCTTTAATCGTTGATTCCAAAGTCTCCAAATAGTAACTATGTAAAGTTCCAAAGAAAATTGTATTCTTCACACAAAAAATGTGGAACGCTTCACGATTTTGCGTGTCATCCTTGCGCAGGGGCCATGCTAATCTTCTCTGTATCGTTCCAATTTTAGTATATGTATTCCGTATGGAATACATTGAACTGTAGTCCAGTCAACGATCTTGTAGTATGTCGTTTTGTCCTTCTACTGCAGTTGCCGGATTAAGCCAAATTAAGGAAACATGTCTTTCAAATGGATTTTCGTGTGTAATTCAATGTCAAAATCTTCATGAACTCTGCCTCTGTAAACGGAAGCATTAGAAGCTCTCTGTTTCTCGACCAAAATGACGGAGAAGTAAATTATACACTGTCGGAATGTCCAGTTCATTGAAGCTTACAGTACCCACCATAGGTATTGGCTAGCTTCAATCCAAATTTCATTGTTTTAACCCGCGCAAAATAGGCCCTATGGTGTCTGGCGCGGACATTTTTTTAAATACTAATTTTCATCGAAGTGCCCATACAAACCCTACTCCAAACCACGCCAAAATAAACAAAGGCTGAAAACCTCATGTCTATTGATTATGATATAAAACCCTTCAATAATTACCCAATTAAAAATCAGAACGATTAAGTCCGGCCCTTTTTCTTTGTAATAAAAACCAACGTGATTTTTCTACGATCAAAATTAGTATTTAGAAAAATCTTTCGCTGGAAGGCCTATCTCGCGCGGATTAAAACACTGAAATTTGGATTGGGTGAGCCAATACCTATGGTGGGTACTGTTGTTTGTAGTTAAGCAGCCGAGGATTCTATCATGCCTTATAGCTAGTTGGTTCGTATTATGGGTTTGGAGGCGTTCTTGTTCAAAAATACATCAAATTCTTTCAAAACTGTGAAATTTTAAGAATTTAAGTTTTTGATAAAACTAATATTAAAATTACTGAATCTTTCAAGGGGAAGTTAAACATACAAAATTACAAAAAACTATTCATCGCTCATACAGTCGACTAAGTTTCATTGAAGTCGTCGTGAGAGACATCCCTTTGAAGTACTTTGATTTCTGGCGCCATAATGTAAAAATGCGGTTCTGTAAAGAAAAGATTCCAAACGCTGGGCAGATGGTAGAATTCGAACCTACGCTCCCAGAGGGAAACTGATTTCTAGTCAGTCGCCTTAACCACTCGGCCACATCTGCTTAATTGACTTTAAGAATATCACAAAAAAAATTTAACGGTAGACGAATGCAAAACGATAACATGCAAAGTGCCATGAACGAGTGTCAGAAGAGGGATTCGAACCCTCGCCCAGAAGACTGGACTGCGACCTGAACGCAGCGCCTTGGACCGCTCGGCCATCCTGACTGCAGATTAAAAGATAATAAAATCCGATAAACTCAATCTTTCAAATTCAAAACGGTTTTATATAAATCTTTCATCAAGATTCCATGATGAGTAATGACTTAACGATGCCTCCTATGAGAATTGAACTCATGACCCCTAGTTACCTTTATTCCTACAAGACTAGTGCTCTGCCACTGAGCTAAGGAGGCTTTAATCGTTGATTCCAAAGTCTCCAAATAGTAACTATGTAAAGTTCCAAAGAAAATTGTATTCTTCACACAAAAAATGTGGAACGCTTCACGATTTTGCGTGTCATCCTTGCGCAGGGGCCATGCTAATCTTCTCTGTATCGTTCCAATTTTAGTATATGTATTCCGTATGGAATACATTGAACTGTAGTCCAGTCAACGATCTTGTAGTATGTCGTTTTGTCCTTCTACTGCAGTTGCCGGATTAAGCCAAATTAAGGAAACATGTCTTTCAAATGGATTTTCGTGTGTAATTCAATGTCAAAATCTTCATGAACTCTGCCTCTGTAAACGGAAGCATTAGAAGCTCTCTGTTTCTCGACCAAAATGACGGAGAAGTAAATTAGACACTGTCGGAATGTCCAGTTCATTGAAGCTTACAGTACCCACCATAGGTATTGGCTAGCTACAATCCAAATTTCATTGTTTTAACCCGCGCAAAATAGGCCCTATGGTGTCTGGCGCGGACATTTTTTTAAATACTAATTTTCATCGAAGTGCCCATACAAACCCTACTCCAAACCACGCCAAAATAAACAAAGGCTGAAAACCTCATGTCTATTGATTATGATATAAAACCCTTCAATAATTACCCAATTAAAAATCAGAACGATTAAGTCCGGCCCTTTTTCTTTGTAATAAAAACCAACGTGATTTTTCTACGATCAAAATTAGTATTTAGAAAAATCTTTCGCTGGAAGGCCTATCTCGCGCGGATTAAAACACTGAAATTTGGATTGGGTGAGCCAATACCTATGGTGGGTACTGTTGTTTGTAGTTAAGCAGCCGAGGATTCTATAATGCTTATAGCTAGTTGGTTCGTATTATGGGTTTGGAGGCGTTCTTGTTCAAAAATACATCAAATTCTTTCAAAACTGTGAAATTTTAAGAATTTAAGTTTTTGATAAAACTAATATTAAAATTACTGAATCTTTCAAGGGGAAGTTAAACATACAAAATTACAAAAAACTATTCATCGCTCATACAGTCGACTAAGTTTCATTGAAGTCGTCGTGAGAGACATCCCTTTGAAGTACTTGGATTTCTGGCGCCATAATGTAAAAATGCGGTTCTGTAAAGAAAATATTCCAAACGCTGCGCAGATGGTGGGATTCGAACCTACGCTCCCAGAGGGAAACTGATTTCTAGTCAGTCGCCTTAACCACTCGGCCACATCTGCTTAATTGACTTTAAGAATATCACAAAAAAATTTAACGGTAGACGAATGCAAAACGATAACATGAAAAGTGCCATGAACGAGTGTCAGAAGAGGGATTCGAACCCTCGCCCAGAAGACTGGACTGCGACCTGAACGCAGCGCCTTGGACCACTCGGCCATCCTGACTGCAGATTCAAAGATAATAAAATCCGATACAGTCAATCTTTCAAATTCAAAACGGTTTTATATAAATCTTTCATCAAGATTCCATGATGAGTAATGACTTAACGATTCCTCCTATGAGAACTCATGACCCCTAGTTACCTTTATTCCTACAAGACTAGTGCTCTGCCACTGAGCTAAAGAGGCTTTAATCGTTGATTCCAAAGTCTCCAAATAGTAACTATGTAAAGTTCCAAAGAAAATTGTATTCTTCACACAAAAAATGTGGAACGCTTCACGATTTTGCGTGTCATCCTTGCGCAGGGGCCATGCTAATCTTCTCTGTATCGTTCCAATTTTAGTATATGTATTCCGTATGGAATACATTGAACTGTAGTCCAGTCAACGATCTTGTAGTATGTCGTTTTGTCCTTCTACTGCAGTTGCCGGATTAAGCCAAATTAAGGAAACATGTCTTTCAAATGGATTTTCGTGTGTAATTCAATGTCAAAATCTTCATGAACTCTGCCTCTGTAAACGGAAGCATTAGAAGCTCTCTGTTTCTCGACCAAAATGACGGAGAAGTAAATTAGACACTGTCGGAATGTCCAGTTCATTGAAGCTTACAGTACCCACCATAGGTATTGGCTAGCTTCAATCCAAATTTCATTGTTTTAACCCGCGCAAAATAGGCCCTATGGTGTCTGGCGCGGACATTTTTTTAAATACTTATTTTCATCGAAGTGCCCATACAAACCCTACTCCAAACCACGCCAAAATAAACAAAGGCTGAAAACCTCATGTCTATTTATTATGATATAAAACCCTTCAATAATTACCCAATTAAAAATCAGAACGATTAAGTCCGGCCCTTTTTCTTTGTAATAAAAACCAACGTGATTTTTCTACGATCAAAATTAGTATTTAGAAAAATCTTTCGCTGGAAGGCCTATCTCGCGCGGATTAAAACACTGAAATTTGGATTGGGTGAGCCAATACCTATGGTGGGTACTGTTGTTTGTAGTTAAGCAGCCGAGGATTCTATCATGCCTTATAGCTAGTTGGTTCGTATTATGGGTTTGGAGGCGTTCTTGTTCAAAAATACATCAAATTCTTTCAAAACTGTGAAATTTTAAGAATTTAAGATTTTGATAAAACTAATATTAAAATTACTGAATCTTTCAAGGGGAAGTTAAACATACAAAATTACAAAAAACTATTCATCGCTCATACAGTCGACTAAGTTTCATTGAAGTCGTCGTGAGAGACATCCCTTTGAAGTACTTGGATTTCTGGCGCCATAATGTAAAAATGCGGTTCTGTAAAGAAAAGATTCCAAACGCTGCGCAGATGGTAGGATTCGAACCTACGCTCCCAGAGGGAAACTGATTTCTAGTCAGTCGCCTTAACCACTCGGCCACATCTGCTTAATTGACTTTAAGAATATCACAAAAAAATTTAACGGTAGACGAATGCAAAACGATAACATGCAAAGTGCCATGAACGAGTGTCAGAAGAGGGATTCGAACCCTCGCCCAGAAGACTGGACTGCGACCTGAACGCAGCGCCTTGGACCGCTCGGCCATCCTGACTGCAGATTCAAAGATAATAAAATCCGATAAACTCAATCTTTCAAATTCCAAACGGTTTTATATAAATCTTTCATCAAGATTCCATGATGAGTAATGACTTAACGATGCCTCCTATGAGAATTGAACTCATGACCCCTAGTTACCTTTATTCCTACAAGACTAGTGCTCTGCCACTGAGCTAAGGAGGCTTTAATCGTTGATTCCAAAGTCTCCAAATAGTAACTATGTAAAGTTCCAAAGAAAATTGTATTCTTCACACAAAAAATGTGGAACGCTTCACGATTTTGCGTGTCATCCTTGCGCAGGGGCCATGCTAATCTTCTCTGTATCGTTCCAATTTTAGTATATGTATTCCGTATGGAATACATTGAACTGTAGTCCAGTCAACGATCTTGTAGTATGTCGTTTTGTCCTTCTACTGCAGTTGCCGGATTAAGCCAAATTAAGGAAACATGTCTTTCAAATGGATTTTCGTGTGTAATTCAATGTCAAAATCTTCATGAACTCTGCCTCTGTAAACGGAAGCATTAGAAGCTCTCTGTTTCTCGACCAAAATGACGGAGAAGTAAATTAGACACTGTCGGAATGTCCAGTTCATTGAAGCTTACAGTACCCACCATAGGTATTGGCTAGCTTCAATCCAAATTTCATTGTTTTAACCCGCGCAAAATAGGCCCTATGGTGTCTGGCGCGGACATTTTTTTAAATACTTATTTTCATCGAAGTGCCCATACAAACCCTACTCCAAACCACGCCAAAATAAACAAAGGCTGAAAACCTCATGTCTATTTATTATGATATAAAACCCTTCAATAATTACCCAATTAAAAATCAGAACGATTAAGTCCGGCCCTTTTTCTTTGTAATAAAAACCAACGTGATTTTTCTACGATCAAAATTAGTATTTAGAAAAATCTTTCGCTGGAAGGCCTATCTCGCGCGGATTAAAACACTGAAATTTGGATTGGGTGAGCCAATACCTATGGTGGGTACTGTTGTTTGTAGTTAAGCAGCTGAGGATTCTATCATGCCTTATAGCTAGTTGGTTCGTATTATGGGTTTGGAGGCGTTCTTGTTCAAAAATACATCAAATTCTTTCAAAACTGTGAAATTTTAAGAATTTAAGTTTTTGATAAAACTAATATTAAAATTACTGAATCTTTCAAGGGGAAGTTAAACATACAAAATTACAAAAAACTATTCATCGCTCATACAGTCGACTAAGTTTCATTGAAGTCGTCGTGAGAGACATCCCTTTGAAGTACTTGAATTTCTGGCGCCATAATGTAAAAATGCGGTTCTGTAAAGAAAAGATTCCAAACGCTACGCAGATGGTAGGATTCGAACCTACGCTCCCAGAGGGAAACTGATTTCTAGTCAGTCGCCTTAACCACTCGGCCACATCTGCTTAATTGACTTTAAGAATATCACAAAAAAATTTAACGGTAGACGAATGCAAAACGATAACATGAAAAGTGCCATGAACGAGTGTCAGAAGAGGGATTCGAACCCTCGCCCAGAAGACTGGACTGCGACCTGAACGCAGCGCCTTGGACCGCTCGGCCATCCTGACTGCAGATTCAAAGATAATAAAATCCGATAAACTCAATCTTTCAAATTCAAAACGGTTTTATATAAATCTTTCATCAAGATTCCATGATGAGTAATGACTTAACGATGCCTCCTATGAGAATTGAACTCATGACCCCTAGTTACCTTTATTCCTACAAGACTAGTGCTCTGCCACTGTGCTAAAGAGGCTTTAATCGTTGATTCCAAAGTCTCCAAATAGTAACTATGTAAAGTTCCAAAGAAAATTGTATTCTTCACACAAAAAATGTGGAACGCTTCACGATTTTGCGTGTCATCCTTGCGCTTCGCGGTGCCGTTGCCTCTCTGTCAATTTGAAACAATTGAAACAATTGAAACAAAATTGAAACAATTGAAACAATTTGAAACAAAATTGAAACAAATTGAAACAGCTTGTTCCGTTTGCCGCTTGGGTGCTACTCGTAATGTTGTTTTTTGTAAAAAATTGACTGAAATCGGCATTTTATCACCCTACTTCTGTCATCCAGTTTGTATTAAATTAAATTCTCTTTCAATCGAGGTAATTATGACTGATTTTTATATAGTTTTCGCCGAGATAATGTAACGATCGAAACTCTATGCCTTCTGTCAGTTCAGTTTGATTTAGTTCGTGTCGTCTGACGTTGTTCGCTCTCTATTTGGACTGTCAACCAGGAAAGAAATTGTCCTATTAGTTTTTCTAGCTATTTGTTTCATTGAGATTCGAGATTTTATTAAGGATTGAAGCCGAATGAAGTCAGGTTTAATTCCCATATTAGGTGAAACCCAAGCAATTTTGTTCTCTCTCTCTGAGCTTCCTTCTGTGTTCAGAACAATTAAGGTATAACATTTATAACTGTGTTGTATATTCTTTACTCATCAAGTGTACATTCTATTAGGACCATGGTTATCTGCATGTTCATTGATTGCTGACAAAAGTTTATTTCAGTATCGGTGATCAGTCAACAAATGTGACATAACAACCAGCAAAATTATCTTACGCTGCTGCTATAATGTAAACTTCAACTTTCCAGTCACAAGACTTGTCACTACCAAACAGATAGAAGTGTACACAAACAGCAGCGCAAGACAATTTTGCTGGATATGAAAGACTATTTTGTTCGCTTTGTCTGTGTGTTGTGTTCAGAGAGATTACATATACTATTACATTGATACGACATATCCATGATATTACATATCCTACCTATATGTAATGGACGCTACTAATCTTTTCTCATAAAGCAAAAAAAAAAAATAAACAAATGTGGATGAATATATGTGTGTCTTAATTAATATATATTTAAGATTTTAAGATTCTTAAACTTTCTTTTTAATTCTTATTTCGGCCAGCCATTGTTCTTTAGAGAGAGGATGGTTCAATGGACAGTATCGGCTTCCGCGGAACTGGGTGTGGCCTTCACTAGATGTAGCTTTCCCACAGTTCCTACACGAATATTGTTTACGTACTTTCTTTACTTCGCTATGCTCTCCACTTTTTTTTCGCCATTCAGTAGTTCGCGACTGTGCCAGGTTTGCGGACGATGGACTCTCAGAATCAACTTCAAATAAAAAAAAATAATAATCTGTGAGTTTTGAGTTAGAATGTAGTTGACGCTTTTTAGCGTCAAGCCAGAATTTATTTTACCTTGTTCTTTGTTAGCACTGGCTGATGCAACTGTAGCAGCTTTTCTTTTTCGCCAATCAGTAGTTTTTGATATAGCGGAAACAGACTTTTCATTTTCGAGTGGTTGCTCTGCATCATCGGTGGGTTCATAGTCGTGTACACTAGCACTAATAGAGACTGGAACTACTTTGTCCGTCCGCTTTCTAACGGATGCTTGTCCCGTTCTATCAACTGGCTCAACGAGCACAAGTGGGTTGACTTCTTTGGTTGAATAAGAGGGCTGTTCTTTTGCTGGTGGCAAGGGAGCCGTAGAACACAGCTCAGGTGATGGTAGTTTATTTCCCTGTAGAAGAAGTCTGATTTCCCCGATCCTTGCCTGGTTTGTGTACCTTTTAACAAATTTTAAATAAGAACTTTCAGTTTATATTAGAGAATAAGTGGTCCAATTACCATAAAGAAAGTGTTGTCTCGTTTATAGGAAACAAGGCTAATCCAGTTCGCCCAATAATAGAGGGATTCAGCATAATTCGATTACGGATCTCGTTGTATTTTTGTATAATCAGACAATACCGAGAAACGTACGGATCCTTTGCAGCAGACGTTATCTTGTTGAACAGTCGGATGCAGATAGCTTCAACAACTCTGCTTTTAGATGGTGGCAGAGAAGGCGAACCTCCAGAAACAAAACATCGTTTCATGGCTTCTTGGCCGACGTGGCCACCACTATTTTTGGATTTGCCGAATCGTCCGCGTGCTGGCTGGATTGTGCGGGAATAACGAAGAGGATCCTTATCAAACTGAGACAGCTGATCATAATGCTGGATGACGTTTTCGACCTGCTCATTTGAGATGGACAAACCTTCTAGTTGTAGAAGATTCTCCGCTAGTCGGACCACCTTATCCCAGCCTTCAATAGATCTCGAGTCAACCGCACATTTGTCTCCTTCGTCGACATTTTTTTCAGATGAGACAGCGTCAGATGATTCATTTGGGCCTGTCATCGTGCTACAGGCCAATTTAAGTTCTGGGTCGAATTCTTTTTCGTGACTGGAGGGTTTTTCTGGATAAATATCCTCTTGAACATCCATGCCTTCTTCAATTTCTTTATCTATATCGATAACTTCAGCTATAGCGCCGGTTTCATTATAGAGATATTCTACTCCAAAAAGCTCTCCTGTGTAATTGGCCGGCGGCTGAAAATTTCGATCAATAGGCTGCCCCAAAACACTAGTGCTAAGGCTATTAAGCCTGTCTTTTAGCTTTACGTCAAACGATCGTAGCTTGGACACTGAATCAGAGAGAGCCGCTGACGATCTTGCTGCATTCCAGCGACAAATTCCATCAAAAAGGAAAGCCTGGAAATGCATATCGTTGGCAGCAGTTCCTATAAAGGTTACAATCATTCGAGTTATTCAGTATGTGAAAATTAAGAGTTTGTTTTACCTGGAATGAACTGTTTTATGTGGTTATGAAAGCTTTCAAGGGAAGTGAAACCTCTGCCACAGCGGTAAACCGGAAGCGAAATGTTGGCCTTCATGATTTCTCCTGTTTTTGTGTAGAGAGTAACACCGTCCGGATCTTGCAAGCAAGATATATGCTTTTTTCAGTGTTCAGTATTTCAATAGCATCGTCGCAGAGCAACGGCACTCCAAGAGTGTCTGTGGCGTCCATAAATGATAAAAAGAGGTTCTCCAGTAAGATAGTTGTGTTTTGAACTCCTCTAGTTTTTCTTCGGCAGTGTCGAGCGAGCTCTGCTTTTGTTATGGCTTTGCCGACTGCGTCGCCGGAAGGATTTCTTACTCCGGCTAACTGGAGCTCATTCTTTTTCGCACTGCGCAGCAGAGCCATGTCGTTTGCATCCCACTCGAATATAGATCAGGTGCACTACGCGTACCCTACTGGGTTTGTGAATGCACTCCGCATGCTGCCCCCTGCTGGGAACCCTGAGAAGTAGATTTCCCATTGACTTACTGTGAAGAAGTAAAAGTGATCTTGTTTAATTAACTTTAAAATCAAAACTAGTGCTGTGTTCATGTGTAAAACCATACTACTTTACGGAGCTTTATACGAGGTATCTATTGATATATATTTTATTGGTATTTAGTTGTAGAAAATAGCCAAATTTAAATGTTTAACGGCATTTTCAGTCAATTTCTCGACGAAATCCCCCCAAAGTGGGCGGATTTTTCGGTTTGAGTTCGGTTTTTCGGTTTGGTCCGCCCACAATTTGGGCGGATTTTCTACAGTTTGGGTGACAAATTGACTGAAAATGCCGTTAAACATTTAAATTTGGCTATTTTCTACAACTAAATACCAATAAAATATATATCAATAGATACCTCGTTTAAAGCTCCGTAAAGTAGTATGGTTTTACACATGAACACAGCACTAGTTTTGATTTTAAAGTTAATTAAACAAGATCACTTTTACTTCTTCACAGTAAGTCAATGGGAAATCTACTTCTCAGGGGTCCCAGCAGGGGGCAGCATGCGGAGTGCATTCACAAACCCAGTAGGGTACGCGTAGTGCACCTGATCTATTGCTGTCGATACCTTGGCCATGAATGTTCCATAGAGTGGATGAGACTCGTTGGTACATGCTTTTGAAAGTCTGCGCATAAAATGCCAGCTATCTAACCTGACAAGCAATTTATCCCATCGGTAGAAAAGCCTTTGGTTTTTCGAATCTTCGTCCTTTTGCAGCAATCGCGGTCTGTATAGAGTACGAGTGGGTGTGGCTGACCTGCTTTCAAGAAGCGATCCATTAAACCCTCCGCCATTTTGCCTAAATTAGAGAGGCTTTCTGAAGTTGTTAGCAATGACAAGAGAATTTCACCCCGTTCGTTGCCTACATTGGTACACCAGGACGCGGAGTTGGCGCATTTGCCTTGCAGTTTTTTGTTAATTTTCTTGGTTGAATCTATTTTTAAGATTGATCCGTATATGGATGTGGCACTTGACTTAAGAATGGGCAGACGAGACCACACGTCACGGACGTACGTTGCGAGGAACCATTTTTGGGTGGGAGGCGATTTCAAAGTCGGTACATTTTCATAGGAGCGAGCAGGCAAATTCATGTCAGACTGAGTCTTCTTATGACGCTTGCAGTCATCTAACATGATGGTTCGCCGCATCCACTCTTCTGAATGTAGTTCCCAAACGTCATTAAACACAGCTGTAGGACTGTTGCCCATCGTTCTCGCTCGCATTAAAGCAACAACGGCCTGATCGCACAAAATTTTCTGGTTAAGACGATTGGGAAGCGCATTTTAATAGCGTCCGGAAGCTGACCAAGTAGCCTTGAGTCGTATGATATAAAAGTTCCCTTACACGACCGACATTTAAGGTACTCCGAGGCGAGATAGTATCGGTTTTTTAAGTCGATGACACTTCTCACTCTGTTGTAAAGACCTTTTGATGTTAACGAAGTCGAGGTTTTGCAAACGGGACACTTGAAATCGAAAGACCACATTTTTCTAGGCATCCAAAGGAACAGTCGTCGTTGAAAAAAAGATGCGGCAACCGGAACTGACAAGAAGTTTGGTCCTGGTACACTTGGTGGGTACCACCACATTTGAAGTTTATGGACTAGGACGCTTTTGCTGGCGAACAAGTTTTGTCCGATCCACTGTAAGTCGGTAGGTTCAACAGTATCCTTCCAGCCAACAGGAAGACGAAGAGAATAATCAATCTTGCGTGTTTGGGATTCCTATAGAATGATAAAAGACGATTAAAGACAATATTTCACACGAATGAGACTGTATATAGGCCGGCCTACCGTTGGGCTGGAATTTACATTGCTTGCTGAAACCACGATGTTGGTTTGAATAGTTGATGTAGGTTGTGAACTTGTTTCGACTTTTTTGTTAGTCGATTCGATAGCTTCAGTTCGCGATTCAGATACAGTCGGAGTGATTGAATAAGGTGAGCCACCATTTCGAGCAGTCTAAAATTAAAGAAATGTATATAAAGAAACGTCTCGTGATTATGAAAGAATTATTGAAATTATGAATCAAACGCAATAATCCTATTATAAAATAGATTTCTTACAGTGGTATGATATCCACAATGGCAGAGCACAGGTTTCCCGAATAAGTCCTTTGAAGATGAGCTAGTTTTCCTAGGGCATTTTTCGATTTTTTCTAGCTTTTTGCTCCATTTTGACTGTGCAGGTGGTTTCTGACCTTTCCCAAACTTAAAATGTCCCGCAGCATACTGGTACAATCTTTCATTCCACTCTGCATCTGATTTCCCTTCTTTGGGCATTGTGCTGATTGGACTGTATTGATTTCTCCTAAGAGTATGCCACTATCACCAAAAATTAATAACAAAGTCTTAAATGTTAAACTAAAGAGGTATATACCTAAGGAAGAACGAACAAACAAGTATCTGGCCAAACTGTTGTGTAATTTCAAAGTTTACTGATGGCTACAGATTTTCCAGCCTACGATGAACTAGAATACACAACACAGCAGAATGATGAGCTGATACTTTCAGCAAGACACATGGAACATGGCAGCAAGGACTGAATGAATTATAAAATTCCGTTGTTCCTGTAACACCTTCAAAGTGTAGAGTTAGAAGTGTACAGTTAGGTGTATTTGGCCTCGCTCTGGCATCTGACAGTAGTTTGAGAAACTGAAATCAGAACACATACATTCATCAATATTAACCTGATTCATCAAATATCAGTAAAATACAAGGAAATACCTGTCTGGTTGAGGAATAAATGTTATCATGCCAAAAAATCCAAGTTAAAAAACTGTCGGGTCACATGCAAAACCAAGATAAAACTCAGTTGGGCGCTGGAATAAAGTTTTGCGGCCTACGATATTGAAAGAGGCCCGGTACGAAATTTGATGAAAAGATGCGAAGGTGATTGAATTGGAAATTTCAAGATAAAATATTGAAAATAAAACTTTAAGCGTTCAAAACTTCAGAGCAATAATAAACAATAACAGCACAGAATAATGCAGACGACAACAAACAAACGTCACGTCTAAAATAAAAGCCAACGATTGCGCGCCTTCCCCCTTTTCCCCCCTTTCTTTCCCCTTTCCCCCCTCTTTTTCCCCCTTTTCCCCCCGGGACAGAGAAGATTACGCCCCAGCTTTTGCGCAGGGGCCATGCTAATCTTCTCTGTATCGTTCCAATTTTAGTATATGTATTCCGTATGGAATACATTGAACTGTAGTCCAGTCAACGATCTTGTAGTATGTCGTTTTGTCCTTCTACTGCAGTTGCCGGATTAAGCCAAACTAAGGAAACATGTCTTTCAAATGGATTTTCGTGTGTAATTCAATGTCAAAATCTTCATGAACTCTGCCTCTGTAAACGG
This sequence comes from Daphnia galeata, assembly GCA_030770115.1. Classification (NCBI taxonomy): domain Eukaryota; kingdom Metazoa; phylum Arthropoda; class Branchiopoda; order Diplostraca; family Daphniidae; genus Daphnia; species Daphnia galeata. Next base: position 3,489,819 of record CM061118.1, read on the forward strand.
AAGCATTAGAAGCTCTCTGTTTCTCGACCAAAATGACGGAGAAGTAAATTAGACACTGTCGGAATGTCCAGTTCATTGAAGCTTACAGTACCCACCATAGGTATTGGCTAGCTTCAATCCAAATTTCATTGTTTTAACCCGCGCAAAATAGGCCCTATGGTGTCTGGCGCGGACATTTTTTTAAATACTAATTTTCATCGAAGTGCCCATACAAACCCTACTCCAAACCACGCCAAAATAAACAAAGGCTGAAAACCTCATGTCTATTGATTATGATATAAAACCCTTCAATAATTACCCAATTAAAAATCAGAACGATTAAGTCCGGCCCTTTTTCTTTGTAATAAAAACCAACGTGATTTTTCTACGATCAAAATTAGTATTTAGAAAAATCTTTCGCTGGAAGGCCTATCTCGCGCGGATTAAAATACTGAAATTTGGATTGGGTGAGCCAATACCTATGGTGGGTACTGTTGTTTGTAGTTAAGCAGCCGAGGATTCTATCATGCCTTATAGCTAGTTGGTTCGTATTATGGGTTTGGAGGCGTTCTTGTTCAAAAATACATCAAATTCTTTCAAAACTGTGAAATTTTAAGAATTTAAGATTTTGATAAAACTAATATTAAAATTACTGAATCTTTCAAGGGGAAGTTAAACATACAAAATTACAAAAAACTATTCATCGCTCATACAGTCGACTAAGTTTCATTGAAGTCGTCGTGAGAGACATCCCTTTGAAGTACTTGGATTTCTGGCGCCATAATGTAAAAATGCGGTTCTGTAAAGAAAAGATTCCAAACGCTGCGCAGATGGTAGGATTCGAACCTACGCTCCCAGAGGGAAACTGATTTCTAGTCAGTCGCCTTAACCACTCGGCCACATCTCCTTAATAGACTTTAAGAATATCACAAAAAAATTTAACGGTAGACGAATGCAAAACGATAACATGCAAAGTGCCATGAACGAGTGTCAGAAGAGGGATTTTTTTTTTTTTTTTTTTTAATTAAAATCTTTTATTCAGTTTTGTCCCCGGTTCAATATACAAATTGCATAGTTACAGAGAAAACAATAATAACAAAAAGGGAAAACAATGGTACAAAAGGAAAACAGAACAAAACAAAAGTAAACAAAATGGCAAAAATGACAAAAATAAAACAATTCATATTGGGGTTGGGTTTTAGGGTTGACAAGGTCAAAGTATTGAAGCCCATAGGCTCTCTATTTCAGTGGTAGACGGTGTTCTTCCTTCCCTTCTCTCCTTCCACGTTGCGTAGATGTAGGCAGCCACGAGCGCGAAGGAGGTTCTTGGATTCCGAACAGGCCCAAGTTGTCCTCTGATGAAATCCATAGGTATGGTGCTGCAGCCGTGGGTTCTGAGGGTCCTCTCCAACCAAAGGGTAGAAATTTCCCGACTAGGACAGTGTAGCATAATGTGCTCATCGGACTCGGGTTCTTGGTTGCAGAAACAGCAGGTTGGGTCTGTGGTGCTGTCAATCCGATGATCTCTTGCCCTAGTCGGTAGTAGTCGTTGATTGAAGAGGAACATGGTTTCCTTGATTTTGGTGTTCTTCAAGGCTGCAGTATTCCTCCATATGGATTTCCAATCCAAATGAGGGTAGAGGAGCTCGGTTTTCCCAGGACCTGTTACTTTGGAAATCCAAGTGGCGTAGATGTTCCTGTGCACCATTCGGCTGTTTGGAGAGATGATTCCCTCTTCAAGGAGTTGTTTGATCTGGTGCACAGGCTCCTCCAGGTAGAAGGGACGCTCGATGACTGCTACTGGGGTGTTGTTTCCCTTGTAGATATTTGGGAGGTGCTTCCGGAGAGAAAAGGCCATCCAATATCGTAGAAGAGAGCTTTCTGGGCTTTCAGGTTCGGTAAGGGCATTAAACAAAGGACGAAGGAATAAGGCTTTGTAAAATAGACTGGGTTCAGTAAGGGAAAGGCCACCTTCAGGGATTTTTCTAAATACTACACATCGTTGGGGTTTTTCAATTTTTCCTAGCCAAATAAATCTTACAATTGCACTTAAAATTTTGGGACATAAATTTGCAGGACATGGAAGAATTTGAGCAATATATATGGTCCTAGAGAGCACTTTCGCCTTCAAATAGTTCACTTTCTGATAGATAGTGAACTGACGAGATGCATTTTCCCTAAGCTGACCAATTAAGTGGCCATATGCTGTGTCCCACAATCTCGACATCGTTTCTTGAATGGAAGGTGAGAACTTGATACCAAGGAGGGACAAGGTAGGAACGGATTCAAGCCAAGCAAGTGGCCAGCGACTTCTACTCCTCCAGCTTCCCAACCCAAGAGCTTTTGTCTTCTGTTTATTCATCCTTGCCTTGGTCCAATTGCAGAATTGGTCAAGGACCTCTCCTGCATTAATGATATCGCTATCTGATGAAACAAAAATAGCGACATCATCAACCATGGCTCTGACAGTGACTTTGGTACCAAATAAATTGATACCATTGAGGACAGTGGAAAGACGAGTAAGCAATGGTTCAATATAGATAACAAAGAGGTGCATGGATAGTGGACATCCCTGGCGAACCGAATGAAAATCTGAAATTGTTCCGGCTACCTCAGTTCCATTGAGGATTGACATCTGCGTGACTGAGTACATAGTTCTCAGCCACTTAATGAAGGGAATCGGATATCCCATCACTTCCATAATTTTCCATAACACCTCTCTGTTTACCAGGTCGTAAGCTTTTTCTAAGTCAACCCCTATAATGCCTGCTTTCATTCCACCAGAGGAGAAGGAGTGTTGCTCTGGCTTTGACCGATCATCTACATATTGAATGACATCTCTGTACAGGCAGAGATTGTCAGTCAGTAAACGACCGGGAACTCCACCTTTCTGGTAATTTCCTATGGTGTCGTGGAGAGAACGTTTGAGTCTGTTTGAGAGTACCGATGCCATGAGCTTATAATCTGTGTTCAAAAGTTATATTGGACGAAATCCAGATACCCCACAAGGACCATTTGACTTTGGAACCAGACGAATTGCGGCTCGCCCTTGTGATTGAGAAATTGAGTCCCTTTCCAGTACATGCAAAAACATGTCCAGGAAGTGGGGGGCGATCAAATCCCAGAAGCAAATATAAAACTCAATTGGGATACCATCCATGCCGGGAGATTTGTTTCTCTTAGTAGCTAGCAGTGCTGTTTTAATTTCTATAGGAGTGATTGGTGTTACAAGGGAATCCAGGTTCTTACAACGATTTTTAATCCCATCTAGAAAAGCCGTTTCAAATGTACTATCAGGAGGAGGCCTATCCTTAAATATCTTTGAGAAATGTTCAACAATTGTCCTATTTACTTCATCCTTGTGTGAGATTTCCTCTCCACTAGAGGAAATTAAAGTGTCAATTGTGCTATTGCGAAAGTTCTCTCGAGTTTTCTTCACATGAAACACAGTTGCATCCTCAGCATCAGAACCCTCAAATGAACGTGATCTTACACCGAAACCTTGGAGAAGACTCTCCTCCCAGGACTTCGAGGAAGACCTCAACTCCTTGAAAGCAATCCAATCCAAAGGTTCAGTGTTTACAATTTCCTGGATGCATGTTTGGTAAAACAATTTTGTGTTTCTAATCAGATTTGCTCGATCCTTGCAGTAACTTATCGCTACTCTTTTGACACCGGGCTTAAAAATTTTCTCCCACCAAATTGCACAATCTGTCTCACGAAGAGGATGATGTAATGAACGGTCAATAAATGACTTAATCCTATTTTGAAATACCTCCTCCGATAATACAGAAGTATTTAGTTTCCACATATTAGTTTTGTTGAAACGGCTTCTTGTTACAGTGCCACTAATAAGAATTGTGCATTCTAAAGAGTGGTGATCACTAATGGAAAGATGCCTAAGTTCAATGTTTGCAATGTGCTCAGAATTAGTTCTACTAGTGTATATACGATCTATTCTACAAGAACCTTTTGAGTGGTGGAAAGAATGTCCCAGATCCCTAGGTCTTAATTTCTTCCACATGTCAACAAGTTCTAGGCCAGAGATTAATTCAATAAGTGCCAAACTTTTAGTTCTAGAAGGTGATGTTTTTGACACTGATCTATCTAGGGCATCATCTATACAGTTGAAGTCACCTACAATTACTAGTGGTAAGTTAGTTGTGATGGCATAAGCAGGCAGTGTTTTTCGAAGGAAGGAATTTCGCTCTTGTATTGCAATAGTGCCTGAAGGTGCATAGATGTTGATAAAAGTAAATTCTCCTACATCAATGGAAATCAGCCTTCCATCAGGATCTAGGAGTTCACGTGTGAAGTGAATTCCCTTCCTGATAAGAACTGCTGTCCCAAGCCTTTTCGGCCCAATATTACTCAAAATGTTGTAGTGGGTTCCAAGGACTGAACATTCATGGAATGTCACTTCCTGGAGTCCCACTATATCAAGTTTACCATCCAAACAAAATTGCAATAGAAGGCGACGACGTTCAAAAGAGCGAATACCGTTAATATTAATAGATGCTACCCTAAGATTGTTCATTATTGAGTTTTAGGAGTTTTTCTAGGCGGTGGCCCAGAGGAAGATTGTTGAGAAGCATCCGGTTTTTTTTCCTCTCCTAGATTTTCCCTGTACAGCTATAAAGTTTGCACTAGGGAGGTGTGCAACTCTACTCGGAATTTTACTTTGTGGTAGGGGTGGAAAAGAAGATGAAGAAGCAGAATCTGTTTCCATGTTGTCTACTCTTTCCTCAGTATTTTTATTTTGATCCTCTGAGTTTGCAGAATCTGACACCGGAGGTGGCGGATTCTCCTGGGCTACCTGTCTTCCACAAGATTGGGTTTCTGGGATAACCTGAGTTTGTTGTACCTCTGTTAAAGGTACCTGTTCTGGGGTGTCAATAGTAATTTCCATATCTACCATTTCGGGTTCAGGAGCAACTGACTCATTTTCGGAGCCAACTACATCCTTCTTCCCATCATTTTGGTTTTCCAAAGTAACCGATTTCTCAGACTGCTCGTTATTCGACTTTTCCACTCGTGCGGGTTTCTGCACGGGTGGAGCTTTAGTCGGAACAACTTTTCTGTTCTTTGACAGGGTTGGACAATTTTTACCAATATGTTCACGATCGTCACAGATTCTGCAAGTTGGAATTTGACCAGAGTATCTAACTACAGCCTTGTAGCTACCTATGGTAACGTACGATGGAATGTGCTTTTCAAGAGCCATTCTACAAATAAGCCAAGTGGAAAGAACAGGATAGAGATACTCACTATCCACAACATGGTAGGATTCCCAACGTAAATCTAAAACGTTTCCAAATTCTCTAAACCGCGTTTTCAAAATTCCCAAATTCATTTGGTATGGGATACCTGAAATTCTGACAAACTTTTCCTGCACATTGCTATCCTTGATAATAATAGAAAAATCTCTATCATCTATTTTTTCCTTCTTGATCCCCTGGTGCTCCAAAAGAAATGCATCACAAGCGGCTTGCTTATGAAAAGTTAGCCTTACAACCTGGTTTTGGGATTCAAAAACTGCAGCAATCCCCATCAAATCCTCTTTTTTCACTTTCAACGTTTGGATGTACTTGTGTACAGTCCACATAGCAAGTCTAGGGGTTGGGTTACCGAAGTCAATATCGGCACAACCAATCCACAATGCCATGGCAAGGGGATAGGGGGAGGAGGGGATCGAAAACCAAAAAGCGATTTCAGAAAGTGATTTCTAGTCAGTCGCCCTTAACCACTCGGCCACATCTGCTTAATTGACTTTAAGAATATCACAAAAAAATTTAACGGTAGACGAATGCAAAACGATAACATGAAAAGTGCCATGAACGAGTGTCAGAAGAGGGATTCGAACCCTCGCCCAGAAGACTGGACTGAGACCTGAACGCAGCGCCTTGGACCACTCGGCCATCCTGACTGCAGATTCAAAGATAATAAAATCCGATAAACTCAATCTTTCAAATTCAAAACGGTTTTATATAAATCTTTCATCAAGATTCCATGATGAGTAATGACTTAACGATTCCTCCTATGAGAACTCATGACCCCTAGTTACCTTTATTCCTACAAGACTAGTGCTCTGCCACTGAGCTAAAGAGGCTTTAATCGTTGATTCCAAAGTCTCCAAATAGTAACTATGTAAAGTTCCAAAGAAAATTGTATTCTTCACACAAAAAATGTGGAACGCTTCACGATTTTGCGTGTCATCCTTGCGCAGGGGCCATGCTAATCTTCTCTGTATCGTTCCAATTTTAGTATATGTATTCCGTATGGAATACATTGAACTGTAGTCCAGTCAACGATCTTGTAGTATGTCGTTTTGTCCTTCTACTGCAGTTGCCGGATTAAGCCAAATTAAGGAAACATGTCTTTCAAATGGATTTCGTGTGTAATTCAATGTCAAAATCTTCATGAACTCTGCCTCTGTAAACGGAAGCATTAGAAGCTCTCTGTTTCTCGACCAAAATGACGGAGAAGTAAATTAGACACTGTCGGAATGTCCAGTTCATTGAAGCTTACAGTACCCACCATAGGTATTGGCTAGCTTCAATCCAAATTTCATTGTTTTAACCCGCGCAAAATAGGCCCTATGGTGTCTGGCGCGGACATTTTTTTAAATACTAATTTTCATCGAAGTGCCCATACAAACCCTACTCCAAACCACGCCAAAATAAACAAAGGCTGAAAACCTCATGTCTATTGATTATGATATAAAACCCTTCAATAATTACCCAATTAAAAATCAGAACGATTAAGTCCGGCCCTTTTTCTTTGTAATAAAAACCAACGTGATTTTTCTACGATCAAAATTAGTATTTAGAAAAATCTTTCGCTGGAAGGCCTATCTCGCGCGGATTAAAACACTGAAATTTGGATTGGGTGAGCCAATACCTATGGTGGGTACTGTTGTTTGTAGTTAAGCAGCCGAGGATTCTATCATGCCTTATAGCTAGTTGGTTCGTATTATGGGTTTGGAGGCGTTCTTGTTCAAAAATACATCAAATTCTTTCAAAACTGTGAAATTTTAAGAATTTAAGTTTTTGATAAAACTAATATTAAAATTACTGAATCTTTCAAGGGGAAGTTAAACATACAAAATTACAAAAAACTATTCATCGCTCATACAGTCGACTAAGTTTCATTGAAGTCGTCGTGAGAGACATCCCTTTGAAGTACTTGGATTTCTGGCGCCATAATGTAAAAATGCGGTTCTGTAAAGAAAAGATTCCAAACGCTGCGCAGATGGTAGGATTCGAACCTACGCTCCCAGAGGGAAACTGATTTCTAGTCAGTCGCCTTAACCACTCGGCCACATCTGCTTAATTGACTTTAAGAATATCACAAAAAAATTTAACGGTAGACGAATGCAAAACGATAACATGCAAAGTGCCATGAACAAGTGTCAGAAGAGGGATTCGAACCCTCGACCAGAAGACTGGACTGCGACCTGAACGCAGCGCCTTGGACCGCTCGGCCATCCTGACTGCAGATTCAAAGATAATAAAATCCGATAAACTCAATCTTTCAAATTCAAAACGGTATTATATAAATCTTTCATCAAGATTCCATGATGAGTAATGACTTAACGATGCCTCCTATGAGAATTGAACTCATGACCCCTAGTTACCTTTATTCCTACAAGACTAGTGCTCTGCCACTGAGCTAAGGAGGCTTTAATCGTTGATTCCAAAGTCTCCAAATAGTAACTATGTAAAGTTCCAAAGAAAATTGTATTCTTCACACAAAAAATGTGAACGCTTCACGATTTTGCGTGTCATCCTTGCGCAGGGGCCATGCTAATCTTCTCTGTATCGTTCCAATTTTAGTATATGTATTCCGTATGGAATACATTGAACTGTAGTCCAGTCAACGATCTTTTAGTATGTCGTTTTGTCCTTCTACTGCAGTTGCCGGATTAAGCCAAATTAAGGAAACATGTCTTTCAAATGGATTTTCGTGTGTAATTCAATGTCAAAATCTTCATGAACTCTGCCTCTGTAAACGGAAGCATTAGAAGCTCTCTGTTTCTCGACCAAAATGACGGAGAAGTAAATTAGACACTGTCGGAATGTCCAGTTCATTGAAGCTTACAGTACCCACCATAGGTATTGGCTAGCTTCAATCCAAATTTCATTGTTTTAACCCGCGCAAAATAGGCCCTATGGTGTCTGGCGCGGACATTTTTTTAAATACTAATTTTCATCGAAGTGCCCATACAAACCCTACTCCAAACCACGCCAAAATAAACAAAGGCTGAAAGCCTCATGTCTATTGATTATGATATAAAACCCTTCAATAATTACCCAATTAAAAATCAGAACGATTAAGTCCGGCCCTTTTTCTTTGTAATAAAAACCAACGTGATTTTTCTACGATCAAAATTAGTATTTAGAAAAATCTTTCGCTGGAAGGCCTATCTCGCGCGGATTAAAACACTGAAATTTGGATTGGGTGAGCCAATACCTATGGTGGGTACTGTTGTTTGTAGTTAAGCAGCCGAGGATTCTATAATGCTTATAGCTAGTTGGTTCGTAGTATGGGTTTGGAGGCGTTCTTGTTCAAAAATACATAAAATTCTTTCAAAACTGTGAAATTTTAAGAATTTAAGATTTTGATAAAACTAATATTAAAATTACTGAATCTTTCAAGGGGAAGTTAAACATACAAAATTACAAAAAACTATTCATCGCTCATACAGTCGACTAAGTTTCATTGAAGTCGTCGTGAGAGACATCCCTTTGAAGTACTTGGATTTCTGGCGCCATAATGTAAAAATGCGGTTCTGTAAAGAAAAGATTCCAAACGCTGCGCAGATGGTGGGATTCGAACCTACGCTCCCAGAGGGAAACTGATTTCTAGTCAGTCGCCCTAACCACTCGGCCACATCTGCTTAATTGACTTTAAGAATATCACAAAAAAGTTTAACGGTAGACGAATGCAAAACGATAACATGAAAAATGCCATGAACGAGTGTCAGAAGAGGAAATTCGACCCTCGCCCAGAAGACTGGACTGCGACCTGAACGCAGCGCCTTGGACCGCTCGGCCATCCTGACTGCAGATTCAATGATAATAAAATCCGATAAAGTCAATCTTTCAAATTCAAAACGGTTTTATATAAATCTTTCATCAAGATTCCATGATGAGTAATGACTTAACGATTCCTCCTATGAGAATTGAACTCATGACCCCTAGTTACCTTTATTCCTACAAGACTAGTGCTCTGCCACTGAGCTAAAGAGGCTTTAATCGTTGATTCCAAAGTCTCCAAATAGTAACTATGTAAAGTTCCAAAGAAAATTGTATTCTTCACACAAAAAATGTGGAACGCTTCACGATTTTGCGTGTCATCCTTGCGCAGGGGCCATGCTAATCTTCTCTGTATCGTTCCAATTTTAGTATATGTATTCCGTATGGAATACATTGAACTGTAGTCCAGTCAACGATCTTGTAGTATGTCGTTTTGTCCTTCTATACTGCAGTTGCCGGATTAAGCCAAATTAAGGAAACATGTCTTTCAAATGGATTTTCGTGTGTAATTCAATGTCAAAATCTTCATGAACTCTGCCTCTGTAAACGGAAGCATTAGAAGCTCTCTGTTTCTCGACCAAAATGACGGAGAAGTAAATTAGACACTGTCGGAATGTCCAGTTCATTGAAGCTTACAGTACCCACCATAGGTATTGGCTAGCTACAATCCAAATTTCATTGTTTTAACCCGCGCAAAATAGGCCCTATGGTGTCTGGCGCGGACATTTTTTTAAATACTAATTTTCATCGAAGTGCCCATACAAACCCTACTCCAAACCACGCCAAAATAAACAAAGACCTCATGTCTATTGATTATCATATAAAACCCTTCAATAATTACCCAATTAAAAATCAGAACGATTAAGTCCGGCCCTTTTTCTTTGTAATAAAAACCAACGTGATTTTTCTACGATCAAAATTAGTATTTAGAAAAATCTTTTGCTGGAAGGCCTATCTCGCGCGGATTAAAACACTGAAATTTGGATTGGGTGAGCTAATACCTATGGTGGGTACTGTTGTTTGTAGTTAAGCAGCCGAGGATTCTATCATGCCTTATAGCTAGTTGGTTCGTATTATGGGTTTGGAGGCGTTCTTGTTCAAAAATACATCAAATTCTTTCAAAACTGTGAAATTTTAAGAATTTAAGTTTTTGATAAAACTAATATTAAAATTACTGAATCTTTCAAGGGGAAGTTAAACATACAAAATTACAAAAAACTATTCATCGCTCATACAGTCGACTAAGTTTCATTGAAGTCGTCGTGAGAGACATCCCTTTGAAGTACTTGGATTTCTGGCGCCATAATGTAAAAATGCGGTTCTGTAAAGAAAAGATTCCAAACGCTACGCAGATGGTAGGATTCGAACCTACGCTCCCAGAGGGAAACTGACTTCTAGTCAGTCGCCTTAACCACTCGGCCACATCTGCTTATTTGACTTTAAGAATATCACAAAAAAATTTAACGGTAGACGAATGCAAAACGATAACATGAAAAGTGCCATGAACGAGTGTCAGAAGAGGGATTCGAACCCTCGCCCAGAAGACTGGACTGCGACCTGAACGCAGCGCCTTGGACCGCTCGGCCATCCTGACTGCAGATTCAAAGATAATAAAATCCGATAAACTCAATCTTTCAAATTCAAAACGGTTTTATATAAATCTTTCTTCAAGATTCCATGATGAGTAATGACTTAACGATGCCTCCTATGAGAATTGAACTCATGACCCCTAGTTACCTTTATTCCTACAAGACTAGTGCTCTGCCACTGTGCTAAAGAGGCTTTAATCGTTGATTCCAAAGTCTCCAAATAGTAACTATGTAAAGTTCCAAAGAAAATTGTATTCTTCACACAAAAAATGTGGAACGCTTCACGATTTTGCGTGTCATCCTTGCGCTTCGCGGTGCCGTTGCCTCTCTGTAAATTTGAAACAATTGAAACAATTGAAACAATTGAAACAATTGAAACAATTGAAACAAAATTGAAACAATTGAAACAATTTGAAACAAAATTGAAACAAATTGAAACAGCTTGTTCCGTTTGCCGCTTGGGTGCTACTCGTAATGTTGTTTTTTGTAAAAAATTGACTGAAATCGGCATTTTATCACCCTACTTCTGTCATCCAGTTTGTATTAAATTAAATTCTCTTTCAATCGAGGTAATTATGACTGATTTTTATATAGTTTTCGCCGAGATAATGTAACGATCGAAACTCTATGCCTTCTGTCAGTTCAGTTTGATTTAGTTCGTGTCGTCTGACGTTGTTCGCTCTCTATTTGGACTGTCAACCAGGAAAGAAATTGTCCTATTAGTTTTTCTAGCTATTTGTTTCATTGAGATTCGAGATTTTATTAAGGATTGAAGCCGAATGAAGTCAGGTTTAATTCCCATATTAGGTGAAACCCAAGCAATTTTGTTCTCTCTCTCTGAGCTTCCTTCTGTGTTCAGAACAATTAAGGTATAACATTTATAACTGTGTTGTATATTCTTTACTCATCAAGTGTACATTCTATTAGGACCATGGTTATCTGCATGTTCATTGATTGCTGACAAAAGTTTATTTCTGTATCGGTGATCAGTCAACAAATGTGACATAACAACCAGCAAAATTATCTTACGCTGCTGCTATAATGTAAACTTCAACTTTCCAGTCACAAGACTTGTCACTACCAAACAGATAGAAGTGTACACAAACAGCAGCGCAAGACAATTTTGCTGGATATGAAAGACTATTTTGTTCGCTTTGTCTGTGTGTTGTGTTCAGAGAGATTACATATACTATTACATTGACACGACATATCCATGATATTACATATCCTACCTATATGTAATGGACGCTACTAATCTTTTCTCATAAAGCAAAAAAAAAAATAAACAAATGTGGATGAATATATGTGTGTCTTAATTAATATATATTTAAGATTTTAAGATTCTTAAACTTTCTTTTTAATTCTTATTTCGGCCAGCCATTGTTCTTTAGAGAGAGGATGGTTCAATGGACAGTATCGGCTTCCGCGGAACTGGGTGTGGCCTTCACTAGATGTAGCTTTCCCACAGTTCCTACACGAATATTGTTTACGTACTTTCTTTACTTCGCTATGCTCTCCACTTTTTTTTTCGCCATTCAGTAGTTCGCGACTGTGCCAGGTTTGCGGACGATGGACTCTCAGAATCAACTTCAAATAAAAAAAAATAATAATCTGTGAGTTTTGAGTTAGAATGTAGTTGACGCTTTTTAGCGTCAAGCCAGAATTTATTTTACCTTGTTCTTTGTTAGCACTGGCTGATGCAACTGTAGCAGCTTTTCTTTTTCGCCAATCAGTAGTTTTTGATATAGCGGAAACAGACTTTTCATTTTCGAGTGGTTGCTCTGCATCATCGGTGGGTTCATAGTCGTGTACACTAGCACTAATAGAGACTGGAACTACTTTGTCCGTCCGCTTTCTAACGGATGCTTGTCCCGTTCTATCAACTGGCTCAACGAGCACAAGTGGGTTGACTTCTTTGGTTGAATAAGAGGGCTGTTCTTTTGCTGGTGGCAAGGGAGCCGTAGAACACAGCTCAGGTGATGGTAGTTTATTTCCCTGTAGAAGAAGTCTGATTTACCCGATCCTTGCCTGGTTTGTGTACCTTTTAACAAATTTTAAATAAGAACTTTCAGTTTATATTAGAGAATAAGTGGTCCAATTACCATAAAGAAAGTGTTGTCTCGTTTATAGGAAACAAGGCTAATCCAGTTCGCCCAATAATAGAGGGATTCAGCATAATTCGATTACGGATCTCGTTGTATTTTTGTATAATCAGACAATACCGAGAAACGTACGGATCCTTTGCAGCAGACGTTATCTTGTTGAACAATCGGATGCAGATAGCTTCAACAACTCTGCTTTTAGATGGTGGCAGAGAAGGCGAACCTCCAGAAACAAAACATCGTTTCATGGCTTCTTGGCCGACGTGGCCACCACTATTTTTGGATTTGCCGAATCGTCCGCGTGCTGGCTGGATTGTGCGGGAATAACGAAGAGGATCCTTATCAAACTGAGACAGCTGATCATAATGCTGGATGACGTTTTCGACCTGCTCATTTGAGATGGACAAACCTTCTAGTTGTAGAAGATTCTCCGCTAGTCGGTCCACCTTATCCCAGCCTTCAATAGATCTCGAGTCAACCGCACATTTGTCTCCTTCGTCGACATTTTTTTCAGATGAGACAGCGTCAGATGATTCATTTGGGCCTGTCATCGTGCTACAGGCCAATTTAAGTTCTGGGTCGAATTCTTTTTCGTGACTGGAGGGTTTTTCTGGATAAATATCCTCTTGAACATCCATGCCTTCTTCAATTTCTTTATCTATATCGATAACTTCAGCTATAGCGCCGGTTTCATTATAGAGATATTCTACTCCAAAAAGCTCTCCTGTGTAATTGGCCGGCGGCTGAAAATTTCGATCAATAGGCTGCCCCAAAACACTAGTGCTAAGGCTATTAAGCCTGTCTTTTAGCTTTACGTCAAACGATCGTAGCTTGGACACTGAATCAGAGAGAGCCGCTGACGATCTTGCTGCATTCCAGCGACAAATTCCATCAAAAAGGAAACCCTGGAAATGCATATCGTTGGAAGCAGTTCCTATAAAGGTTACAATCATTCGAGTTATTCAGTATGTGAAAATTAAGAGTTTGTTTTACCTGGAATGAACTGTTTTATGTGGTTATGAAAGCTTTCAAGGGAAGTGAAACCTCTGCCACAGCGGTAAACCGGAAGCGAAATGTTGGCCTTCATGATTTCTCCTGTTTTTGTGTAGAGAGTAACACCGTCCGGATCTTGCAAGCAAGATATATGCTTTTTTTTCAGTGTTCAGTATTTCAATAGCATCGTCGCAGAGCAACGGCACTCCAAGAGTGTCTGTGGCGTCCATAAATGATAAAAAGAGGTTCTCCAGTAAGATAGTTGTGTTTTGAACTCCTCTAGTTTTTCTTCGGCAGTGTCGAGCGAGCTCTGCTTTTGTTATGGCTTTGCCGACTGCGTCGCCGGAAGGATTTCTTACTCCGGCTAACTGGAGCTCATTCTTTTTCGCACTGCGCAGCAGAGCCATGTCGTTTGCATCCCACTCGAATATAGATCAGGTGCACTACGCGTACCCTACTGGGTTTGTGAATGCACTCCGCATGCTGCCCCCTGCTGGGACCCCTGAGAAGTAGATTTCCCATTGACTTACTGTGAAGAAGTAAAAGTGATCTTGTTTAATTAACTTTAAAATCAAAACTAGTGCTGTGTTCATGTGTAAAACCATACTACTTTACGGAGCTTTATACGAGGTATCTATTGATATATATTTTATTGGTATTTAGTTGTAGAAAATAGCCAAATTTAAATGTTTAACGGCATTTTCAGTCAATTTCTCGACGAAATCCCCCCAAAGTGGGCGGATTTTTCGGTTTGAGTTCGGTTTTTCGGTTTGGTCCGCCCACAATTTGGGCGGATTTTCTACAGTTTGGGTGACAAATTGACTGAAAATGCCGTTAAACATTTAAATTTGGCTATTTTCTACAACTAAATACCAATAAAATATATATCAATAGATACCTCGTTTAAAGCTCCGTAAAGTAGTATGGTTTTACACATGAACACAGCACTAGTTTTGATTTTAAAGTTAATTAAACAAGATCACTTTTACTTCTTCACAGTAAGTCAATGGGAAATCTACTTCTCAGGGGTCCCAGCAGGGGGCAGCATGCGGAGTGCATTCACAAACCCAGTAGGGTACGCGTAGTGCACCTGATCTATTGCTGTCGATACCTTGGCCATGAATGTTCCATAGAGTGGATGAGACTCGTTGGTACATGCTTTTGAAAGTCTGCGCATAAAATGCCAGCTATCTAACCTGACAAGCAATTTATCCCATCGGTAGAAAAGCCTTTGGTTTTTCGAATCTTCGTCCTTTTGCAGCAATCGCGGTCTGTATAGAGTACGAGTGGGTGTGGCTGACCTGCTTTCAAGAAGCGATCCATTAAACCCTCCGCCATTTTGCCTAAATTAGAGAGGCTTTCTGAAGTTGTTAGCAATGACAAGAGAATTTCACCCCGTTCGTTGCCTACATTGGTACACCAGGACGCGGAGTTGGCGCATTTGCCTTGCAGTTTTTTGGTAATTTTCTTCGTTGAATCTATTTTTAAGATTGATCCGTATATGGATGTGGCACTTGACTTAAGAATGGGCAGACGAGACCACACGTCACGGACGTACGTTGCGACGTACGTTGCGACGTACGTTGCGAGGAACCATTTTTGGGTGTGAGGCGATTTCAAAGTCGTTACATTTTCATAGGAGCGAGCAGGCAAATTCATGTCAGACTGAGTCTTCTTATGACGCTTGCAGTCATCTAAATACATGATGGTTCGCCGCATCCACTCTTCTGAATGTAGTTCCCAAACGTCATTAAACACAGCTGTAGGACTGTTGCCCATCGTTCTCGCTCGCATTAAAGCAACAACGGCCTGATCGCACAAAATTTTCTGGTTAAGACGATTGGGAAGCGCATTTTAATAGCGTCCGGAAGCTGACCAAGTAGCCTTGAGTCGTATGATATAAAAGTTCCCTTACACGACCGACATTTAAGGTACTCCGAGGCGAGATAGTATCGGTTTTTTAAGTCGATGACACTTCTCACTCTGTTGTAAAGACCTTTTGATGTTAACGAAGTCGAGGTTTTGCATACGGGACACTTGAAATCGAAAGACCACATTTTTCTAGGCATCCAAAGGAACAGTCGTCGTTGAAAAAAAGATGCGGCAACCGGAACTGACAAAAAGTTTGGTCCTGGTACACTTGGTGGGTACCACCACATTTGAAGTTTATGGACTAGGACGCTTTTGCTGGCGAACAAGTTTTGTCCGATCCACTGTAAGTCGGTAGGTTCAACAGTATCCTTCCAGCCAACAGGAAGACGAAGAGAATAATCAATCTTGCGTGTTTGGGATTCCTATAGAATGATAAAAGACGATTAAAGACAATATTTCACACGAATGAGACTGTATATAGGCCGGCCTACCGTTGGGCTGGAATTTACATTGCTTGCTGAAACCACGACGTTGGTTTGAATAGTTGATGTAGGTTGTGAACTTGTTTCGACTTTTTTGTTAGTCGATTCGATAGCTTCAGTTCGCGATTCAGATACAGTCGGAGTGATTGAATAAGGTGAGCCACCATTTCGAGCAGTCTAAAATTAAAGAAATGTATATAAAGAAACGTCTCGTGATTATGAAAGAATTATTGAAATTATGAATCAAACGCAATAATCCTATTATAAAATAGATTTCTTACAGTGGTATGATATCCACAATTGCAGAGCACAGGTTTCCCGAATAAGTCCTTTGAAGATGAGCTAGTTTTCCTAGGGCATTTTTCGATTTTTTCTAGCTTTTTGCTCCATTTTGACTGTGCAGGTGGTTTCTGACCTTTCCCAAACTTAAAATGTCCCGCAGCATACTGGTACAATCTTTCATTCCACTCTGCATCTGATTTCCCTTCTTTGGGCATTGTGCTGATTGGACTGTATTGATTTCTCCTAAGAGTATGCCACTATCACCAAAAATTAATAACAAAGTCTTAAATGTTAAACTAAAGAGGTATATACCTAAGGAAGAACGAACAAACAAGTATCTGGCCAAACTGTTGTGTAATTTCAAAGTTTACTGATGGCTACAGATTTTCCAGCCTACGATGAACTAGAATACACAACACAGCAGAATGATGAGCTGATACTTTCAGCAAGACACATGGAACATGGCAGCAAGGACTGAATGAATTATAAAATTCCGTTGTTCCTGTAACACCTTCAAAGTGTAGAGTTAGAAGTGTACAGTTAGGTGTATTTGGCCTCGCTCTGGCATCTGACAGTAGTTTGAGAAACTGAAATCAGAACACATACATTCATCAATATTAACCTGATTCATCAAATATCAGTAAAATACAAGGAAATACCTGTCTGGTTGAGGAATAAATGTTATCATGCCAAAAAATCCAAGTTAAAAACTGTCGGGTCACATGCAAAACCAAGATAAAACTCAGTTGGGCGCTGGAATAAAGTTTTGCGGCCTACGATATTGAAAGAGGCCCGGTACGAAATTTGATGAAAAGATGCGAAGGTGATTGAATTGGAAATTTCAAGATAAAATATTGAAAATAAAACTTTAAGCGTTCAAAACTTCAGAGCAATAATAAACAATAACAGCACAGAATAATGCAGACGACAACAAACAAACGTCACGTCTAAAATAAAAGACAACGATTGCGCGCCTTCCCCCTTTTCCCCCCTTTCTTTCCCCTTTCCCCCCTCTTTTTCCCCCTTTTCCCCCCGGGACAGAGAAGATTACGCCCCAGCTTTTGCGCAGGGGCCATGCTAATCTTCTCTGTATCGTTCCAATTTTAGTATATGTATTCCGTATGGAATACATTGAACTGTAGTCCAGTCAACGATCTTGTAGTATGTCGTTTTGTCCTTCTACTGCAGTTGCCGGATTAAGCCAAACTAAGGAAACATGTCTTTCAAATGGATTTTCGTGTGTAATTCAATGTCAAAATCTTCATGAACTCTGCTTCTGTAAACGGAAGCATTAGAAGCTCTCTGTTTCTCGACCAAAATGACGGAGAAGTAAATTAGACACTGTCGGAATGTCCAGTTCATTGAAGCTTACAGTACCCACCATAGGTATTGGCTAGCTTCAATCCAAATTTCATTGTTTTAACCCGCGCAAAATAGGCCCTATGGTGTCTGGCGCGGACATTTTTTTTAAATACTAATTTTCATCGAAGTGCCCATACAAACCCTACTCCAAACCACGCCAAAATAAACAAAGGCTGAAAACCTCATGTCTATTGATTATGATATAAAACCCTTCAATAATTACCCAATTAAAAATCAGAACGATTAAGTCCGGCCCTTTTTCTTTGTAATAAAAACCAACGTGATTTTTCTACGATCAAAATTAGTATTTAGAAAAATCTTTCGCTGGAAGGCCTATCTCGCGCGGATTAAAACACTGAAATTTGGATTGGGTGAGCCAATACCTATGGTGGGTACTGTTGTTTGTAGTTAAGCAGCCGAGGATTCTATCATGCCTTATAGCTAGTTGGTTCGTATTATGGGTTTGGAGGCATTCTTGTTCAAAAATACATCAAATTCTTTCAAAACTGTGAAATTTTAAGAATTTAAGTTTTTGATAAAACTAATATTAAAATTACTGAATCTTTCAAGGGGAAGTTAAACATACAAAATTACAAAAAACTATTCATCGCTCATACAGTCGACTAAGTTTCATTGAAGTCGTCGTGAGAGACATCCCTTTGAAGTACTTGGATTTCTGGCGCCATAATGTAAAAATGCGGTTCTGTAAAGAAAAGATTCCAAACGCTGCGCAGATGGTGGGATTCGAACCTACGCTCCCAGAGGGAAACTGATTTCTAGTCAGTCGCCTTAACCACTCGGCCACATCTGCTTAATAGACTTTAAGAATATCACAAAAAAATTTAACGGTAGACGAATGCAAAACGATAACATGCAAAGTGCCATGAACGAGTGTCAGAAGAGGGATTCGAACCCTCGCCCAGAAGACTGGACTGCGACCTGAACGCAGCGCCTTGGACCGCTCGGCCATCCTGACTGCAGATTCAAAGATAATAAAATCCGATACAGTCAATCTTTCAAATTCAAAACGGTTTTATATAAATCTTTCATCAAGATTCCATGATGAGTAATGACTTAACGATGCCTCCTATGAGAATTGAACTCATGACCCCTAGTTACCTTTATTCCTACAAGACTAGTGCTCTGCCACTGAGCTAAAGAGGCTTTAATCGTTGATTCCAAAGTCTCCAAATAGTAACTATGTAAAGTTCCAAAGAAAATTGTATTCTTCACACAAAAAATGTGGAACGCTTCACGATTTTGCGTGTCATCCTTGCGCAGGGGCCATGCTAATCTTCTCTGTATCGTTCCAATTTTAGTATATGTATTCCGTATGGAATACATTGAACTGTAGTCCAGTCAACGATCTTGTAGTATGTCGTTTTGTCCTTCTACTGCAGTTGCCGGATTAAGCCAAATTAAGGAAACATGTCTTTCAAATGGATTTTCGTGTGTAATTCAATGTCAAAATCTTCATGAACTCTGCCTCTGTAAACGGAAGCATTAGAAGCTCTCTGTTTCTCGACCAAAATGACGGAGAAGTAAATTAGACACTGTCGGAATGTCCAGTTCATTGAAGCTTACAGTACCCACCATAGGTATTGGCTAGCTTCAATCCAAATTTCATTGTTTTAACCCGCGCAAAATAGGCCCTATGGTGTCTGGCGCGGACATTTTTTTAAATACTTATTTTCATCGAAGTGCCCATACAAACCCTACTCCAAACCACGCCAAAATAAACAAAGGCTGAAAACCTCATGTCTATTGATTATGATATAAAACCCTTCAATAATTACCCAATTAAAAATCAGAACGATTAAGTCCGGCCCTTTTTCTTTGTAATAAAAACCAACGTGATTTTTCTACGATCAAAATTAGTATTTAGAAAAATCTTTCGCTGGAAGGCCTATCTCGCGCGGATTAAAACACTGAAATTTGGATTGGGTGAGCCAATACCTATGGTGCAAAATAGTTGTTTGTAGTTAAGCAGCCGAGGATTCTATCATGCCTTATAGCTAGTTGGTTCGTATTATGGGTTTGGAGGCGTTCTTGTTCAAAAATACATCAAATTCTTTCAAAACTGTGAAATTTTAAGAATTTAAGATTTTGATAAAACTAATATTAAAATTACTGAATCTTTCAAGGGGAAGTTAAACATACAAAATTACAAAAAACTATTCATCGCTCATACAGTCGACTAAGTTTCATTGAAGTCGTCGTGAGAGACATCCCTTTGAAGTACTTGGATTTCTGGCGCCATAATGTAAAAATGCGGTTCTGTAAAGAAAAGATTCCAAACGCTGCGCAGATGGTAGGATTCGAACCTACGCTCCCAGAGGGAAACTGATTTCTAGTCAGTCGCCTTAACCACTCGGCCACATCTGCTTAATTGACTTTAAGAATATCACAAAAAAATTTAACGGTAGACGAATGCAAAACGATAACATGAAAAGTGCCATGAACGAGTGTCAGAAGAGGGATTCGAACCCTCGCCCAGAAGACTGGACAGCGACCTGAACGCAGCGCCTTGGACCGCTCGGCCATCCTGACTGCAGATTCAAAGATAATAAAATCCGATACAGTCAATCTTTCAAATTCAAAACGGTTTATATAAATCTTTAATCAAGATTCCATGATGAGTAATGACTTAACGATGCCTCCTATGAGAATTGAACTCATGACCCCTAGTTACCTTTATTCCTACAAGACTAGTGCTCTGCCACTGAGCTAAGGAGGCTTTAATCATTGATTCCAAAGTCTCCAAATAGTAACTATGTAAAGTTCCAAAGAAAATTGTATTCTTCACACAAAAAATGTGGAACGCTTCACGATTTTGCGTGTCATCCTTGCGCAGGGGCCATGCTAATCTTCTCTGTATCGTTCCAATTTTAGTATATGTATTCCGTATGGAATACATTGAAATGTAGTCCAGTCAACGATCTTGTAGTATGTCGTTTTGTCCTTCTACTGCAGTTGCCGGATTAAGCCAAATTAAGGAAACATGTCTTTCAAATGGATTTTCGTGTGTAATTCAATGTCAAAATCTTCATGAACTCTGCCTCTGTAAACGGAAGCATTAGAAGCTCTCTGTTTCTCGACCAAAATGACGGAGAAGTAAATTAGACACTGTCGGAATGTCCAGTTCATTGAAGCTTACAGTACCCACCATAGGTATTGGCTAGCTTCAATCCAAATTTCATTGTTTTAACCCGCGCAAAATAGGCCCTATGGTGTCTGGCGCGGACATTTTTTTAAATACTTATTTTCATCGAAGTGCCCATACAAACCCTACTCCAAACCACGCCAAAATAAACAAAGGCTGAAAACCTCATGTCTATTGATTATGATATAAAACCCTTCAATAATTACCCAATTAAAAATCAGAACGATTAAGTCCGGCCCTTTTTCTTTGTAATAAAAACCAACGTGATTTTTCTACGATCAAAATTAGTATTTAGAAAAATCTTTCGCTGGAAGGCCTATCTCGCGCGGATTAAAACACTGAAATTTGGATTGGGTGAGCCAATACCTATGGTGGGTACTGTTGTTTGTAGTTAAGCAGCCGAGGATTCTATAATGCTTATAGCTAGTTGGTTCGTATTATGGGTTTGGAGGCGTTCTTGTTCAAAAATACATAAAATTCTTTCAAAACTGTGAAATTTTAAGAATTTAAGATTTTGATAAAACTAATATTAAAATTACTGAATCTTTCAAGGGGAAGTTAAACATACAAAATTACAAAAAACTATTCATCGCTCATACAGTCGACTAAGTTTCATTGAAGTCGTCGTGAGAGACATCCCTTTGAAGTACTTGGATTTCTGGCGCCATAATGTAAAAATGCGGTTCTGTAAAGAAAAGATTCCAAACGCTGCGCAGATGGTAGGATTCGAACCTACGCTCCCAGAGGGAAACTGATTTCTAGTCAGTCGCCTTAACCACTCGGCCACATCTGCTTAATTGACTTTAAGAATATCACAAAAAAATTTAACGGTAGACGAATGCAAAACGATATCATGCAAAGTGCCATGAACGAGTGTCAGAAGAGGGATTCGAACCCTCGCCCAGAAGACTGGACTGCGACCTGAACGCAGCGCCTTGGACCGCTCGGCCATCCTGACTGCAGATTAAAAGATAATAAAATCCGATAAACTCAATCTTTCAAATTCAAAACGGTTTTATATAAATCTTTCATCAAGATTCCATGATGAGTAATGACTTAACGATGCCTCCTATGAGAATTGAACTCATGACCCCTAGTTACCTTTATTCCTACAAGACTAGTGCTCTGCCACTGTGCTAAAGAGGCTTTAATCGTTGATTCCAAAGTCTCCAAATAGTAACTATGTAAAGTTCCAAAGAAAATTGTATTCTTCACACAAAAAATGTGGAACGCTTCACGATTTTGCGTGTCATCCTTGCGCTTCGCGGTGCCGTTGCCTCTCTGTCAATTTGAAACAATTGAAACAATTGAAACAAAATTGAAACAATTGAAACAATTTGAAACAAAATTGAAACAAATTGAAACAGCTTGTTCCGTTTGCCGCTTGGGTGCTACTCGTAATGTTGTTTTTTGTAAAAAATTGACTGAAATCGGCATTTTATCAACCTACTTCTGTCATCCAGTTTGTATTAAATTAAATTCTCTTTCAATCGAGGTAATTATGACTGATTTTTATATAGTTTTCGCCGAGATAATGTAACGATCGAAACTCTATGCCTTCTGTCAGTTCAGTTTGATTTAGTTCGTGTCGTCTGACGTTGTTCGCTCTCTATTTGGACTGTCAACCAGGAAAGAAATTGTCCTATTAGTTTTTCTAGCTATTTGTTTCATTGAGATTCGAGATTTTATTAAGGATTGAAGCCGAATGAAGTCAGGTTTAATTCCCATATTAGGTGAAACCCAAGCAATTTTGTTCTCTCTCTCTGAGCTTCCTTCTGTGTTCAGAACAATTAAGGTATAACATTTATAACTGTGTTGTATATTCTTTACTCATCAAGTGTACATTCTATTAGGACCATGGTTATCTGCATGTTCATTGATTGCTGACAAAAGTTTATTTCAGTATCGGTGATCAGTCAACAAATGTGACATAACAACCAGCAAAATTATCTTACGCTGCTGCTATAATGTAAACTTCAACTTTCCAGTCACAAGACTTGTCACTACCAAACAGATAGAAGTGTACACAAACAGCAGCGCAAGACAATTTTGCTGGATATGAAAGACTATTTTGTTCGCTTTGTCTGTGTGTTGTGTTCAGAGAGATTACATATACTATTACATTGATACGACATATCCATAATATTACATATCCTACCTATATGTAATGGACGCTACTAATCTTTTCTCATAAAGCAAAAAAAAAAAATAAACAAATGTGGATGAATATATGTGTGTCTTAATTAATATATATTTAAGATTTTAAGATTCTTAAACTTTCTTTTTAATTCTTATTTCGGCCAGCCATTGTTCTTTAGAGAGAGGATGGTTCAATGGACAGTATCGGCTTCCGCGGAACTGGGTGTGGCCTTCACTAGATGTAGCTTTCCCACAGTTCCTACACGAATATTGTTTACGTACTTTCTTTACTTCGCTATGCTCTCCACTTTTTTTTCGCCATTCAGTAGTTCGCGACTGTGCCAGGTTTGCGGACGATGGACTCTCAGAATCAACTTCAAATAAAAAAAAATAATAATCTGTGAGTTTTGAGTTAGAATGTAGTTGACGCTTTTTAGCGTCAAGCCAGAATTTATTTTACCTTGTTCTTTGTTAGCACTGGCTGATGCAACTGTAGCAGCTTTTCTTTTTCGCCAATCAGTAGTTTTTGATATAGCGGAAACAGACTTTTCATTTTCGAGTGGTTGCTCTGCATCATCGGTGGGTTCATAGTCGTGTACACTAGCACTAATAGAGACTGGAACTACTTTGTCCGTCCGCTTTCTAACGGATGCTTGTCCCGTTCTATCAACTGGCTCAACGAGCACAAGTGGGTTGACTTCTTTGGTTGAATAAGAGGGCTGTTCTTTTGCTGGTGGCAAGGGAGCCGTAGAACACAGCTCAGGTGATGGTAGTTTATTTCCCTGTAGAAGAAGTCTGATTTCCCCGATCCTTGCCTGGTTTGTGTACCTTTTAACAAATTTTAAATAAGAACTTTCAGTTTATATTAGAGAATAAGTGGTCCAATTACCATAAAGAAAGTGTTGTCTCGTTTATAGGAAACAAGGCTAATCCAGTTCGCCCAATAATAGAGGGATTCAGCATAATTCGATTACGGATCTCGTTGTATTTTTGTATAATCAGACAATACCGAGAAACGTACGGATCCTTTGCAGCAGACGTTATCTTGTTGAACAGTCGGATGCAGATAGCTTCAACAACTCTGCTTTTAGATGGTGGCAGAGAAGGCGAACCTCCAGAAACAAAACATCGTTTCATGGCTTCTTGGCCGACGTGGCCACCACTATTTTTGGATTTGCCGAATTGTCCGCGTGCTGGCTGGATTGTGCGGGAATAACGAAGAGGATCCTTATCAAACTGAGACAGCTGATCATAATGCTGGATGACGTTTTCGACCTGCTCATTTGAGATGGACAAACCTTCTAGTTGTAGAAGATTCTCCGCTAGTCGGTCCACCTTATCCCAGCCTTCAATAGATCTCGAGTCAACCGCACATTTGTCTCCTTCGTCGACATTTTTTTCAGATGAGACAGCGTCAGATGATTCATTTGGGCCTGTCATCGTGCTACAGGCCAATTTAAGTTCTGGGTCGAATTCTTTTTCGTGACTGGAGGGTTTTTCTGGATAAATATCCTCTTGAACATCCATGCCTTCTTCAATTTCTTTATCTATATCGATAACTTCAGCTATAGCGCCGGTTTCATTATAGAGATATTCTACTCCAAAAAGCTCTCCTGTGTAATTGGCCGGCGGCTGAAAATTTCGATCAATAGGCTGCCCCAAAACACTAGTGCTAAGGCTATTAAGCCTGTCTTTTAGCTTTACGTCAAACGATCGTAGCTTGGACACTGAATCAGAGAGAGCCGCTGACGATCTTGCTGCATTCCAGCGACAAATTCCATCAAAAAGGAAAGCCTGGAAATGCATATCGTTGGCAGCAGTTCCTATAAAGGTTACAATCATTCGAGTTATTCAGTATGTGAAAATTAAGAGTTTGTTTTACCTGGAATGAACTGTTTTATGTGGTTATGAAAGCTTTCAAGGGAAGTGAAACCTCTGCCACAGCGGTAAACCGGAAGCGAAATGTTGGCCTTCATGATTTCTCCTGTTTTTGTGTAGAGAGTAACACCGTCCGGATCTTGCAAGCAAGATATATGCTTTTTTTCAGTGTTCAGTATTTCAATAGCATCGTCGCAGAGCAACGGCACTCCAAGAGTGTCTGTGGCGTCCATAAATGATAAAAAGAGGTTCTCCAGTAAGATTCTGATTTAGTTGTAGAAAATAGCCAAATTTAAATGTTTAACGGCATTTTCAGTCAATTTCTCGACGAAATCCCCCCAAAGTGGGCGGATTTTTTCGGTTTGAGTTCGGTTTTTCGGTTTGGTCCGCCCACAATTTGGGCGGATTTTCTACAGTTTGGGTGACAAATTGACTGAAAATGCCGTTAAACATTTAAATTTGGCTATTTTCTACAACTAAATACCAATAAAATATATATCAATAGATACCTCGTTTAAAGCTCCGTAAAGTAGTATGGTTTTACACATGAACACAGCACTAGTTTTGATTTTAAAGTTAATTAAACAAGATCACTTTTACTTCTTCACAGTAAGTCAATGGGAAATCTACTTCTCAGGGGTCCCAGCAGGGGGCAGCATGCGGAGTGCATTCACAAACCCAGTAGGGTACGCGTAGTGCACCTGATCTATTGCTGTCGATACCTTGGCCATGAATGTTCCATAGAGTGGATGAGACTCGTTGGTACATGCTTTTGAAAGTCTGCGCATAAAATGCCAGCTATCTAACCTGACAAGCAATTTATCCCATCGGTAGAAAAGCCTTTGGTTTTTCGAATCTTCGTCCTTTTGCAGCAATCGCGGTCTGTATAGAGTACGAGTGGGTGTGGCTGACCTGCTTTCAAGAAGCGATCCATTAAACCCTCCGCCATTTTGCCTAAATTAGAGAGGCTTTCTGAAGTTGTTAGCAATGACAAGAGAATTTCACCCCGTTCGTTGCCTACATTGGTACACCAGGACGCGGAGTTGGCGCATTTGCCTTGCAGTTTTTTGGTAATTTTCTTGGTTGAATCTATTTTTAAGATTGATCCGTATATGGGTGTGGCACTTGACTTAAGAATGGGCAGACGAGACCACACGTCACGGACGTACGTTGCGAGGAACCATTTTTGGGTGGGAGGCGATTTCAAAGTCGGTACATTTTCATAGGAGCGAGCAGGCAAATTCATGTCAGACTGAGTCTTCTTATGGCGCTTGCAGTCATCTAAATACATGATGGTTCGCCGCATCCACTCTTCTGAATGTAGTTCCCAAACGTCATTAAACACAGCTGTAGGACTGTTGCCCATCGTTCTCGCTCGCATTAAAGCAACAACGGCCTGATCGCACAAAATTTTCTGGTTAAGACGATTGGGAAGCGCATTTTAATAGCGTCCGGAAGCTGACCAAGTAGCCTTGAGTCGTATGATATAAAAGTTCCCTTACACGACCGACATTTAAGGTACTCCGAGGCGAGATAGTATCGGTTTTTTTAAGTCGATGACACTTCTCACTCTGTTGTAAAGACCTTTTGATGTTAACGAAGTCGAGGTTTTGCATACGGGACACTTGAAATCGAAAGACCACATTTTTCTAGGCATCCAAAGGAACAGTCGTCGTTGAAAAAAAGATGCGGCAACCGGAACTGACAAGAAGTTTGGTCCTGGTACACTTGGTGGGTACCACCACATTTGAAGTTTATGGACTAGGACGCTTTTGCTGGCGAACAAGTTTTGTCCGATCCACTGTAAGTCGGTAGGTTCAACAGTATCCTTCCAGCCAACAGGAAGACGAAGAGAATAATCAATCTTGCGTGTTTGGGATTCCTATAGAATGATAAAAGACGATTAAAGACAATATTTCACACGAATGAGACTGTATATAGGCCGGCCTACCGTTGGGCTGGAATTTACATTGCTTGCTGAAACCACGACGTTGGTTTGAATAGTTGATGTAGGTTGTGAACTTGTTTCGACTTTTTTGTTAGTCGATTCGATAGCTTCAGTTCGCGATTCAGATACAGTCGGAGTGATTGAATAAGGTGAGCCACCATTTCGAGCAGTCTAAAATTAAAGAAATGTATATAAAGAAACGTCTCGTGATTATGAAAGAATTATTGAAATTATGAATCAAACGCAATAATCCTATTATAAAATAGATTTCTTACAGTGGTATGATATCCACAATTGCAGAGCACAGGTTTCCCGAATAAGTCCTTTGAAGATGAGCTAGTTTTCCTAGGGCATTTTTCGATTTTTTCTAGCTTTTTGCTCCATTTTGACTGTGCAGGTGGTTTCTGACCTTTCCCAAACTTAAAATGTCCCGCAGCATACTGGTACAATCTTTCATTCCACTCTGCATCTGATTTCCCTTCTTTGGGCATTGTGCTGATTGGACTGTATTGATTTCTCCTAAGAGTATGCCACTATCACCAAAAATTAATAACAAAGTCTTAAATGTTAAACTAAAGAGGTATATACCTAAGGAAGAACGAACAAACAAGTATCTGGCCAAACTGTTGTGTAATTTCAAAGTTTACTGATGGCTACAGATTTTCCAGCCTACGATGAACTAGAATACACAACACAGCAGAATGATGAGCTGATACTTTCAGCAAGACACATGGAACATGGCAGCAAGGACTGAATGAATTATAAAATTCCGTTGTTCCTGTAACACCTTCAAAGTGTAGAGTTAGAAGTGTACAGTTAGGTGTATTTGGCCTCGCTCTGGCATCTGACAGTAGTTTGAGAAACTGAAATCAGAACACATACATTCATCAATATTAACCTGATTCATCAAATATCAGTAAAATACAAGGAAATACCTGTCTGGTTGAGGAATAAATGTTATCATGCCAAAAAATCCAAGTTAAAAACTGTCGGGTCACATGCAAAACCAAGATAAAACTCAGTTGGGCGCTGGAATAAAGTTTTGCGGCCTACGATATTGAAAGAGGCCCGGTACGAAATTTGATGAAAAGATGCGAAGGTGATTGAATTGGAAATTTCAAGATAAAATATTGAAAATAAAACTTTAAGCGTTCAAAACTTCAGAGCAATAATAAACAATAACAGCACAGAATAATGCAGACGACAACAAACAAACGTCACGTCTAAAATAAAAGACAACGATTGCGCGCCTTCCCCCTTTTCCCCCCTTTCTTTCCCCTTTCCCCCTCTTTTTCCCCCTTTTCCCCCCGGGACAGAGAAGATTACGCCCCAGCTTTTGCGCAGGGGCCATGCTAATCTTCTCTGTATCGTTCCAATTTTAGTATATGTATTCCGTATGGAATACATTGAACTGTAGTCCAGTCAACGATCTTGTAGTATGTCGTTTTGTCCTTCTACTGCAGTTGCCGGATTAAGCCAAATTAAGGAAACATGTCTTTCAAATGGATTTTCGTGTGTAATTCAATGTCAAAATCTTCATGAACTCTGCCTCTGTAAACGGAAGCATTAGAAGCTCTCTGTTTCTCGACCAAAATGACGGAGAAGTAAATTAGACACTGTCGGAATGTCCAGTTCATTGAAGCTTACAGTACCCACCATAGGTATTGGCTAGCTTCAATCCAAATTTCATTGTTTTAACCCGCGCAAAATAGGCCCTATGGTGTCTGGCGCGGACATTTTTTTAAATACTTATTTTCATCGAAGTGCCCATACAAACCCTACTCCAAACCACGCCAAAATAAACAAAGGCTGAAAACCTCATGTCTATTGATTATGATATAAAACCCTTCAATAATTACCCAATTAAAAATCAGAACGATTAAGTCCGGCCCTTTTTCTTTGTAATAAAAACCAACGTGATTTTTCTACGATCAAAATTAGTATTTAGAAAAATCTTTCGCTGGAAGGCCTATCTCGCGCGGATTAAAACACTGAAATTTGGATTGGGTGAGCCAATACCTATGGTGCAAAATAGTTGTTTGTAGTTAAGCAGCCGAGGATTCTATCATGCCTTATAGCTAGTTGGTTCGTATTATGGGTTTGGAGGCGTTCTTGTTCAAAAATACATAAAATTCTTTCAAAACTGTGAAATTTTAAGAATTTAAGATTTTGATAAAACTAATATTAAAATTACTGAATCTTTCAAGGGGAAGTTAAACATACAAAATTACAAAAAACTATTCATCGCTCATACAGTCGACTAAGTTTCATTGAAGTCGTCGTGAGAGACATCCCTTTTTTTTTTTTTTTTTTAATTAAAATCTTTTATTCAGTTTTGTCCCCGGTTCAATATACAAATTGCATAGTTACAGAGAAAACAATAATAACAAAAAGGGAAAACAATGGTACAAAAGGAAAACAGAACAAAACAAAAGTAAACAAAATGGCAAAAATGACAAAAATAAAACAATATATTTTGGGTTGGGTTTTAGGGTTGACAAGGTCAAAGTATTGAAGCCCATAGGCTCTCTATTTCAGTGGTAGACGGTGTTCTTCCTTCCCTTCTCTCCTTCCACGTTGCGTAGATGTAGGCAGCCACGAGCGCGAAGGAGGTTCTTGGATTCCGAACAGGCCCAAGTTGTCCTCTGATGAAATCCATAGGTATGGTGCTGCAGCCGTGGGTTCTGAGGGTCCTCTCCAACCAAAGGGTAGAAATTTCCCGACTAGGACAGTGTAGCATAATGTGCTCATCGGACTCGGGTTCTTGGTTGCAGAAACAGCAGGTTGGGTCTGTGGTGCTGTCAATCCGATGATCTCTTGCCCTAGTCGGTAGTAGTCGTTGATTGAAGAGGAACATGGTTTCCTTGATTTTGGTGTTCTTCAAGGCTGCAGTATTCCTCCATATGGATTTCCAATCCAAATGAGGGTAGAGGAGCTCGGTTTTCCCAGGACCTGTTACTTTGGAAATCCAAGTGGCGTAGATGTTCCTGTGCACCATTCGGCTGTTTGGAGAGATGATTCCCTCTTCAAGGAGTTGTTTGATCTGGTGCACAGGCTCCTCCAGGTAGAAGGGACGCTCGATGACTGCTACTGGGGTGTTGTTTCCCTTGTAGATATTTGGGAGGTGCTTCCGGAGAGAAAAGGCCATCCAATATCGTAGAAGAGAGCTTTCTGGGCTTTCAGGTTCGGTAAGGGCATTAAACAAAGGACGTAGGAATAAGGCTTTGTAAAATAGACTGGGTTCAGTAAGGGAAAGGCCACCTTCAGGGATTTTTCTAAATACTACACATCGTTGGGGTTTTTCAATTTTTCCTAACCAAATAAATCTTACAATTGCACTTAAAATTTTGGGACATAAATTTGCAGGACATGGAAGAATTTGAGCAATATATATGGTCCTAGAGAGCACTTTCGCCTTCAAATAGTTCACTTTCTGATAGATAGTGAACTGACGAGATGCATTTTCCCTAAGCTGACCAATTAAGTGGCCATATGCTGTGTCCCACAATCTCGACATCGTTTCTTGAATGGAAGGTGAGAACTTGATACCAAGGAGGGACAAGGTAGGAACGGATTCAAGCCAAGCAAGTGGCCAGCGACTTCTACTCCTCCAGCTTCCCAACCCAAGAGCTTTTGTCTTCTGTTTATTCATCCTTGCCTTGGTCCAATTGCAGAATTGGTCAAGGACCTCTCCTGCATTAATGATATCGCTATCTGATGAAACAAAAATAGCGACATCATCAACCATGGCTCTGACAGTGACTTTGGTACCAAATAAATTGATACCATTGAGAACAGTGGAAAGACGAGTAAGCAATGGTTCAATATATATAACAAAGAGGTGCATGGATAGTGGACATCCCTGGCGAACCGAATGAAAATCTGAAATTGTTCCGGCTACCTCAGTTCCATTGAGGATTGACATCTGCGTGACTGAGTACATAGTTCTCAGCCACTTAATGAAGGGAATCGGATATCCCATCACTTCCATAATTTTCCATAACACCTCTCTGTTTACCAGGTCGTAAGCTTTTTCTAAGTCAACCCCTATAATGCCTGCTTTCATTCCACCAGAGGAGAAGGAGTGTTGCTCTGGCTTTGACCGATCATCTACATATTGAATGACATCTCTGTACAGGCAGAGATTGTCAGTCAGTAAACGACCGGGAACTCCACCTTTCTGGTAATTTCCTATGGTGTCGTGGAGAGAACGTTTGAGTCTGTTGAGAGTACCGACGCCATGAGCTTATAATCTGTGTTCAAAAGTGATATTGGACGAAATCCAGATACCCCACAAGGACCATTTGACTTTGGAACCAGACGAATTGCGGCTCGCCCTTGTGATTGAGAAATTGAGTCCCTTTCCAGTACATGCAAAAACATGTCCAGGAAGTGGGGGGCGATCAAATCCCAAAAGCAAATATAAAACTCAATTGGGATACCATCCATGCCGGGAGATTTGTTTCTCTTAGTAGCTAGCAGTGCTGTTTTAATTTCTATAGGAGTGATTGGTGTTACAAGGGAATCCAGGTTCTTACAACGATTTTTAATCCCATCTAGAAAAGCCGTTTCAAATGTACTATCAGGAGGAGGCATATCCTTAAATATCTTTGAGAAATGTTCAACAATTGTCCTATTTACTTCATCCTTGTGTGAGATTTCCTCTCCACTAGAGGAAATTAAAGTGTCAATTGTGCTATTGCGAAAGTTCTCTCGAGTTTTCTTCACATGAAACACAGTTGCATCCTCAGCATCAGAACCCTCAAATGAACGTGATCTTACACCGAAACCTTGGAGAAGACTATCCTCCCAGGACTTCGAGGAAGACCTCAACTCCTTGAAAGCAATCCAATCCAAAGGTTCAGTGTTTACAATTTCCTGGATGCATGTTTGGTAAAACAATTTTGTGTTTCTAATCAGATTTGCTCGATCCTTGCAGTAACTTATCGCTACTCTTTTGACACCGGGCTTAAAAATTTTCTCCCACCAAATTGCACAATCTGTCTCACGAAGAGGATGATGTAAAGAACGGTCAATAAATGACTTAATCCTATTTTGAAATACCTCCTCCGATAATACAGAAGTATTTAGTTTCCACATATTAGTTTTGTTGAAACGGCTTCTTGTTACAGTGCCACTAATAAGAATTGTGCATTCTAAAGAGTGGTGATCACTAATGGAAAGATGCCTAAGTTCAATGTTTGCAATGTGCTCAGAATTAGTTCTACTAGTGTATATACGATCTATTCTACAAGAACCTTTTGAGTGGTGGAAAGAATGTCCCAGATCCCTAGGTCTTAATTTCTTCCACATGTCAACAAGTTCTAGGCCAGAGATTAATTCAATAAGTGCCAAACTTTTAGTTCTAGAAGGTGATGTTTTTGACACTGATCTATCTAGGGCATCATCTATACAGTTGAAGTCACCTACAATTACTAGTGGTAAGTTAGTTGTGATGGCATAAGCAGGCAGTGTTTTTCGAAGGAAGGAATTTCGCTCTTGTATTGCAATAGTGCCTGAAGGTGCATAGATGTTGATAAAAGTAAATTCTCCTACATCAATGGAAATCAGCCTTCCATCAGGATCTAGGAGTTCACGTGTGAAGTGAATTCCCTTCCTGATAAGAACTGCTGTCCCAAGCCTTTTCGGCCCCAATATTACTCAAAATGTTGTAGTGGGTTCCAAGGACTGAACATTCATGGAATGTCACTTCCTGAAGTCCCACTATATCAAGTTTACCATCCAAACAAATTGCAATAGAAGGCGACGACGTTCAAAAGAGCGAATACCGTTAATATTAATAGATGCTACCCTAAGATTGTTTCATTATTGAGTTTTAGGAGTTTTTCTAGGCGGTGGCCCAGAGGAAGATTGTTGAGAAGCATCCGGTTTTTTTTCCTCTCCTAGATTTTCCCTGTACAGCTATAAAGTTTGCACTAGGGAGGTGTGCAACTCTACTCGGAATTTTACTTTGTGGTAGGGGTGGAAAAGAAGATGAAGAAGCAGAATCTGTTTCCATGTTGTCTACTCTTTCCTCAGTATTTTTATTTTGATCCTCTGAGTTTGCAGAATCTGACACCGGAGGTGGCGGATTCTCCTGGGCTACCTGTCTTCCACAAGATTGGGTTTCTGGGATAACCTGAGTTTGTTGTACCTCTGTTGAAGGTACCTGTTCTGGGGTGTCAATAGTAATTTCCATATCTACCATTTCGGGTTCAGGAGCAACTGACTCATTTTCGGAGCCAACTACATCCTTCCTCCCATCATTTTGGTTTTCCAAAGTAACCGATTTCTCAGACTGCTCGTTATTCGACTTTTCCACTCGTGCGGGTTTCTGCACGGGTGGAGCTTTAGTCGGAACAACTTTTCTGTTCTTTGACAGGGTTGGACAATTTTTACCAATATGTTCACGATCGTCACAGATTCTGCAAGTTGGAATTTGACCAGAGTATCTAACTACAGCCTTGTAGCTACCTATGGTAACGTACGATGGAATGTGCTTTTCAAGAGCCATTCTACAAATAAGCCAAGTGGAAAGAACAGGATAGAGATACTCACTATCCACAACATGGTAGGATTCCCAACGTAAATCTAAAACGTTTCCAAATTCTCTAAACCGCGTTTTCAAAATTCCCAAATTCATTTGGTATGGGATACCTGAAATTCTGACAAACTTTTCCTGCACATTGCTATCCTTGATAATAATAGAAAAATCTCTATCATCTATTTTTTCCTTCTTGATCCCCTGGTGCTCCAAAAGAAATGCATCACAAGCGGCTTGCTTATGAAAAGTTAGCCTTACAACCTGGTTTTGGGATTCAAAAACTGCAGCAATCCCCATCAAATCCTCTTTTTTCACTTTCAACGTTTGGATGTACTTGTGTACAGTCCACATAGCAAGTCTAGGGGTTGGGTTACCGAAGTCAATATCGGCACAACCAATCCACAATGCCATGGCAAGGGGATAGGGGGAGGAGGGGATCGAAAACCAAAAAGCGCGGTCAAAACCGCGGAACAATAGCAAATGGCCAAAAGAACAAAGGATATATACACAACAATCACAATAATACAATAACACTTAATACAATTAAAGAAAATACAGTTTGACTTACAGGGAGCGAAACAACCAATGAACCGGGCACCAGGTGCGTTTTTCGTGATGTCCCGAACGCAGCGCCTTGGACCGCTCGGCCATCCTGACTGCAGATTCAAAGATAATAAAATCCGATACAGTCAATCTTTCAAATTCAAAACGGTTTTATATAAATCTTTCATCAAGATTCCATGATGAGTAATGACTTAACGATGCCTCCTATGAGAATTGAACTCATGACCCCTAGTTACCTTTAGTCCTACAAGACTAGTGCTCTGCCACTGAGCTAAGGAGGCTTTAATCGTTGATTCCAAAGTCTCCAAATAGTAACTATGTAAAGTTCCAAAGAAAATTGTATTCTTCACACAAAAAATGTGGAACGCTTCACGATTTTGCGTGTCATCCTTGCGCAGGGGCCATGCTAATCTTCTCTGTATCGTTCCAATTTTAGTATATGTATTCCGTATGGAATACATTGAACTGTAGTCCAGTCAACGATCTTGTAGTATGTCGTTTTGTCCTTCTACTGCAGTTGCCGGATTAAGCCAAATTAAGGAAACATGTCTTTCAAATGGATTTTCGTGTGTAATTCAATGTCAAAATCTTCATGAACTCTGCCTCTGTAAACGGAAGCATTAGAAGCTCTCTGTTTCTCGACCAAAATGACGGAGAAGTAAATTAGACACTGTCGGAATGTCCAGTTCATTGAAGCTTACAGTACCCACCATAGGTATTGGCTAGCTTCAATCCAAATTTCATTGTTTTAACCCGCGCAAAATAGGCCCTATGGTGTCTGGCGCGGACATTTTTTTAAATACTAATTTTCATCGAAGTGCCCATACAAACCCTACTCCAAACCACGCCAAAATAAACAAAGGCTGAAAACCTCATGTCTATTGATTATGATATAAAACCCTTCAATAATTACCCAATTAAAAATCAGAACGATTAAGTCCGGCCCTTTTTCTTTGTAATAAAAACCAACGTGATTTTTCTACGATCAAAATTAGTATTTAGAAAAATCTTTCGCTGGAAGGCCTATCTCGCGCGGATTAAAACACTGAAATTTGGATTGGGTGAGCCAATACCTATGGTGGGTACTGTTGTTTGTAGTTAAGCAGCCGAGGATTCTATCATGCCTTATAGCTAGTTGGTTCGTATTATGGGTTTGGAGGCGTTCTTGTTCAAAAATACATCAAATTCTTTCAAAACTGTGAAATTTTAAGAATTTAAGTTTTTGATAAAACTAATATTAAAATTACTGAATCTTTCAAGGGGAAGTTAAACATACAAAATTACAAAAAACTATTCATCGCTCATACAGTCGACTAAGTTTCATTGAAGTCGTCGTGAGAGACATCCCTTTGAAGTACTTGGATTTCTGGCGCCATAATGTAAAAATGCGGTTCTGTAAAGAAAAGATTCCAAACGCTGCGCAGATGGTAGGATTCGAACCTACGCTCCCAGAGGGAAACTGATTTCTAGTCAGTCGCCTTAACCACTCGGCCACATCTGCTTAATTGACTTTAAGAATATCACAAAAAAATTTAACGGTAGACGAATGCAAAAACGATAACATGCAAAGTGCCATGAACGAGTGTCAGAAGAGGGATTCGAACCCTCGACCAGAAGACTGGACTGCGACCTGAACGCAGCGCCTTGGACCGCTCGGCCATCCTGACT
This sequence comes from Daphnia galeata, assembly GCA_030770115.1. NCBI lineage: Eukaryota > Metazoa > Arthropoda > Branchiopoda > Diplostraca > Daphniidae > Daphnia > Daphnia galeata. The sequence goes on from CM061118.1 coordinate 3,525,422, forward strand.
GCAGATTCAAAGATAATAAAATCCGATACAGTCAATCTTTCAAATTCAAAACGGTTTATATAAATCTTTCATCAAGATTCCATGATGAGTAATGACTTAACGATGCCTCCTATGAGAATTGAACTCATGACCCCTAGTTACCTTTATTCCTACAAGACTAGTGCTCTGCCACTGAGCTAAGGAGGCTTTAATCGTTGATTCCAAAGTCTCCAAATAGTAACTATGTAAAGTTCCAAAGAAAATTGTATTCTTCACACAAAAAATGTGGAACGCTTCACGATTTTGCGTGTCATCCTTGCGCAGGGGCCATGCTAATCTTCTCTGTATCGTTCCAATTTTAGTATATGTATTCCGTATGGAATACATTGAACTGTAGTCCAGTCAACGATCTTGTAGTATGTCGTTTTGTCCTTCTACTGCAGTTGCCGGATTAAGCCAAATTAAGGAAACATGTCTTTCAAATGGATTTTCGTGTGTAATTCAATGTCAAAATCTTCATGAACTCTGCCTCTGTAAACGGAAGCATTAGAAGCTCTCTGTTTCTCGACCAAAATGACGGAGAAGTAAATTAGACACTGTCGGAATGTCCAGTTCATTGAAGCTTACAGTACCCACCATAGGTATTGGCTAGCTACAATCCAAATTTCATTGTTTTAACCCGCGCAAAATAGGCCCTATGGTGTCTGGCGCGGACATTTTTTTAAATACTAATTTTCATCGAAGTGCCCATACAAACCCTACTCCAAACCACGCCCAAAATAAACAAAGGCTGAAAACCTCATGTCTATTGATTATGATATAAAACCCTTCAATAATTACCCAATTAAAAATCAGAACGATTAAGTCCGGCCCTTTTTCTTTGTAATAAAAACCAACGTGATTTTTTCTAAGATCAAAATTAGTATTTAGAAAAATCTTTCGCTGGAAGGCCTATCTCGCGCGGATTAAAACACTGAAATTTGGATTGGGTGAGCCAATACCTATGGTGGGTACTGTTGTTTGTAGTTAAGCAGCCGAGGATTCTATCATGCTTATAGCTAGTTGGTTCGTATTATGGGTTTGGAGGCGTTCTTGTTCAAAAATACATCAAATTCTTTCAAAACTGTGAAATTTTTAAGAATTTAAGTTTTTGATAAAACTAATATTAAAATTACTGAATCTTTCAAGGGGAAGTTAAACATACAAAATTACAAAAAACTATTCATCGCTCATACAGTCGACTAAGTTTCATTGAAGTCGTCGTGAGAGACATCCCTTTGAAGTACTTGGATTTCTGGCGCCATAATGTAAAAATGCGGTTCTGTAAAGAAAAGATTCCAAACGCTGCGCAGATGGTGGGATTCGAACCTACGCTCCCAGAGGGAAACTGATTTCTAGTCAGTCGCCTTAACCACTCGGCCACATCTGCTTAATTGACTTTAAGAATATCACAAAAAAATTTAACGGTAGACGAATGCAAAACGATAACATGAAAAGTGCCATGAACGAGTGTCAGAAGAGGATTCGAACCCTCGCCCAGAAGACTGGACTGCGACCTGAACGCAGCGCCTTGGACCACTCGGCCATCCCGACTGCAGATTCAAAGATAATAAAATCCGATACAGTCAATCTTTCAAATTCAAAACGGTTTTATATAAATCTTTCATCAAGATTCCATGATGAGTAATGACTTAACGATTCCTCCTATGAGAACTCAAGACCCCTAGTTACCTTTATTCCTACAAGACTAGTGCTCTGCCACTGAGCTAAAGAGGCTTTAATCGTTGATTCCAAAGTCTCCAAATAGTAACTATGTAAAGTTCCAAAGAAAATTGTATTCTTCACACAAAAATGTGGAACGCTTCACGATTTTGCGTGTCATCCTTGCGCAGGGGCCATGCTAATCTTCTCTGTATCGTTCCAATTTTAGTATATGTATTCCATATGGAATACATTGAACTGTAGTCCAGTCAACGATCTTGTAGTATGTCGTTTTGTCCTTCTACTGCAGTTGCCGGATTAAGCCAAATTAAGGAAACATGTCTTTCAAATGGATTTTCGTGTGTAATTCAATGTCAAAATCTTCATGAACTCTGCCTCTGTAAACGGAAGCATTAGAAGCTCTCTGTTTCTCGACCAAAATGACGGAGAAGTAAATTAGACACTGTCGGAATGTCCAGTTCATTGAAGTTTACAGTACCCACCATAGGTATTGGCTAGCTTCAATCCAAATTTCATTGTTTTAACCCGCGCAAAATAGGCCCTATGGTGTCTGGCGCGGACATTTTTTTAAATACTTATTTTCATCGAAGTGCCCATACAAACCCTACTCCAAACCACGCCAAAATAAACAAAGGCTGAAAACCTCATGTCTATTGATTGTGATATAAAACCCTTCAATAATTACCCAATTAAAAATCAGAACGATTAAGTCCGGCCCTTTTTCTTTGTAATAAAAACCAACGTGATTTTTCTACGATCAAAATTAGTATTTAGAAAAATCTTTCGCTGGAAGGCCTATCTCGCGCGGATTAAAACACTGAAATTTGGATTGGGTGAGCCAATACCTATGGTGGGTACTGTTGTTTGTAGTTAAGCAGCCGAGGATTCTATCATGCCTTATAGCTAGTTGGTTCGTATTATGGGTTTGGAGGCGTTCTTGTTCAAAAATACATCAAATTCTTTCAAAACTGTGAAATTTTAAGAATTTAAGTTTTTGATAAAACTAATATTAAAATTACTGAATCTTTCAAGGGGAAGTTAAACATACAAAATTACAAAAAACTATTCATCGCTCATACAGTCGACTAAGTTTCATTGAAGTCGTCGTGAGAGACATCCCTTTGAAGTACTTGGATTTCTGGCGCCATAATGTAAAAATGCGGTTCTGTAAAGAAAAGATTCCAAACGCTGCGCAGATGGTAGGATTTTTTTTTTTTTTTTAATTAAAATCTTTTATTCAGTTTTGTCCCCGGTTCAATATACAAATTGCATAGTTACAGAGAAAACAATAATAACAAAAAGGGAAAACAATGGTACAAAAGGAAAACAGAACAAAACAAAAGTAAACAAAATGGCAAAAATGACAAAAATAAAACAATTCATATTGGGGTTGGGTTTTAGGGTTGACAAGGTCAAAGTATTGAAGCCCATAGGCTCTCTATTTCAGTGGTAGACGGTGTTCTTCCTTCCCTTCTCTCCTTCCACGTTGCGTAGATGTAGGCAGCCACGAGCGCGAAGGAGGTTCTTGGATTCCGAACAGGCCCAAGTTGTCCTCTGATGAAATCCATAGGTATGGTGCTGCAGCCGTGGGTTCTGAGGGTCCTCTCCAACCAAAGGGTAGAAATTTCCCGACTAGGACAGTGTAGCATAATGTGCTCATCGGACTCGGGTTCTTGGTTGCAGAAACAGCAGGTTGGGTCTGTGGTGCTGTCAATCCGATGATCTCTTGCCCTAGTCGGTAGTAGTCGTTGATTGAAGAGGAACATGGTTTCCTTGATTTTGGTGTTCTTCAAGGCTGCAGTATTCCTCCATATGGATTTCCAATCCAAATGAGGGTAGAGGAGCTCGGTTTTCCCAGGACCTGTTACTTTGGAAATCCAAGTGGCGTAGATGTTCCTGTGCACCATTCGGCTGTTTGGAGAGATGATTCCCTCTTCAAGGAGTTGTTTGATCTGGTGCACAGGCTCCTCCAGGTAGAAGGGACGCTCGATGACTGCTACTGGGGTGTTGTTTCCCTTGTAGATATTTGGGAGGTGCTTCCGGAGAGAAAAGGCCATCCAATATCGTAGAAGAGAGCTTTCTGGGCTTTCAGGTTCGGTAAGGGCATTAAACAAAGGACGAAGGAATAAGGCTTTGTAAAATAGACTGGGTTCAGTAAGGGAAAGGCCACCTTCAGGGATTTTTCTAAATACTACACATCGTTGGGGTTTTTCAATTTTTCCTAGCCAAATAAATCTTACAATTGCACTTAAAATTTTGGGACATAAATTTGCAGGACATGGAAGAATTTGAGCAATATATATGGTCCTAGAGAGCACTTTCGCCTTCAAATAGTTCACTTTCTGATAGATAGTGAACTGACGAGATGCATTTTCCCTAAGCTGACCAATTAAGTGGCCATATGCTGTGTCCCACAATCTCGACATCGTTTCTTGAATGGAAGGTGAGAACTTGATACCAAGGAGGGACAAGGTAGGAACGGATTCAAGCCAAGCAAGTGGCCAGCGACTTCTACTCCTCCAGCTTCCCAACCCAAGAGCTTTTGTCTTCTGTTTATTCATCCTTGCCTTGGTCCAATTGCAGAATTGGTCAAGGACCTCTCCTGCATTAATGATATCGCTATCTGATGAAACAAAAATAGCGACATCATCAACCATGGCTCTGACAGTGACTTTGGTACCAAATAAATTGATACCATTGAGGACAGTGGAAAGACGAGTAAGCAATGGTTCAATATAGATAACAAAGAGGTGCATGGATAGTGGACATCCCTGGCGAACCGAATGAAAATCTGAAATTGTTCCGGCTACCTCAGTTCCATTGAGGATTGACATCTGCGTGACTGAGTACATAGTTCTCAGCCACTTAATGAAGGGAATCGGATATCCCATCACTTCCATAATTTTCCATAACACCTCTCTGTTTACCAGGTCGTAAGCTTTTTCTAAGTCAACCCCTATAATGCCTGCTTTCATTCCACCAGAGGAGAAGGAGTGTTGCTCTGGCTTTGACCGATCATCTACATATTGAATGACATCTCTGTACAGGCAGAGATTGTCAGTCAGTAAACGACCGGGAACTCCACCTTTCTGGTAATTTCCTATGGTGTCGTGGAGAGAACGTTTGAGTCTGTTTGAGAGTACCGATGCCATGAGCTTATAATCTGTGTTCAAAAGTGATATTGGACGAAATCCAGATACCCCACAAGGACCATTTGACTTTGGAACCAGACGAATTGCGGCTCGCCCTTGTGATTGAGAAATTGAGTCCCTTTCCAGTACATGCAAAAACATGTCCAGGAAGTGGGGGGCGATCAAATCCCAGAAGCAAATATAAAACTCAATTGGGATACCATCCATGCCGGGAGATTTGTTTCTCTTAGTAGCTAGCAGTACTGTTTTAATTTCTATAGGAGTGATTGGTGTTAGAAGGGAATCCAGGTTCTTACAACGATTTTTAATCCCATCTAGAAAAGCCGTTTCAAATGTACTATCAGGAGGAGGCATATCCTTAAATATCTTTGAGAAATGTTCAACAATTGTCCTATTTACTTCATCCTTGTGTGAGATTTCCTCTCCACTAGAGGAAATTAAAGTGTCAATTGTGCTATTGCGAAAGTTCTCTCGAGTTTTCTTCACATGAAACACAGTTGCATCCTCAGCATCAGAACCCTCAAATGAACGTGATCTTACACCGAAACCTTGGAGAAGACTCTTCTCCCAGGACTTCGAGGAAGACCTCAACTCCTTGAAAGCAATCCAATCCAAAGGTTCAGTGTTTACAATTTCCTGGATGCATGTTTGGTAAAACAATTTTGTGTTTCTAATCAGATTTGCTCGATCCTTGCAGTAACTTATCGCTACTCTTTTGACACCGGGCTTAAAAATTTTCTCCCACCAAATTGCACAATCTGTCTCACGAAGAGGATGATGTAAAGAACGGTCAATAAATGACTTAATCCTATTTTGAAATACCTCCTCCGATAATACAGAAGTATTTAGTTTCCACATATTAGTTTTGTTGAAACGGCTTCTTGTTACAGTGCCACTAATAAGAATTGTGCATTCTAAAGAGTGGTGATCACTAATGGAAAGATGCCTAAGTTCAATGTTTGCAATGTGCTCAGAATTAGTTCTACTAGTGTATATACGATCTATTCTACAAGAACCTTTTGAGTGGTGGAAAGAATGTCCCAGATCCCTAGGTCTTAATTTCTTCCACATGTCAACAAGTTCTAGGCAGAGATTAATTCAATAAGTGCCAAACTTTTAGTTCTAGAAGGTGATGTTTTTGACACTGATCTATCTAGGGCATCATCTATACAGTTGAAGTCACCTACAATTACTAGTGGTAAGTTAGTTGTGATGGCATAAGCAGGCAGTGTTTTTCGAAGGAAGGAATTTCGCTCTTGTATTGCAATAGTGCCTGAAGGTGCATAGATGTTGATAAAAGTAAATTCTCCTACATCAATGGAAATCAAGCCTTCCATCAGGATCTAGGAGTTCACGTGTGAAGTGAATTCCCTTCCTGATAAGAACTGCTGTCCCAAGCCTTTTCGGCCCAATATTACTCAAAATGTTGTAGTGGGTTCCAAGGACTGAACATTCATGGAATGTCACTTCCTGAAGTCCCACTATATCAAGTTTACCATCCAAACAAAATTGCAATAGAAGGCGACGACGTTCAAAAGAGCGAATACCGTTAATATTAATAGATGCTACCCTAAGATTGTTCATTATTGAGTTTTAGGAGTTTTTCTAGGCGGTGGCCCAGAGGAAGATTGTTGAGAAGCATCCGGTTTTTTTCCTCTCCTAGATTTTCCCTGTACAGCTATAAAGTTTGCACTAGGGAGGTGTGCAACTCTACTCGGAATTTTACTTTGTGGTAGGGGTGGAAAAGAAGATGAAGAAGCAGAATCTGTTTCCATGTTGTCTACTCTTTCCTCAGTATTTTTATTTTGATCCTCTGAGTTTGCAGAATCTGACACCGGAGGTGGCGGATTCTCCTGGGCTACCTGTCTTCCACAAGATTGGGTTTCTGGGATAACCTGAGTTTGTTGTACCTCTGTTGAAGGTACCTGTTCTGGGGTGTCAATAGTAATTTCCATATCTACCATTTCGGGTTCAGGAGCAACTGACTCATTTTCGGAGCCAACTACATCCTTCCTCCCATCATTTTGGTTTTCCAAAGTAACCGATTTCTCAGACTGCTCGTTATTCGACTTTTCCACTCGTGCGGGTTTCTGCACGGGTGGAGCTTTAGTCGGAACAACTTTTCTGTTCTTTGACAGGGTTGGACAATTTTTACCAATATGTTCACGATCGTCACAGATTCTGCAAGTTGGAATTTGACCAGAGTATCTAACTACAGCCTTGTAGCTACCTATGGTAACGTACGATGGAATGTGCTTTTCAAGAGCCATTCTACAAATAAGCCAAGTGGAAAGAACAGGATAGAGATACTCACTATCCACAACATGGTAGGATTCCCAACGTAAATCTAAAACGTTTCCAAATTCTCTAAACCGCGTTTTCAAAATTCCCAAATTCATTTGGTATGGGATACCTGAAATTCTGACAAACTTTTCCTGCACATTGCTATCCTTGATAATAATAGAAAAATCTCTATCATCTATTTTTTCCTTCTTGATCCCCTGGTGCTCCAAAAGAAATGCATCACAAGCGGCTTGCTTATGAAAGTTAGCCTTACAACCTGGTTTTGGGATTCAAAAAACTGCAGCAATCCCCATCAAATCCTCTTTTTTCACTTTCAACGTTTGGATGTACTTGTGTACAGTCCACATAGCAAGTCTAGGGGTTGGGTTACCGAAGTCAATATCGGCACAAACCAATCCACAATGCCATGGCAAGGGGATAGGGGGAGGAGGGGATCGAAAACCAAAAAGCGCGGTCAAAACCGCGGAACAATAGCAAATGGCCAAAAGAACAAAGGATATATACACAACAATCACAATAATACAATAACACTTAATACAATTAAAGAAAATACAGTTTGACTTACAGGGAGCGAAACAAACAATGAACCGGGCACCAGGTGCGTTTTTCGTGATGTCCCGAACGCAGCGCCTTGGACCGCTCGGCCATCCTGACTGCAGATTCAAAGATAATAAAATCCGATACAGTCAATCTTTCAAATTCAAAACGGTTTTTATATAAATCTTTCATCAAGATTCCATGATGAGTAATGACTTAACGATGTCCTCCTATGAGAATTGAACTCATGACCCCTAGTTACCTTTAGTCCTACAAGACTAGTGCTCTGCCACTGAGCTAAGGAGGCTTTAATCGTTGATTCCAAAGTCTCCAAATAGTAACTATGTAAAGTTCCAAAGAAAATTGTATTCTTCACACAAAAAATGTGGAACGCTTCACGATTTTGCGTGTCATCCTTGCGCAGGGGCCATGCTAATCTTCTCTGTATCGTTCCAATTTTAGTATATGTATTCCGTATGGAATACATTGAACTGTAGTCCAGTCAACGATCTTGTAGTATGTCGTTTTGTCCTTCTACTGCAGTTGCCGGATTAAGCCAAATTAAGGAAACATGTCTTTCAAATGGATTTTCGTGTGTAATTCAATGTCAAAATCTTCATGAACTCTGCCTCTGTAAACGGAAGCATTAGAAGCTCTCTGTTTCTCGACCAAAATGACGGAGAAGTAAATTAGACACTGTCGGAATGTCCAGTTCATTGAAGCTTACAGTACCCACCATAGGTATTGGCTAGCTACAATCCAAATTTCATTGTTTTAACCCGCGCAAAATAGGCCCTATGGTGTCTGGCGCGGACATTTTTTTAAATACTAATTTTCATCGAAGTGCCCATACAAACCCTACTCCAAACCACGCCAAAATAAACAAAGGCTGAAAACCTCATGTCTATTGATTATGATATAAAACCCTTCAATAATTACCCAATTAAAAATCAGAACGATTAAGTCCGGCCCTTTTTCTTTGTAATAAAAACCAACGTGATTTTTCTACGATCAAAATTAGTATTTAGAAAAATCTTTCGCTGGAAGGCCTATCTCGCGCGGATTAAAACACTGAAATTTGGATTGGGTGAGCCAATACCTATGGTGGGTACTGTTGTTTGTAGTTAAGCAGCCGAGGATTCTATCATGCCTTATAGCTAGTTGGTTCGTATTATGGGTTTGGAGGCGTTCTTGTTCAAAAATACATCAAATTCTTTCAAAACTGTGAAATTTTAAGAATTTAAGTTTTTGATAAAACTAATATTAAAATTACTGAATCTTTCAAGGGGAAGTTAAACATACAAAATTACAAAAAACTATTCATCGCTCATACAGTCGACTAAGTTTCATTGAAGTCGTCGTGAGAGACATCCCTTTGAAGTACTTGGATTTCTGGCGCCATAATGTAAAAATGCGGTTCTGTAAAGAAAATATTCCAAACGCTGCGCAGATGGTGGGATTCGAACCTACGCTCCCAGAGGGAAACTGATTTCTAGTCAGTCGCCTTAACCACTCGGCCACATCTGCTTAATTGACTTTAAGAATATCACAAAAAAATTTAACGGTAGACGAATGCAAAACGATAACATGAAAAAGTGCCATGAACGAGTGTCAGAAGAGGGATTCGAACCCTCGCCCAGAAGACTGGACTGCGACCTGAACGCAGCGCCTTGGACCACTCGGCCATCCTGACTGCAGATTAAAAGATAATAAAATCCGATAAACTCAATCTTTCAAATTCAAAACGGTTTTATATAAATCTTTCATCAAGATTCCATGATGAGTAATGACTTAACGATTCCTCCTATGAGAACTCATGACCCCTAGTTACCTTTATTCCTACAAGACTAGTGCTCTGCCACTGAGCTAAAGGAGGCTTTAATCGTTGATTCCAAAGTCTCCAAATAGTAACTATGTAAAGTTCCAAAGAAAATTGTATTCTTCACACAAAAAATGTGGAACGCTTCACGATTTTGCGTGTCATCCTTGCGCAGGGGCCATGCTAATCTTCTCTGTATCGTTCCAATTTTAGTATATGTATTCCGTATGGAATACATTGAACTGTAGTCCAGTCAACGATCTTGTAGTATGTCGTTTTGTCCTTCTACTGCAGTTGCCGGATTAAGCCAAATTAAGGAAACATGTCTTTCAAATGGATTTTCGTGTGTAATTCAATGTCAAAATCTTCATGAACTCTGCCTCTGTAAACGGAAGCATTAGAAGCTCTCTGTTTCTCGACCAAAATGACGGAGAAGTAAATTAGACACTGTCGGAATGTCCAGTTCATTGAAGCTTACAGTACCCACCATAGGTATTGGCTAGCTTCAATCCAAATTTCATTGTTTTAACCCGCGCAAAATAGGCCCTATGGTGTCTGGCGCGGACATTTTTTTTAAATACTTATTTTCATCGAAGTGCCCATACAAACCCTACTCCAAACCACGCCAAAATAAACAAAGGCTGAAAACCTCATGTCTATTTATTATGATATAAAACCCTTCAATAATTACCCAATTAAAAATCAGAACGATTAAGTCCGGCCCTTTTTCTTTGTAATAAAAACCAACGTGATTTTTTCTACGATCAAAATTAGTATTTAGAAAAATCTTTCGCTGGAAGGCCTATCTCGCGCGGATTAAAACACTGAAATTTGGATTGGGTGAGCCAATACCTATGGTGGGTACTGTTGTTTGTAGTTAAGCAGCCGAGGATTCTATCATGCCTTATAGCTAGTTGGTTCGTATTATGGGTTTGGAGGCGTTCTTGTTCAAAAATACATCAAATTCTTTCAAAACTGTGAAATTTTAAGAATTTAAGATTTTGATAAAACTAATATTAAAATTACTGAATCTTTCAAGGGGAAGTTAAACATACAAAATTACAAAAAACTATTCATCGCTCATACAGTCGACTAAGTTTCATTGAAGTCGTCGTGAGAGACATCCCTTTGAAGTACTTGGATTTCTGGCGCCATAATGTAAAAATGCGGTTCTGTAAAGAAAAGATTCCAAACGCTGCGCAGATGGTAGGGATTCGAACCTACGCTCCCAGAGGTAAACTGATTTCTAGTCAGTCGCCTTAACCACTCGGCCACATCTGCTTAATTGACTTTAAGAATATCACAAAAAAATTTAACGGTAGACGAATGCAAAACGATAACATGCAAAGTGCCATGAACGAGTGTCAGAAGAGGAATTCGAACCCTCGCCCAGAAGACTGGACTGCGACCTGAACGCAGCGCCTTGGACCGCTCGGCCATCCTGACTGCAGATTCAAAGATAATAAAATCCGATAAACTCAATCTTTCAAATTCCAAACGGTTTTATATAAATCTTTCATCAAGATTCCATGATGAGTAATGACTTAACGATGCCTCCTATGAGAATTGAACTCATGACCCCTAGTTACCTTTATTCCTACAAGACTAGTGCTCTGCCACTGAGCTAAGGAGGCTTTAATCGTTGATTCCAAAGTCTCCAAATAGTAACTATGTAAAGTTCCAAAGAAAATTGTATTCTTCACACAAAAAATGTGGAACGCTTCACGATTTTGCGTGTCATCCTTGCGCAGGGGCCATGCTAATCTTCTCTGTATCGTTCCAATTTTAGTATATGTATTCCGTATGGAATACATTGAACTGTAGTCCAGTCAACGATCTTGTAGTATGTCGTTTTGTCCTTCTACTGCAGTTGCCGGATTAAGCCAAATTAAGGAAACATGTCTTTCAAATGGATTTTCGTGTGTAATTCAATGTCAAAATCTTCATGAACTCTGCCTCTGTAAACGGAAGCATTAGAAGCTCTCTGTTTCTCGACCAAAATGACGGAGAAGTAAATTAGACACTGTCGGAATGTCCAGTTCATTGAAGCTTACAGTACCCACCATAGGTATTGGCTAGCTTCAATCCAAATTTCATTGTTTTAACCCGCGCAAAATAGGCCCTATGGTGTCTGGCGCGGACATTTTTTTAAATACTTATTTTCATCGAAGTGCCCATACAAACCCTACTCCAAACCACGCCAAAATAAACAAAGGCTGAAAACCTCATGTCTATTTATTATGATATAAAACCCTTCAATAATTACCCAATTAAAAATCAGAACGATTAAGTCCGGCCCTTTTTCTTTGTAATAAAAACCAACGTGATTTTTCTACGATCAAAATTAGTATTTAGAAAAATCTTTCGCTGGAAGGCCTATCTCGCGCGGATTAAAACACTGAAATTTGGATTGGGTGAGCCAATACCTATGGTGGGTACTGTTGTTTGTAGTTAAGCAGCTGAGGATTCTATCATGCCTTATAGCTAGTTGGTTCGTATTATGGGTTTGGAGGCGTTCTTGTTCAAAAATACATCAAATTCTTTCAAAACTGTGAAATTTTAAGAATTTAAGTTTTTGATAAAACTAATATTAAAATTACTGAATCTTTCAAGGGGAAGTTAAACATACAAAATTACAAAAAACTATTCATCGCTCATACAGTCGACTAAGTTTCATTGAAGTCGTCGTGAGAGACATCCCTTTGAAGTACTTGAATTTCTGGCGCCATAATGTAAAAATGCGGTTCTGTAAAGAAAAGATTCCAAACGCTACGCAGATGGTAGGATTCGAACCTACGCTCCCAGAGGGAAACTGATTTCTAGTCAGTCGCCTTAACCACTCGGCCACATCTGCTTAATTGACTTTAAGAATATCACAAAAAAATTTAACGGTAGACGAATGCAAAACGATAACATGAAAAGTGCCATGAACGAGTGTCAGAAGAGGGATTCGAACCCTCGCCCAGAAGACTGGACTGCGACCTGAACGCAGCGCCTTGGACCGCTCGGCCATCCTGACTGCAGATTCAAAGATAATAAAATCCGATAAACTCAATCTTTCAAATTCAAAACGGTTTTATATAAATCTTTCATCAAGATTCCATGATGAGTAATGACTTAACGATGCCTCCTATGAGAATTGAACTCATGACCCCTAGTTACCTTTATTCCTACAAGACTAGTGCTCTGCCACTGTGCTAAAGAGGCTTTAATCGTTGATTCCAAAGTCTCCAAATAGTAACTATGTAAAGTTCCAAAGAAAATTGTATTCTTCACACAAAAAATGTGGAACGCTTCACGATTTTGCGTGTCATCCTTGCGCTTCGCGGTGCCGTTGCCTCTCTGTCAATTTGAAACAATTGAAACAATTGAAACAAAATTGAAACAATTGAAACAATTTGAAACAAAATTGAAACAAATTGAAACAGCTTGTTCCGTTTGCCGCTTGGGTGCTACTCGTAATGTTGTTTTTTGTAAAAAATTGACTGAAATCGGCATTTTATCACCCTACTTCTGTCATCCAGTTTGTATTAAATTAAATTCTCTTTCAATCGAGGTAATTATGACTGATTTTTTATATAGTTTTCGCCGAGATAATGTAACGATCGAAACTCTATGCCTTCTGTCAGTTCAGTTTGATTTAGTTCGTGTCGTCTGACGTTGTTCGCTCTCTATTTGGACTGTCAACCAGGAAAGAAATTGTCCTATTAGTTTTTCTAGCTATTTGTTTCATTGAGATTCGAGATTTTATTAAGGATTGAAGCCGAATGAAGTCAGGTTTAATTCCCATATTAGGTGAAACCCAAGCAATTTTGTTCTCTCTCTCTGAGCTTCCTTCTGTGTTCAGAACAATTAAGGTATAACATTTATAACTGTGTTGTATATTCTTTACTCATCAAGTGTACATTCTATTAGGACCATGGTTATCTGCATGTTCATTGATTGCTGACAAAAGTTTATTTCAGTATCGGTGATCAGTCAACAAATGTGACATAACAACCAGCAAAATTATCTTACGCTGCTGCTATAATGTAAACTTCAACTTTCCAGTCACAAGACTTGTCACTACCAAACAGATAGAAGTGTACACAAACAGCAGCGCAAGACAATTTTGCTGGATATGAAAGACTATTTTGTTCGCTTTGTCTGTGTGTTGTGTTCAGAGAGATTACATATACTATTACATTGATACGACATATCCATGATATTACATATCCTACCTATATGTAATGGACGCTACTAATCTTTTCTCATAAAGCAAAAAAAAAAAAATAAACAAATGTGGATGAATATATGTGTGTCTTAATTAATATATATTTAAGATTTTAAGATTCTTAAACTTTTCTTTTTAATTCTTATTTCGGCCAGCCATTGTTCTTTAGAGAGAGGATGGTTCAATGGACAGTATCGGCTTCCGCGGAACTGGGTGTGGCCTTCACTAGATGTAGCTTTCCCACAGTTCCTACACGAATATTGTTTACGTACTTTCTTTACTTCGCTATGCTCTCCACTTTTTTTTCGCCATTCAGTAGTTCGCGACTGTGCCAGGTTTGCGGACGATGGACTCTCAGAATCAACTTCAAATAAAAAAAAAATAATAATCTGTGAGTTTTGAGTTAGAATGTAGTTGACGCTTTTTAGCGTCAAGCCAGAATTTATTTTACCTTGTTCTTTGTTAGCACTGGCTGATGCAACTGTAGCAGCTTTTCTTTTTCGCCAATCAGTAGTTTTTGATATAGCGGAAACAGACTTTTCATTTTCGAGTGGTTGCTCTGCATCATCGGTGGGTTCATAGTCGTGTACACTAGCACTAATAGAGACTGGAACTACTTTGTCCGTCCGCTTTCTAACGGATGCTTGTCCCGTTCTATCAACTGGCTCAACGAGCACAAGTGGGTTGACTTCTTTGGTTGAATAAGAGGGCTGTTCTTTTGCTGGTGGCAAGGGAGCCGTAGAAAACAGCTCAGGTGATGGTAGTTTATTTCCCTGTAGAAGAAGTCTGATTTCCCCGATCCTTGCCTGGTTTTTGTACCTTTTAACAAATTTTAAAATAAGAACTTTCAGTTTATATTAGAGAATAAGTGGTCCAATTACCATAAAGAAAGTGTTGTCTCGTTTATAGGAAACAAGGCTAGTCCAGTTCGCCCAATAATAGAGGGATTCAGCATAATTCGATTACGGATCTCGTTGTATTTTTGTATAATCAGACAATACCGAGAAACGTACGGATCCTTTGCAGCAGACGTTATCTTGTTGAACAATCGGATGCAGATAGCTTCAACAACTCTGCTTTTAGATGGTGGCAGAGAAGGCGAAACCTCCAGAAACAAAACATCGTTTCATGGCTTCTTGGCCGACGTGGCCACCACTATTTTTGGATTTGCCGAATCGTCCGCGTGCTGGCTGGATTGTGCGGGAATAACGAAGAGGATCCTTATCAAACTGAGACAGCTGATCATAATGCTGGATGACGTTTTCGACCTGCTCATTTGAGATGGACAAACCTTCTAGTTGTAGAAGATTCTCCGCTAGTCGGTCCACCTTATCCCAGCCTTCAATAGATCTCGAGTCAACCGCACATTTGTCTCCTTCGTCGACATTTTTTTTCAGATGAGACAGCGTCAGATGATTCATTTGGGCCTGTCATCGTGCTACAGGCCAATTTAAGTTCTGGGTCGAATTCTTTTTCGTGACTGGAGGGTTTTTCTGGATAAATATCCTCTTGAACATCCATGCCTTCTTCAATTTCTTTATCTATATCGATAACTTCAGCTATAGCGCCGGTTTCATTATAGAGATATTCTACTCCAAAAAGCTCTCCTGTGTAATTGGCCGGCGGCTGAAAATTTCGATCAATAGGCTGCCCCAAAACACTAGTGCTAAGGCTATTAAGCCTGTCTTTTAGCTTTACGTCAAACGATCGTAGCTTGGACACTGAATCAGAGAGAGCCGCTGACGATCTTGCTGCATTCCAGCGACAAATTCCATCAAAAAGGAAACCCTGGAAATGCATATCGTTGGAAGCAGTTCCTATAAAGGTTACAATCATTCGAGTTATTCAGTATGTGAAAATTAAGAGTTTGTTTTACCTGGAATGAACTGTTTTATGTGGTTATGAAAGCTTTCAAGGGAAGTGAAACCTCTGCCACAGCGGTAAACCGGAAGCGAAATGTTGGCCTTCATGATTTCTCCTGTTTTTGTGTAGAGAGTAACACCGTCCGGATCTTGCAAGCAAGATATATGCTTTTTTTCAGTGTTCAGTATTTCAATAGCATCGTCGCAGAGCAACGGCACTCCAAGAGTGTCTGTGGCGTCCATAAATGATAAAAAGAGGTTCTCCAGTAAGATAGTTTGTGTTTTGAACTCCTCTAGTTTTTCTTCGGCAGTGTCGAGCGAGCTCTGCTTTTGTTATGGCTTTGCCGACTGCGTCGCCGGAAGGATTTCTTACTCCGGCTAACTGGAGCTCATTCTTTTTT
Source organism: Daphnia galeata (assembly GCA_030770115.1). Taxonomy (NCBI): domain Eukaryota; kingdom Metazoa; phylum Arthropoda; class Branchiopoda; order Diplostraca; family Daphniidae; genus Daphnia; species Daphnia galeata. Next base: position 3,541,411 of record CM061118.1, read on the forward strand.
CGCACTGCGCAGCAGAGCCATGTCGTTTGCATCCCACTCGAATATAGATCAGGTGCACTACGCGTACCCTACTGGGTTTGTGAATGCACTCCGCATGCTGCCCCCTGCTGGGACCCTGAGAAGTAGATTTCCCATTGACTTACTGTGAAGAAGTAAAAGTGATCTTGTTTAATTAACTTTAAAATCAAAACTAGTGCTGTGTTCATGTGTAAAACCATACTACTTTACGGAGCTTTATACGAGGTATCTATTGATATATATTTTATTGGTATTTAGTTGTAGAAAATAGCCAAATTTAAATGTTTAACGGCATTTTCAGTCAATTTCTCGACGAAATCCCCCCAAAGTGGGCGGATTTTTCGGTTTGAGTTCGGTTTTTTCGGTTTGGTCCGCCCACAATTTGGGCGGATTTTCTACAGTTTGGGTGACAAATTGACTGAAAATGCCGTTAAACATTTAAATTTGGCTATTTTCTACAACTAAATACCAATAAAATATATATCAATAGATACCTCGTTTAAAGCTCCGTAAAGTAGTATGGTTTTACACATGAACACAGCACTAGTTTTGATTTTAAAGTTAATTAAACAAGATCACTTTTACTTCTTCACAGTAAGTCAATGGGAAATCTACTTCTCAGGGGTCCCAGCAGGGGGCAGCATGCGGAGTGCATTCACAAACCCAGTAGGGTACGCGTAGTGCACCTGATCTATTGCTGTCGATACCTTGGCCATGAATGTTCCATAGAGTGGATGAGACTCGTTGGTACATGCTTTTGAAAGTCTGCGCATAAAATGCCAGCTATCTAACCTGACAAGCAATTTATCCCATCGGTAGAAAAGCCTTTGGTTTTTCGAATCTTCGTCCTTTTGCAGCAATCGCGGTCTGTATAGAGTACGAGTGGGTGTGGCTGACCTGCTTTCAAAGAAGCGATCCATTAAACCCTCCGCCATTTTGCCTAAATTAGAGAGGCTTTCTGAAGTTGTTAGCAATGACAAGAGAATTTCACCCCGTTCGTTGCCTACATTGGTACACCAGGACGCGGAGTTGGCGCATTTGCCTTGCAGTTTTTGGTAATTTTCTTCGTTGAATCTATTTTTAAGATTGATCCGTATATGGATGTGGCACTTGACTTAAGAATGGGCAGACGAGACCACACGTCACGGACGTACGTTGCGAGGAACCATTTTTGGGTGTGAGGCGATTTCAAAGTCGGTACATTTTCATAGGAGCGAGCAGGCAAATTCATGTCAGACTGAGTCTTCTTATGACGCTTGCAGTCATCTAAATACATGATGGTTCGCCGCATCCACTCTTCTGAATGTAGTTCCCAAACGTCATTAAACACAGCTGTAGGACTGTTGCCCATCGTTCTCGCTCGCATTAAAGCAACAACGGCCTGATCGCACAAAATTTTCTGGTTAAGACGATTGGGAAGCGCATTTTAATAGCGTCCGGAAGCTGACCAAGTAGCCTTGAGTCGTATGATATAAAAGTTCCCTTACACGACCGACATTTAAGGTACTCCGAGGCGAGATAGTATCGGTTTTTTAAGTCGATGACACTTCTCACTCTGTTGTAAAGACCTTTTGATGTTAACGAAGTCGAGGTTTTGCATACGGGACACTTGAAATCGAAAGACCACATTTTTCTAGGCATCCAAAGGAACAGTCGTCGTTGAAAAAAAGATGCGGCAACCGGAACTGACAAGAAGTTTGGTCCTGGTACACTTGGTGGGTACCACCACATTTGAAGTTTATGGACTAGGACGCTTTTGCTGGCGAACAAGTTTTGTCCGATCCACTGTAAGTCGGTAGGTTCAACAGTATCCTTCCAGCCAACAGGAAGACGAAGAGAATAATCAATCTTGCGTGTTTGGGATTCCTATAGAATGATAAAAGACGATTAAAGACAATATTTCACACGAATGAGACTGTATATAGGCCGGCCTACCGTTGGGCTGGAATTTACATTGCTTGCTGAAACCACGATGTTGGTTTGAATAGTTGATGTAGGTTGTGAACTTGTTTCGACTTTTTTGTTAGTCGATTCGATAGCTTCAGTTCGCGATTCAGATACAGTCGGAGTGATTGAATAAGGTGAGCCACCATTTCGAGCAGTCTAAAATTAAAGAAATGTATATAAAGAAACGTCTCGTGATTATGAAAGAATTATTGAAATTATGAATCAAACGCAATAATCCTATTATAAAATAGATTTCTTACAGTGGTATGATATCCACAATTGCAGAGCACAGGTTTCCCGAATAAGTCCTTTGAAGATGAGCTAGTTTTCCTAGGGCATTTTTCGATTTTTTCTAGCTTTTTGCTCCATTTTGACTGTGCAGGTGGTTTCTGACCTTTCCCAAACTTAAAATGTCCCGCAGCATACTGGTACAATCTTTCATTCCACTCTGCATCTGATTTCCCTTCTTTGGGCATTGTGCTGATTGGACTGTATTGATTTCTCCTAAGAGTATGCCACTATCACCAAAAATTAATAACAAAGTCTTAAATGTTAAACTAAAGAGGTATATACCTAAGGAAGAACGAACAAACAAGTATCTGGCCAAACTGTTGTGTAATTTCAAAGTTTACTGATGGCTACAGATTTTCCAGCCTACGATGAACTAGAATACACAACACAGCAGAATGATGAGCTGATACTTTCAGCAAGACACATGGAACATGGCAGCAAGGACTGAATGAATTATAAAATTCCGTTGTTCCTGTAACACCTTCAAAGTGTAGAGTTAGAAGTGTACAGTTAGGTGTATTTGGCCTCGCTCTGGCATCTGACAGTAGTTTGAGAAACTGAAATCAGAACACATACATTCATCAATATTAACCTGATTCATCAAATATCAGTAAAATACAAGGAAATACCTGTCTGGTTGAGGAATAAATGTTATCATGCCAAAAAATCCAAGTTAAAAAACTGTCGGGTCACATGCAAAACCAAGATAAAACTCAGTTGGGCGCTGGAATAAAGTTTTGCGGCCTACGATATTGAAAGAGGCCCGGTACGAAATTTGATAAAAAGATGCGAAGGTGATTGAATTGGAAATTTCAAGATAAAATATTGAAAATAAAACTTTAAGCGTTCAAAACTTCAGAGCAATAATAAACAATAACAGCACAGAATAATGCAGACGACAACAAACAAACGTCACGTCTAAAATAAAAGACAACGATTGCGCGCCTTCCCCCTTTTCCCCCCTTTCTTTCCCTTTCCCCCTCTTTTTCCCCCTTTCCCCCCCGGGACAGAGAAGATTACGCCCCAGCTTTTGCGCAGGGGCCATGCTAATCTTCTCTGTATCGTTCCAATTTTAGTATATGTTAAGTCCGGCCCTTTTTCTTTGTAATAAAAACCAACGTGATTTTTTCTACGATCAAAATTAGTATTTAGAAAAATCTTTCGCTGGAAGGCCTATCTCGCGCGGATTAAAACACTGAAATTTGGATTGGGTGAGCCAATACCTATGGTGGGTACTGTTGTTTGTAGTTAAGCAGCCGAGGATTCTATAATGCTTATAGCTAGTTGGTTCGTATTATGGGTTTGGAGGCGTTCTTGTTCAAAAATACATCAAATTCTTTCAAAACTGTGAAATTTTAAGAATTTAAGTTTTTGATAAAACTAATATTAAAATTACTGAATCTTTCAAGGGGAAGTTAAACATACAAAATTACAAAAAACTATTCATCGCTCATACAGTCGACTAAGTTTCATTGAAGTCGTCGTGAGAGACATCCCTTTGAAGTACTTGGATTTCTGGCGCCATAATGTAAAAATGCGGTTCTGTAAAGAAAAGATTCCAAACGCTGCGCAGATGGTGGGATTCGAACCTACGCTCCCAGAGGGAAACTGATTTCTAGTCAGTCGCCTTAACCACTCGGCCACATCTGCTTAATTGACTTTAAGAATATCACAAAAAAATTTAACGGTAGACGAATGCAAAACGATAACATGAAAAGTGCCATGAACGAGTGTCAGAAGAGGGATTCGAAACCTCGCCCATAAGACTGGACTGCGACCTGAACGCAGCGCCTTGGACCGCTCGGCCATCCTGACTGCAGATTCAAAGATAATAAAATCCCATAAATTCAATCTTTCAAATTCAAAACGGTTTTATATAAATCTTTCATCAAGATTCCATGATGAGTAATGACTTAAACGATGCCTCCTATGAGAATTGAACTCATGACCCCTAGTTACCTTTATTCCTACAAGACTAGTGCTCTGCCACTGTGCTAAAGAGGCTTTAATCGTTGATTCCAAAGTCTCCAAATAGTAACTATGTAAAGTTCCAAAGAAAATTGTATTCTTCACACAAAAAATGTGGAACGCTTCACGATTTTGCGTGTCATCCTTGCGCAGGGGCCATGCTAATCTTCTCTGTATCGTTCCAATTTTAGTATATGTATTCCGTATGGAATACATTGAACTGTAGTCCAGTCAACGATCTTGTAGTATGTCGTTTTGTCCTTCTACTGCAGTTGCCGGATTAAGCCAAATTAAGGAAACATGTCTTTCAAATGGATTTTCGTGTGTAATTCAATGTCAAAATCTTCATGAACTCTGCCTCTGTAAACGGAAGCATTAGAAGCTCTCTGTTCCTCGACCAAAATGACGGAGAAGTAAATTAGACACTGTCGGAATGTCCAGTTCATTGAAGCTTACAGTACCCACCATAGGTATTGGCTAGCTTCAATCCAAATTTCATTGTTTTAACCCGCGCAAAATAGGCCCTATGGTGTCTGGCGCGGACATTTTTTTAAATACTTATTTTCATCGAAGTGCCCATACAAACCCTACTCCAAACCACGCCAAAATAAACAAAGGCTGAAAACCTCATGTCTATTGATTATGATATAAAACCCTTCAATAATTACCCAATTAAAAATCAGAACGATTAAGTCCGGCCCTTTTTCTTTGTAATAAAAACCAACGTGATTTTTCTACGATCAAAATTAGTATTTAGAAAAATCTTTCGCTGGAAGGCCTATCTCGCGCGGATTAAAACACTGAAATTTGGATTGGGTGAGCCAATACCTATGGTGGGTACTGTTGTTTGTAGTTAAGCAGCCGAGGATTCTATCATGCCTTATAGCTAGTTGGTTCGTATTATGGGTTTGGAGGCGTTCTTGTTCAAAAATACATCAAATTCTTTCAAAACTGTGAAATTTTAAGAATTTAAGTTTTTGATAAAACTAATATTAAAATTACTGAATCTTTCAAAGGGGAAGTTAAACATACAAAATTACAAAAAAACTATTCATCGCTCATACAGTCGACTAAGTTTCATTGAAGTCGTCGTGAGAGACATCCCTTTGAAGTACTTGGATTTCTGGCGCCATAATGTAAAAATGCGGTTCTGTAAAGAAAAGATTCCAAACGCTGCGCAGATGGTAGGATTCGAACCTACGCTCCCAGAGGGAAACTGATTTCTAGTCAGTCGCCTTAACCACTCGGCCACATCTGCTTAATTGACTTTAAGAATATCACAAAAAATTTAACGGTAGACGAATGCAAAACGATAACATGAAAAGTGCCATGAACGAGTGTCAGAAGAGGGATTCGAAACCTCGCCCATAAGACTGGACTGCGACCTGAACGCAGCGCCTTGGACCGCTCGGCCATCCTGACTGCAGATTCAAAGATAATAAAATCCCATAAATTCAATCTTTCAAATTCAAAACGGTTTTATATAAATCTTTCATCAAGATTCCATGATGAGTAATGACTTAACGATGCCTCCTATGAGAATTGAACTCATGACCCCTAGTTACCTTTATTCCTACAAGACTAGTGCTCTGCCACTGTGCTAAAGAGGCTTTAATCGTTGATTCCAAAGTCTCCAAATAGTAACTATGTAAAGTTCCAAAGAAAATTGTATTCTTCACACAAAAAATGTGGAAACGCTTCACGATTTTGCGTGTCATCCTTGCGCAGGGGCCATGCTAATCTTCTCTGTATCGTTCCAATTTTAGTATATGTATTCCGTATGGAATACATTGAACTGTAGTCCAGTCAACGATCTTGTAGTATGTCGTTTTGTCCTTCTACTGCAGTTGCCGGATTAAGCCAAATTAAGGAAACATGTCTTTCAAATGGATTTTCGTGTGTAATTCAATGTCAAAATCTTCATGAACTCTGCCTCTGTAAACGGAAGCATTAGAAGCTCTCTGTTCCTCGACCAAAATGACGGAGAAGTAAATTAGACACTGTCGGAATGTCCAGTTCATTGAAGCTTACAGTACCCACCATAGGTATTGGCTAGCTTCAATCCAAATTTCATTGTTTTAACCCGCGCAAAATAGGCCCTATGGTGTCTGGCGCGGACATTTTTTTAAATACTTATTTTCATCGAAGTGCCCATACAAACCCTACTCCAAACCACGCCAAAATAAACAAAGGCTGAAAACCTCATGTCTATTGATTATGATATAAAACCCTTCAATAATTACCCAATTAAAAATCAGAACGATTAAGTCCGGCCCTTTTTCTTTGTAATAAAAACCAACGTGATTTTTCTACGATCAAAATTAGTATTTAGAAAAATCTTTCGCTGGAAGGCCTATCTCGCGCGGATTAAAACACTGAAATTTGGATTGGGTGAGCCAATACCTATGGTGGGTACTGTTGTTTGTAGTTAAGCAGCCGAGGATTCTATCATGCCTTATAGCTAGTTGGTTCGTATTATGGGTTTGGAGGCGTTCTTGTTCAAAAATACATCAAATTCTTTCAAAACTGTGAAATTTTAAGAATTTAAGTTTTTGATAAAACTAATATTAAAATTACTGAATCTTTCAAAGGGGAAGTTAAACATACAAAATTACAAAAAACTATTCATCGCTCATACAGTCGACTAAGTTTCATTGAAGTCGTCGTGAGAGACATCCCTTTGAAGTACTTGGATTTCTGGCGCCATAATGTAAAAATGCGGTTCTGTAAAGAAAAGATTCCAAACGCTGCGCAGATGGTAGGATTCGAACCTACGCTCCCAGAGGGAAACTGATTTCTAGTCAGTCGCCTTAACCACTCGGCCACATCTGCTTAATTGACTTTAAGAATATCACAAAAAAATTTAACGGTAGACGAATGCAAAACGATAACATGAAAAGTGCCATGAACGAGTGTCAGAAGAGGGATTCGAAACCTCGCCCAGAAGACTGGACTGCGACCTGAACGCAGCGCCTTGGACCGCTCGGCCATCCTGACTGCAGATTCAAAGATAATAAAATCCGATAAACTCAATCTTTCAAATTCAAAACGGTTTTATATAAATCTTTCATCAAGATTCCATGATGAGTAATGACTTAACGATGCCTCCTATGAGAATCGAACTCATGACCCCTAGTTACCTTTATTCCTACAAGACTAGTGCTCTGCCACTGAGCTAAAGAGGCTTTAATCGTTGATTCCAAAGTCTCCAAATAGTAACTATGTAAAGTTCCAAAGAAAATTGTATTCTTCACACAAAAAATGTGGAATGCTTCACGATTTTACGTGTCATCCTTGCGCAGGGGCCATGCTAATCTTCTCTGTATCGTTCCAATTTTAGTATATGTATTCCGTATGGAATTCATTGAACTGTAGTCCAGTCAACGATCTTGTAGTATGTCGTTTTGTCCTTCTACTGCAGTTGCCGGATTAAGCCAAATTAAGGAAACATGTCTTTCAAATGGATTTTCGTGTGTAATTCAATGTCAAAATCTTCATGAACTCTGCCTCTGTAAACGGAAGCATTAGAAGCTCTCTGTTCCTCGACCAAAATGACGGAGAAGTAAATTAGACACTGTCGGAATGTCCAGTTCATTGAAGCTTACAGTACCCACCATAGGTATTGGCTAGCTTCAATCCAAATTTCATTGTTTTAACCCGCGCAAAATAGGCCCTATGGTGTCTGGCGCGGACATTTTTTTAAATACTTATTTTCATCGAAGTGCCCATACAAACCCTACTCCAAACCACGCCAAAATAAACAAAGGCTGAAAACCTCATGTCTATTGATTATGATATAAAACCCTTCAATAATTACCCAATTAAAAATCAGAACGATTAAGTCCGGCCCTTTTTCTTTGTAATAAAAACCAACGTGATTTTTCTACGATCAAAATTAGTATTTAGAAAAATCTTTCGCTGGAAGGCCTATCTCGCGCGGATTAAAACACTGAAATTTGGATTGGGTGAGCCAATACCTATGGTGGGTACTGTTGTTTGTAGTTAAGCAGCCGAGGATTCTATCATGCCTTATAGCTAGTTGGTTCGTATTATGGGTTTGGAGGCGTTCTTGTTCAAAAATACATCAAATTCTTTCAAAACTGTGAAATTTTAAGAATTTAAGTTTTTGATAAAACTAATATTAAAATTACTGAATCTTTCAAAGGGGAAGTTAAACATACAAAATTACAAAAAACTATTCATCGCTCATACAGTCGACTAAGTTTCATTGAAGTCGTCGTGAGAGACATCCCTTTGAAGTACTTGAATTTCTGGCGCCATAATGTAAAAATGCGGTTCTGTAAAGAAAAGATTCCAAACGCTACGCAGATAGTAGGATTCGAACCTACGCTCCCAGAGGGAAACTGATTTCTAGTCAGTCGCCTTAACCACTCGGCCACATCTGCTTAATTGACTTTAAGAATATCACAAAAAAAATTTAACGGTAGACGAATGCAAAACGATAACATGAAAAGTGCCATGAACGAGTGTCAGAAGAGGGATTCGAACCCTCGCCCAGAAGACTGGACTGCGACCTGAACGCATCGCCTTGGACCGCTCGGCCATCCTGACTGCAGATTAAAAGATAATAAAATCCGATAAACTCAATCTTTCAAATTCAAAACGGTTTTATATAAATCTTTCATCAAGATTCCATGATGAGTAATGACTTAACGATGCCTCCTATGAGAATTGAACTCATGACCCCTAGTTACCTTTATTCCTACAAGACTAGTGCTCTGCCACTGTGCTAAAGAGGCTTTAATCGTTGATTCCAAAGTCTCCAAATAGTAACTATGTAAAGTTCCAAAGAAAATTGTATTCTTCACACAAAAAATGTGGAACGCTTCACGATTTTGCGTGTCATCCTTGCGCTTCGCGGTGCCGTTGCCTCTCTGTCAATTTGAAACAATTGAAACAATTGAAACAAAATTGAAACAATTGAAACAATTTGAAACAAAATTGAAACAAATTGAAACAGCTTGTTCCGTTTGCCGCTTGGGTGCTACTCGTAATGTTGTTTTTTGTAAAAAATTGACTGAAATCGGCATTTTATCACCCTACTTCTGTCATCCAGTTTGTATTAAATTAAATTCTCTTTCAATCGAGGTAATTATGACTGATTTTTATATAGTTTTCGCCGAGATAATGTAACGATCGAAACTCTATGCCTTCTGTCAGTTCAGTTTGATTTAGTTCGTGTCGTCTGACGTTGTTCGCTCTCTATTTGGACTGTCAACCAGGAAAGAAATTGTCCTATTAGTTTTTCTAGCTATTTGTTTCATTGAGATTCGAGATTTTATTAAGGATTGAAGCCGAATGAAGTCAGGTTTAATTCCCATATTAGGTGAAACCCAAGCAATTTTGTTCTCTCTCTCTGAGCTTCCTTCTGTGTTCAGAACAATTAAGGTATAACATTTATAACTGTGTTGTATATTCTTTACTCATCAAGTGTACATTCTATTAGGACCATGGTTATCTGCATGTTCATTGATTGCTGACAAAAGTTTATTTCAGTATCGGTGATCAGTCAACAAATGTGACATAACAACCAGCAAAATTATCTTACGCTGCTGCTATAATGTAAACTTCAACTTTCCAGTCACAAGACTTGTCACTACCAAACAGATAGAAGTGTACACAAACAGCAGCGCAAGACAATTTTGCTGGATATGAAAGACTATTTTGTTCGCTTTGTCTGTGTGTTGTGTTCAGAGAGATTACATATACTATTACATTGACACGACATATCCATGATATTACATATCCTACCTATATGTAATGGACGCTACTAATCTTTTCTCATAAAGCAAAAAAAAAAAAATAAACAAATGTGGATGAATATATGTGTGTCTTAATTAATATATATTTAAGATTTTAAGATTCTTAAACTTTCTTTTTAATTCTTATTTCGGCCAGCCATTGTTCTTTAGAGAGAGGATGGTTCAATGGACAGTATCGGCTTCCGCGGAACTGGGTGTGGCCTTCACTAGATGTAGCTTTCCCACAGTTCCTACACGAATATTGTTTACGTACTTTCTTTACTTCGCTATGCTCTCCACTTTTTTTTCGCCATTCAGTAGTTCGCGACTGTGCCAGGTTTGCGGACGATGGACTCTCAGAATCAACTTCAAATAAAAAAAAAATAATAATCTGTGAGTTTTGAGTTAGAATGTAGTTGACGCTTTTTAGCGTCAAGCCAGAATTTATTTTACCTTGTTCTTTGTTAGCACTGGCTGATGCAACTGTAGCAGCTTTTCTTTTTCGCCAATCAGTAGTTTTTGATATAGCGGAAACAGACTTTTCATTTTCGAGTGGTTGCTCTGCATCATCGGTGGGTTCATAGTCGTGTACACTAGCACTAATAGAGACTGGAACTACTTTGTCCGTCCGCTTTCTAACGGATGCTTGTCCCGTTCTATCAACTGGCTCAACGAGCACAAGTGGGTTGACTTCTTTGGTTGAATAAGAGGGCTGTTCTTTTGCTGGTGGCAAGGGAGCCGTAGAACACAGCTCAGGTGATGGTAGTTTATTTCCCTGTAGAAGAAGTCTGATTTCCCCGATCCTTGCCTGGTTTGTGTACCTTTTAACAAATTTTAAATAAGAACTTTCAGTTTATATTAGAGAATAAGTGGTCCAATTACCATAAAGAAAGTGTTGTCTCGTTTATAGGAAACAAGGCTAATCCAGTTCGCCCAATAATAGAGGGATTCAGCATAATTCGATTACGGATCTCGTTGTATTTTTGTATAATCAGACAATACCGAGAAACGTACGGATCCTTTGCAGCAGACGTTATCTTGTTGAACAGTCGGATGCAGATAGCTTCAACAACTCTGCTTTTAGATGGTGGCAGAGAAGGCGAACCTCCAGAAACAAAACATCGTTTCATGGCTTCTTGGCCGACGTGGCCACCACTATTTTTGGATTTGCCGAATTGTCCGCGTGCTGGCTGGATTGTGCGGGAATAACGAAGAGGATCCTTATCAAACTGAGACAGCTGATCATAATGCTGGATGACGTTTTCGACCTGCTCATTTGAGATGGACAAACCTTCTAGTTGTAGAAGATTCTCCGCTAGTCGGTCCACCTTATCCCAGCCTTCAATAGATCTCGAGTCAACCGCACATTTGTCTCCTTCGTCGACATTTTTTTCAGATGAGACAGCGTCAGATGATTCATTTGGGCCTGTCATCGTGCTACAGGCCAATTTAAGTTCTGGGTCGAATTCTTTTTCGTGACTGGAGGGTTTTTCTGGATAAATATCCTCTTGAACATCCATGCCTTCTTCAATTTCTTTATCTATATCGATAACTTCAGCTATAGCGCCGGTTTCATTATAGAGATATTCTACTCCAAAAAGCTCTCCTGTGTAATTGGCCGGCGGCTGAAAATTTCGATCAATAGGCTGCCCCAAAACACTAGTGCTAAGGCTATTAAGCCTGTCTTTTAGCTTTACGTCAAACGATCGTAGCTTGGACACTGAATCAGAGAGAGCCGCTGACGATCTTGCTGCATTCCAGCGACAAATTCCATCAAAAAGGAAAGCCTGGAAATGCATATCGTTGGCAGCAGTTCCTATAAAGGTTACAATCATTCGAGTTATTCAGTATGTGAAAATTAAGAGTTTGTTTTACCTGGAATGAACTGTTTTATGTGGTTATGAAAGCTTTCAAGGGAAGTGAAACCTCTGCCACAGCGGTAAACCGGAAGCGAAATGTTGGCCTTCATGATTTCTCCTGTTTTTGTGTAGAGAGTAACACCGTCCGGATCTTGCAAGCAAGATATATGCTTTTTTTCAGTGTTCAGTATTTCAATAGCATCGTCGCAGAGCAACGGCACTCCAAGAGTGTCTGTGGCGTCCATAAATGATAAAAAGAGGTTCTCCAGTAAGATAGTTGTGTTTTGAACTCCTCTAGTTTTTCTTCGGCAGTGTCGAGCGAGCTCTGCTTTTGTTATGGCTTTGCCGACTGCGTCGCCGGAAGGATTTCTTACTCCGGCTAACTGGAGCTCATTCTTTTTCGCACTGCGCAGCAGAGCCATGTCGTTTGCATCCCACTCGAATATAGATCAGGTGCACTACGCGTACCCTACTGGGTTTGTGAATGCACTCCGCATGCTGCCCCCTGCTGGGAACCCTGAGAAGTAGATTTCCCATTGACTTACTGTGAAGAAGTAAAAGTGATCTTGTTTAATTAACTTTAAAATCAAAACTAGTGCTGTGTTCATGTGTAAAACCATACTACTTTACGGAGCTTTATACGAGGTATCTATTGATATATATTTTATTGGTATTTAGTTGTAGAAAATAGCCAAATTTAAATGTTTAACGGCATTTTCAGTCAATTTCTCGACGAAATCCCCCCAAAGTGGGCGGATTTTTCGGTTTGAGTTCGGTTTTTCGGTTTGGTCCGCCCACAATTTGGGCGGATTTTCTACAGTTTGGGTGACAAATTGACTGAAAATGCCGTTAAACATTTAAATTTGGCTATTTTCTACAACTAAATACCAATAAAATATATATCAATAGATACCTCGTTTAAAGCTCCGTAAAGTAGTATGGTTTTACACATGAACACAGCACTAGTTTTGATTTTAAAGTTAATTAAACAAGATCACTTTTACTTCTTCACAGTAAGTCAATGGGAAATCTACTTCTCAGGGGTCCCAGCAGGGGGCAGCATGCGGAGTGCATTCACAAACCCAGTAGGGTACGCGTAGTGCACCTGATCTATTGCTGTCGATACCTTGGCCATGAATGTTCCATAGAGTGGATGAGACTCGTTGGTACATGCTTTTGAAAGTCTGCGCATAAAATGCCAGCTATCTAACCTGACAAGCAATTTATCCCATCGGTAGAAAAGCCTTTGGTTTTTCGAATCTTCGTCCTTTTGCAGCAATCGCGGTCTGTATAGAGTACGAGTGGGTGTGGCTGACCTGCTTTCAAGAAGCGATCCATTAAACCCTCCGCCATTTTGCCTAAATTAGAGAGGCTTTCTGAAGTTGTTAGCAATGACAAGAGAATTTCACCCCGTTCGTTGCCTACATTGGTACACCAGGACGCGGAGTTGGCGCATTTGCCTTGCAGTTTTTTGTTAATTTTCTTGGTTGAATCTATTTTTAAGATTGATCCGTATATGGATGTGGCACTTGACTTAAGAATGGGCAGACGAGACCACACGTCACGGACGTACGTTGCGAGGAACCATTTTTGGGTGGGAGGCGATTTCAAAGTCGGTACATTTTCATAGGAGCGAGCAGGCAAATTCATGTCAGACTGAGTCTTCTTATGACGCTTGCAGTCATCTAACATGATGGTTCGCCGCATCCACTCTTCTGAATGTAGTTCCCAAACGTCATTAAACACAGCTGTAGGACTGTTGCCCATCGTTCTCGCTCGCATTAAAGCAACAACGGCCTGATCGCACAAAATTTTCTGGTTAAGACGATTGGGAAGCGCATTTTAATAGCGTCCGGAAGCTGACCAAGTAGCCTTGAGTCGTATGATATAAAAGTTCCCTTACACGACCGACATTTAAGGTACTCCGAGGCGAGATAGTATCGGTTTTTTAAGTCGATGACACTTCTCACTCTGTTGTAAAGACCTTTTGATGTTAACGAAGTCGAGGTTTTGCATACGGGACACTTGAAATCGAAAGACCACATTTTTCTAGGCATCCAAAGGAACAGTCGTCGTTGAAAAAAAGATGCGGCAACCGGAACTGACAAGAAGTTTGGTCCTGGTACACTTGGTGGGTACCACCACATTTGAAGTTTATGGACTAGGACGCTTTTGCTGGCGAACAAGTTTTGTCCGATCCACTGTAAGTCGGTAGGTTCAACAGTATCCTTCCAGCCAACAGGAAGACGAAGAGAATAATCAATCTTGCGTGTTTGGGATTCCTATAGAATGATAAAAGACGATTAAAGACAATATTTCACACGAATGAGACTGTATATAGGCCGGCCTACCGTTGGGCTGGAATTTACATTGCTTGCTGAAACCACGATGTTGGTTTGAATAGTTGATGTAGGTTGTGAACTTGTTTCGACTTTTTTGTTAGTCGATTCGATAGCTTCAGTTCGCGATTCAGATACAGTCGGAGTGATTGAATAAGGTGAGCCACCATTTCGAGCAGTCTAAAATTAAAGAAATGTATATAAAGAAACGTCTCGTGATTATGAAAGAATTATTGAAATTATGAATCAAACGCAATAATCCTATTATAAAATAGATTTCTTACAGTGGTATGATATCCACAATTGCAGAGCACAGGTTTCCCGAATAAGTCCTTTGAAGATGAGCTAGTTTTCCTAGGGCATTTTTCGATTTTTTCTAGCTTTTTGCTCCATTTTGACTGTGCAGGTGGTTTCTGACCTTTCCCAAACTTAAAATGTCCCGCAGCATACTGGTACAATCTTTCATTCCACTCTGCATCTGATTTCCCTTCTTTGGGCATTGTGCTGATTGGACTGTATTGATTTCTCCTAAGAGTATGCCACTATCACCAAAAATTAATAACAAAGTCTTAAATGTTAAACTAAAGAGGTATATACCTAAGGAAGAACGAACAAACAAGTATCTGGCCAAACTGTTGTGTAATTTCAAAGTTTACTGATGGCTACAGATTTTCCAGCCTACGATGAACTAGAATACACAACACAGCAGAATGATGAGCTGATACTTTCAGCAAGACACATGGAACATGGCAGCAAGGACTGAATGAATTATAAAATTCCGTTGTTCCTGTAACACCTTCAAAGTGTAGAGTTAGAAGTGTACAGTTAGGTGTATTTGGCCTCGCTCTGGCATCTGACAGTAGTTTGAGAAACTGAAATCAGAACACATACATTCATCAATATTAACCTGATTCATCAAATATCAGTAAAATACAAGGAAATACCTGTCTGGTTGAGGAATAAATGTTATCATGCCAAAAAATCCAAGTTAAAAACTGTCGGGTCACATGCAAAACCAAGATAAAACTCAGTTGGGCGCTGGAATAAAGTTTTGCGGCCTACGATATTGAAAGAGGCCCGGTACGAAATTTGATGAAAAGATGCGAAGGTGATTGAATTGGAAATTTCAAGATAAAATATTGAAAATAAAACTTTAAGCGTTCAAAACTTCAGAGCAATAATAAACAATAACAGCACAGAATAATGCAGACGACAACAAACAAACGTCACGTCTAAAATAAAAGACAACGATTGCGCGCCTTCCCCCTTTTCCCCCCTTTCTTTCCCCTTTCCCCCTCTTTTTCCCCCTTTTCCCCCCGGGACAGAGAAGATTACGCCCCAGCTTTTGCGCAGGGGCCATGCTAATCTTCTCTGTATCGTTCCAATTTTAGTATATGTATTCCGTATGGAATACATTGAACTGTAGTCCAGTCAACGATCTTGTAGTATGTCGTTTTGTCCTTCTACTGCAGTTGCCGGATTAAGCCAAACTAAGGAAACATGTCTTTCAAATGGATTTTCGTGTGTAATTCAATGTCAAAATCTTCATGAACTCTGCCTCTGTAAACGGAAGCATTAGAAGCTCTCTGTTTCTCGACCAAAATGACGGAGAAGTAAATTAGACACTGTCGGAATGTCCAGTTCATTGAAGCTTACAGTACCCACCATAGGTATTGGCTAGCTTCAATCCAAATTTCATTGTTTTAACCCGCGCAAAATAGGCCCTATGGTGTCTGGCGCGGACATTTTTTTAAATACTAATTTTCATCGAAGTGCCCATACAAACCCTACTCCAAACCACGCCAAAATAAACAAAGGCTGAAAACCTCATGTCTATTGATTATGATATAAAACCCTTCAATAATTACCCAATTAAAAATCAGAACGATTAAGTCCGGCCCTTTTTCTTTGTAATAAAAACCAACGTGATTTTTCTACGATCAAAATTAGTATTTAGAAAAATCTTTCGCTGGAAGGCCTATCTCGCGCGGATTAAAACACTGAAATTTGGATTGGGTGAGCCAATACCTATGGTGGGTACTGTTGTTTGTAGTTAAGCAGCCGAGGATTCTATCATGCCTTATAGCTAGTTGGTTCGTATTATGGGTTTGGAGGCGTTCTTGTTCAAAAATACATCAAATTCTTTCAAAACTGTGAAATTTTAAGAATTTAAGATTTTGATAAAACTAATATTAAAATTACTGAATCTTTCAAGGGGAAGTTAAACATACAAAATTACAAAAAACTATTCATCGCTCATACAGTCGACTAAGTTTCATTGAAGTCGTCGTGAGAGACATCCCTTTGAAGTACTTGGATTTCTGGCGCCATAATGTAAAAATGCGGTTCTGTAAAGAAAAGATTCCAAACGCTGCGCAGATGGTAGGATTCGAACCTACGCTCCCAGAGGGAAACTGATTTCTAGTCAGTCGCCTTAACCACTCGGCCACATCTCCTTAATAGACTTTAAGAATATCACAAAAAAATTTAACGGTAGACGAATGCAAAACGATAACATGCAAAGTGCCATGAACGAGTGTCAGAAGAGGGATTTTTTTTTTTTTTTTTTTAATTAAAATCTTTTATTCAGTTTTGTCCCCGGTTCAATATACAAATTGCATAGTTACAGAGAAAACAATAATAACAAAAAGGGAAAACAATGGTACAAAAGGAAAACAGAACAAAACAAAAGTAAACAAAAATGGCAAAAATGACAAAAATAAAACAATTCATATTGGGGTTGGGTTTTAGGGTTGACAAGGTCAAAGTATTGAAGCCCATAGGCTCTCTATTTCAGTGGTAGACGGTGTTCTTCCTTCCCTTCTCTCCTTCCACGTTGCGTAGATGTAGGCAGCCACGAGCGCGAAGGAGGTTCTTGGATTCCGAACAGGCCCAAGTTGTCCTCTGATGAAATCCATAGGTATGGTGCTGCAGCCGTGGGTTCTGAGGGTCCTCTCCAACCAAAGGGTAGAAATTTCCCGACTAGGACAGTGTAGCATAATGTGCTCATCGGACTCGGGTTCTTGGTTGCAGAAACAGCAGGTTGGGTCTGTGGTGCTGTCAATCCGATGATCTCTTGCCCTAGTCGGTAGTAGTCGTTGATTGAAGAGGAACATGGTTTCCTTGATTTTGGTGTTCTTCAAGGCTGCAGTATTCCTCCATATGGATTTCCAATCCAAATGAGGGTAGAGGAGCTCGGTTTTCCCAGGACCTGTTACTTTGGAAATCCAAGTGGCGTAGATGTTCCTGTGCACCATTCGGCTGTTTGGAGAGATGATTCCCTCTTCAAGGAGTTGTTTGATCTGGTGCACAGGCTCCTCCAGGTAGAAGGGACGCTCGATGACTGCTACTGGGGTGTTGTTTCCCTTGTAGATATTTGGGAGGTGCTTCCGGAGAGAAAAGGCCATCCAATATCGTAGAAGAGAGCTTTCTGGGCTTTCAGGTTCGGTAAGGGCATTAAACAAAGGACGTAGGAATAAGGCTTTGTAAAATAGACTGGGTTCAGTAAGGGAAAGGCCACCTTCAGGGATTTTTCTAAATACTACACATCGTTGGGGTTTTTCAATTTTTCCTAACCAAATAAATCTTACAATTGCACTTAAAATTTTGGGACATAAATTTGCAGGACATGGAAGAATTTGAGCAATATATATGGTCCTAGAGAGCACTTTCGCCTTCAAATAGTTCACTTTCTGATAGATAGTGAACTGACGAGATGCATTTTCCCTAAGCTGACCAATTAAGTGGCCATATGCTGTGTCCCACAATCTCGACATCGTTTCTTGAATGGAAGGTGAGAACTTGATACCAAGGAGGGACAAGGTAGGAACGGATTCAAGCCAAGCAAGTGGCCAGCGACTTCTACTCCTCCAGCTTCCCAACCCAAGAGCTTTTGTCTTCTGTTTATTCATCCTTGCCTTGGTCCAATTGCAGAATTGGTCAAGGACCTCTCCTGCATTAATGATATCGCTATCTGATGAAACAAAAATAGCGACATCATCAACCATGGCTCTGACAGTGACTTTGGTACCAAATAAATTGATACCATTGAGAACAGTGGAAAGACGAGTAAGCAATGGTTCAATATAGATAACAAAGAGGTGCATGGATAGTGGACATCCCTGGCGAACCGAATGAAAATCTGAAATTGTTCCGGCTACCTCAGTTCCATTGAGGATTGACATCTGCGTGACTGAGTACATAGTTCTCAGCCACTTAATGAAGGGAATCGGATATCCCATCACTTCCATAATTTTCCATAACACCTCTCTGTTTACCAGGTCGTAAGCTTTTTCTAAGTCAACCCCTATAATGCCTGCTTTCATTCCACCAGAGGAGAAGGAGTGTTGCTCTGGCTTTGACCGATCATCTACATATTGAATGACATCTCTGTACAGGCAGAGATTGTCAGTCAGTAAACGACCGGGAACTCCACCTTTCTGGTAATTTCCTATGGTGTCGTGGAGAGAACGTTTGAGTCTGTTTGAGAGTACCGATGCCATGAGCTTATAATCTGTGTTCAAAAGTGATATTGGACAAAATCCAGATACCCCACAAGGACCATTTGACTTTGGAACCAGACGAATTGCGGCTCGCCCTTGTGATTGAGAAATTGAGTCCCTTTCCAGTACATGCAAAAACATGTCCAGGAAGTGGGGGGCGATCAAATCCCAAAAGCAAATATAAAACTCAATTGGGATACCATCCATGCCGGGAGATTTGTTTCTCTTAGTAGCTAGCAGTGCTGTTTTAATTTCTATAGGAGTGATTGGTGTTAGAAGGGAATCCAGGTTCTTACAACGATTTTTAATCCCATCTAGAAAAGCCGTTTCAAATGTACTATCAGGAGGAGGCCTATCCTTAAATATCTTTGAGAAATGTTCAACAATTGTCCTATTTACTTCATCCTTGTGTGAGATTTCCTCTCCACTAGAGGAAATTAAAGTGTCAATTGTGCTATTGCGAAAGTTCTCTCGAGTTTTCTTCACATGAAACACAGTTGCATCCTCAGCATCAGAACCCTCAAATGAACGTGATCTTACACCGAAACCTTGGAGAAGACTCTCCTCCCAGGACTTCGAGGAAGACCTCAACTCCTTGAAAGCAATCCAATCCAAAGGTTCAGTGTTTACAATTTCCTGGATGCATGTTTGGTAAAACAATTTTGTGTTTCTAATCAGATTTGCTCGATCCTTGCAGTAACTTATCGCTACTCTTTTGACACCGGGCTTAAAAATTTTCTCCCACCAAATTGCACAATCTGTCTCACGAAGAGGATGATGTAAAGAACGGTCAATAAATGACTTAATCCTATTTTGAAATACCTCCTCCGATAATACAGAAGTATTTAGTTTCCACATATTAGTTTTGTTGAAACGGCTTCTTGTTACAGTGCCACTAATAAGAATTGTGCATTCTAAAGAGTGGTGATCACTAATGGAAAGATGCCTAAGTTCAATGTTTGCAATGTGCTCAGAATTAGTTCTACTAGTGTATATACGATCTATTCTACAAGAACCTTTTGAGTGGTGGAAAGAATGTCCCAGATCCCTAGGTCTTAATTTCTTCCACATGTCAACAAGTTCTAGGCCAGAGATTAATTCAATAAGTGCCAAACTTTTAGTTCTAGAAGGTGATGTTTTTGACACTGATCTATCTAGGGCATCATCTATACAGTTGAAGTCACCTACAATTACTAGTGGTAAGTTAGTTGTGATGGCATAAGCAGGCAGTGTTTTTCGAAGGAAGGAATTTCGCTCTTGTATTGCAATAGTGCCTGAAGGTGCATAGATGTTGATAAAAGTAAATTCTCCTACATCAATGGAAATCAGCCTTCCATCAGGATCTAGGAGTTCACGTGTGAAGTGAATTCCCTTCCTGATAAGAACTGCTGTCCCAAGCCTTTTCGGCCCAATATTACTCAAAATGTTGTAGTGGGTTCCAAGGACTGAACATTCATGGAATGTCACTTCCTGAAGTCCCACTATATCAAGTTTACCATCCAAACAAAATTGCAATAGAAGGCGACGACGTTCAAAAGAGCGAATACCGTTAATATTAATAGATGCTACCCTAAGATTGTTCATTATTGAGTTTTAGGAGTTTTTCTAGGCGGTGGCCCAGAGGAAGATTGTTGAGAAGCATCCGGTTTTTTTCCTCTCCTAGATTTTCCCTGTACAGCTATAAAGTTTGCACTAGGGAGGTGTGCAACTCTACTCGGAATTTTACTTTGTGGTAGGGGTGGAAAAGAAGATGAAGAAGCAGAATCTGTTTCCATGTTGTCTACTCTTTCCTCAGTATTTTTATTTTGATCCTCTGAGTTTGCAGAATCTGACACCGGAGGTGGCGGATTCTCCTGGGCTACCTGTCTTCCACAAGATTGGGTTTCTGGGATAACCTGAGTTTGTTGTACCTCTGTTGAAGGTACCTGTTCTGGGGTGTCAATAGTAATTTCCATATCTACCATTTCGGGTTCAGGAGCAACTGACTCATTTTCGGAGCCAACTACATCCTTCCTCCCATCATTTTGGTTTTCCAAAGTAACCGATTTCTCAGACTGCTCGTTATTCGACTTTTCCACTCGTGCGGGTTTCTGCACGGGTGGAGCTTTAGTCGGAACAACTTTTCTGTTCTTTGACAGGGTTGGACAATTTTTACCAATATGTTCACGATCGTCACAGATTCTGCAAGTTGGAATTTGACCAGAGTATCTAACTACAGCCTTGTAGCTACCTATGGTAACGTACGATGGAATGTGCTTTTCAAGAGCCATTCTACAAATAAGCCAAGTGGAAAGAACAGGATAGAGATACTCACTATCCACAACATGGTAGGATTCCCAACGTAAATCTAAAACGTTTCCAAATTCTCTAATCCGCGTTTTCAAAATTCCCAAATTCATTTGGTATGGGATACCTGAAATTCTGACAAACTTTTCCTGCACATTGCTATCCTTGATAATAATAGAAAAATCTCTATCATCTATTTTTTCCTTCTTGATCCCCTGGTGCTCCAAAAGAAATGCATCACAAGCGGCTTGCTTATGAAAAGTTAGCCTTACAACCTGGTTTTGGGATTCAAAAACTGCAGCAATCCCCATCAAATCCTCTTTTTTCACTTTCAACGTTTGGATGTACTTGTGTACAGTCCACATAGCAAGTCTAGGGGTTGGGTTACCGAAGTCAATATCGGCACAACCAATCCACAATGCCATGGCAAGGGGATAGGGGGAGGAGGGGATCGAAAACCAAAAAGCGCGGTCAAAACCGCGGAACAATAGCAAATGGCCAAAAGAACAAAGGATATATACACAACAATCACAATAATACAATAACACTTAATACAATTAAAGAAAATACAGTTTGACTTACAGGGAGCGAAACAAACAATGAACCGGGCACCAGGTGCGTTTTTCGTGATGTCCCGAACGCAGCGCCTTGGACCGCTCGGCCATCCTGACTGCAGATTCAAAGATAATAAAATCCGATACAGTCAATCTTTCAAATTCAAAACGGTTTTATATAAATCTTTCATCAAGATTCCATGATGAGTAATGACTTAACGATGCCTCCTATGAGAATTGAACTCATGACCCCTAGTTACCTTTAGTCCTACAAGACTAGTGCTCTGCCACTGAGCTAAGGAGGCTTTAATCGTTGATTCCAAAGTCTCCAAATAGTAACTATGTAAAGTTCCAAAGAAAATTGTATTCTTCACACAAAAAATGTGGAACGCTTCACGATTTTGCGTGTCATCCTTGCGCAGGGGCCATGCTAATCTTCTCTGTATCGTTCCAATTTTAGTATATGTATTCCGTATGGAATACATTGAACTGTAGTCCAGTCAACGATCTTGTAGTATGTCGTTTTGTCCTTCTACTGCAGTTGCCGGATTAAGCCAAATTAAGGAAACATGTCTTTCAAATGGATTTTCGTGTGTAATTCAATGTCAAAATCTTCATGAACTCTGCCTCTGTAAACGGAAGCATTAGAAGCTCTCTGTTTCTCGACCAAAATGACGGAGAAGTAAATTAGACACTGTCGGAATGTCCAGTTCATTGAAGCTTACAGTACCCACCATAGGTATTGGCTAGCTTCAATCCAAATTTCATTGTTTTAACCCGCGCAAAATAGGCCCTATGGTGTCTGGCGCGGACATTTTTTTAAATACTAATTTTCATCGAAGTGCCCATACAAACCCTACTCCAAACCACGCCAAAATAAACAAAGGCTGAAAACCTCATGTCTATTGATTATGATATAAAACCCTTCAATAATTACCCAATTAAAAATCAGAACGATTAAGTCCGGCCCTTTTTCTTTGTAATAAAAACCAACGTGATTTTTCTACGATCAAAATTAGTATTTAGAAAAATCTTTCGCTGGAAGGCCTATCTCGCGCGGATTAAAACACTGAAATTTGGATTGGGTGAGCCAATACCTATGGTGGGTACTGTTGTTTGTAGTTAAGCAGCCGAGGATTCTATCATGCCTTATAGCTAGTTGGTTCGTATTATGGGTTTGGAGGCGTTCTTGTTCAAAAATACATCAAATTCTTTCAAAACTGTGAAATTTTAAGAATTTAAGTTTTTGATAAAACTAATATTAAAATTACTGAATCTTTCAAGGGGAAGTTAAACATACAAAATTACAAAAAACTATTCATCGCTCATACAGTCGACTAAGTTTCATTGAAGTCGTCGTGAGAGACATCCCTTTGAAGTACTTGGATTTCTGGCGCCATAATGTAAAAATGCGGTTCTGTAAAGAAAAGATTCCAAACGCTGCGCAGATGGTAGGATTCGAACCTACGCTCCCAGAGGGAAACTGATTTCTAGTCAGTCGCCTTAACCACTCGGCCACATCTGCTTAATTGTCTTTAAGAATATCACAAAAAAATTTAACGGTAGACGAATGCAAAACGATAACAATGCAAAGTGCCATGAACGAGTGTCAGAAGAGGGATTCGAACCCTCGACCAGAAGACTGGACTGCGACCTGAACGCAGCGCCTTGGACCGCTCGGCCATCCTGACTGCAGATTCAAAGATAATAAAATCCGATAAACTCAATCTTTCAAATTCAAAACGGTTTTATATAAATCTTTCATCAAGATTCCATGATGAGTAATGACTTAACGATGCCTCCTATGAGAATTGAACTCATGACCCCTAGTTACCTTTATTCCTACAAGACTAGTGCTCTGCCACTGAGCTAAGGAGGCTTTAATCGTTGATTCCAAAGTCTCCAAATAGTAACTATGTAAAGTTCCAAAGAAAATTGTATTCTTCACACAAAAAATGTGGAACGCTTCACGATTTTGCGTGTCATCCTTGCGCATGGGCCATGCTAATCTTCTCTGTATCGTTCCAATTTTAGTATATGTATTCCGTATGGAATACATTGAACTGTAGTCCAGTCAACGATCTTGTAGTATGTCGTTTTGTCCTTCTACTGCAGTTGCCGGATTAAGCCAAATTAAGGAAACATGTCTTTCAAATGGATTTTCGTGTGTAATTCAATGTCAAAATCTTCATGAACTCTGCCTCTGTAAACGGAAGCATTAGAAGCTCTCTGTTTCTCGACCAAAATGACGGAGAAGTAAATTAGACACTGTCGGAATGTCCAGTTCATTGAAGCTTACAGTACCCACCATAGGTATTGGCTAGCTACAATCCAAATTTCATTGTTTTAACCCGCGCAAAATAGGCCCTATGGTGTCTGGCGCGGACATTTTTTTAAATACTAATTTTCATCGAAGTGCCCATACAAACCCTACTCCAAACCACGCCAAAATAAACAAAGGCTGAAAACCTCATGTCTATTGATTATGATATAAAACCCTTCAATAATTACCCAATTAAAAATCAGAACGATTAAGTCCGGCCCTTTTTCTTTGTAATAAAAACCAACGTGATTTTTCTACGATCAAAATTAGTATTTAGAAAAATCTTTCGCTGGAAGGCCTATCTCGCGCGGATTAAAACACTGAAATTTGGATTGGGTGAGCCAATACCTATGGTGGGTACTGTTGTTTGTAGTTAAGCAGCCGAGGATTCTATAATGCTTATAGCTAGTTGGTTCGTATTATGGGTTTGGAGGCGTTCTTGTTCAAAAATACATCAAATTCTTTCAAAACTGTGAAATTTTAAGAATTTAAGTTTTTGATAAAACTAATATTAAAATTACTGAATCTTTCAAGGGGAAGTTAAACATACAAAATTACAAAAAACTATTCATCGCTCATACAGTCGACTAAGTTTCATTGAAGTCGTCGTGAGAGACATCCCTTTGAAGTACTTGGATTTCTGGCGCCATAATGTAAAAATGCGGTTCTGTAAAGAAAAGATTCCAAACGCTGCGCAGATGGTAGGATTCGAACCTACGCTCCCAGAGGGAAACTGATTTCTAGTCAGTCGCCTTAACCACTCGGCCACATCTGCTTAATTGTCTTTAAGAATATCACAAAAAAATTTAACGGTAGACGAATGCAAAACGATAACATGCAAAGTGCCATGAACGAGTGTCAGAAGAGGGATTCGAACCCTCGACCAGAAGACTGGACTGCGACCTGAACGCAGCGCCTTGGACCGCTCGGCCATCCTGACTGCAGATTCAAAGATAATAAAATCCGATAAACTCAATCTTTCAAATTCAAAACGGTTTTATATAAATCTTTCATCAAGATTCCATGATGAGTAATGACTTAACGATTCCTCCTATGAGAACTCATGACCCCTAGTTACCTTTATTCCTACAAGACTAGTGCTCTGCCACTGAGCTAAAGAGGCTTTAATCGTTGATTCCAAAGTCTCCAAATAGTAACTATGTAAAGTTCCAAAGAAAATTGTATTCTTCACACAAAAAATGTGGAACGCTTCACGATTTTGCGTGTCATCCTTGCGCAGGGGCCATGCTAATCTTCTCTGTATCGTTCCAATTTTAGTATATGTATTCCGTATGGAATACATTGAACTGTAGTCCAGTCAACGATCTTGTAGTATGTCGTTTTGTCCTTCTACTGCAGTTGCCGGATTAAGCCAAATTAAGGAAACATGTCTTTCAAATGGATTTTCGTGTGTAATTCAATGTCAAAATCTTCATGAACTCTGCCTCTGTAAACGGAAGCATTAGAAGCTCTCTGTTTCTCGACCAAAATGACGGAGAAGTAAATTAGACACTGTCGGAATGTCCAGTTCATTGAAGCTTACAGTACCCACCATAGGTATTGGCTAGCTTCAATCCAAATTTCATTGTTTTAACCCGCGCAAAATAGGCCCTATGGTGTCTGGCGCGGACATTTTTTTAAATACTAATTTTCATCGAAGTGCCCATACAAACCCTACTCCAAACCACGCCAAAATAAACAAAGGCTGAAAACCTCATGTCTATTGATTATGATATAAAACCCTTCAATAATTACCCAATTAAAAATCAGAACGATTAAGTCCGGCCCTTTTTCTTTGTAATAAAAACAAACGTGATTTTTCTACGATCAAAATTAGTATTTAGAAAAATCTTTCGCTGGAAGGCCTATCTCGCGCGGATTAAAACACTGAAATTTGGATTGGGTGAGCCAATACCTATGGTGGGTACTGTTGTTTGTAGTTAAGCAGCCGAGGATTCTATCATGCCTTATAGCTAGTTGGTTCGTATTATGGGTTTGGAGGCGTTCTTGTTCAAAAATACATCAAATTCTTTCAAAACTGTGAAATTTTAAGAATTTAAGTTTTTGATAAAACTAATATTAAAATTACTGAATCTTTCAAGGGGAAGTTAAACATACAAAATTACAAAAAACTATTCATCGCTCATACAGTCGACTAAGTTTCATTGAAGTCGTCGTGAGAGACATCCCTTTGAAGTACTTGGATTTCTGGCGCCATAATGTAAAAATGCGGTTCTGTAAAGAAAAGATTCCAAACGCTGCGCAGATGGTAGGATTCGAACCTACGCTCCCAGAGGGAAACTGATTTCTAGTAAGTCGCCTTAACCACTCGGCCACATCTGCTTAATTGCCTTTAAGAATATCACAAAAAAATTTAACGGTAGACGAATGCAAAACGATAACATGCAAAGTGCCATGAACGAGTGTCAGAAGAGGGATTCGAACCCTCGACCAGAAGACTGGACTGCGACCTGAACGCAGCGCCTTGGACCGCTCGGCCATCCTGACTGCAGATTCAAAGATAATAAAATCCGATAAACTCAATCTTTCAAATTCAAAACGGTTTTATATAAATCTTTCATCAAGATTCCATGATGAGTAATGACTTAACGATGCCTCCTATGAGAATTGAACTCATGACCCCTAGTTACCTTTATTCCTACAAGACTAGTGCTCTGCCACTGAGCTAAGGAGGCTTTAATCGTTGATTCCAAAGTCTCCAAATAGTAACTATGTAAAGTTCCAAAGAAAATTGTATTCTTCACACAAAAAATGTGGAACGCTTCACGATTTTGCGTGTCATCCTTGCGCATGGGCCATGCTAATCTTCTCTGTATCGTTCCAATTTTAGTATATGTATTCCGTATGGAATACATTGAACTGTAGTCCAGTCAACGATCTTGTAGTATGTCGTTTTGTCCTTCTACTGCAGTTGCCGGATTAAGCCAAATTAAGGAAACATGTCTTTCAAATGGATTTTCGTGTGTAATTCAATGTCAAAATCTTCATGAACTCTGCCTCTGTAAACGGAAGCATTAGAAGCTCTCTGTTTCTCGACCAAAATGACGGAGAAGTAAATTAGACACTGTCGGAATGTCCAGTTCATTGAAGCTTACAGTACCCACCATAGGTATTGGCTAGCTTCAATCCAAATTTCATTGTTTTAACCCGCGCAAAATAGGCCCTATGGTGTCTGGCGCGGACATTTTTTTAAATACTTATTTTCATCGAAGTGCCCATACAAACCCTACTCCAAACCACGCCAAAATAAACAAAGGCTGAAAGCCTCATGTCTATTGATTATGATATAAAACCCTTCAATAATTACCCAATTAAAAATCAGAACGATTAAGTCCGGCCCTTTTTCTTTGTAATAAAAACCAACGTGATTTTTCTACGATCAAAATTAGTATTTAGAAAAATCTTTCGCTGGAAGGCCTATCTCGCGCGGATTAAAACACTGAAATTTGGATTGGGTGAGCCAATACCTATGGTGGGTACTGTTGTTTGTAGTTAAGCAGCCGAGGATTCTATAATGCTTATAGCTAGTTGGTTCGTATTATGGGTTTGGAGGCGTTCTTGTTCAAAAATACATAAAATTCTTTCAAAACTGTGAAATTTTAAGAATTTAAGATTTTGATAAAACTAATATTAAAATTACTGAATCTTTCAAGGGGAAGTTAAACATACAAAATTACAAAAAACTATTCATCGCTCATACAGTCGACTAAGTTTCATTGAAGTCGTCGTGAGAGACATCCCTTTGAAGTACTTGGATTTCTGGCGCCATAATGTAAAAATGCGGTTCTGTAAAGAAAAGATTCCAAACGCTGCGCAGATGGTGGGATTCGAACCTACGCTCCCAGAGGGAAACTGATTTCTAGTCAGTCGCCTTAACCACTCGGCCACATCTGCTTAATTGACTTTAAGAATATCACAAAAAAAATTTAACGGTAGACGAATGCAAAACGATAACATGAAAAGTGCCATGAACGAGTGTCAGAAGAGGGATTCGAACCCTCGCCCAGAAGACTGGACAGCGACCTGAACGCAGCGCCTTGGACCGCTCGGCCATCCTGACTGCAGATTCAAAGATAATAAAATCCGATAAACTCAATCTTTCAAATTCAAAACGGTTTTATATAAATCTTCCATCAAGATTCCATGATGAGTAATGACTTAACGATTCCTCCTATGAGAATTGAACTCATGACCCCTAGTTACCTTTATTCCTACAAGACTAGTGCTCTGCCACTGTGCTAAAGAGGCTTTAATCGTTGATTCCAAAGTCTCCAAATAGTAACTATGTAAAGTTCCAAAGAAAATTGTATTCTTCACACAAAAAATGTGGAACGCTTCACGATTTTGCGTGTCATCCTTGCGCTTCGCGGTGCCGTTGCCTCTCTGTCAATTTGAAACAATTGAAACAATTGAAACAATTGAAACAATTGAAACAATTGAAACAAAATTGAAACAATTGAAACAATTTGAAACAAAATTGAAACAAATTGAAACAGCTTGTTCCGTTTGCCGCTTGGGTGCTACTCGTAATGTTGTTTTTTGTAAAAAATTGACTGAAATCGGCATTTTATCACCCTACTTCTGTCATCCAGTTTGTATTAAATTAAATTCTCTTTCAATCGAGGTAATTATGACTGATTTTTATATAGTTTTCGCCGAGATAATGTAACGATCGAAACTCTATGCCTTCTGTCAGTTCAGTTTGATTTAGTTCGTGTCGTCTGACGTTGTTCGCTCTCTATTTGGACTGTCAACCAGGAAAGAAATTGTCCTATTAGTTTTTCTAGCTATTTGTTTCATTGAGATTCGAGATTTTATTAAGGATTGAAGCCGAATGAAGTCAGGTTTAATTCCCATATTAGGTGAAACCCAAGCAATTTTGTTCTCTCTCTCTGAGCTTCCTTCTGTGTTCAGAACAATTAAGGTATAACATTTATAACTGTGTTGTATATTCTTTACTCATCAAGTGTACATTCTATTAGGACCATGGTTATCTGCATGTTCATTGATTGCTGACAAAAGTTTATTTCAGTATCGGTGATCAGTCAACAAATGTGACATAACAACCAGCAAAATTATCTTACGCTGCTGCTATAATGTAAACTTCAACTTTCCAGTCACAAGACTTGTCACTACCAAACAGATAGAAGTGTACACAAACAGCAGCGCAAGACAATTTTGCTGGATATGAAAGACTATTTTGTTCGCTTTGTCTGTGTGTTGTGTTCAGAGAGATTACATATACTATTACATTGACACGACATATCCATGATATTACATATCCTACCTATATGTAATGGACGCTACTAATCTTTTCTCATAAAGCAAAAAAAAAAAATAAACAAATGTGGATGAATATATGTGTGTCTTAATTAATATATATTTAAGATTTTAAGATTCTTAAACTTTCTTTTTAATTCTTATTTCGGCCAGCCATTGTTCTTTAGAGAGAGGATGGTTCAATGGACAGTATCGGCTTCCGCGGAACTGGGTGTGGCCTTCACTAGATGTAGCTTTCCCACAGTTCCTACACGAATATTGTTTACGTACTTTCTTTACTTCGCTATGCTCTCCACTTTTTTTTCGCCATTCAGTAGTTCGCGACTGTGCCAGGTTTGCGGACGATGGACTCTCAGAATCAACTTCAAATAAAAAAAAATAATAATCTGTGAGTTTTGAGTTAGAATGTAGTTGACGCTTTTTAGCGTCAAGCCAGAATTTATTTTACCTTGTTCTTTGTTAGCACTGGCTGATGCAACTGTAGCAGCTTTTCTTTTTCGCCAATCAGTAGTTTTTGATATAGCGGAAACAGACTTTTCATTTTCGAGTGGTTGCTCTGCATCATCGGTGGGTTCATAGTCGTGTACACTAGCACTAATAGAGACTGGAACTACTTTGTCCGTCCGCTTTCTAACGGATGCTTGTCCCGTTCTATCAACTGGCTCAACGAGCACAAGTGGGTTGACTTCTTTGGTTGAATAAGAGGGCTGTTCTTTTGCTGGTGGCAAGGGAGCCGTAGAAAACAGCTCAGGTGATGGTAGTTTATTTCCCTGTAGAAGAAGTCTGATTTCCCCGATCCTTGCCTGGTTTTTGTACCTTTTAACAAATTTTAAATAAGAACTTTCAGTTTATATTAGAGAATAAGTGGTCCAATTACCATAAAGAAAGTGTTGTCTCGTTTATAGGAAACAAGGCTAGTCCAGTTCGCCCAATAATAGAGGGATTCAGCATAATTCGATTACGGATCTCGTTGTATTTTTGTATAATCAGACAATACCGAGAAACGTACGGATCCTTTGCAGCAGACGTTATCTTGTTGAACAATCGGATGCAGATAGCTTCAACAACTCTGCTTTTAGATGGTGGCAGAGAAGGCGAACCTCCAGAAACAAAACATCGTTTCATGGCTTCTTGGCCGACGTGGCCACCACTATTTTTGGATTTGCCGAATCGTCCGCGTGCTGGCTGGATTGTGCGGGAATAACGAAGAGGATCCTTATCAAACTGAGACAGCTGATCATAATGCTGGATGACGTTTTCGACCTGCTCATTTGAGATGGACAAACCTTCTAGTTGTAGAAGATTCTCCGCTAGTCGGTCCACCTTATCCCAGCCTTCAATAGATCTCGAGTCAACCGCACATTTGTCTCCTTCGTCGACATTTTTTTCAGATGAGACAGCGTCAGATGATTCATTTGGGCCTGTCATCGTGCTACAGGCCAATTTAAGTTCTGGGTCGAATTCTTTTTCGTGACTGGAGGGTTTTTCTGGATAAATATCCTCTTGAACATCCATGCCTTCTTCAATTTCTTTATCTATATCGATAACTTCAGCTATAGCGCCGGTTTCATTATAGAGATATTCTACTCCAAAAAGCTCTCCTGTGTAATTGGCCGGCGGCTGAAAATTTCGATCAATAGGCTGCCCCAAAACACTAGTGCTAAGGCTATTAAGCCTGTCTTTTAGCTTTACGTCAAACGATCGTAGCTTGGACACTGAATCAGAGAGAGCCGCTGACGATCTTGCTGCATTCCAGCGACAAATTCCATCAAAAAGGAAACCCTGGAAATGCATGTCGTTGGAAGCAGTTCCTATAAAGGTTACAATCATTCGAGTTATTCAGTATGTGAAAATTAAGAGTTTGTTTTACCTGGAATGAACTGTTTTATGTGGTTATGAAAGCTTTCAAGGGAAGTGAAACCTCTGCCACAGCGGTAAACCGGAAGCGAAATGTTGGCCTTCATGATTTCTCCTGTTTTTGTGTAGAGAGTAACACCGTCCGGATCTTGCAAGCAAGATATATGCTTTTTTTCAGTGTTCAGTATTTCAATAGCATCGTCGCAGAGCAACGGCACTCCAAGAGTGTCTGTGGCGTCCATAAATGATAAAAAGAGGTTCTCCAGTAAGATAGTTGTGTTTTGAACTCCTCTAGTTTTTCTTCGGCAGTGTCGAGCGAGCTCTGCTTTTGTTATGGCTTTGCCGACTGCGTCGCCGGAAGGATTTCTTACTCCGGCTAACTGGAGCTCATTCTTTTTCGCACTGCGCAGCAGAGCCATGTCGTTTGCATCCCACTCGAATATAGATCAGGTGCACTACGCGTACCCTACTGGGTTTGTGAATGCACTCCGCATGCTGCCCCCTGCTGGGACCCCTGAGAAGTAGATTTCCCATTGACTTACTGTGAAGAAGTAAAAGTGATCTTGTTTAATTAACTTTAAAATCAAAACTAGTGCTGTGTTCATGTGTAAAACCATACTACTTTACGGAGCTTTATACGAGGTATCTATTGATATATATTTTATTGGTATTTAGTTGTAGAAAATAGCCAAATTTAAATGTTTAACGGCATTTTCAGTCAATTTCTCGACGAAATCCCCCCAAAGTGAGCGGATTTTTCGGTTTGAGTTCGGTTTTTTGGTTTGGTCCGCCCACAATTTGGGCGGATTTTCTACAGTTTGGGTGACAAATTGACTGAAAATGCCGTTAAACATTTAAATTTGGCTATTTTCTACAACTAAATACCAATAAAATATATATCAATAGATACCTCGTTTAAAGCTCCGTAAAGTAGTATGGTTTTACACATGAACACAGCACTAGTTTTGATTTTAAAGTTAATTAAACAAGATCACTTTTACTTCTTCACAGTAAGTCAATGGGAAATCTACTTCTCAGGGGTCCCAGCAGGGGGCAGCATGCGGAGTGCATTCACAAACCCAGTAGGGTACGCGTAGTGCACCTGATCTATTGCTGTCGATACCTTGGCCATGAATGTTCCATAGAGTGGATGAGACTCGTTGGTACATGCTTTTGAAAGTCTGCGCATAAAATGCCAGCTATCTAACCTGACAAGCAATTTATCCCATCGGTAGAAAAGCCTTTGGTTTTTCGAATCTTCGTCCTTTTGCAGCAATCGCGGTCTGTATAGAGTACGAGTGGGTGTGGCTGACCTGCTTTCAAGAAGCGATCCATTAAACCCTCCGCCATTTTGCCTAAATTAGAGAGGCTTTCTGAAGTTGTTAGCAATGACAAGAGAATTTCACCCCGTTCGTTGCCTACATTGGTACACCAGGACGCGGAGTTGGCGCATTTGCCTTGCAGTTTTTTGGTAATTTTCTTCGTTGAATCTATTTTTAAGATTGATCCGTATATGGATGTGGCACTTGACTTAAGAATGGGCAGACAAGACCACACGTCACGGACGTACGTTGCGACGTACGTTGCGAGGAACCATTTTTGGGTGTGAGGCGATTTCAAAGTCGGTACATTTTCATAGGAGCGAGCAGGCAAATTCATGTCAGACTGAGTCTTCTTATGACGCTTGCAGTCATCTAAATACATGATGGTTCGCCGCATCCACTCTTCTGAATGTAGTTCCCAAACGTCATTAAACACAGCTGTAGGACTGTTGCCCATCGTTCTCGCTCGCATTAAAGCAACAACGGCCTGATCGCACAAAATTTTCTGGTTAAGACGATTGGGAAGCGCATTTTAATAGCGTCCGGAAGCTGACCAAGTAGCCTTGAGTCGTATGATATAAAAGTTCCCTTACACGACCGACATTTAAGGTACTCCGAGGCGAGATAGTATCGGTTTTTTAAGTCGATGACACTTCTCACTCTGTTGTAAAGACCTTTTGATGTTAACGAAGTCGAGGTTTTGCATACGGGACACTTGAAATCGAAAGACCACATTTTTCTAGGCATCCAAAGGAACAGTCGTCGTTGAAAAAAAGATGCGGCAACCGGAACTGACAAGAAGTTTGGTCCTGGTACACTTGGTGGGTACCACCACATTTGAAGTTTATGGACTAGGACGCTTTTGCTGGCGAACAAGTTTTGTCCGATCCACTGTAAGTCGGTAGGTTCAACAGTATCCTTCCAGCCAACAGGAAGACGAAGAGAATAATCAATCTTGCGTGTTTGGGATTCCTATAGAATGATAAAAGACGATTAAAGACAATATTTCACACGAATGAGACTGTATATAGGCCGGCCTACCGTTGGGCTGGAATTTACATTGCTTGCTGAAACCACGACGTTGGTTTGAATAGTTGATGTAGGTTGTGAACTTGTTTCGACTTTTTTGTTAGTCGATTCGATAGCTTCAGTTCGCGATTCAGATACAGTCGGAGTGATTGAATAAGGTGAGCCACCATTTCGAGCAGTCTAAAATTAAAGAAATGTATATAAAGAAACGTCTCGTGATTATGAAAGAATTATTGAAATTATGAATCAAACGCAATAATCCTATTATAAAATAGATTTCTTACAGTGGTATGATATCCACAATTGCAGAGCACAGGTTTCCCGAATAAGTCCTTTGAAGATGAGCTAGTTTTCCTAGGGCATTTTTCGATTTTTTCTAGCTTTTTGCTCCATTTTGACTGTGCAGGTGGTTTCTGACCTTTCCCAAACTTAAAATGTCCCGCAGCATACTGGTACAATCTTTCATTCCACTCTGCATCTGATTTCCCTTCTTTGGGCATTGTGCTGATTGGACTGTATTGATTTCTCCTAAGAGTATGCCACTATCACCAAAAATTAATAACAAAGTCTTAAATGTTAAACTAAAGAGGTATATACCTAAGGAAGAACGAACAAACAAGTATCTGGCCAAACTGTTGTGTAATTTCAAAGTTTACTGATGGCTACAGATTTTCCAGCCTACGATGAACTAGAATACACAACACAGCAGAATGATGAGCTGATACTTTCAGCAAGACACATGGAACATGGCAGCAAGGACTGAATGAATTATAAAATTCCGTTGTTCCTGTAACACCTTCAAAGTGTAGAGTTAGAAGTGTACAGTTAGGTGTATTTGGCCTCGCTCTGGCATCTGACAGTAGTTTGAGAAACTGAAATCAGAACACATACATTCATCAATATTAACCTGATTCATCAAATATCAGTAAAATACAAGGAAATACCTGTCTGGTTGAGGAATAAATGTTATCATGCCAAAAAATCCAAGTTAAAAACTGTCGGGTCACATGCAAAACCAAGATAAAACTCAGTTGGGCGCTGGAATAAAGTTTTGCGGCCTACGATATTGAAAGAGGCCCGGTACGAAATTTGATAAAAAGATGCGAAGGTGATTGAATTGGAAATTTCAAGATAAAATATTGAAAATAAAACTTTAAGCGTTCAAAACTTCAGAGCAATAATAAACAATAACAGCACAGAAAAATGCAGACGACAACAAACAAACGTCACGTCTAAAATAAAAGACAACGATTGCGCGCCTTCCCCCTTTTCCCCCCTTTCTTTCCCCTTTCCCCCTCTTTTTCCCCCTTTTCCCCCCGGGACAGAGAAGATTACGCCCCAGCTTTTGCGCAGGGGCCATGCTAATCTTCTCTGTATCGTTCCAATTTTAGTATATGTTAAGTCCGGCCCTTTTTCTTTGTAATAAAAACCAACGTGATTTTTCTACGATCAAAATTAGTATTTAGAAAAATCTTTCGCTGGAAGGCCTATCTCGCGCGGATTAAAACACTGAAATTTGGATTGGGTGAGCCAATACCTATGGTGGGTACTGTTGTTTGTAGTTAAGCAGCCGAGGATTCTATAATGCTTATAGCTAGTTGGTTCGTATTATGGGTTTGGAGGCGTTCTTGTTCAAAAATACATCAAATTCTTTCAAAACTGTGAAATTTTAAGAATTTAAGTTTTTGATAAAACTAATATTAAAATTACTGAATCTTTCAAGGGGAAGTTAAACATACAAAATTACAAAAAACTATTCATCGCTCATACAGTCGACTAAGTTTCATTGAAGTCGTCGTGAGAGACATCCCTTTGAAGTACTTGGATTTCTGGCGCCATAATGTAAAAATGCGGTTCTGTAAAGAAAAGATTCCAAACGCTGCGCAGATGGTGGGATTCGAACCTACGCTCCCAGAGGGAAACTGATTTCTAGTCAGTCGCCTTAACCACTCGGCCACATCTGCTTAATTGACTTTAAGAATATCACAAAAAAATTTAACGGTAGACGAATGCAAAACGATAACATGAAAAGTGCCATGAACGAGTGTCAGAAGAGGGATTCGAAACCTCGCCCAGAAGACTGGACGGCGACCTGAACGCAGCGCCTTGGACCGCTCGGCCATCCTGACTGCAGATTCAAAGATAATAAAATCCCATAAATTCAATCTTTCAAATTCAAAACGGTTTTATATAAATCTTTCATCAAGATTCCATGATGAGTAATGACTTAACGATGCCTCCTATGAGAATTGAACTCATGACCCCTAGTTACCTTTATTCCTACAAGACTAGTGCTCTGCCACTGAGCTAAAGAGGCTTTAATCGTTGATTCCAAAGTCTCCAAATAGTAACTATGTAAAGTTCCAAAGAAAATTGTATTCTTCACACAAAAAATGTGGAACGCTTCACGATTTTGCGTGTCATCCTTGCGCAGGGGCCATGCTAATCTTCTCTGTATCGTTCCAATTTTAGTATATGTATTCCGTATGGAATACATTGAACTGTAGTCCAGTCAACGATCTTGTAGTATGTCGTTTTGTCCTTCTACTGCAGTTGCCGGATTAAGCCAAATTAAGGAAACATGTCTTTCAAATGGATTTTCGTGTGTAATTCAATGTCAAAATCTTCATGAACTCTGCCTCTGTAAACGGAAGCATTAGAAGCTCTCTGTTTCTCGACCAAAATGACGGAGAAGTAAATTAGACACTGTCGGAATGTCCAGTTCATTGAAGCTTACAGTACCCACCATAGGTATTGGCTAGCTTCAATCCAAATTTCATTGTTTTAACCCGCGCAAAATAGGCCCTATGGTGTCTGGCGCGGACATTTTTTTAAATACTTATTTTCATCGAAGTGCCCATACAAACCCTACTCCAAACCACGCCAAAATAAACAAAGGCTGAAAACCTCATGTCTATTGATTATGATATAAAACCCTTCAATAATTACCCAATTAAAAATCAGAACGATTAAGTCCGGCCCTTTTTCTTTGTAATAAAAACCAACGTGATTTTTCTACGATCAAAATTAGTATTTAGAAAAATCTTTCGCTGGAAGGCCTATCTCGCGCGGATTAAAACACTGAAATTTGGATTGGGTGAGCCAATACCTATGGTGGGTACTGTTGTTTGTAGTTAAGCAGCCGAGGATTCTATCATGCCTTATAGCTAGTTGGTTCGTATTATGGGTTTGGAGGCGTTCTTGTTCAAAAATACATCAAATTCTTTCAAAACTGTGAAATTTTAAGAATTTAAGTTTTTGATAAAACTAATATTAAAATTACTGAATCTTTCAAGGGGAAGTTAAACATACAAAATTACAAAAAACTATTCATCGCTCATACAGTCGACTAAGTTTCATTGAAGTCGTCGTGAGAGACATCCCTTTGAAGTACTTGGATTTCTGGCGCCATAATGTAAAAATGCGGTTCTGTAAAGAAAAGATTCCAAACGCTGCACAGATGGTGGGATTCGAACCTACGCTCCCAGAGGGAAACTGATTTCTAGTCAGTCGCCTTAACCACTCGGCCACATCTGCTTAATTGACTTTAAGAATATCACAAAAAAATTTAACGGTAGACGAATGCAAAACGATAACATGCAAAGTGCCATGAACGAGTGTCAGAAGAGGGATTCGAAACCTCGCCCAGAAGACTGGACTGCGACCTGAACGCAGCGCCTTGGACCGCTCGGCCATCCTGACTGCAGATTCAAAGATAATAAAATCCCATAAATTCAATCTTTCAAATTCAAAACGGTTTTATATAAATCTTTCATCAAGATTCCATGATGAGTAATGACTTAACGATGCCTCCTATGAGAATTGAACTCATGACCCCTAGTTACCTTTATTCCTACAAGACTAGTGCTCTGCCACTGAGCTAAAGAGGCTTTAATCGTTGATTCCAAAGTCTCCAAATAGTAACTATGTAAAGTTCCAAAGAAAATTGTATTCTTCACACAAAAAATGTGGAACGCTTCACGATTTTGCGTGTCATCCTTGCGCAGGGGCCATGCTAATCTTCTCTGTATCGTTCCAATTTTAGTATATGTATTCCGTATGGAATACATTGAACTGTAGTCCAGTCAACGATCTTGTAGTATGTCGTTTTGTCCTTCTACTGCAGTTGCCGGATTAAGCCAAATTAAGGAAACATGTCTTTCAAATGGATTTTCGTGTGTAATTCAATGTCAAAATCTTCATGAACTCTGCCTCTGTAAACGGAAGCATTAGAAGCTCTCTGTTTCTCGACCAAAATGACGGAGAAGTAAATTAGACACTGTCGGAATGTCCAGTTCATTGAAGCTTACAGTACCCACCATAGGTATTGGCTAGCTTCAATCCAAATTTCATTGTTTTAACCCGCGCAAAATAGGCCCTATGGTGTCTGGCGCGGACATTTTTTTAAATACTTATTTTCATCGAAGTGCCCATACAAACCCTACTCCAAACCACGCCAAAATAAACAAAGGCTGAAAACCTCATGTCTATTGATTATGATATAAAACCCTTCAATAATTACCCAATTAAAAATCAGAACGATTAAGTCCGGCCCTTTTTCTTTGTAATAAAAACCAACGTGATTTTTCTACGATCAAAATTAGTATTTAGAAAAATCTTTCGCTGGAAGGCCTATCTCGCGCGGATTAAAACACTGAAATTTGGATTGGGTGAGCCAATACCTATGGTGGGTACTGTTGTTTGTAGTTAAGCAGCCGAGGATTCTATCATGCCTTATAGCTAGTTGGTTCGTATTATGGGTTTGGAGGCGTTCTTGTTCAAAAATACATCAAATTCTTTCAAAACTGTGAAATTTTAAGAATTTAAGTTTTTGATAAAACTAATATTAAAATTACTGAATCTTTCAAAGGGGAAGTTAAACATACAAAATTACAAAAAACTATTCATCGCTCATACAGTCGACTAAGTTTCATTGAAGTCGTCGTGAGAGACATCCCTTTGAAGTACTTGGATTTCTGGCGCCATAATGTAAAAATGCGGTTCTGTAAAGAAAAGATTCCAAACGCTGCGCAGATGGTAGGATTCGAACCTACGCTCCCAGAGGGAAACTGATTTCTAGTCAGTCGCCTTAACCACTCGGCCACATCTGCTTAATTGACTTTAAGAATATCACAAAAAAATTTAACGGTAGACGAATGCAAAACGATAACATGAAAAGTGCCATGAACGAGTGTCAGAAGAGGGATTCGAAACCTCGCCCAGAAGACTGGACTGCGACCTGAACGCAGCGCCTTGGACCGCTCGGCCATCCTGACTGCAGATTCAAAGATAATAAAATCCGATAAACTCAATCTTTCAAATTCAAAACGGTTTTATATAAATCTTTCATCAAGATTCCATGATGAGTAATGACTTAACGATGCCTCCTATGAGAATTGAACTCATGACCCCTAGTTACCTTTATTCCTACAAGACTAGTGCTCTGCCACTGAGCTAAAGAGGCTTTAATCGTTGATTCCAAAGTCTCCAAATAGTAACTATGTAAAGTTCCAAAGAAAATTGTATTCTTCACACAAAAAATGTGGAATGCTTCACGATTTTACGTGTCATCCTTGCGCAGGGGCCATGCTAATCTTCTCTGTATCGTTCCAATTTTAGTATATGTATTCCGTATGGAATACATTGAACTGTAGTCCAGTCAACGATCTTGTAGTATGTCGTTTTGTCCTTCTACTGCAGTTGCCGGATTAAGCCAAATTAAGGAAACATGTCTTTCAAATGGATTTTCGTGTGTAATTCAATGTCAAAATCTTCATGAACTCTGCCTCTGTAAACGGAAGCATTAGAAGCTCTCTGTTTCTCGACCAAAATGACGGAGAAGTAAATTAGACACTGTCGGAATGTCCAGTTCATTGAAGCTTACAGTACCCACCATAGGTATTGGCTAGCTTCAATCCAAATTTCATTGTTTTAACCCGCGCAAAATAGGCCCTATGGTGTCTGGCGCGGACATTTTTTTAAATACTTATTTTCATCGAAGTGCCCATACAAACCCTACTCCAAACCACGCCAAAATAAACAAAGGCTGAAAACCTCATGTCTATTGATTATGATATAAAACCCTTCAATAATTACCCAATTAAAAATCAGAACGATTAAGTCCGGCCCTTTTTCTTTGTAATAAAAACCAACGTGATT
The DNA here is from genome assembly GCA_030770115.1 of Daphnia galeata. Taxonomy (NCBI): domain Eukaryota; kingdom Metazoa; phylum Arthropoda; class Branchiopoda; order Diplostraca; family Daphniidae; genus Daphnia; species Daphnia galeata. The sequence goes on from CM061118.1 coordinate 3,580,928, forward strand.
TTTCTACGATCAAAATTAGTATTTAGAAAAATCTTTCGCTGGAAGGCCTATCTCGCGCGGATTAAAACACTGAAATTTGGATTGGGTGAGCCAATACCTATGGTGGGTACTGTTGTTTGTAATTAAGCAGCCGAGGATTCTATCATGCCTTATAGCTAGTTGGTTCGTATTATGGGTTTGGAGGCGTTCTTGTTCAAAAATACATCAAATTCTTTCAAAACTGTGAAATTTTAAGAATTTAAGTTTTTGATAAAACTAATATTAAAATTACTGAATCTTTCAAAAGGGAAGTTAAACATACAAAATTACAAAAAACTATTCATCGCTCATACAGTCGACTAAGTTTCATTGAAGTCGTCGTGAGAGACATCCCTTTGAAGTACTTGGATTTCTGGCGCCATAATGTAAAAATGCGGTTCTGTAAAGAAAAGATTCCAAACGCTGCGCAGATGGTGGGATTCGAACCTACGCTCCCAGAGGGAAACTGATTTCTAGTCAGTCGCCTTAACCACTCGGCCACATCTGCTTAATTGACTTTAAGAATATCACAAAAAAATTTAACGGTAGACGAATGCAAAACGATAACATGAAAAGTGCCATGAACGAGTGTCAGAAGAGGGATTCGAAACCTCGCCCAGAAGACTGGACTGCGACCTGAACGCAGCGCCTTGGACCGCTTGGCCATCCTGACTGCAGATTCATAGATAATAAAATCCGATAAACTCAATCTTTCAAATTCAAAACGGTTTTATATAAATCTTTCATCAAGATTCCATGATGAGTAATGACTTAACGATGCCTCCTATGAGAATTGAACTCATGACCCCTAGTTACCTTAATTCCTACAAGACTAGTGCTCTGCCACTGAGCTAAAGAGGCTTTAATCGTTGATTCCAAAGTCTCCAAATACTAACTATGTAAAGTTCCAAAGAAAATTGTATTCTTCACACAAAAAATGTGGAACGCTTCACGATTTTGCGTGTCATCCTTGCGCAGGGGCCATGCTAATCTTCTCTGTATCGTTCCAATTTTAGTATATGTATTCCGTATGGAATACATTGAACTGTAGTCCAGTCAACGATCTTGTAGTATGTCGTTTTGTCCTTCTACTGCAGTTGCCGGATTAAGCCAAATTAAGGAAACATGTCTTTCAAATGGATTTTCGTGTGTAATTCAATGTCAAAATCTTCATGAACTCTGCCTCTGTAAACGGAAGCATTAGAAGCTCTCTGTTTCTCGACCAAAATGACGGAGAAGTAAATTAGACACTGTCGGAATGTCCAGTTCATTGAAGCTTACAGTACCCACCATAGGTATTGGCTAGCTTCAATCCAAATTTCATTGTTTTAACCCGCGCAAAATAGGCCCTATGGTGTCTGGCGCGGACATTTTTTTAAATACTTATTTTCATCGAAGTGCCCATACAAACCCTACTCCAAACCACGCCAAAATAAACAAAGGCTGAAAACCTCATGTCTATTGATTATGATATAAAACCCTTCAATAATTACCCAATTAAAAATCAGAACGATTAAGTCCGGCCCTTTTTCTTTGTAATAAAAACCAACGTGATTTTTCTACGATCAAAATTAGTATTTAGAAAAATCTTTCGCTGGAAGGCCTATCTCGCGCGGATTAAAATACTGAAATTTGGATTGGGTGAGCCAATACCTATGGTGGGTACTGTTGTTTGTAGTTAAGCAGCCGAGGATTCTATAATGCTTATAGCTAGTTGGTTCGTATTATGGGTTTGGAGGCGTTCTTGTTCAAAAATACATCAAATTCTTTCAAAACTGTGAAATTTTAAGAATTTAAGTTTTTGATAAAACTAATATTAAAATTACTGAATCTTTCAAGGGGAAGTTAAACATACAAAATTACAAAAAACTATTCATCGCTCATACAGTCGACTAAGTTTCATTGAAGTCGTCGTGATAGACATCCCTTTGAAGTACTTGGATTTCTGGCGCCATAATGTAAAAATGCGGTTCTGTAAAGAAAAGATTCCAAACGCTGCGCAGATGGTGGGATTCGAACCTACGCTCCCAGAGGGAAACTGATTTCTAACCACTCGCCTTAACCACTCGGCCACATCTGCTTAATTGACTTTAAGAATGTCACAAAAAAAATTTAACGGTAGACGAATGCAAAACGATAAAATGAAAAGTGCCATGAACGAGTGTCAGAAGAGGGATTCGAACACTTACCCAGAAGACTGGACTGCGACCTGAACGCAGCGCCTTGGACCATGCGGCCATCCTGACTGCAGATTCAAAGATAATAAAATCCGATACAGTCAATCTTTCAAATTCAAAACGGTTTTATATAAATCTTTCATCCAAGATTCCATGATAAGTAATGACTTAACGATGCCACCTATGAGAATTGAACTCATGACACCTAGTTAACTTTATTCCTACAAGTCTAGCGCTCTGCCACTGAGCTAAGGAGGCTTTAATCGAATATTAATCGTTGATTCCAAAGTCTCCAAATAGTATCTATGTAAAGTTCCAAAGAAAATTGTATTCTTCACACAAAAAATGTGGAACACTTCACGATTTTGCGTGTCATCCATCGCGGTGTCATCCATTCGCGGTGCCGTTGCCTCTCTGTCAATTTGAAACAATTGAAACAATTGAAACAATTGAAACAAAATTGAAACAATTGAAACAATTTGAAACAAAATTGAAACAAATTGAAACAGCTTGTTCCGTTTGCCGCTTGGGTGCTACTCGTAATGTTGTTTTTTGTAAAAAATTGACTGAAATCGGCATTTTATCACCCTACTTCCGTCATCCAGTTTGTATTAAATTAAATTCTCTTTCAATCGAGGTAATTATGACTGATTTTTATATAGTTTTCGCCGAGATAATGTAACGATCGAAACTCTATGCCTTCTGTCAGTTCAGTTTGATTTAGTTCGTGTCGTCTGACGTTGTTCGCTCTCTATTTGGACTGTCAACCAGGAAAGAAATTGTCCTATTAGTTTTTCTAGCTATTTGTTTCATTGAGATTCGAGATTTTATTAAGGATTGAAGCCGAATGAAGTCAGGTTTAATTCCCATATTAGGTGAAACCCAAGCAATTTTGTTCTCTCTCTCTGAGCTTCCTTCTGTGTTCAGAACAATTAAGGTATAACATTTATAACTGTGTTGTATATTCTTTACTCATCAAGTGTACATTCTATTAGGATCATGGTTATCTGCATGTTCATTGATTGCTGACAAAAGTTTATTTCAGTATCGGTGATCAGTCAACAAATGTGACATAACAACCAGCAAAATTATCTTACGCTGCTGCTATAATGTAAACTTCAACTTTCCAGTCACAAGACTTGTCACTACCAAACAGATAGAAGTGTACACAAACAGCAGCGCAAGACAATTTTGCTGGATATGAAAGACTATTTTGTTCGCTTTGTCTGTGTGTTGTGTTCAGAGAGATTACATATACTATTACATTGATACGACATATCCATGATATTACATATCCTACCTATATGTAATGGACGCTACTAATCTTTTCTCATAAAGCAAAAAAAAAATAAACAAATGTGGATGAATATATGTGTGTCTTAATTAATACATATTTAAGATTTTAAGATTCTTAAACTTTCTTTTTAATTCTTATTTCGGCCAGCCATTGTTCTTTAGAGAGAGGATGGTTCAATGGACAGTATCGTCTTCCGCGGAACTGGGTGTGGCCTTCACTAGATGTAGCTTTCCCACAGTTCCTACACGAATATTGTTTACGTACTTTCTTTACTTCGCTATGCTCTCCACTTTTTTTTCGCCATTCAGTAGTTCGCGACTGTGCCAGGTTTGCGGACGATGGACTCTCAGAATCAACTTCAAATAAAAAAAAATAATAATCTGTGAGTTTTGAGTTAGAATGTAGTTGACGCTTTTTAGCGTCAAGCCAGAATTTATTTTACCTTGTTCTTTGTTAGCACTGGCTGATGCAACTGTAGCAGCTTTTCTTTTTCGCCAATCAGTAGTTTTTGATATAGCGGAAACAGACTTTTCATTTTCGAGTGGTTGCTCTGCATCATCGGTGGGTTCATAGTCGTGTACACTAGCACTAATAGAGACTGGAACTACTTTGTCCGTCCGCTTTCTAACGGATGCTTGTCCCGTTCTATCAACTGGCTCAACGAGCACAAGTGGGTTGACTTCTTTGGTTGAATAAGAGGGCTGTTCTTTTGCTGGTGGCAAGGGAGCCGTAGAACACAGCTCAGGTGATGGTAGTTTATTTCCCTGTAGAAGAAGTCTGATTTCCCCGATCCTTGCCTGGTTTTTGTACCTTTTAACAAATTTTAAATAAGAACTTTCAGTTTATATTAGAGAATAAGTGGTCCAATTACCATAAAGAAAGTGTTGTCTCGTTTATAGGAAACAAGGCTAGTCCAGTTCGCCCAATAATAGAGGGATTCAGCATAATTCGATTACGGATCTCGTTGTATTTTTGTATAATCAGACAATACCGAGAAACGTACGGATCCTTTGCAGCAGACGTTATCTTGTTGAACAGTCGGATGCAGATAGCTTCAACAACTCTGCTTTTAGATGGTGGCAGAGAAGGCGAACCTCCAGAAACAAAACATCGTTTCATGGCTTCTTGGCCGACGTGGCCACCACTATTTTTGGATTTGCCGAATCGTCCGCGTGCTGGCTGGATTGTGCGGGAATAACGAAGAGGATCCTTATCAAACTGAGACAGCTGATCATAATGCTGGATGACGTTTTCGACCTGCTCATTTGAGATGGACAAACCTTCTAGTTGTAGAAGATTCTCCGCTAGTCGGTCCACCTTATCCCAGCCTTCAATAGATCTCGAGTCAACCGCACATTTGTCTCCTTCGTCGACATTTTTTTCAGATGAGACAGCGTCAGATGATTCATTTGGGCCTGTCATCGTGCTACAGGCCAATTTAAGTTCTGGGTCGAATTCTTTTTCGTGACTGGAGGGTTTTTCTGGATAAATATCCTCTTGAACATCCATGCCTTCTTCAATTTCTTTATCTATATCGATAACTTCAGCTATAGCGCCGGTTTCATTATAGAGATATTCTACTCCAAAAAGCTCTCCTGTGTAATTGGCCGGCGGCTGAAAATTTCGATCAATAGGCTGCCCCAAAACACTAGTGCTAAGGCTATTAAGCCTGTCTTTTAGCTTTACGTCAAACGATCGTAGCTTGGACACTGAATCAGAGAGAGCCGCTGACGATCTTGCTGCATTCCAGCGACAAATTCCATCAAAAAGGAAAGCCTGGAAATGCATATCGTTGGCAGCAGTTCCTATAAAGGTTACAATCATTCGAGTTATTCAGTATGTGAAAATTAAGAGTTTGTTTTACCTGGAATGAAATGTTTTATGTGGTTATGAAAGCTTTCAAGGGAAGTGAAACCTCTGCCACAGCGGTAAACCGGAAGCGAAATGTTGGCCTTCATGATTTCTCCTGTTTTTGTGTAGAGAGTAACACCGTCCGGATCTTGCAAGCAAGATATATGCTTTTTTTCAGTGTTCAGTATTTCAATAGCATCGTCGCAGAGCAACGGCACTCCAAGAGTGTCTGTGGCGTCCATAAATGATAAAAAGAGGTTCTCCAGTAAGATAGTTGTGTTTTGAACTCCTCTAGTTTTTCTTCGGCAGTGTCGAGCGAGCTCTGCTTTTGTTATGGCTTTGCCGACTGCGTCGCCGGAAGGATTTCTTACTCCGGCTAACTGGAGCTCATTCTTTTTCGCACTGCGCAGCAGAGTCATGTCGTTTGCATCCCACTCGAATATAGATCAGGTGCACTACGCGTACCCTACTGGGTTTGTGAATGCACTCCGCATGCTGCCCCCTGCTGGGACCCCTGAGAAGTAGATTTCCCATTGACTTACTGTGAAGAAGTAAAAGTGATCTTGTTTAATTAACTTTAAAATCAAAACTAGTGCTGTGTTCATGTGTAAAACCATACTACTTTACGGAGCTTTAAACGAGGTATCTATTGATATATATTTTATTGGTATTTAGTTGTAGAAAATAGCCAAATTTAAATGTTTAACGGCATTTTCAGTCAATTTCTCGACGAAATCCCCCCAAAGTGGGCGGATTTTTCGGTTTGAGTTCGGTTTTTCGGTTTGGTCCGCCCACAATTTGGGCGGATTTTCTACAGTTTGGGTGACAAAAAACCCGCCCACATCCCCATATTTTTATTTCCAAAACCAAATTCCACATAACCTATAAAATTTTTCTACGCCTGCACCTGACATCGAACTTGTGTATCGGACTCAGTTAAGAAGTCCGTACTTCAGCTTGCTACCGGCTGAGCAACTAATGATTGTTGATATGTATTGTACGTGAAGTATCTACCAACTAGGCAAGGAATGTAATGGGGACTTAGAATTTTTTTCTTCTTTAAACATCAAGTAATTGAAAATTACCTAACTAAACACAAAATAAATGAAATCAAATAGCAAAATTTACAGATTTACTGTAGTTATGCATTGCTATATTAAACAATTGTGTTTTTAAACGAATAAATTATTGACTTTTCATTAAAAATTCAGTAAAAAATGATAAAATAGAAAAAGTTCAAGCGTTAGAAACGTGGTTTTAGGGTAGCAATTTGGTGAAAATCCACCAACCTTATTCTCACCCCAATTGAACTCCAAACAAATCCGGGTGGCTTTTTACCCACCCAAGAATCGCCCACTGCAATACAACTCTAAACGAAACCAACCCCACCCTTTCCCAAGAACCGCGGTTTTTGGACAACACTTCAGTATAAATAGTTCACGAAAGTGTAATTTACCAATAGTTTTAGTGAAAAAATACGGCGCTCTTCCCCCAGTTTCAACGGGAGTTCCTGCCGTAGTTTCTACCAAGTCAAGTTTTGGGTTTAATTTACTCGTTATAGTCTTAAATTATTGGTAAAATATACCACATTCAAATTGGAAATAACAGTTTTATAACCGTAACATACCGACTGCCGTTACTGTGAATTTAAATGTGATATAATTTACTAATGAATGAAAAGAGAATTTAACCAATATTTTTCCGTTTCAACCTAATGTTAAATTGGTAGAAAAAGCGATATATCATTGAAAATGAAAGTGCGTAAATATTACTCTCGGCCAACTCGATGAAAACGGATGAAAATATCCCTATCTGGTGTCAGTTCTAATTAAGTTTAAAATACGGGAGAAAATAGAGGATTTTAGACTTGAATTTTACCGTGTCAGTGAAAATTTATTTGGGTAAAAATTACTATTGGTAAACGAGATGAAAACGGATACAAATAACCTATTCTTGTGTCAGTTTTAAGTTAGTTTAAAAAGGGGAGAAAAAAGAGTCATTTAGACTTGAATTTTACCGTTTCATAAAAAATGTAAGTCGGTAGATATTACATTTTGCCAACCCGATAAATACCGATTTAAAAAACCTTTTCTGATGACGGTTATGAATTGGTCTGTTATACGAAGAAAAAAAGAGTTTTATTAGCCTGAAATTTTCTGATTTAAGAGTTTTGAAATTTGGTTAAAATTACAAGTCCAAAACTAGTGAAAAACAGGTGGAATAGCGCTTCATTATTCATAGTATTTATTACCTGTTTCCAACGAGTTATTTCTACTCTTTTTCCAAGAATGTTCTTTAGGATTAAAAATACCAGTAAAAACCTGAGATAAACTTAGAAATATTGCCATACACTCTTTTTTTTGCCAGAGTCCCTCACGCGTTTTGGTGAACGTAATTTAGCCCTTAAAATTACCAAAAACTAGAGGTAAAAACAGGGTAATGCTAACTGTTACCGACTAGCTACCAAGAACCGCTGCTAGGGCAGCTCCCTTCATCCAGCTGTCAAGAATGATTCAGAAACGTCCAACGCAGTCACGAAAATGATGGAGTCCCCTCATAGGAAAACGGACTTTTCACACCGCTTACCCTCAGGTTGGCGTCAAACTATTGACCCAATTGACTGGCAATGGATCGGCCAACATCTCTTCGCTTCTAAGGGTCTCCTGGTGACCGACCTGAAAAATTGGTGGTATCCACCACATCCACAGGCTCCGTCGAGAAACCTTCCCTCATTGGGTTCTTATTTTTACAAGCGAGTCTTTCTTTGGATGCCACGTAAAATGTGGCTGTTTGACTTCAAATGTCCATGCTGCGTTCGCCATTCATTGACTTCCAAGGGACTTTATCATCGAGTACGATCCATAATTGACCTCAAGAACCGGTACTACCTAGCGGCCGAGTACTTGGAATGTTCCTCATGTAAAGGGACGTTTATTTCTTACGATCATCGCCTAATTGAGCAACCGACTGGAGACCATAAAGCCCGGTTTGGAATTGTTTTGACTCGGAAGTTTGCTTGCGACAAAGCTATCGTATCTTTAATGCGAGCCAGAACTTTAGGCAATAGCACAACGGCATTGAGTAATGATATCCATGAGCTGCAATCAGAAGAATGGATGAGAAGCACCGTCATTTACTTATCGGATTGCCAACGGCACAAAAAAGAAAAAGAACGATTGAAGCTTCCGACTCCTGTGTATGAGGCGCCACCGACTTTTAAAAGCCCGCCCACTTCCAAATGGTTCTTGGCCGTTTATATTAGAAATGTTTGGTATCGATTAGAAACACTCAAAGCAAGTGCCACATCAATTTATGGGACGATTCTTGAGATTGATTCTACAAAGAAAATTACGCGTTAACTACAGGGGGCCTCAGCCAATTTTGTATCATGGTGCACTAATGTAGGGAACCAGAAAGGCGAAGTGTTACTTTCAATCTTGACTACCTCAGAATCTCTATCAAATTTGGATAGAATGGCTCAAGGCCTCATGGATCGATTTCACACTGCTGGTCAGCCCGCTCCCCTTGTGCTGTACACCGATCGGGATTGCTGTTCGTCTAAATTCACAACGATGTTCAATCTATGGGACAATTTGATAATTCGGCTAGATTCCTGGCATTTCATGCGCCGACTTGCTTCCGCTTCAACAAACGAGTCTCACCCACTGTACGGCATCTTCATGGCGCGAATTTCGACGGCCATTTTCGAATGGGATTTCTGTGATGTAGAATTGCTGAAGAAGGCCAAGTGCGGCGAATTGAAGCTTGCTGGAATAAGACAACCATCGCCGGAAACTGTTTCAAATCTATATCTAAACAGGAGCTGGCTCGACATTGTCGACGGAAGACTCGAGGAGTGGAGAATACGACCAATCTTCTCGAAGAACTGTTTTCATCGTTCACTGATCTGACGGATACTTTGGGAGTCCCAATCCTTAGGGAAAATGCATTTGAAATTTTGGATACTGAAATAAAACACATCCAGTGTCTGCAAGATCCGGTAGGCGTTCTTCTGTACACAAAGACAGGATCGATCGAAAAAGGAGGTATTTTGCTTCCGGTTTATCGCTGCGGAAGAGGAACCACCTCGCTAGAAAGTTTTCATAGCCACATCAAGAATTTCATCCCTGGTAAGTGTGAACGTACCATTTATTAATGCCAACATTTATTTCATCGTTTTTCTGTGGTATCGTAGGAACATCGGCCAATGACGTGCATTTTCAAGCGTTCCTTCTAGACGGAATCACAAGGTGGACCACGGCAAGAACTTCGTCTTCAATTGACGCGCCAGTCTCACCGTTACGCTCTTTCGACATTGCTCTAAAAAACAAACTACATCTGCTTTCTTCGTCTGTGATGGGAGTGCCTCTAGATCCGTGTTTTCGCCCGCCTTCAACTTATCGCGAAGAATTACTAGGAGTTGAATACTTGTATGGTGAAAACGCCCAAACTCTCTCCCTAGACGTCGACAAAGATATTGATGAAGGTATCGGCGAACACGAGATTTTTTTTTCCCCAGCTGAAACAGAGGACTTCGATCCAGAGCTTGAGATTGCGTGTGGTTCTTTTGTAAACAGGTATATATTTTCTAATATAAGAGGTTTTATAAATCATCAATTACAGTGTTTTTTTTTATTTTATAGTCAGCTGTCGGATGAAGATACTGGTAGTGACGTCAGCTCAGATTTAAAGTCGATTCCTGGTTGGAATCTTGAAGACAAAATTGCCGTATTTCTATTAGAGTCTTTCAGTCTCGCGTTTTCAAACAAGGATGCCGAAACTTTCATTCAGATGTATGAAAATCTGTCTGATTATGATAAAAAACCGCTGACGTTCACGAAAGCTGCGAAGCGTGACCGATTTTGTAAATCCAAAAATCCTAGTGGTCACGTTGGCCAAGAGGCCATGAAACGTTGTTTTATTACTGCTGGTGCACCATCGCATTCCCCAAGGAAAAGCCGCGTCGTGGAAGTCATCTGCACGCGACTTTCGATTTTGATCACCTCTCCACAGAAGGCACCTTATATTTCGCGTTATGCGAAAATTGTGCAGAGATACAACGAAATAAGAAATCGCGTCATGGGATGCCCTCAAATAATGGAAAGAACCGGCGTTTCACTCTATCAAATTAATGAGACGACTTTGAGCTTGTGGTAACTCATGATTCTTTGTCGTGTTTAATTTTTTTCATTTTGTTTTACAATTTTTTTTCTGCAGGTCAAAGGATAGGAAAAGGTGTTCTGAGATTCAACTACTGCTTCAAGGGATAAATTTATGTACACCGCCTATTCTGTCAGCGACAGCCCTTCCGCCATCAAAAAGTCTGGAGGTTTTGTCTGCTGCTGGTGAGACGCCAGTAAACCCTATGATATTTGCCGAACCCTCAGATTGCACTGGGCTTGCAAAGGTAATTTCTATAATTCCTTAACAATGCGCATCATTTTAAACTATAATCTGCATAGGTGAGACAGCATAAGATAACATTTCCAACGGAATACAGTACGATTCGGCCAAAAAAAAATTGGCCGAATGCAATAAAAAGAATTTATATGATTCGGCCACTGGCCGAATGCAACATTAAATTTTGTATGATTCGGCCAGCCTTTTTTATTCGGCCAGCAGATATTTTTCGGCCAAAATATTAAAGTTTTTTTATTTCTCAAATTGTTGAATTCGGACATTGGCCGAATCGTATAAGAGATTTGTATGATTCGGCCAAGTTTAACTATTCTTAAGTATCATTCATACTACTTTAATTCTTCCCTATAGGATAATGCAAAGTCGTACGGAGTTTGTATTATCTTATACTAAACCTATACTAATAAAACAATAAGGAAAATGGGAGTCAAAGCGTTATTTTTACGTTAAGTTAAAAACAAAAAATTCTTGATTAGTACATTTTAAAAAATTTATGCATAAATTCGAAACAAAATACCATATTTATTATCTATTTTTTTCTTTTGATGAATTAATTATTTCAGAATTTTATATGTTGGCCATCCAATATTCCAAAAAATACTTTATAGACCCCCCCCCCCCCTACTAAGCTAAAAACATATCCTTTGTCTTGGTTTCTAATAAAGTAAGATTTAAAATTCCCTTTTGAATTAATCATAAAAGATATTTCAATGCTTTCTATCCGACATTTCAAAAATATTTAAATTTCCGCAATTTCAAGCTTTTTCCTATTCTAATTTTTGTATCAAAGAAATCGCATGTATAATTTTTTGAGTTTCCCAGCTTTTTCCATCGGCGGTGCCAAACACAAAATTCTTTTGGCCAAATCGTATATTTTATTTTTTGGCCGAATCATATTTAAAAAAAACGTGGCCGAAAAAATAAAAAAAATAATTTGATGGCCGAATACAATATTTTGAAATTGTATGATTCGGCCAGTGGCCGAATCCAACAAAAAAAAATATATTATTCGGCCAGTGGCCGAATCCAATAAAAAAAAATGTTTGATTCGGCCAAAACTTTTGGCCGAATCGTACAGATACCTTCCAACGTTGGGAGAAGCTAATTCTGAACTCGAAGCTGCTATGACCATCCAAGATGAGAGTCAGCCACCAAAGAAAATTTCCAGAACCACCCGGTGGAGAAAAAGAACCAAGGAGTTGAAAGGAGATGCGGCCCAAGTTAAGAAGCCCCGAAAAGAGTATTCGTGTACCAAGTGCCATATGCCGATGAGTTCGGATGGCCACACCCAGTTCAAGGGGAAAAGATTTTGCTCGGTGAGTGAGGGAAAGTCAAAGGAGGAGTGGTTGGCGGATATGAGAAATGCTGGCCAAGGCGGCCATCCATCTAATTAAGTTTTACCTGTTTGATCACCCTGATGTTATTTAATCGTTGTTTGTCTTCCGTTGTTTAACTCAATTGACAATTCAACCGACTGCTTGTCTTCCGTTGTTTTACTCAATTGCCGTTTTTAACATTAACCGTTTTTAACATCACGAATACAGATGATATGAAACAACCTGCGTCTATAAACCCTCTTTACTCGCAATAAACTAAGTCGTTTATTTATTCAAGTTGATCACAACAACAAAACAAATCAAAGTGGTTTGTGAATTGTGTAATATCCAGCAACAGGCCAAGCTGGTTAACAAGTTGATCGTGTAAACATAATGCTTGTTTTCTGGCCAAGATGCAATGTTTTTAATTTTTTTAATGTTTTTTTTCTACCATCTGCGCAGCGTTTGGAATCTTTTCTTTACAGAACTGCATTTTTACATTATGGCGCCAGAAATCCAAGTACTTCAAAGGGATGTTTCTCACGACGACTTCAATGACACTTAGTCGACTGAATGAGCGATGAATAGTTTTTTGTAATTCTGTATGTTTAACTTCCCCTTGAAAGATTCAGTAATTTTAATATTAGTTTTATCAAAAACTTAAATTCTTAAAATTTCACAGTTTTGAAAGAATTTGATGTATTTTTGAACAAGAACGCCTCCAAACCCATAATACGAACCAACTAGCTATAAGGCATAATAGAATCCTCGGCTGCTTAACTACAAACAACAGTACCCACCATAGGTATTGGCTCACCCAATCCAAATTTCAGTGTTTTAATCCGCGCGAGATAGGCCTTCAAGCAAAAGATTTTTCTAAATACTAATTTTGATCGTAGAAAAATCATGTTGGTTTTTATTACAAAGAAAAAGGGCCGGACTTAATCGTTCTGATTTTTAATTGGGTAATTATTGAAGGGTTTTATATGATAATCAATAGACATGAGGTTTTCAGCCTTTGTTTATTTTGGCGTGGTTTGGAGTAGGGTTTGTATGAGCACTTCGATGAAAATTAGTATTTAAAAAAATGTCCGTGCCAGACACCATAGGGCCTATTTTGCGCGGGTTAAAACAGTGAAATTTGAATTGAAGCTAGCCAATACCTATGGTGGGTACTTTCATGGACTACTTTAGCTAGAGGACGGGTCACTTCGACGATTCCTATGTCGGCCAGCATTTTTTTTTTATTTATTTAATAAGTTAAGCTTTAAAAATTAGCTGTAGTCTAATAAATTGTCCCTATGCGGAAAATATTGAATTTCGGTGTTATCTTCATTATAAGTCAAAGGAGGAAGGGGTAGGTGTTCGTTGGTTGTCTCTGCCTAGCGGTAAGTTTTGCAATCTTTTGGAGTGTTTTCGAACGATATCATATAACTAAAATTTTTTTTCTCTCCCATCCCTCTAAACGTTCGCGAAGAAAAAGAAAAACTAATAGTTCTTGTTTATTTTAAAGTTATTTAACTAAAGAAAGTCGCAGTAACAGAGACTGATTTCTCTGCGAATGCACTAAAGCTGGGGCGTAATCTTCTCTGTCCCGGGGGGAAAAGGGGGAAAAAGAGGGGGGAAGGGGGGAGAGAAGGGGAGAAGAGAAGAAGAGGCGCACACGCGCTCCAGCTTTGCGCATTCGCGGCGCCGTTGCCGCGAATTATGACTGATTTTTATATAGTTTTCGCCGAGATAATGTAACGATCGAAACTCTATGCTTTCTGTCAGTTCAGTTTCATTTCGTTCGTGTTTCGTCTGACGTTATTAGCTCTCTATCAAATGAAGTCAGTTTTAATGCCCATGCTAGGTGAAACACAAGCAATTTGTTTCTCTCTCTTTTTGTTTCCTTCTGTGTTCAGAACAATTAAGGTATAACAATTATAATTGTGTTGTATGCTCTTTACTCATCAAGTGTACATTCTATTAGGATCCTGGTTATCCGCTTGTTCATTTATTGCTGACAAAAGTTTAGTTCAGTATCTATGATTAGTCAACAAATGTGAACATAACAATTAGCAAAATTATCTTACGCTGCTGTTTATGTAAACTTCAACTTTCCAGTCACAAAACTTGTCACTAACAAACAGATAGAAGTTTATACACAAATAGCAGCACAAGACAATTTTGCTGGTTATGGAAGACCATGTTCTTCGCTTTATTTGTGTGTTGTTTTCAGAGAGATTATATATACCTATATGTATTGGATGCTATGCTATGCTTTTCTCATAAAGCAAAAAAAATAAAATTAACAAATGTGGATGAATGTGTGTCTTAATTAATACATATTTTAAGATTCTTTAATTTGAAGTGCTGATTGGACTGCTTTGATTTCTCCTGAGAGTATGTCACTATCACAAAAAACCAATAACAATGTCTTAAATGTTAAAATAAAGAGGTAATGAAGAACAAACAAACTAGTATCGGGCCAAACTGTTATGTAATTTCAATGTTTATTGATGGCTAGATATTTCCCAGCCTACGATGAACTTGAATACCCAACACAGCAGGATGATGAGCTGATACTTTCAGCAAGACACATGGGTCTCTGGTATGTATGATATACCAGGAATTTTCAAGAAGTCCATTGACGGAAAAGAAATGACATCAAGTCATACCCTTATTGTTTCCGACAAAGATGAATTTAAAAAACACCGTGATACCATCGACTCCACCCCTTAAGGCGAGATAGAGTTGATTTTACCGATTACGGTTCAGACAGCTCCCATGAAAATCAAAAAGTGGAAAACCCAATCGCACTCAGTTCAGTACAAGGTTTTGTATCTGGTTCGTCCCATGCTTTTCATTTTGTAGAAAAGTAATAACCCGCGCAGTAGAGTAGCAGTCAAACGGCGATTCACGCACATTTTTCCTTAAGGCCCCTCGTCGCAAGAATGTGCTGAAGCGGACGCACCCAAAATATCTACCCTTGTTGAAAAAAGTAAATACTTAAGTGACAAATAATTTGATTGTTTCTTTGACGACGCTTTTTTTGAGACCTTGGTAAAGAACGGCAAAACATGAGAATACTCTGAAAGCCGCATTCGTCGCCATGGCGGATCTAGTTCGCGCACTGAAAGAGGTGCTAGAAGTGGAAGTTTGAACGGGCGTGGCTTACACTCCTATTTCTTCCCCAGTGCTGGATCAAGGGAATACCGGAACAACCCTCGAGGAGGTTAAATTAGCCACAATCACTGACATCGAGGTGTTATTTATGACTCGAAATTCGGGAGGTGCTGCCCAATCATGGAGAAATTATCACCGCTACCAGCAGAATCCACGGTTTGATTTTCTTGTGAACTTCTTTCAGTCTTGTTCACAGCCAGTTTGGAGGTTTTAAAAAATTTTCTGCCAGTAACTGGGCAACCATAACTAAGGACTCATGGGTGTTAAATATAGTAATTCACGGTTTTCTTATAGAATTTGAATCGAAACCGTTTCAATTCTTTCGTCCATCTAACCCATTGTTAGAGAACAATGGAATTTGTCCGTCAGTTGAGGACCCAAACTCTTCCTTTTTTGGTTTCTTTTTTTGTCTTTCCCAAGAAGGAGGAAGGTTTTAGACCGGTGCATAATTTAGAAGCGCCAAATCGTTTTGTAATTCAATGCTAAAAAATTTAGTCACTCAGGCAGATTGATCACAAAGATCGACTTAAATGACGCAAATTTCTATATCGCATTATTTATATAACTGTCCCCATTCACCCATCCCATCAACTTTTTCTACAGTTGTCTTGGCAGGGTTTTCTTTTTAAATTTTCATGTTTGCCGTTTGGATGGTCCTTAACAACCGCGGTGCTTTACGAAACTGCTCAGACCAATCATTGCTTTCATACAAAAAAATGGAGGTAGAGCTATCATTTATTTAGATGCTGATCGTCGGAGTGGAGTGGGAGATATGTACCAGGGATTTCAGTCATTTCAATTTCGTAAAAAATTTGCTAGAATTGTTGTGGTAACTTGTTGGGAAATTGAGGTAATAGGAAGGCCAGGTAAAATCAGCAGCCAACTGCCTTATACCTTTTTATGGTACCTTCTTGGGAAATTGAGGCAGTGAAAATTTAGTGACCAGGTAATGACACTCAGCAGCGAAAAGGATGGTAGCAACATGTTGGCCAATTAGCACAATGGCTGACCAATTTTCCCGTTCAATTTTTCGAAATAAGCATCATCCAAGACTAACCCTAGTAGAACAAGATATCTTTAGATATCTTTAAGATATCTACATATCTTTCTGCTGTCTTTTTTTGTGTAGGCATCTTACAGATATCTTTTCAAATATATACAAAACATCACCCGTTTAACATATCTATAAAATAATTAGAAAATATCTTTATAAAAACATTTTACGTAAGATATCTAAAATGATAATAAAAGAACCAAACTGGATTAAATCCCTAATCCCTAATCCTTCATGTTAACTCGCCAGCTTGCTAACAACTAGGCTATTACGGTCCCTGGATAATTAAGAAATTATATAGTAACGCTGTATCAAACGGACTTTAACTTTTTTCCCTTCCCTTCTTTCCATCTTTGCGGCCAGAAAAAAAAATTATTTTTGGACCGTTAAAAGCCCAGTTTGAAACCCATAAATTAGACCGCCAAACCGTCTTTTATCAAGCCTAATCGGACGGTATAGACGACGTCTTTTTCATCCCAAATAAAAAAATGTGCGTCTAAATTAGACCACCAAAAGCCGACTTTTATCCAGCCTATTCGGACGATAACACAAAGACGTATTTTTTCCCAAATAAATTTCCTCCTGCCGAAGTGATGATTTGAGCCGTCAGCAATAAGAGTTGACTGCTGACTGAAAGCCCGCACCTATCAGCAAATCCCGTTAGAATGAACAAAATTTGACGATAAACCTCTCAATTATGCGATGTTGCCAGATCTGAAAAAGGTCGAAAATCTCATGCCCCCGAATCAGAGTGATAGCAGTAGTGCACACATGGTGTATAAGTATGGTGGAGTAACTTACTTTTTAAGAGCCCATCTCGAATGAAGCCAGTTTCCGTACCAGGAGGAGGAGCTAAGTGCCTTTTGGCAAAATTTTTTAACAGCAAATTGCAGGGCTGTTCACCTTTCGTGAGTGCCCCCTATTAACCAAAATAGTAATTACCTTCTAAACATTCCTAGCCACTTATTACAATGTTTAACTTATCGAAGTGGTCAAGTGGTTAGAGCGACGGTTCGATAATTTACAATTTAGGGAGCTGAAACACTTAGGTTCGAACCCTGGATATCCAAGTCTATCACGGGATAATTTCAAATTTTTGGTTCTTTTATATAATTTTAATGTAATATAATTCCACTCAGTCGAATAACGATAAAAAAGGCTATTTTAGCTTTATTTTAAGACATAAATACACAAAGTATTGTGCGATCGGACTTAGAAATTTTCAAAGGGGGAGGGGCTTATAGCTCATAGTTGACCCAATTTTACACCAGGCAGCGCTGATCAGTTGCGACCTGACTTTAGCCGAGATAGCCTATCCTAAGCACTCCACCATACTTATACTAACCCTAGCAGCGGTTTACGGTAAATAACTTGTAAAAAACCGGTGAGAAAAACCAGTAAATGGTAATTTACGGGGGTCTTAAACCATAAGTTTACCCAAAGAGTGCGTTATGTAGCCCGCAATACTTGGTAATTTAACCGTATTTTCTAACCCATAATTTTTTTTCAAATTGGGAATGCAAAGGATATTTTTACCTTTAATATACTTGTTTTTTTTAACCGCAATTTTACCCCAAGAGTGCGTCTTTTCGCTAATAAGTGGTAATCTTACCGTATCTATAATATTCGAATTGGGAAATAAATAGGTTGTAGTTGGGGGTTTTTGCGGTCTACAAACTCCTAATTTTACCATTTTATTTTTAAATTAATTTTAACCATTTCACCGGGTGAAACCAACCCACCCACCCGTTTTTTTTATTCTTACCCGCCCACAACCCCATATTTTTATTTCCACATAACGCATAAAATGTTTCCACGCCTGCACCTGGCATGGAACTTGTGTACCGGACTCACTTAAGAAGTAAATACTTCTTCTTGCTACCGATTGTGCCACTAATGATTGCTAATCCAATCTAATACGTATTGTACGTGAAGTATGTACCAACTAGGCAAGGAATGTAATGGGGACTTAGAAATATTTTCTTCTTTACACATCAAGTAATTGAAAAATGAAAATTACCTAACTAAACACAAAATAAATGAAATCAAATAGCAAAATTTACAGATTTACTGTAGCTATGCATTGCAATATTGAACAATGGTGTTTTAAAACGAAAAAACTATTGACTTTCATTAAAAATTCAGTAAAAAATGATAAAATAGAAAAAGTTCAAGCGTTAGAAACGTGGTTTTAGAATGGTAATTTGGTGAAAATTCACCAACCCTATTTTCACCCCAATTGAACTCCAAACCAATCCGGGTGGGTTTTTACCCACCCAAGAATCGCCCACTCCAATACAACTCTAAACGAAACCAACCCCACCCTTTCCCAAGAACCACGGTTTTTGGACAACACCTCAGTATAAATAGTGCACAAAAGTGTAATTTACCAGTAGTTTTACTGAAAAAATACGGCGCTTTTCCCCCGGTTTCAACGGGAGTTCCTGTCGTAGTTTCTACCAAGTCAAGTTGTGGGTTTAATTTACTCGTTATAGTCTTTAATTATTGGTAAAATATACCGTATTCAAATTGGAAATAACAGTTTTATAACCGTAACATACCGACTGCCGTAACTGTGAATTTAAATGTGATTTAATTTACTAATGAATGAAAAGAGAATTTAACCAATATTTTTCCGCTTCAACCTAATGTTAAATTGGTAAAAAAAAGCGATGTATCATTGAAAATGAAAGTGCGTAAATATTAGTCTCGGTCAACTCGATGAAAACGGATGAAAATATCCCTATCTGGTGTCAGTTCTAATTAAGTTTAAAATACGGGAGAAAAAAGAGTCATTTAGACTTTGAATTTTACCGTTTCATAGAAAATGTAAGTCTGTAGAAATTACATTTTCCCAACCCGATAAATACCGATTTGAAAAACCTTTTCTGATGACGGTTATGAATTGGTCTATTATACGAAGAAAAAAAAAGTTTTATTAGCCTGAAATTTTCTGATTTAAGGGTTTTTAAATTTGGTTAAAATTACGAGTCCAAAACTAGTGAAAAACAGGTGGAATAGCGCTTCATTATTCATAGTATTTTTTACCTGCTTGCAACGAGTTATTTCAACTCTTTTTCCAAGGATGTTCTTTAGGATTAAAAATACCTGTTAAAGCCTAAGATAAACTTGGAAATATTGCCATACACTCTGCTTTTTGTCAGAGTCCCTCACGCGTTTTGGTGAACGTAATTTAGCCCTTAAAATTACCAAAAACTGGAGGTAAAAACAGGGTAATTCTAACCGCTGCTAGGGAACATGGTCGCAGACCATTCGTCGATCCTTAGCGACGAATCACACCTTCACTTTTTCTACGGGGAAAGTCGATTTTTATCGACTAGTCTATAGGAGTCAACGAGTCCATTAGAGTGTGTCTTATTTTATAATTATTAGCTAGTTTGTAATTATTATTGTAATAACTCGTGTAAATGTAAAGTTTAAATAAAAAACTGTTGGCAGATTATATTTTGTTTTAATTCCTGTGTTAATTGTTGATGAACGCTTGATTTAAAGTTCAATTTTAAAAAGGTGATACTCTCCATTGAATGGACTGTGGCGGCATCTATTAGTTACGACGAACAACTTTTAGAAAAATATAAACATGCTTGTTTTTTAAATTTCCGCCCAATTTTACTTGCTTTGAATGTTTAGCCTAATTATAGACTTTATAACCAAAGGGCTTCATTGTTACTGAACGTGCTTTTTTATTCAATAATCGATTCCACAGATGAAACATATGCTTGTTTTTCTTTGTAAAATCCTAATTCATCTGATGGAAGTAAAAAAAAATGCGAACCGGTGGTTAAGTGCAGCGTAGATACGTGCAACAATTGTAGAGGGAAGAAGGCAAACGAAATGCAGATTATTTTTGGTTTGTATAATTACTTGAAATGGTTATGCTGTTTATTAAAATAGTATAGAAGAAACATACATTTATTGATCATCAACGAGGTAAGCACTCTGATAAAGCGGTGTGTAATGTTTTATTGATGGTGTGTGTGTATATACTTTGTATTCACTACTCAGGCATGAATAAGGCAAATGATACTAGTACCTAATAACTAACATGCTACTCAACACAAGCGGGTGGGTTATATAGCCCGTGCGTGCTATATCAAATAACAATAGTGGCTACACTACACGGTGGACTGTAAATACATTTTCTTATGTAGTCTAAAGTATAGAAACGATATAAAATAGACAGATAGCGTGACTCAGAGAGGGAGACAGGGCTTTAACCCAACTACAAACTCGTCGATGGTTTTTCGGAGTTGCCATTCGACTTAACCTTTTTAGAAGTAAAATTTTCTGCCTAGTCTTAATGGGAAATAACTTCTAGCACGATAACTAGCAAACGGTAGCATATATTTACATAAAATCTTTGAAATTATTTGATACATATATAAACCTTTTAATTTAAGACCATTACTAGATTTTAACTACATTTAGTTTGTAAATTATGATTTTCAAAAGATTTCAATCGGCTCTTGGCCAATAGTAGCATGTTGTCCCCGAGGAGGGGTTTGGATCTAGCAGACTTTTGTTTTGTTTTCTTTACATTGTTTGGGCAACTTGCTGCTATTCGGCATAGCGAGTAAACAAAAGTTAGTTTTTTTGGTGGCGGAAAAAAGGGATCTCTAACTATCCATACGCGCAGTCAGCTGACAATGGCAGTAAGCACAAAACCAATTTTGTTTTGGAGATTTAATTCTATAATAAATGTAATTTGGCAATGGTGTTCAGGCGTCGTCGATGTCTGTACAGTTTCTCGCGAACGTCAATCGTATTAGTATTGAAGTTTTCTACTCTTGGATATTACTACTAGTTTTCGTGAAAGTCTATCTAAAATGGCGTTATTGTCGATAAACGTACTATTCGCCAACTTGTTTTTTCCTGTATGGCAAATCCCTATAAACTCTGGTTGTTCCTTCCCGAACCTTTTTCTGAACACAAAAATGATTTTTAATAATAGTCCCTATTTGAATGCCATGATACATGAACAACACATATTCCGGTTTAATTCCACCACATTGTAGTTCCATAAGATTTGTCGCCTGTTAAAATTTGTTTAAAATAATTAATTAATTTAAAATAACAAGTGAAGCCATTTAGTTTTCACTTACATAGTTGGAAAATTTTCCAGTAAATTTTCCAGGCGAATCGGTCATATAGCCAATCAATGTCTTCTTTGAGAAATAAAATAGAAATAAATTTTACATGTTATTGGCGGGCAAATGCAGGTCATTTCCGGATCCTCTGACTCGATGATAACAGTCTTAAATTAAAGCCAAAATGGATCCATTAATAGGGTCGTTGCAAAAATAAGGGATTGATTTTAAATCAATATAGGTATACTCAGTTTTTCACGCTGATTCGCGTGGTATTTTTTATTTTTTTTTTAATGCACCTGAGTGTGTGATATTTCAATTTAAAGTTGGAATAAGCCCTTCCCACTTTGAAACGGACCCTCCACCATTTTTTGTGGGCGGTGCTTAATTTTCTCAATTTTCAGACGACGTTTCGGAAAAATCAGTCCGTTTGTTTTTGTTACCATGACAACAAACGGACTTTTTTTGTTACTTGTTTTTCAACTTTACTTGTTTTTGACAAATCACAGCACACTGAAATTATGCAGGGAGTGAACCGTGACGTAAAAACTAACATTTACGCCTCCACAGCCAAAGTTATTGAGTCCATATTAACCAAGCACTTTGAAAAAGATCCTGAACGCGACTTGCCAGTGCTCGCCAACTTACAAAGAGCGGCCAGAAGAACGAAACATCAGTCTATTCCAAAAAATCCATTAATTTGAAATGAGTAATTTTACGATGTCGAGGTGAAGACGGATATGCTGTTCATGGCAGATTTCTAATTTTTGCAAGCGCTAGACAACTTGCTTTGCTCAAAAAAGCAAAAAGATGATACATAGACGGCCGTTACAGAGGCAGTTGACGTTTTTTTATTCTTATTATATTGTAACGTGCCATTTAAGTTGGCGTGTATTAACGGTCTCAGAGCTACAAGGGAACAGCCTCGACAAAGAGGCACTACACACTTATATACTAACGAGGGTCGGGTGGCGGTGGCGGATGCACTACCGGTTGGCCTGAATACCAGCCGGATCGTGTAGCGTGGTCATTGACCACGCGACATCCCCCTCCCCCCCCCCCCGTTCGCATTCAGGATATCAGGAACACTACAAAGCTTTAAAGGGACCGAAACAGTCCAAAGGCGAAAAGAAAACCACACTACACCATAAAGCCCTGCCCAAAAAAAAAACAAAAAAACCCCTAGAACAAAAACGACGAAACAACATACTACAGAGACACAATAATGCATCAACACGCTACAATAATGCAAGAAAACGTACTGCAGGAACAAAAGTCACACGCACTATACTAGAAGACAAAAAACAAAGAAGAGAGAGAATAAAACAAAATAAACATGGCACACGCACACTATACGACAATAAAAGGAGAGAAATATGAAAATGATAAGAAAACGAAGGGTAAGTTGGCCGGCTCTCTCTCAGGCCCGAGCGGCCTCCTCCAGCTCAGTCAGTGCCGCCATGCAGGTCCGTTCATGGGCCTTCAGCCATCCATCTAATTGCGTGAGGCAATCAGTCGTTGCCCATCGACGGCTGCGACGCTCCTCCATCTCGCCTCACAGGGAACCTTCCAGCATTCCGACGCGTTCGTACAGCTCAGCCACCTCTCTCCCCCTCCCTCCCCCTCTTCGCACCCAGCACACAAACGCCCCACTACAAAGCAAGGTTGCTGCCAGCAACCCACCCCACAGCTCATAAGGATATGCCCGCGGGCGTAGTGCGCCTTCCCTCCTTTCTTTATCCCCCTCCTCAATCGCCCGTACCGTTTTTCCAAAGTTGTCAGCGGTTGCCTTGCCGCTGGCTATACGTTCCAAGGACGCTGCCAAAGATATGTGGGGGAATAAAGTTACCGGCCGCTCGCTGGCTCCACCCCTTTTCTCACTCCAGTCGGTTGCTACGGGCCAGTGTACTCCTTTCAGGCGTGGAGTAAAGTCGCTCCCCGACTTTGTTGACGTCATCAAATATTGGTGGCTGGCCTGTAATATCCATTCGTCCGTCTGAACGGAGCACCCTCGTGGAATCTCGACGATGCCCACCGATGGCAATTCAGCTTTGGGAAAATCTCGAGCTCCCGTCACCAACGGGCAGGCCATCACCAGTGATCGAGAAATTTTCATCGACACCGCCCACTGCCGGTGTCCCAAGTATTTGGCCTCCGGGCCTCTCCATTCAACCACTACTTTGTCACAGTCCACCTTTGTTCTCTCAGGGTCCTGCAGAAAGAGCGCCATCGCGCAAGTCTTTCGAAAAAATTTCCGGTAGATGGCTCCACGTGGCGGACAGACCGCACCCGCCCGGCCTTGGCAAGAGCGTACGTCCGCTTCCGATAACTCAATAAACGTCTGCCGATCCATATCCACTGCCAAGAATGCAGGAATGTTGGCATATTGTAGCCCAAAATCTCCAGTCGCACCAAACACCGGCAAGACGAAGGTTTCATACAATTCAAAATTTCGTGTCACCTCAATAACTGGTAAATGAATAAACAGACGCAGGCCGTGAGTGGTTGCTGCCGAGACAACCTGCGCTTCCTGATAGGCTTTCCATAAATTGCCCGCTTGTAACGCAGGCGTGAGGTCCCACCCAGCATTCAAATGTGGCCGAATTTCTTTAAGCATCTTACGCAGCCGGCTCGGTGGAAAAAGTTCAGGCGGTAGTTTCCCGACAGCCAGCATTGCCAGCCCCACACCAAAATCCTCCAACGTCATTCTGACCCAATCCAATGTCCGTTGCGCTGATCGAAAGGCATCGTCGATTCTTGAAGCCATGATGAATTGCAATTCCAATGAGTTCATGGTCTCGAGCATGTTGACTCTCCACCTGTTGACTTCCTTTTCCAACGCCCGGTGTGCCTTGTCGAGGTGCTGCATGATGAGCGCGTGCTCACCTAGTTCTCGCCAGGTGTCGTTCACCATCGAAGCCTGATGAGAAACGGCATGAACAATTGCTGTCGTTTCTTTACTGAGGGCCTGCAAGTGGTCGTTCACGCCCTCCAAGTCCCGCTCCGTCGCCACGCCAAACAGCCATTGCAACGTCGTTCCACCCGCGTCGACCAGGCCCCTCTTTTTTCGGTCCGTCGTTCCAATCAGAGCCCCCCTCAATACTTGGTACCGGCCATCGATCACCTCCAAGCATTCCAGCCCCTCACGGGCCCGATCACGTAACTGGGTTCGAAGACGCTCGCCTTCTTTCGCTTCAGCTCTTCTCGGATCGTCCCTCATTTGCCCCAAGTACCACTGGCGCACCGCTGCCAGCGCAGTCTCGATCGGGGTGAAGGACACGTCTGTAACGACCACCCACTCCGAGTCGCTGAAGAAGATATCCTCCTGATACTTAAAAATAACCCCGTCCCGGTTGAAAGATTCGAAGTGTCGTCCTTCTGCCGTCCCCACACCGAGAAGGGGGGCTAGCAGGCCCATCAGGGGAAAAACGGCTCCGATCGCCGCCTCTGCTGCGTTGTACCTCACTGGCGGTCTACGCACCCGTTCCGAAAGCCGTCTCGTCTCCTCCGGCGCCGTCGTTTCCCCCCTTCCTTAGCTGATACCTTTGGTGGGTTTTCCTGGCGGGTATCCGTCGGCACATCCTCCATTGCGTTCGTCTTCTTCCCTGCGTCCGCCATTGTTTGTTCGTCCTTACGTATGAAACGTTTCATTTTGACCACATGCACCGACTCCGTTTGTTTACTTCTCGGTCGCTTCACCTCGTAATTTAGAGATGACGTGCGCCGAACCACCGAGTACGGCCCAAGCCATCTATGCAGCAATTTCTCCACTCGACCCACTTTCCTGAATGGTTTATACACTAGTACCTCTTCTCCCGGCTGGAATTCCTCCGCTGGTCTGTGACTCACGTCGTAGCGTTGTTTCTGCCGTTCCTGGACCTCTCTCAGCCTTTTGCCGACTTCCGCTCTTGCGACCTCCAGGTTCTGCGCCCACGCCCCGGGTCCAGTGTAATCACCAGAGGCGCTCACCCCCATTGTTATATCCATCGGTAACCGCGCTTCTCGCCCATATATCAAGTAAAACGGGGTTTTTCCTGTCGACTCCTGCCTGCTGGTGTTGTAGGCAAAAGTTATATACGGCAGGATCTCGTCCCAGTTGGTGTGTTTGGAATTCACATACATTGACAGCATGTCTGCTAATGTGTGGTTTAGCCTTTCAACGAGACCATTGGCTTGTGGGTGGTACGGTGTGGTCGTTCTGTGGTCGACTTCCATCAAACGCATGACCTCCTTCGTAAATTCCGCGACGAAACACTTCCCGCAGTCAGTTACGACCCTCTCCGGAGCTCCGTGACGCAACACCATATCATCGACAAAAAACTCGGCCGCGTCCCGCGCCGTTGCTGAACGCAGGGCTTTTGTCTCTGCCTACTTAGTGAGATAGTCGACGGCGACGATTACGTTGACGTTACCCCCTGTCGTCGCGGGAAATGGGCCCAAAACATCGATGCCCACCTTCTCGAACGGTCGCTCTACGTGGATGACCTCCATCAATCCCTGTGGTATCTTGGGTGGACTTTTCCTTGTTTGACATGGCACACACTCCTGTACGTAGCGTACTATGTGCTGGGCCATCCGTGGCCAGTAGTACCGTCCCTTGATGCGACTTATCGTTCGTGTCATTCCCAGGTGTGCAGCCCACTTGTCTCCGTGATACCCCTCCAATATTTCCTGTCTCTGTTCTGGCGGGACACACAGCCGCAGGCACATCCCTTGTACCCCCAGCGTCCGTCGGTGTAGCAGTCCGTTTATTACGACGAAGTTCTTGTAGCTTATTTCTCCTCGTTTGTGCTGGTTTGCTTTCCTCCCCAGGTGCAGAAATGCTTTCTTCCATGACGGTATAGCCTCCTGGCCCTCCCTTATTCTCTTTTTTTCCGTTTCCCAAGCCGCCGTAAAGACCGGTAATAGCTCATCCTCTTCATCGTCTGTTCCTTTCTCTGCTATCGGATATCGGGACAGGGCGTCTGCGTCTTCGTGAAGTCTACCACTCTTGTAGATTATTACGGGCTGATAAGTTTGTACAGATAGGGCCCATCGCGCAACCCGTCCCGCTAGGTCTTTTTTCGTTGTCAACCAGCATAAGGCGTGATGATCGGTCACTACCTTCACTTCCGCTCCCCAGATATAGCTGTGGAATTTCTTCACGGCCCATACCAAAGCAAGACACTCCTTTTCTGTTATCGAATAATTCCGTTCCGACTTCGTTAGCAGACGACTGGCGAATGCGATGGGTCTCTCCCCTGTTTCATCCCTCTGGACCAGAGCTGCCCCAATCCCGTAGTCGCACGCATCTGGGTGGATCTCGAAGGGCCGCTCCACTTCCGGGTAGGCTAACCTGGTAACCTTTACCAACGCTTCTTGTAGTGTATTGAAGCTCTTCTCCGCCTCCTCTGTCCAGATGAATGGTCCCTTTTTCCCAACTAGATCGTGCAACGGCTTTGCCATCATTGCAAACCCATCGATGAACCTCCTATAATAGGAGAGGAGCCCTAAGAACGCCCGCAATGCCTTCAATTTCTTTGCGTTGCTCTCTTGTCGTGCCGGACGTGGGAAATTTTTCACGGCTTCCACCTTCTCCGGATCCGGTGACACTCCATGCCTGTCAATGATGTGACCCAGGGCTTTTAGCTTGGGCTGTGCAAATTCACACTTATCCAGTTTAACCATCAGGTTCGCCCCCCTTAATCGATCCAAGACCAAGCGCAATCCTTGTACGTGCTCCTCAAACGTTCTGGAGTACACAACTATATCGTCCAGGTATACTAAGCAGGTAGTCCACTTGAGACCGCTCAGTTCTACGTCCATCATTCGTTGAAATGTACCTGGAGCTGAACACAGCCCCATTGCCATAACCTTGAACTGATAGAGGCCATCTGCTGTGACAAACGCTGTCTTCGGTCGATCGCTCTCTTTGATTGGAACTTGCCAATAGCCCGACTGCAGATCAATTATCGAAAAAAATGCCGCCCCTTCCAGTCTAGCAAGTGTCTCTTCTATACGTGGTAGAGGGTACACATCACTTATTGTCACTGCGTTAAGCCGTCGGTAGTCGACGCAAAACCTCCATGTTCCATCCTTCTTCCGTACCAGAAGGACTCCCGCTCCCCATGGGCTGTTTGAGGGTTCTATCACTTCCGCGTCCAACAGATCTTTGCGATGCTCCTCCACGATTACTCGTTCCTTCCACGCTTTTGCGGAGGGGGCCTGCCTGATGGGTCTTGCCGATCCGGTGTCTATAGAATGCTCCGCTGCCGTGCACCTTCCCAGTTTTTCTCCTTTCCCTGCGAAACGGTCGTCGTATTCTAATAACACTTTGAGAATTTTCTTCCGCCGACCCGGGGACAATCCGCTGAATATCCTGCTGTCGAAATCCTGCGCCGGTTTCGTTTCTTCTTTTCCCGCCGACATTGCTGCAAAAACCGCGTCCCACGAATTTTCTTCCGCGATTTCTTCTATCTCCTCGATTTCACCTAACACCGTTCCGGCTCCTAACCACTGTTTTCGGTCCGAGAGGTTCGTAATCACTATCTGATCCAGCGTTTTTTTCCCGTCCACCACTGCCCTCCCCACCGATACTCTTTTCGTTTTCATCAGTGTTTCGGAAGGCTCTATCATTGCGCTGTTTCCACTCCCTTCCAGATCCAGTGGCTCAGTGGGCACGACTTTCATCGTTCTTCCTGGTACCCATACCGCTTCCCGCAACACCACTCTTTTCCTGCTCTTCATTTCTTCATTTCTCACGGCCCCAATCGGCATTTCGCCGATTACGATTTCCGGAAGTGCACCGATCTTCATTCTCGTCCCTAGTTTCTTCAGAAAATCTTCTCCCAGCAGAAGTTCTATGTCCCCGTCCAGTATTAGAACCTCCCCCTCCACTCTCGTCACTCCATCTGACACTGACAGCCAGGCTGCTCCGCCTGGTGTAATCTCTTTACCATCAATTGCTACGAGACGATTCTTCCGCCAAGGAGTTATTACTAGTTTCAGCTCTTCCGCTAACTTAGATGAGCACACCGACACCACCGCCCCGGTGTCAATCACGGCTGATACCCTCTTGTCTCCGCATAATACTTCCTGGGTAACCATCCGTTTAACGTCGATCTTTAGAATTGGTAACGTCCCCTCCTGCTGGCTTCCTCCCGATCCTACCAGGCCCATCAGTTGATTGCCCTTGTTTTCCTTCCACTGACCTGGTACCCGACCCTGTTGCTGATACTTTGGGCAAAATGGACGAATGTGTCCTACTTCATTACACCCGAAACAGATGACCTTTCCGTCCTCCGTTCGGCTTCTACGTCGTGGCGTCGTTGGACAATCTTAAGTGTCCTACCTGGTTGCATCCGAAGCAGATCGGTTGTCCATCCGGTGTCCATTTCGGTTCTCGGTTATTCCACCCAGGGCGTTGTTGTATGTTTCCTGGGTTCCATCCCTGTTGCGGAGGTTGTCCTGCCGGCTTCGGCGCAATCGCCCCCATTAATCCTTCCATCATTTTCTCAAGCCGCTCCAGTCTGTCCTCCTTCACCGGTGGCATCTGCTTACCTAACATCCCCATAGCCCAGTCTTCCTGACGAGCCCTCAATGTCATCTCCTGGTATCTTCTTACTTCTCTTAGAAACTCATAACACGAGGCAGGCTTCAGGCTCCACAGTTTTTCAGTCAGGCTCGGTTTCAATCCTCTCCACATGTGGCTGAGTTTTGCCGCCTCCGACATATTCGGATCCATCTTTCTGCAAAGGTCTAGCATGTCGTAGATAAATTCTATCGTTGATTCCTCTGGCTCCTGTTTCCGCTCCTTCAGCCGTCTCTCGTTGAACTGGTCCTGGTTCACAGGGGTAAATTGGGTCAGAATTTGCTCCCTTACCCCTACGACCCTGGGTGACCCATTCTGTGTCCTCCAATCGGCTGACAGCTGACCCGCCGCTTCCGCACACGTAAACCACTTCTGTGCTGCCCCCGTCAACGACAATTCCACGTGACCTCGTAATTCGTCGTCCCCCCATCTGTTGTACCGTCCAATTCTTTCGAATTTGTACATCCAATCACCCACATCTTCATTCTCTTTCCCCGCGAACGCTGGTGGCTGCAGGAATTTTATCTGGGCCGCCATCTGTCCTCCTCTTCTTCCTTGCTGTGCCTGACCGCCAACGTTTCCCTGTGGGCTACTTGGACGTCTCGGCAGACCCCGACGACTTCTCGTTGCTCGTAAAAGTGAGCTTAAATTCGAAGATCTTCTCCTGAATTCTGAATGATCCCACTCGGGTTGAGCTCCTCCTGTCCTCCTTGCGTCGATTTCTTCGTCCACGTCCTCCCACTGCTCCGACTCTCCGTCGTCAAAAGGAAGTTGGTACGTCTGTTGGACGGCCGTCGGTTGAGTGAAGCTGAGCTGTTTCTTTTCGATTCCCGGCCGCTCCTCTCCACAATCCTCGCTCTTCCCTAGCAGTGGTCGACTTCTCGTCCTCGGACTAACTCCTCTGGCTACAAATCGTCCTCTCTCGTCTCTCTTTCTGATTCTCCGCATTTACTCACTCCCCCCAAAGTTCCAGCTGTTGCAGGGCGACCTCTCCCTGCTCACTGTTCACCAGACCACTTTCTACCTCACCGTCTTCAACGCGATCCCACGCGCCTCGACACGAACAACTCTACCACCACTCGCCGCGCTTCTCTCGACACTTGAAACAAAACTTTGACTATACCCTGCGTCTCCACCATGTAACGTGCCAACTAAGTTGGCGTGTATTAACGGTCTCAGAGCTACAAGGGAACAGCCTCGACAAAGAGGCACTACACACTTATATACTAGCGAGGGTCGGGTGGCGGTGGCGGATGCACTACCGGTTGGCCTGAATACCAGCCGGATCGTGTAGCGTGGTCATTGACCACGCGACAATATCTCGAAACTGGTATGTCGGTTAATGAAGATTCTGAATCCTCTTCATTAAAAGATTCTTCAGTCTCGGTTTCAAACGATAGAGATGAGACCTCCTCCATAAAAGACGTGCTATTAGAAACAGTCACATCATTATTTTAATCATCATCAAACAAGAGACAAAATGACGTATCGGCGTCAGCCGTGTCTTCAGATATATTTGACCAAAAATAATAACTGGTTTTTATTGGAATGAATATGTGAGCAAACGAACAATTGTATTACAATAGACATTGTGATTAGATAAATTTGATATCGAGACCGGTTGTTCTTCTGGAATTTTTTCTTCTACTTCAGTTGATATTGGCTGGGAAATTTCAAATGCTCCCCCTGTTTCATTTGACTGGGGATTATCTTGCTGCGAGTATTGATGATCCAATGGAGTGTTAATTGATAATGCAGGTATACTTTCTTCCTTTTTGTTGTCCAGCTCCATCTGTTGAATAGTTTCCTTTTCCAGCATGATTTCTTCAAACTTTTCAAATGTGGTGATGTCCGTGGAGGAAGAGAATTCTCCTACTGGTTCGGCCGATTCATCGATGCAGTCGAATCAGTCGTGATGTATCACGACTGATTCTAATTCTCTTGTCTTCAAAGTCCCAAATTCTGAAAGCTTTGGTGGTGTCGCAAATACCGACCACAATTCCTACTTTACATTTTGCATCGAGTTTTCTGCGTAATTCTTTAGGGACATGATAGTAAACCTTTGAACCAAAAATAAAAAGGTTAGAAACATCAGGTTTAACATTGAAATATGCCTCATACGGTGTTACATCATTTCCTTTTGTAAGTGTACGGTTAAGCACATAGTTTGCATGGTGTACAGCTTCTGCCCAAAGTGATAGTGGAACTGACTTTGCATAGAGCATACAGCGTGCAGATTCCATTAAGGTTCTGTTGTACCTCTCCGCCACTCCATTTTTTTCCGGTGTATACGGAGCAGTAGTATGATGCACAATTCCTTCGCCTTGTAGCCAAAGTTCAAATTCTTTGCTGGTCCATTCACCTCCACCGTCTGTTCTGAGAATTTCGACACCACGATTAAGTCTGCTGCGTAGATTGGCTGTTAAACCCTTGAATTTTGAATTGGCTTCGTCCTTTGAGTGTAAAAAATATAGTTCGGTGTAGCATGACGCATCTTCTTTGCATGTCATGAAATATCTCATTCCACCTGGTGACATAATTTGCATCGGACCGCATAAATCTGCATGAATGAGTTCTCCAACTCTCTTGGCACGCTTCCTTCCTTTTGGAAATGATCTTCTATGCATCTTTCCATAAAGACAACCACTGCAGAGAATTGAAGTAGGTGTGTCATCTAGATTTAGTCCCTCTACAATGTTTCTTGATGCCATGGTTTGAACAGTTTTTGATGCGACATGCCCGAGTCGTTGATGCCAAGTAGCAAGTGGAATCTTCTGACTAGAAATTAGAGCATTAAATTCTAGTTCCGGGATCACTGATATGTCCAGTCGATATAGTCCGTTGGCAGCTTTCTTCCCCTTAATTGATAGTCTCCCGTTCTTGGAGAATAGGACCTCATCCTCAAGAAACAGGATTTGGACATTTTCTTTTTCAGTAGCTGCTCCTATGGATACAAGATTTATACCGAGGTCTGGAACATAAAGTACATTCTTCAGTATTCCGGTGAATGACTCGTCACCAGTGTGTGTCTTGAAGAACACATCTCCAACTCCTTTGACGTAGAGACGTTTTTCCCCAATTCCTTTTACAATCCAACTGTTGGTTACCTTCTTCAGACTGGAGACTGCTAAACAGTTTTTGATTGCAGGACATGTGACGTGTGGCACCGGAATCAGCATACCAGTCATCTGTTGTTTCAGTGGATTTCATGAAGTCTTCAGTAACATGAAAGCTATGATCGACTTTTTGTTCTTCAGACTCAAGGATACTAATTTTGGCATGATGATCAGTCTTCTGCTTTTTGTTTCCAGGACGATTTCTGCATTCTTCGGACGAGTGTGTTGAACTGTTGTGAAAATCACAGTATACATTTGGTCTTTTTCTCCAGTTGCTTTGTTGTGCTTGGTTTCGCCCTCTGTTGTTTGAATTGTGATTGCCACCACGGTGATTCGGTTGATTCCATCTTCTGTTCTGATGAGTGGAAATAAATGCTTCAGAAGGTTTGCTTGAGCTAGTTTCTTGAGTTTCCCGTTTTGTTGCTTCTACTCTACGTTCTTCGGCTAGTAGTCGCAATGTTAGCAGTTCCATAGTCTGCTCAGATTCTTTGTATGTGTCCCAAACAATTCGAAAATGTTGAAATTGGGATGGCAGGATACTCACAATTTTGTTAGTTGTCTGAACCTCTGTAATGGTCTCCTCTAAATCTTTTAATTGTCTAACTAGACTTTCAACCGATGTTATATTGGCTAACATGTCTTGAGATTGATTGAATTTGTACTCGTAGAACTGAGACCAGAGCTGCCCTTTGTTTGCAATAGATCTTAGAGTAAATCTGGTAGATAATCTTGACCACATAGCTGCTGATGTATCACAGTTTATAAGATATTCTCTCATTTTATCTGTGACCGTCGCATAAATATAGTTACTTGCCAGTGTGTCACGTTGTTTCCATAGCTTTATGACATTGGAATTAGTCACCACACCTGCTGCGTCTTTTGTCTAGTAGAAAAGTATATGATTAATTAGTTAAGCTTTACAGAATAAGGTTTTCTTTTTTTTTTAAGTATGCTATACTGCATCTTCAACAATTAAAAAACAAGACATTTTACATTGTTGGCTTCAG
The DNA here is from genome assembly GCA_030770115.1 of Daphnia galeata. Taxonomy (NCBI): domain Eukaryota; kingdom Metazoa; phylum Arthropoda; class Branchiopoda; order Diplostraca; family Daphniidae; genus Daphnia; species Daphnia galeata. Next base: position 3,614,028 of record CM061118.1, read on the forward strand.
TTAAAACCAATAACTGGATAAGATTCATCAACCATTGTGTAAGTTTAAAGTATGGTTGGCTTCAGTTAGTATAAACTGGTTGCTCGAGAAAAAAAAATTAACTAGTGTCAGTAAGAATAGTCTAGTTTACATCAGCTGTATAACAAGTTGGCTTCAGTTTGAATAAACTGGTTACTCGAGAGTAAAATAGTAAGTGTGTTACCTCAGCTGGTAATTTTTCACTGTCGAGTACAATATCTTGTAGCTCATGATTGCGAAGTAATAGCATAAGTCCAAACTTCCAGGTATGAAAATTTAATCCATCAAACTTTGGAATGTGTGCAGTATCTCTTGACACATTATTTTTCTCGACTGACATCTTGCAAAAAATATTCTAGATAGTAAGTAATAGGCGTGTAGCTGGGCCCATAACCTATTGGAATGAATATGTGAGCAAACGAACAATTGTATTACAATAGGCATTGTGATTAGATAATATAGTTTGACTTAGGTTTATACAAACTAGTTAGGTAGATTGATGAGATTGTAGCACAATGTAGAATAATACAGAAACAGGATAATTGACAAGATGTTGAGAGAGATAAACGTCAAGAAGTGACAACGAGGTAGACCAAAGATGAAGGCTGCTTTCTGACAGCTGACAGGGAGATCTAGAAGAGGAGGCCTGTTCATCTTACTTCTGAGGATGGTATGAAGTCACCCATCTGGCGCCACCTGTGATCAAGATATAGAAGCTCATTAGGTTTGATTATTTATATTTCCAATAATTTTTTGGTCGAAGATAATCTTTCGGAAGCAATTTTTTTCCTCTCCACAGAAGAGAATTATAATTTGGCACTGGCCAATTTTCTTTTAGTAGCGCTCGTCAATACAACCCAATGTCTCAGAATGGTTTTTAAGGAAAATTTATGCTTCCTATTGAAATACCCAAAATTAGTTTTTCTTACGTGATCAAAAATGGACAAAAACTACCTTGATTTTATGCGTTACGTAATAAAATAACAGAATTGAATTGCATTTTTTTCTGTTTCCAATATTTGGTCGTCATCAGATTTCCAGGAGTTTAGACTATCTTGATTATCTTATAAAAACTTTATAAATGAATTCTTTTATTGGCAAGCGAAATAAAATAATCTGAAGAGGCGCTGTCTGAACTACAAACCTCTGTTTCGTAGCTTTCAAACTCTCTGCAGATTCCAACCTTTTAATATGTAATATAAATTATATTTTTTTTTAGTTCTTTCCGATCCCTAAAATGCGCTATCGTGGAAACTGAACTACAAACAATCAACTGCCGTGACGGTGGTAGAATTACCAAACTCTACTGTCATAAGTAGAAATGTCCTTAAGGAATCAAATGTGTGGTGATCTACGGGAAAGACGACTTTAATGACGAAATCCCATCTGAGTTAATTAGTTATGACAAATTATACAAACCAAGTTTTCAGGTAATGTTTTATTACCAACGGTAATATATCTTTTCCAAGATAGAGGAACAATTCAGAACGTTTATGTTGTTCCAACAGTACTTACAAAGTTTATTTAATTGTGTTTGTGATTATGTGTTTATTATTTCAAAGCCATGACAAAATTTCAGTAAAATGTGTCAGCTACGCACGTGTTCAACATGTGCGTCATACAATTATCTATTTTCTTTGATTCCGTTTGTTAATTTCATGTTTTGTTAACATTCCAGACCAAAATTCTGTGCCAGGTTTGCCCGTGCCGAGTATTTCTTCTGTCGATCAACAAGGTGGCCCATCAGGTACCAATTATTGATATTCATTTCATTCCGTTTGTTAACTTCATGTTTTGCTGTTAACCTTCCAGGCCAAAATTCTGTGCCAGGCTTGCCCATGCCGAGTATTTCTTTTGTTGTATTGTAAGCCAAGCTGATGGGGAGGCAAATACTGGTACACTGGTGAGTAAAGTTCATATCCTCGAAAGAATCGATTTAGGGATTTTTTTTTCCTCATGTTGAACGTCCCGTTTCTTTTCCATAGCCTCAACTTGCCGGAAAGAAAAATACCGCGACTATTGCATGGAACATGGATATCACAGAAGCAGCTTTATTTTTACTATCCGGTTACTGTATAACCCTGTTAAAAGACGATTTTTTCCCAGTAAGTTTTACTTCTCTGCATATCATAGAAATTTCATGTTATTTTGGTCGGGAGGAAAAGTTTTACTTCCTTATATTATTATCAGGGTTGCGACTATCGTTTCGATAAACGATAAAATTGGTATCGAAAATACTTTTTAAATGGTTTTCTGGTATCGCCCAATACTTTTTAAAACGAGTATCGTTCGATTCTCGAAATTGGTATCGATCGATAAACGATATCGATACTTTTGAGGGAGTAAAGCAGACGGGTTTTTTAAAAAGACAGGGCTTTAACAAACTGATAAATCGAAGCAAATTAAGTTAAAAAGAAGCAAATTATAAACAAGATTGAAATGCATCTAAAAAATCTTGAATTGTCTGATTTTTGAAGAACCAACTGATTTTTATTCAGAATAAAACAAGGATGTTTCTTCATTTCAGCAACATAATTTAGAGCTCACTCGTTATTTAGAAGCAAAACCAACATCTTCATTGTCAATTCTTAATTCTTATCCCAATATAAAAACTATATCTTACTTAATTATTGCATCTTCCGCCACTGTTGAAAGACTTTTTGTGGTGGTCGGGTTTTGACTCCAACAAGAACCCTCCTTTCTTATGATAATTTTGAATTCATAGTTTTTCTAAAATCCGATCTGTCTGTCCTTTCTTTGTAATGCTATCTATTTATATAATTAAATTTAAAATACAAATATTTCATTAAATTTTATTATTTTTTGAAGTATCGAAATTTTATCGAGTATTTTATTTGCGATAGAATTTTCTCATTTTATCGTTCGATTATCGAACATAAAAAAACATGCAGTATCGCTATCGCTATCGAACATATAGTTTTTATGAGAATCGGTTCCCAACCCTGATTATTATACGAAATAAAACATAAATGTTGTGCTCGTCTTCTGTTTTCTTTCTCTTTTCTATTTGAAAGGCGGGGAAAAGAAATGTGTGTGAGATGCGATAGGATCATTGCAAAGATTTGATCAAGTTACTAAATCACTGTTTGAAACAATCATTATTGGTCGCGAGGAACTAAACTGTAACACAAAATGTGGGGCTGCAGCGAAAAATTTTGTTTTGGAGTAATTTGATTGTATTTCGAAATTGCGTTTATTTTTTCCTATTTCGTTTCCTTCAATGATGTATGTCGTTATGCATCAGCTTCGAGTAAATGGCAAAGCTTTTGTGCTACTTAAATTCCATAAATCTGTTGTATCTTATTTCTTTCTTTATGGGCTTGCCGTGATTCTTTGTCTTTCCGTAAAAGATACCCCCCCCCCTTCTCTAGTAATTTGCCAATCTCTTATTACCTGGTCGTATCTTTAAGAAATATACACAACTACTTTCCCTTAATTTGGTGGGGTCAGTTGAAAATTCTCAATATGAAGACCAGCCAAAATATATTTTTTTTAAATCCATTATATTGAAAAAGTAGTTTACATTTTTATGTCACACAAGAAAATGACATAAAATCTGTTTTTTCTTTTGATTTCGCTCCTCCCTATCCCAGCGCCACGAGATATTCCGGAGAATCTCATGTATATTTCGTTCTCCCCTCATTTTCTTTATTTCATATGGTTATGACTCGAAGTAAATATGCGGAACCTCAACTCACTTACATCAAATGGGTAAGAAAAAAATCGACTGCTGGCTACCACGGCCAAGCGCCAACTGGCAACTGCCCTCCTTTCGTCCTTTGCTACTCTGGGGAGTCAAGGCCACTAATGTCCATGAGGTCCATCTAGCGTGCGCCATGCGCCATCTGCGTTGCCAGATAAAATCAAATTGTTCTATTAGAAAAAACCTTATAGAACCAGAGTCATATCAAAATCAGAACAATTTATTGCCGGCTAAAACAAAATGCCTCCAAGCGGAATATTGTTTATAATTTTATATTACTGCTATTAAAATTTACGGGAATGGGGTCTAGAATTAATATTGATAGAAATAAAGTTCATATAAAAAAATGGCGCTTGCAATTTGTTTAAGGTTGCGTCCTTTTTTGGCCTAATTTTACCGTACTACACCCCTTATGGAACTTTCAGAACAGGGAGAAGCAACCAGGATGACTGCTAGAACTAAAAAGAAGGCTTTAAAGCCCTCAATCAAGATTTATTGATAAAAAAATGGGCTGGAAAATACCCGGGTAAAACCGTCTTTTTTCCTTACGGGTAAAATCTTTTGAAACCGGGTAATTACCCGGATAACGTTAGTCGGATCACAGCCCTAGTAATGGTATACTAGATTTTATAGCTCTGAGCCTCTGATGGGCTTATGCTTTAATTCAGTGATTGGCCGAATCAAGTTTGATTTCAATCAAAATTTACTTTAGCACGAGTCATATCCCATATCCCAATCAATCTAGGCAACACTCTCCCCTTAGGCGAATACAAACCTTTTAGAAAAAAGATTCGTTGGGGAATTCGAGCAATTGAATTCATAATCAGATGACAAACGAATTTGAATGGGATTAGTTGAAATGACACTTTTTGTCCGTACGCCAAAAGAATAATAATTTCACCGTGGTAATTCAACGAGAATAATAAGTGTGGACCGAATAGAACAGAAGTCACGAGTACACTTGCAGCAGCTATCGTAGAAGTCCATCTTTACAGAAAAAACTACTAGCCCGAAAGAAGGGGTGGGGCGAATTAAGATTTGAGTGCTGATGGATTCGTAGATGCTCTGGAATGCAGTGAAAGCAATAATGCGACCAAATAACTGTGACCAGTGTAGCGCGCCAAAGAGAATGTAGCATTGTAATACAAAATTTCGTTCGACTTCAATTGTGTTGACTTTGTACTCTTTACAGCAGTCAAAAAATTTAAGGAGTTTACTTCAGTCTACTAGACGCCCCCTTAACCTCAGATCTTTTCTAGCTCTGTTACAGTTCAGTCATGCCGTCGTCTGGGTCTAGTTCGTCTGAGTCAGAAAGTGAGTCAAGTAATGTTAACGTTAGGCGCACAAGAAGGGAGTTATTAGTTTCCGATTCGGGTGGGAGTGTAGATTTACCAGTCGACCCAGCTTTGGAAATCCCAGTTTCTCAGAAAGATGGAGACACTGGGCATGATGAGCCAGACGGTACTAAATCAGACGAGTATAGTTTCGAACTGTCTAGAAGGAAGTCTAAAAAATTGAGAAAGCTAATGTTTGAAGGTGTTTTGTTAATGAGTAATGAGTTCGGCCGAGGCCAAAGTCTTTAAGAATAGGTTCACTCCAATTTTCCGTAAAAAATCAGTGAAATTGCAGATACCCGAATTAGATGAAGCAATGTATAGGCGTCTGAAATCAATTAAGAACTCTACAGCCTCTAAAGCCTTAATAGATCTTCAAGAGAGATCTCTGTCAGCCTTGCAATACAAGATTGTAGATATTGCACGACCACTGTTTTTTCTATGGGAAAACAAGGAAGCAGATTCGGCTAGTCATGAGGCAGTCAGCACGGCTTTAAATTTATGGGGAGGTTTGTTCAATGATGTAACAGATCGCCGTAGGGCGAACATTTTGAAGCAGACAAGCCCCTCTTTTACGACTCTCCTCTCGAAGCCTGGCAAGTTTGATGAGGAGGAATCTACTTCTCTTTTATAATCCCACTTTATTCAAGAGATGGTTAAAGCAGCTATAATGACGAAGCAGCGCTGAATTCCATTGGCTCATGAGCGGACCCTCAAATTGATCGAGCAGTGGCAGATCATCACGTGGTGGTTTCCACAACAACAACGTGGGGAATGGCGGCACTTCTAGTTTCCAAAACCGCCAGCCGAGTGGATCCAGCAACCCTCAGAGAGGATCGAACTCAAGGGGATTCAATAACCGTGGAAGATATGACTCGGTGTCTTTTATGCGTTCAATTGGGGTTAAAAAAGTGTGAAACTATTGTTGCTAGCAGATTGAGAAAATTTGCTCGACAATGGTTCCAGTTTACAAACGATCCTTGGGTTCTTGGTGTTGTTTCAAATGGTTTGAAATTGGGCCTGATTGAGAGGCCTGTGCAGTTCTGGCGCAGTAACGGAAGTTCTGAAATCAGTTTTTATCATTAGCCTTTTCACCGTTCCGAAAAAATCCGGCGGGTTTAGCCCGTACGAAAATGAATCATTGAAAATCCCTGCTTAATCAATGACAATCAGTGAAAATCTGTGAAAATCACTGAGCATCATAAAGAAATCATTCAAAAATCGATGGGCGGTTTGGAATGTCAAAATGATAATCATTCCAAGAAATCAGTCAAATATCGTTCGAAAATAAAACGAATTTCTTATATTTAAACAGAGTCCAAACAAATCATACGTTTCTTATTAAAAAGTCAAAAAAAGTGATTTTGCAGTGATTTAATTTAGTAAAGTGATAGAACTTGTCACTGAATAATCAAGTAAAAATCGGTAAAAAATATTTTCATCCAGAAATTCCCAATTTTCAACTGATAGTTATATTTTTCGGTGATTTTGTTTCCATATTTCATTGACAGTAACTCAGTAAGTCGTAAATTATCATTGAATCGTCAATAAGAAATAAGCCTAATGATTAATCAATGATTCTCTAGGTTCCATTGATTTTATAATGAATTTTATCCGATGACATCCATTGATTTTTTATATTCATTGATTCAAATCACTTTGAAATATCCTAAGGGATGATTTCATGATATTTCAGTGACTTACAGTATATTTTATAATACATTTATCACTAAGAAATCATTACAGTGATTTTTTACTGATTTTTATAGGTAGACACTGATTTTGCAGTGATTTTACTCTCCAATGACATCCATTGATTTTTCATATTTTCCACTTCTAATCACCACGAGTTGTCTTAAAAGATGTTTTCCTGATATTCCAGTGACTTAAAGTACTTTTTAGTCATGCAATTATCACTCAGAAATCATTCCAATGATTATTTAATGATAGAAAAATACGTTCTTCTGCTTGTTTAATACTTTACCAGTTAGGCACTGACATTACAATGATTTTTATCCAATGACATCCATTGATTTTTAATATTTTCCGGTTCAAATAACTCTGAAATATCCTAAGTGATTTTTTCGGGATATTTCAGTGAATAACAGTATTCTTTAAACTATATTTATCACTGAAAAATCATTACAGTGATTATTCACTGATTCTACTGATGGACACTGATTTTTTAATGCTATGTTATGCTCAAATGACCATTGATTTTCAATATTTATCAGTTCAAATCACAACAGGTTATCCTAAGTAAAGTTTTCGTGACTTTTCAATGACATACAGTACTCTATCATGAAATTATCACTCGGAAATCATTCCAATGATTCTTCAATGATTTTAAAGACCCCATGATTTTACACGGATTTTTAATCCACTGACATCCATTGATTTACAGTAATTTTCAGTCATGCAATTATCATTCAGAAATTATTCCGATGATTCTTCAATGATTTTAAATACCTCTTAATTTTACACTGATTTATTATCTACTGACATCCATTAATTTTCTATATTTTGAGTTGTTCTAAGTGCTGTTTCTCTGATATTTCAATGATTTTGTTAAAAATATAATCATGACAATTCAGGGATTATGAGTATATTTGTAAACCGACTAGGCCAAGAATCGAACAACGGAAACCGAGGTTGTCATCCGGCCGGCTTAACCACTACACCACCAAGTGATACGGTTGTACCGCAAACAATTTGAAGAAATTTTTGTTTGCGACTTTTAGGGCTTACAGTGCTTACCAATTTTAAAGACGTAGTAACAGTTTTCGGTAACATAAAATTACCGAAAATTGCGACCTTTTTTTAACAGTGTTGCAGTAATTTTCAGTCATGCAATTATCAATAAGAAATCATTCAAATGTTTATTAAATGATTCTATAAGTTCTCTGATATAACAATGATTGTTATCCAATGACATCCATTGATTGTCAACATCTTCCGTTTCAAATCACCATGAGTTGTTCACCAAGTGTTATTTTTGTGATATTTCAGTGACTTACAGTAATTTTTTGTCATGCAATTATCACTCAGAAATCATTCAAATGATTTTTTAACGATAGACAAAATACGTTCGTCTGCCTTTTCAACACTTCGTATAAAATGTCACGCAATGAAAGTCTTTTTTATTTCGTTCGTGAATGTGAAATTTATAACTCATTTGATTGCGATGAAATTAAAACAACCAAAAAGATTGAACGTAAATTGGCTATCCATCAAGCCCGAGCATAGGGATTAAGGGTTGCAAATAAATTGGCATGGGGACTCCTGCTACTTTCTAAGAAACGCTGTGTTGAAAAAGGAAAAGATGACTATGTTTTGAAATTATTCGAATTCTGTGTTTTCAAAACGGAAACACAAGTTCAAAAAATGGTGTAAATTTATTTTTCTCATTTTCCGTGGGGTCGTTGTAAACGGGTGTTATAAAAAATAAGGAAGGATGTAAAAAACAAACATTTTCTTTGCCTTTTCTTTCCTTCCGACGGCAAAAACTAAAGATAATCTCCTTTTTGGTATTTTTAATCCCCTAAGCCCTTTTTTCTTTTCAATCACCACCCACATTCCTATAGAGTGGGTGGAACACATTCCTCCTTCACCATCACCTTGTCATTAGGCTGTTAGGGTGTTTTGCACTAAGAATAACTTTAAACCTTAAATTAGTAATAATTTGAAAAAATACTATAAAATCAATAAATGAAATAAGTATATATCGGATGGATTGGTTTGATCAACGAGTTGATTGCAAACCAAAAGTTAAGTTTGTATAGATTCTAGCAATAAATCATCAACGGCTTGTTTCGTCAAAATATCACCAAGTCCAAACTTTCTTATTATAGTGTACGAAGTGGTTTTAGATAATTGTATAGCCGGTATGAAGTAATAGCTCAGTTGGTAGAGCATCAGTCAGCGGAACAAATACTGATATTAAGATCAGTGGGTTCGAATCCGACTTAGGACTGTTAGAGAACGTCACAATTAGAGAACGTCACAATAATTTCCGCGCGCGTCAAGACCATGCACAAAATAGAAGGGTAGGAGGTGGGATTAGGAGTGTAAGGGGGATTGTGGGATGTTACACTTCACACCTATTTTTTCTTTCTTTAATTCTTAATCTGAAAAACCCCTGGGGATATTTTTCATAATCATGGGCTAGTCATTAAGAAATCACAGATTAATCACTGAAATTTCTAGATATAATCACTGAAAAATCAGGAGATAAGCATTAAATAATCACAAACTTGTCACTTAAATATCATACAAACAATCAATGAAAAATCACAATAAATTTCACAAAAAAATCACTCATAAATCAGTGAGTATAATATCACTTAAAAATCATTGGATTATCAATCGGAAATCACGTGATAATCATGAAAAATTCAATGAGAAATCAGTAAATATCACTTAGCAATCAATAGGAAATCGGCATTAATCATTCAATAATCCCATGACAAGTCAATGATAAGTCAATGCATAGTCAATGATAATCATGTCCCAATTTCGATGCCTAAAATCATTGAAAAATAAATCAATGGAAAATCTGTGATTTCTCAGTGATTAATCAAGGGGGGAGTTTTCGTACGGGCTAGGCTAGTTATTAATTTAAAGAACTTGAATCAGTATATCGTTCACCGTCATTTCAAGATGGAGGGTCTTGCCTTTTTGAAGCATCTTGTCCAACCAGGCGACTGGTTTGCCAAACTAGATTTAAAAGACGCTTATTTTACAATGCCGATGCACCCTTTGGATCAGGAGCTGTTGCAGTTCAGATGGCAGGGAAAAATTTATCAACTTAACTGCTTGCCTTCTGCACTCTAAATTTTGAGACCCGTACTACGTAGTACGGGTACGTACTAAGCGCCTTAGTATACCTTTCGTAGTAGTGAAAATATATTGTGTTAGTATATGCACTCCTACGAAGAGTGCATACTATAATTTTTCGACTCTATAGTATGTGGAGTACGAACCCTCTTCGTATACGAAGATTGTTAGAGAAGAAGCGTCTGCTGTAATTAGCGTCATTTGTTGGATTGTCCCTGTTAGTGTTATTTTCACTTGATTCTCATGGTAATTATTTTTATTTTTCTTAAATTTGTTTCTAAAGATTTAAGAATTAATCATAATGGTTTAATCGTAACAGAAAATGTGTCATGTGTAATCAACACTCAATTTCAACATCAACACTGAAAACAGTATTTATTGCCATTATAAACATGTTTGCTCTTTTGGTGGGTGACAAAATTCCTGAGGGCAACATCCATTTTGCGATCATACTAACTTTGCGCCACATTATGGATATCATATTCTCCCCTGTACCACGGTCTAACAGGAGAGGTAGACAAACGGGCTATCCCTGGCATCAGCTAGAATATGCCACTGGGGTGGGAGGGTTCGATGGCATTCCGCTAGGAGTGCACGAGTAGCGTTCCCCTAATGCAAAAAGCCAAGAAAATAGATGGTGCAACTCAGCCTCCAGCTAAAGCTGTCAGAATCTTGTTTCTTTTTTAATCTGTAAGTTAATGGTACAAAACATTAACAAATATTATAGATAACATTAAAATATTATAGATAACATATTATAATATTTTGGTTAACTTTAACAACGTTAGCGATGCTGCGTTGCAAGATTTATTTTCTTTGCTTTTCGCATTAGGGGAACACTACTCGTGCGCTCCTAGCGGAATGCCATGGAACCCTCCCACCCTACTGGCACATTCAGCTCTTATGGCGTTTGTCTACCTCTCCTGTTAGACCGTGCCTGTACTAACACAAGAGCAAACCGTCGTTCTCGAAGTTTTAATTATGCGTTACTTCGAAGAATTTTCTAAAGCGTTCCCAAGTGTCCAAGGCATTAACAAGCTCCATCACATGGTTCATTATCCCCAGATCATTCGCTCACAGGGCCCTCCTGTAAGGTATTGGTGTATGCGCTATGAAGCGTATCACAATATTGCCAAAAGACTAGCCCAAGTAAATTTCAATTTTAAAAATATTACTTTGTCTGTAGCAAACCACACAATTAGTCAAATGCTCCTCAATGCTATCGGAGGACTTATTTGAAACCCCAAAAAAACATTCGGCCCCTTAAAAAGAGTTTTATTTGGTGAACTGATTGATTTAGATATTGAAAACGACGTTTTTTCGGCCATATACCTTTGTAAATGTAACGAATTCGCTGAAGGTTCAAGGTTGGGAATATCGAGAAAATTCAGTGGTTGTTCTCAGAAATTGTCATCAAACAGAAAATGCTCTTCCTGAATTTGGAATCATTCAAAAGATTATATTAGAGGGCGATAACGTTTTTTCTATGCTAATAACTTTCCTTAACACGATTTGTTTCTGTGAACATTATCACTCGCTTAAAGTTGCTTTTACTACTCTTAAGAATGTGATTTCAATCAATAATTTGGCTGAATGTGAACTGTTGTGGATATTAAAAAACTTTGACCCATTTTCAGATGAGTCTTTTGTCTCGCCCCGGCACTTAGTTTAACAACAATCAAATTAATTTTCAGTGGTTTAATATAAAGCTCGGAAATGCTTTTTCATCGTTCTGTATTGATTATTTTATTTCCATTTCATTTCAAATCAAACATTTTCCGTTAATTTCAGCTATCCGCATAACTTCTCTAAAAAAACTATATGTAGCGAATGGATCTTGCACACTCGTCATCATTTGTTTCATTACACACAAGATCGAAAGCGCTTGAACTCATTTCGCTGTATACGGTATTTTTTTGAGAGACAGTACAGTAAATTTAAATTATTTTTTCTATCAGAGAACGATGTTGACGGAGACGTTTTGTTGTCGCTTGACGAAAATCAACTGCAGATTCTTGGCATTTCACTTGGGCAAAGAGTGAAACTAGTTCGGTAAATCAAGAGTCTGCTGTCAATGGGTAGCAGCCATTTGACAGAAAAGGACAAGGCCATTTTGCACCATTTTGAGTCCCCTTCTGGAACAATAACCCACGAAACACAGTTGTTGGAGAGTCAACTTCCAACAAGTGTGAACAATCTATTGGTGGACGGCCATCATCAAATGGAGGATCTTCTTGGTAGTTCTACCTCACGTGATCCACTGCCTTTTTCTTCTGAAGAATTGAGCGGACAAGTTCCAACTTCAAGTGATTCAAATTCACAGAACCATGTGCCTCAAAAAGTTTGTGAGAAGGTATATGGTTTGTTGTTAAGTTTATATCCATAATCCGAAAATGTAACTTTTTCTAAAATTCCAACCCACAGAATTTGACGTTTGATGTAAAAGAGATTTTGAATAGATAGCGTAGAGGTTAGCAAGCTAGCGAGTCAACATGAAGGTCCAGTGTTCGACTCTAGGGAAGGTCTTTTGTCATCAATATAGATATATTCTTTACCTTTGGATCAGAAATATACGGACATTAAGACCGTTAGAACTCATCTTAAAGACGGAGATGCTTCCTTTCAAGATGAATTAAAGTGGCATTGACCAGTCTTGGAATGACGGGTAAAAGACGTGTTCAAGACAAAATATTCTGTCTGGGGTATGTGTTAACTTTCAATGAATGCGGTTTAAACAATCTTGTTTGTTTGGTTTTTATTTAGTACTAATGTAGTAGCATGGTATGGGGTGGGGCGGGGTAGTAGCATGGGGGTGGGGTGGGGGTGGGATAAGAGTGGGGGTGGGGTGAGGAAAGAGGGGTTTCGAAGAAAGAATGAAAGGGGGTAGGGTAACGAAGGGTTGTAGTACGAAGGGTTAGTAGGTGTAGTACGAAAGATTAGTATGCGTCGTCCGAGTACTTCGTAGCCCTGCGTACGAATGGTTTTAGTAGCCCACATACGAGTTAGTACTACCTTAATAGGATTTCCCATAAGACTACTAGAAATAGGGTATTAGTACCCCCTTCGTAGCCCCTCAAAAATTTAGAGTGTGGTCTTTCCTCCGCCCCGTGGGCCTTTACCACATTACTAAAACCTCTCGTTGGTTTTTTCGGGAAAAAGGGATCCGATTAGTGATCTATCTAGATGACATTTTGGTTTTGAGTTCATCCAAGGGAAGCCTTTTGGAAGACATCGCTCTTGTCAGATCGGTGCTAGAGATGGTGGTTTTCATCATAAAAGAATAGAAATCAGACTGCAATCCCTCTCAAATAATGGAATTCCTGGGATTGATCGTTAACTCGTTATCGATGTTCCTGTCTCTCCCTCAGGACAAAGTAATGTCGTTAATCGCTTCATGTAAAAATATGTTTTCCAAACCCAGGTGTTCGTTGAGCGAAATTGCCAGTGTTATGGGGAAGATGAAAGGCTATGCGCCTTTTACCTGATCAAGAATTGTCTGTCCAAAATCAGGAGGGATAAATCAGATCTGGTCCTAGTGTGTCCTTATTGGGCCAGCCAACTATGGTTTTTAGTTCTGTTGGAATTGGCCTCGGAGATTCCAATTGTTTTGAGACCAACACAGGACTTGCTATTGTCGGCACTGGGCGAGACACACCCACTTTGTATGAATCCGACATTTCTTCTGACCGACTGGAAGTTGTCAGGTAACGTTTCAAAGGGAATAATATTCCGGAATCAGTTATTGAACTCCTCCTGGTAGCTAACAGGAATACCACACACATTGCTTACGAGTCCGCCTGGCGCTTATGGCGTAATTGGTCTACCCTAATACCATACCCCCTATACCCTACCCCCATATATATTCTTTAAGTACCTTCGTATATATATACCAAATATATATATATATACCCTCAGGGATAACTTGATACTCGAATTGTTCATTCATTGTGTCTCAATACCAAGACAACACGCTTGGTTTTAATTTGGGAAAAAAGACGTCTTTGTGTGATCGTCTGAATAGGCTGGATAAAAGTCGGCTTTTGGCTGTCTAATTTAGACGCACATTTTTTTATTTGGGATAAAAAAGACGTCGTCTATACCGTCCGAATAGGCTTGATAAAAGACGGCTTTTGGTGGTCTAATTAATGGGTTTCAAACTGGGTTTTTATAACGGTCCAAAAATAATTTTTTTTTCTGGCCGCAAAGATTATTTAATTGGTCTAAAAAGAGTTTAAATTTGTCTCTATCAGGATTTACTAAAGATTTGTCATTGTAACTTAAGGGAAAAAGTTAAAGTCCGGTTAATACAGACTAAATATATAACTTTTAAGTTTACTAAAGAACGTTATACTGGTTATAGTGTAGTGGTTAGCGAGATGGCGAGTGAACATGAAAGATCAGAATTCGAATCCATTTTGGTTCTTTTATTTTTATTTTAGATATCTTACGTAAAATGTTTTTATAAAGATAATTTCTAAATGTTTTATAGATATGATAAACGGGTGATGTTTTTGTATATATTTAAAAGATATCTGTAAGATTCCAACAAAAAAAAGACACCAGAAAGATATGTAGAAATCTTAAAGATATCTAAAAGATATCCGTTCTACTAGGGTTATAGTACAATCAATGTATATCGTTCTATATCTTCGAGCACTTATTATCAAATTGAAGGTTTGGATATAGGTTGTCACCCGCTCATTCTGAAGCTGATGAAGAGGATTTTTAATAGCAATCCCCCTAAGCCACGTTATTCAAACACATGGGACCCGAATACCGTATTTGAATATCTCAAATCGGTTCCAATCGAAGACCTCGGGTTGTTACCGCTATCCTGCGAATTGGTAACATTATTATCGTTGGGCACTATGCTTAGAGTGTAAGAGCTGGCTTCGATCAGTAGAGCTTCTTTTTTATTTTCAAGCGAATCAGTAAAATTTTCTCTTCGCAAGTCTGGATCAATCTGTCCCCAGACAGAATATTTTGTCTTGAACACGTCTTTTACCCGTCATTCCAAGACTGGTCAATGCCACTTTAATTCATCTTGAAAGGAAGCATCTCCGTCTTTAAGATGAGTTCTAACGGTCTTAATGTCCGTATATTTCTGATCCAAAGGTAAAGAATATATCTATATTGATGACAAAAGACCGTCCCTAGAGTCGAACACTGGACCTTCATGTTGACTCGCTTGCTAACCACTACGCTATCTAGTTCGTTCATGGACTACTCTAACATAAGGACGGGACTCTTCGCCTATGTCGCCGTGTTAAAGCTAGTCGGGTGGGTTTTTTGTAGGGGATAATTAATGGAAAATATCAATAAATGCAGTTTTTTCCGCTGATTTCAACTGTGTTTAGAAATCTTAGTAAAAAAAACTAATTAATAAGGTATTCTAATTTTACTTTCAGGAGTAGGGGTAAAAGGACAAAACACCGGTGCCATCTACCGATGGTAATAAAGCAGTAAGGAAAGGTGACCAAAGTGTTTGTTTTGAATATGCCACTTGCAGACCAAAACTCTTAAGAGCTTAGGGTACCTGGTTCATAGATGGCACCGGTGTTTTGACCTATTTCAAATTTTCCTTAAAGTAATTTGAAATATCTCTATAACCATACATTTTTGGTATAGGGACATCAGGTAAAACAATAACTATTTTTAAATTTCGATTCCGATTCTACCGGAAAAAATTTTACATGGCCGACATAGGAAAGGCCGAAGTGTCCCGTCCTTATGTTAGAGTAGTCCATGGTTCGTTATATAATGTAGAAATTATATAGACACATTATATCAAACGGACTTTAACTTTTTTCCTTAAGTTACAGTAAATGATAAATCTAAAAAACAGGGTGTAGATACATCCACCTTTTCGGCTCACTCGACCACAGACGCAGCGGCGTCGAAAGCAGCTAATATTGGCGTGCCTATTCAAGCGATTTTAAATTCGGCGAATTGGGCTTCAGAAACCACCTTAAAAAGGTTTTACCGTCGGGACGTGGTGATGGAACCAACGGTGGCGGAATTAATTTTTGACAGGCCTTCACCCTCCTAATTTATTGTGATGCTTGGCTTTAAAGTCACAGTTGAAGTCGAACGAATTTTTGAATTACAATTAAAAATTGTTCGAGTGAGCGCGAAGGGCGAACGAAGAGTGATTTGGATTGTATAAGAAAATAAAGGAGACTTCAACTGTCTCCAAAACCCTCATGCCACCCTCCCTGATCTTTATTTTCATCTTGTTTCAAACAGGTTTTACCATAATCGTGGTGGTTCCAGGGGCACGCATTAGCAGCCATCGCAAAAAGATCTGAAGTTAAGGGGGCGTATAGCAGTCTGAAGTAAACTCCTTATTTTTCGACTGCTGTAAAGAGCTTAATATACAAGGTCAACGCTATTGAAGTCCCCTTTATTTTCTTATACAATCCAAATTGTTCTTCGTTCGCGCTTCGCGCTCACTCGAACAATTTTGAATTCATCAGAGCAATGGAACGCATTTTGAAAATTGTGTTGTCCCAAAAACATTTTAAATTTCTAAACAAATATAATTTATCTAATTTTTCAAAATATTGCTATAAACACGGAAATAAAATCCTTAGATTAATTTTTATTGTTAAGTAATGCAATTTAAAGGTCTGGAGAAAGTCTAATCAAAATCTGTCCGTGTTCATAGGAGATATTTCCATATAAAATTTTGAAATAATTTTTTTTTGCTAATTAATTAATTATTACTTCTGCAAGTTTCAACTATAAATTTTCATTTCTAAAATTCTGTCAATTTTAAGTGCATACACATTAACATGGAAATATATGGCAAAAAAGCCGATTTTTCCTAAATTAAAGCTATGGTTTTGCGACAAAACTGCTATTCACGATGCTTAAAGAAATCAAAGTGAAAATCATTTACGAGAGGATATTTTAGTTTCTCTTTGTGATAACTTCAACAAGAGTTATCGTAAAAAAATTAAGGGCACACTATCCGATAAGAAGCCGTGTTAAGACCACCGTGTAAACTTTACGTGGGTACTGTACATTTTCAGAACTTTCTTATTAGCATTCCATAGTCTGAATTCCAAATGTTTTTTCTATGATTCCGATAGACAAATAGCATAATTTTTTTCCAGGGCTATTCGTCCGTTGTGAAGGAAAAAAATATATACCCGTAATAGGATAAGGAAAATCCTTTTCCCCCTATTGTTTCCCCAAGCTAAGTCTAGCTAGTAAATCTTAAAACTTGTAACGAGAACATTGAAGTAGTCATGAATCAGCTTTTGGGCTTTTCACTAAATCAATCACTTTTTTGCATTATTTTACTTGATTGCTGTTAGTAGACACTCCTTTTTTTTCTTAGGAAAACTATTATGACGCAAACCTACATAACGTTGACATTAGAGGCAATTTTTCTGTATATATTAAACTGAAGTTTTGACGCAAAATTTTAAATTTAGACTATATTTTAATCTTTATCATGGTCTTGAAGATCTGCAGTCTATTCATCGTTGTAATCTTCATAACAAGTAGTATCCTGTTTCTCGTGTTCTTCGTAAGGTGTATTTTCTCATCGTCTCCAGCATCTTCTTTATAAACAATGTTATCTAAAAGAAACATCGTCCAAGAAATCGGCTCCAATGTCAATCAACGTAATATTCCAACGTCATCAGCCAAAAACATTTTCCACTGTGCAATTTCAAATTTTTTAAGCACTAATTATCCCGTATATTAAACACTTGGTTCCCTGCGTGCATTTGGACTGACAATTGGTCAATTAACTACCTTAATTCATAACTATTAACAATTTAAGGCATACTCAACAGACTTTGTCCTTTAATTTCTAGAATGTCTATTTTCTAGCACTCCCAACTTGGAACTGAATCGAGACGGACACTCCCACCAAAGTAGATAATTGACAACAAATCTATATTTTTATAGAAAATAGTATACAAACGGAATTGTGCAAAGGAAAAATCCCGCTCTTCTTGTGCTCCTCTGTCACAATGACCTCATATTTATCTTTCATTTCTCCTATTGATTTTTCCGACCAAACCTTCAAATTTACTATTTTTCTTCTATTAACAATCC
Source organism: Daphnia galeata (assembly GCA_030770115.1). Classification (NCBI taxonomy): domain Eukaryota; kingdom Metazoa; phylum Arthropoda; class Branchiopoda; order Diplostraca; family Daphniidae; genus Daphnia; species Daphnia galeata. The sequence goes on from CM061118.1 coordinate 3,632,013, forward strand.
TTGTTAGAATATGATGGGTCATAACTTCCATCAATTGGTGACAAATTGGTATAAACCCAAATGAATATGTTTTTCATAGCAAGAGTAATTTGACCCTGATTTATCCTAATGATGGAACATTGGTCATTTGGGAAACTACTTATTTTTGGTTTTTTTAATAAAAAAGATGCAAAGTGGTGTTCTCAACGGCTAACTTAGCAGCAGAAATGTTTTGCATTATTAATACTTTTCCCAGACTCGATATCGAACCTTCACCTATGCAATGTAACAAAGGGCCTAAAGAACTGTCAATCATAGAATCAAAATATTTCAACTTCCAAATATATATTACCCACATTTCAACTCACAAGAACATTTTACAGGTGTGGTTTGGAATGAACAACTTGCAGCAACAACCAACAGAACGAACTGAGAACGAAATTAGCATGGGTCCTCAAGTAAGAACTAAAGTAGAGAAGAAGAGTGTCTACTTGCGGAGAGTGTCTACTTGCAGCAATCAAAGAAAAACAATGTGGAAAAAGTGACAGACTTAGTGAGGAATCAAAAAGCTTGTTTCATTACTACTGCTCGTTCTCTACTACTACTCGTTCAAAGGGTTTAATCTTTTAGTCCCACCTTTGCTAATTGCACTTTTTCTCCACCAATATAAAATGATTTCCTGTTTGGGCTGAAGTTGAACCATATTTCAATATGATTCAAGACCTTGAAAGCAAAGATAACAAGATTTTTTACATCAAACGTCCACATAAAATAGTCAATCGCCCTCAGATCATTGCAAATTTGGAGTTGGTAGGCGCCGTGTTTATTCTCCACGGAAATTACAAGCATGGCCTTGAATTTGCCTCTCTGAAGCAAAAAAAGTCGAAAAAAGAAGTGAGTAAGTGACTATCAAGTATTAATGTGATACTAAGACTACAAAGAAAACGTTTCTGGATGAAATGCATTTGGTGAGAGAAGCGTAGAGTTCCATTTAAAATATTTTAATGATCTCTCAGTTGAAGAAAGGTTCTATTAAAAAGGCGGGAATTCGTGATCAGTGAACATATTGTAACGGCTAGCCGCAAAGAGTAGAACCAGATCTGATAAAACACACGAAAGACGCAGCAAAAGAGAACTAAATGTATTCTGCAGACTATTTAAAAGCTACAGTTGACCGTACGACAAACAAGCGTTAAGACTGAGACCGAGACAGCAATTGTTCGGCCTTTTTAAAGACTGATTGACGAAACTACTCGACACCTTATCCGGTTCGATCGTTCGTCTCCACCGCCGACATCATCCGACACTCTCATTCCAGCTCGGTCAATACCCTCTACAAGTTATAGCATACATCTCCTGCTACAATATTTTTACTAAATAAGGAGCATTCCCCAACCTATTTTTTGTTCAACATTTACACGATTTTCTCTTTTCTCTGTACTGGTAAGGTTGGGAACTGCAAATCCCACATCCGAGTCCAAATCGTGCTCTTGTCGTTTCAATCAACATTTCAGACTCTTCGATACAGATCATTCCACGTATTATTATTTTCTCCTAATAAAGGCTCTGAATCTGTTACGACACACACAGCAAGTTATTTAGAAATATTTTGATGTATGGGATCATCACAAGCTGGTACTTCAGATTCTTTCTCGACATCGAGTACTACGGAATAATTGGCTTTAATGACCGCTTCTGGAGAATCGCTAGTAATTTCGTTAATTAGGGAAGATTGTAGATGGTTAGCGGTAGGATTAGGAATCCGGGATTCTTCAATTACTTCACTTTCAGCCATAGGCTGAGAAATTGTCGCGTTACTTTCTTTTTTATCAGTATGTTTCTTGATGTCTTCCATTGCGGGACGATTTTCAAAATATTTAGAAGAAAACAATCTTTCAAAAATGAAGAGTTCCATTTAAAATATTTTAATGATCTCTCAGTTGAAGAAAGGTTCTATTAAAAAGGCGGGAATTCGTGATCAGTGAACATATTGTAACGGCTAGCCGCAAAGAGTAGAACCAGATCTGATAAAACACACGAAAGACGCAGCAAAAGAGAACTAAATGTATTCTGCAGACTATTTAAAAGCTACAGTTGACCGTACGACAAACAAGCGTTAAGACTGAGACCGAGACAGCAATTGTTCGGCCTTTTTAAAGACTGATTGACGAAACTACTCGACACCTTATCCGGTTCGATCGTTCGTCTCCACCGCCGACATCATCCGACACTCTCATTCCAGCTCGGTCAATACCCTCTACAAGTTATAGCATACATCTCCTGCTACAATATTTTTACTAAATAAGGAGCATTCCCTCTAAATAAGCGGCAACAAACATGCAGATGGCGTGAATGTGATCGATTCTGAACTTCATTTGCGTCAGGAAACGTTGAATTTTTCAGTTTTGCACACATTCCTTCTTGATAACGAAGTGCATACAGTAGGCGGTCACAGAGTTCTTTTTATTGTTTACTTGGAACCTGTTGATTAAATCGTCTTCGTGGACGCACTTAAAGCGGAAAGAATCTTTCCACTGAAAGGCCCGGATGTAGTTTACCATCCGTTGGTAAGGGTACTCTTACCGCTTCCAGCCGCACCCATCAAGAGGAAGATTTTTTTATCACGATGATCGTACGGAGGTGGAGATAAAACAATCCGGCTAATGTCGACCCACCGGAAATCCTCGCCATTTGAATCTTCCTTAGCGTTTAACAAATAGACGTCTGGGTTACCTTGATTGATGAGTTGACCGGAGTTGACTATGTTTGCCACAATCTTCAGCGAGTATTTCAGCCGTTCTTGGATTATTTGACGAAATTGTTGTTGATGTTGCTGCTGAGGACTTGATAAAAAAGGATGAGCGTGTGGCAAATGATTTGACCAAACACAACTGAGGATGTTGTCCACGACCCCGATCCTTATTCGCGTCAATTACGAATTCCCTGTCGATGAAGTCGCTAAATTTAAAGCGTCCAGTGCCAGTCTCTGCTACCATCACTACCATCACAAGCCATTGCGGAAGTCCGGCTTCTTCTAACCAATCACTTTCTTCTTCTTCATCCGTGTCTTCGTCGTCGTGACCACCAGGCATCAGTTTCTTACTATTTTCCAGATAGTATCGCATATTAGCTTCCAGGATCGTGTTTGTTTTTTCATCCAGCGGCGGAACTTTCATGACCAGAGTGAAATTCGTGTCAAAGCAATCATGCAGCCATTTCTCTCTCCAGTTGATTTTTGTTTGCAAAAAAGACTACTTCCTTGACGTTGGCCATCTTTTCAAGAATCTCCGACTTGGACTGTTTATAACGAAGTCATCGTTCAAGTCGAGAAGGTTTAAAGAGCGGATGACTTTGAGCAATTCTCACGACTCTTTCTACCTCTTCATCGCAACCGTCAGCAGTTTCGCGGGCCATCATAATTCCGTCCTTTCAACATTTTCTCAAGAGTTCTTGGCATTAAAGGGCAGCCTCACGAAAATGACGCAAAGATGGCGCCCGGTGGACTCTTTTGTTCATCGTGCCAATTAAATCCGGAAGCAGTAGTTAACTAATAATATTCATATGGGGACTCCCGTGGTACATGATTTACCGAAAGCGGAACCAAATGGTTATTCGGCCGGGAGGCCTGTAGGCCCTAATGCGTGTCTCGCATAAAATAGTTTTGAATCGCATGAAAAATTTATAGTTTTTGTCGCTGAGCTCCCAGAAGTTCAGAACCCAGCCTATAATTGTTCATACGTTAATCTTTCTTTTCTTTACACCTGGCGATCGTTCAATGTAATCTATGCTATGACCCATCTCGAACATTCGCCATTGTCTTGTATGAAAAAAAATATAACAACGATTCATAGGGTTACCGACTCTTTATTATTACATTTTTCAGTAAAACATACAAGTGGTATGACAAGGAGGAACACTGACGTTCATAAGGCAAGTTTTAAATCTGTGCTCGAGATTCGTTTTTTACTATAGACAATGCAGTTGACCAGCAAGCATTCATTTACTAAACAAAATATTTTGAAATATGCTAATTTCTAAATGAACCAGTCTACAAATTAAATCCACAACATACCTGTTCATGGATCAGGATGTGCAGTTCAGCCATCTCTTGTAAAACATTCTTCAGGTCACACATGACTTGAATTGATTCTAACGTTCAAAATCAGCGCGCAAATTTTCGTTAGGGCATCCAATTTTATCTCGACTAGCCTAGTTTTCAATGTCTTCATTTTCAATGTTAGTTAATACTACGACAAACTAGTACTGGGTGCTGTTACGGTTGCTAGTAGCCAGGCATACCAGCGTACTTTATAAACCTTGGTCGGAATGCAGCTTCTGGTTATAAAAAAGAGATACTCACCTCTACTTGTTGAGCCAGAGCACTAGCACCGGCCTCTAGCTGTTGCGTTCGTTGCTGTTGAACTTGCTCAGGCCTTTTCCACATATTCATACCAAACATCAAAGGATGTTGACCAAACATCAAAGGATATTGACCAAACATCAAAGGATGTTGACCAAACATCCTGATGATTGAAGCGCTGACAAAAAACTTTGTAAATACTGATACCAACGGAATGATGAAGATCACAATGGCTTTTCCGTGGATGTGCAACCGAAGAGAAACGATGCGAAGGCACGCAACACAATAGCTCGGATGAACACGCGCGTTTGGTTAGGCTGTCGGAGAAGGATCACCATCGCTGGCTGTGTATTTGTGAATTTACTTCTTTCACATAGTATATAATCCTTTTTTGGCGTATATAATCAGTTACTCACCACTAGAGCTAATAACGTACAAACCAAAGTTCGCGTGCTCAAATTCTTGAACTAGGCCTCCAGTCATTGAAGCGGTTGTGAATTTTTGAAAAGGTATTCCAACCAAATACCCGAGCTAGGATTCAGAACGTAATCGATATAACGATTGTAATATTTACAATCGTTCACTGAAAATATAAATTCCAGACACAGCTAAGATCTTGTCATCGATATTTAAATTGCCCCAAAATTAGGTGCCCAGTATGCATGACAAAGCCCACGATATTTAAACGGAAACAACGTAGACAGGACCTGGAAAATAACGAATGTAAACAGTAAGAAGATTTTAATAGGAAATTTTTTATCCATGATACGTGCTGAAATTGGCCAAGAAAAGGATCATATGTAATAACAAATGTGGCAACATGCAACAACTATTATCCCTAATTTTATTAGCCTTTTAAAATGAAATGTCAATCTTGCTTTTTGAATTTCAATACAGTAACTTTGAAAGAGTTACACAAAATAAACTGGAAACATATATAGATATATGCTTTAAATTGGGAAGCACTATCTATAAAAATAAAAAAATGTTTAATTAAAGACCTCTTTCATTTACAAATCAAGATATTTTACATGAAGCATAGAGCCGCCTGAGAAGCAAATTCCTGTCAGAAACCCGTGGTACTGGAAATGAATGTGATCCACTATAAAAAGTCAAATATTAAATAAAAGTAAAAAGGCTAAAATAGTGGCAGAGCTATACCATTTTCCAGAGTTGTTTAGTAATTTCCCTCCTTCATTGCTTCTAATTGAGTACAAAAACCTGTAAGAAGAAGCAACATTTAGACATAAAATAATTGGAAAATATTTGAATCAATGTTCCTTTTATACTCGCAAGTGCATAGACAACATCAGTGGAAATCACTGAGATCCTTTGAAAAAGAATTGTGTCCTGTGAAGCATAATAGTTTAAATTTTCTACTTTCATCGTTTCAGGATCAAACGAATGGGCCAAAAAAGAAAGAAGGTACTCAAACCAAGCAAACAAAGGATGTTAATCCATCGTCCATTGAGAAGTATCATCGACATACCATTGGTTTAGTGGTAGGCTGTGTGTTACGGCAAACCAATTCCGATGAACTTCAGCAAAATCAGTCGATCAGCTTTAAGTAAAGAAACTTGAACTATAAACAGATCAAATACAGCATTTGAGTATTCCTTACTAAGACTGTATGAAGAGTAGCTTTCTAAAAGTAATGGAGGCAAATATTTGCCATAGCATATTCAGTATGTTAAATCCCATCAAATAGATTACAAAAATCTAGCATTTAGTTGCCGGCAGAGAAAACGATTTTTAGTTTCTCAGCAATCTCATTCTGGAAAGTCTTGTCAAGTGTCAACCTAAAGAAAAGGGAATGATTAATTATCAAGACAAACTCATACCATAGACTTATATGAGATACATGACATAAGTGTCAAATTCTTTTAAATTTTGATTTGCAATTATTCTTACATGTTATCATTCCTGTTCAGCCTTTAATCTTGTGCCAATTCCATAAATTGTATAACTAGTTTCTGAAATAAGACATCATTTTTCTCACAATTCCTTTCTCGTTCAGCCTTTAATCTTGTGTTCATTCCAAATTGTGTGACTAGCTTCTGAAAGACAAAAGTAAAAATACTAAAACAAATGCAAGTAATTAACTTCAAACAGCAAACAGTTTAAGTTTTACACATTTCTTACCAACTCATAACATCTATAAAAAACTTTCAAGAGGGAACTCATTTTTTACATCAACAATAATAATTCACAAGTGAAATGAAGAACCAAATATTTGGAAAAAACGCTAATAATGTGAGAATCTGACAACTAATGTGAGAATTGTGAGAATTTAGTTTAGCAAACCATCCGTTGGCAATCAAATCCACCCATTGGCAATCACAGAACTGACGAACTGAACTGTCTAATCAAAAATTCAAAACTAAACGTAAACAGTAGACCGAGATTGCCTAGATAATAGGCTGTGTTTATATAGCACGGTCGTATAGCAATGCGTCAGAACCATCTAACGGCAGTTTAATAAAACACGAAAACACAAATTTTAGTTTTTAATTATTATTTCGTCGACGAATAAAAATCTAAATACGACGGCTCCATGTAAAACATTTTCTTGCACAAGATGATCAAAATTTCCTAATTGTTTAATTAATAAGACAAAAAACGTATAAGACATTAATGAAATAAGCAACTTTCCTATCTCACTGAGAGGAACAACGCCATCTGTTGGTGTGGGTTGGGTTGGGTCGGGACAGGTCGTTTGGGGATAGAATCCCTATCGGGAAATTGAACCTTTTCTTGCTTCCAAACAATGTTTTTTAGTTCGTCCTTCATCTGTTAAAACAGGCACTAAGTCGACTTAAAATGAGGTGATTGATAGTAGAAAAATATCTGGCTTACGAATCCATGTTGAAAGAGCCATTCGGCGGATTCGAGAATTTAATTTTGTCTCCCCACATTCTTGTATAGATAATAAATATTCTTGTATAGATAATAAGTAACTGAAACATGCAGATGATGTAGTAAAAATTGTATGTGGACTTGTCAATTTGCAGAATCCTTTAATAAAATCATTTCAAATTGTCTACCATATCTTGAAAATCAATGTATTGTAAAACTAAAACTAGACTGACTTTAAAATAGGCCAAATAGATTCAGTCTAAAAATGCAAACCCTTTTCAATCAAACACTTAACATGTTCTTCATCATAGGATAGGGGGACAATCTCAACATTTTTGTTTTTCTCAAAGTCTTGATAACATGTGTAGAGCTGATTCCATCGGGGGAGGCGCCAAACACAGGGTGATCGGCGGATAGCAATAGTCTACACCTTTTCAAGTACATTTTTGTTTTGATGTGTACTTCGTCTTTCAACACCAAGGGCTCAAGTTTTCTTCCACGGTTCATCGCTTTCGTATCTCGTAATTTGTTAGCACCGAATAAAGTATTGGTTAGGCTGCCATCGATGGTATTGCACTTGGATGCCTCATAAACCTTTGATGCCGTAATACGACAATACCTAAGAAATATTATATGTATTTGTCAAAATGGAATTCAGGAAGATTTTAATTTATTCCCAGGTAGCACACGATGTCTGATTCATATATTTTTGATATCGTTAATATATACGAATATCGTAATCGTATCATGTATCAATTTTCGTTATGATTTGGACATCAAATAAACATCTTTTTTTATCACGCGTTTTTTATTAAATATATAACTCCAGCAATAAAACCTAATTACATAAGTGGATTGATATTCTAGCTGAATTCCGATGATTGTGAACATTTACTTCGCAAAAATTTTCAAAATGTTAATTTTTTTTTACAATTTTTTTTTCAAATATGTAAGGAAACATATTCGCTCATCTCTTCATTTCATTCATTTCCGTGTACGCATACAGTACCCACCAAAAGTTTGGAAACACGGGGGGTTTTTAGCGCGTTTAACAGGGCGTCTTACGGGCTAACGTGTCCCTAGTTTTTTCGCGATAACTCTTGTTTGAGTTATCGCATATTAATTTTTAAAACACCATTCTCATCGCAAAATAATGACCTATCACCGTGGTTATTTTCAAATCACGGTGATTTATAGTTTAGGCGGAAAACGCCAAGTCTAAAGTTTGGAAACAGAGTTGTTTCCGTCATATGACGCCTTGCTATTCGGGCCATATTCAAAAAATCATAATAAATTGGCTAATCTTGATTTCGCCTTGAAACTTGCATAGCTGATAGATGACATTGTCTTCTACATACTAGCAAAGTTTCAAAAAAAATCTTAATTTGCAAAGAAATTATGACTTTTTTTCTAACAAGTCAAAAAATTTTCGCTGGACTGATGGGGGAGATTTCGGCCCCAGGGAAGAATGGAAGGAAGAAGCTAAAGGGAAGGGGAGCTTAAACCCATACGAACCTTCATCTCCCCCTTTTTTTTCTTTCTTTTCTCTCCCTTCCATTCTTCCCTGGGGCCGAAATCTCCCTCATCAGTCCAACAAAAATTTTTGAGCTGTTAGAAAAAAAATCATAACTATTTTGCATATGATTATTTTTCTTTGAAACTTGGCATGTATGTAGAAGACAATGTCACCTATAAACTGTGCAAGTTTCAATGCGATATCGTTGTTTTTGAATTTATTGTGATTTTTTAAATATGACTCCATTAGCATGGAGTCATATGAAGGAAACGACTTTGTTTCCAAACTTAAGACTTGGCGTTTTCCGTCTAAACTATAAGTCACCGTGATTTGAAAATAACCACGGCGATAGTTCATTTCTTTGCCAATAGAATGGTGTTTAAAAATTGAAAATGCGATAACTCTAACGAGAGTTATCGCAAAAATACTGGGGACACGTTAGCCCGTAAGACGCCGTGTTAAACGCGCTAAAAACCCCCCGTGTTTCCAAACTTTTGGTGGGTACTGTATATATTGTTTTTATATCATTTTTATGATATTCGTATTTCTGATGTGTAATCAATGTAATAGTGATGTCAAATTACTAGTGCTATAAAACATTTCATTTGTAATGTCGAAATTCTTTAATTATGGCATTGTTATCCTTGAATTAAAAACTTAAAAATTACTTTGAAATTAACTAAAAAAAGTAATTATCACAAGTCCAAGTAAGAATGTAAAATTGTTGATATTGCTATGATGTCTCTTCTTTATCAATTAACAACATAAATATTTTGTATATAGATTTGAATGACTTATAACGGTCTAATATTAATATAAATGAATTTATAGCTAAGTGGTTTTAGGGTCATTCAACAATGTATAAAAGGTCTAATCACTAACCATTCTTGACATCATAATAATATCGAATTAATATATTTCATTTTTTTATCAGTATAAACTACATTACCAACATAAAAGTACTACCACATTTGCGTAGTCGTCCATTACACCACGGAGGAAGAGATGAAGGAGAGACATCGCCTTGTTAAAATAATAACACCCTGCGCTACCCCCAACTGAAAAGTTGCCAGGGGTTCGTTAAGTGAACGACTTTTTGGTCGTTTTTCGGCATTGCCAGATTTAAGAAAATCTAAGGGTAGTGGAAAAACAAAGTATTAAAACAACAGGGAATTTAAGTAATTTGCAACGCTGTTATTTTTTACCGCAAATTAGTAAAAAGAATCTCCTTCCCTAAGTGTACAACAAAGTTTTTTTTGTGAAGTATCAGAATCGAGTGAAGAAAATGGAAATGATAGAAGAAATTGGAATTTTATTAAATCAATTTCTTGCGTTTATTCAACTGGCTGATCAAGACGACAATAACTTTATAGAACAAATAGTGAGAAGAAGACGAAGAGATATTCTCAGACGGCTTTTAGAACGCCATCGTGTAGTTTTGATGCGAGTCGAAGAAAATAGGTCGGTATATTACTCGGCATATGTCGGAACTTGGTTTGAAACTTATCCCGAACGACAATTCAAACGAGACTTTCGCTTTACTAAACATACTTTTCGGGTAAGAAAACAAATCGTTACAAAGCCAGAATTCTCTTACTGATTTAAAAAAGCTATTTTGATAAAGAATAAAGCTATTGTTGCGCATTATATAGAAAAAATTGTGTTTTTAGGTACTTGTTGAGACACTGAGCCCCTTCATACTAGGAGATTATGTATATAACGGCCTTCCTGTCACAGACAAATTAATGATGGTCGTCTGGTGCCTTGCGAATCGAGAAGCATATCGTGTTTTATCAAGACGTTTTGCCATTAATCAAGGAACTGTACACTACGTAGTGATGAAGACGATGAAAGTTATCTTTAATATGGCGAACCGATTCATAAGATGGCCAAGGTTAGAAGACTACCAAGAACTATCAAGAAATTTTGAAATTGTCAATACTCTCGGTTAGTTAAATCACTTTAAATGTCTAGTCAACATTTTCTTATAGAATACAAATATTTTAATCGTATAGGGGCACTTGATGCTTCGGAATTTGAAATCCGCCAACCCTTAAATCAGCTGCCTTCATACACCAGCAGAAAGTGTAAAACGACAATAAAGCTACAGATAGTATCAACGCGTGATTTAGAAATCATCGATGCAGCAGTGGGATTTCCCGGAAGTTTGGGAGATGGTAGAATTCTGAGAAACAGTCCTCTTTCCCAAGCTTTGGGTGTCAGGCTTGGCCAAACAGATTACCATATCCTCGCTGATACAGCCTATCCTCTACGTGAACATATTCTTGTGCCGTTTAGAAATAATAGAGATCTAGAAGACCACGAGTTAGCATACAACCGTGCCGTAAAAAGTGACCGTCAGGTTGTGGAGAGGGCATTTGGTTTACTCAAGATGAAGTGGCGACGGCTTAAATTTTTAGACATATTCAAAATGAAGTACGCTCATCGAATGGTCTTGGTTTGTTGTTGTTTTCATAATTTTGGTTTACGTCATGATGGGTGGATAGACGATGCCCCACAAGTTGACGATGATGATGAAGTTGATCCAGACTATGAGTTCGATGAAGAACGGGAGACGGAAGCTGGTGTTGAAAAACGACGACGCATCGCTGAGGAGTTCATCTTTTAGAGTGTCCAAAATAAACTTTATTTTCAACACAATTGTTAACTAAAATTTTCGTTTGTATTTCTTTCTTGAAGACAGGATTGTGTTTAATGAGATCACAGGACAAAAGGCATTTGAAAATGAAAACTTAAATTACAGTCGAATTCTAATTGTTAAATAAAACAACAACAAAAACTGAGATTCAAACGTTGCTGACTTGAACTGAAGAATTGCTTATTTTTTTCTTGAAAGGACGAAACATTTTCTCACATGGCAGTCTAGTCGATTTCTTCAATCTGAAACATGAGGTTAAAGCAACATCGTTAGAAAAATTATAAATTGTTTAAAATTAAATAGATTATTAAATGGAACTTACAGCTTTGGTCACTTTATTATCTTCATCGACTCTTCTGTATTTGGCCAAGAAAGCCTCTGAAACCTTTTCAATAGCTTTAGCTGCAGAAATAATAGCGTTAGATTTAGCAGAACTCGTTTCGTTGCTTGCTTTTATCTCAGCTAGAAACTCTTTGTCCATTGCAGCCCTATCCATTTCTAAATCTATAAGACGAGAGATTGATTCTGAATTCGTGATTTTTCCTTTTTGTCTCGAGCGAGTTTCTTGGCTATTTTCCGATGACGGACGGCGCGTAGGTGAAGTAGTTGAATCCCTAGATCTCTTTTTCGAGGTTGCAGCTCCAACTCCATGGACGTGTTCGAGAGTTGACGAATCTTCCAGCCCTAAGACTTGGTTCATTCGCGAAAAAAAAGGCCACTGGACGCGTTTTCCCTTGTTGGCTTCAGGAATTTGGTCATTGATTTCATTGAACTTTTTCTTCAGGGAGGCAAATTTCCCGCTACACCGATCTGCAGTTGTATGAATTCCACGCTTCATCAACTCAACAGTAATCTGCAATTAAATTAATTGAGTGTCACTTGTACGAAATACTATGAGCTTAACTTACGTGTAGATATATGCATTCAACTTATATAACTATGATAGTGGCATTATGAAATAGAAATGATTATATAACTTTCAAAAGCTTATACCTCTTGCCACAATGTTGACGCACGCTCGTTTTTTTTGTTAAATCGTGGCTGGAATTGTGAATACACGCCCAATAAAGCTTCAACTTCTGCGAATGTCCAGCGTTGAACGCCAGCGTTGATGGACTGTGGCTTGGTAGACTGTGATAAACCTATAACGAAACAAATCAATTAATAAAATCATTCAGCATAAAGTCTAAACAGAAAAAGATAGTTGTATATACCATCTTTCGTGTGTTCAACAGTTTGCTTCTGTGCGATCGGTATTAGTTGACTGGCCACAACTGGTTTTGAAACCGACAATATTGCTGAATGAGAAGCAGAGACATCACAAGATGCTGATGGAGCTGATGAAATGGAGCTCGATGAAAGTGCTGTGGTCCCACCTCCTGCACCTGCTAACATTAGAATTTGTATTAGTAGAAAATTCATTTTCAAAATAAATAAAAAAAATCAATTCAATTAGTAAATTACCAGTCTCATATTTTAAAAATGCAGGATCTCTCGCTTCTATTTTACTTCTCAAAAGTTTCGCAAAATTTTGCATGAATGTTGGCTCTGCATACAAAAATTCCAAAATAAATTGAAAGAATTAAGACAAATTAGATTCACACAATTTTTACCTGTTTGAGTTCTGTGTTGCACATCCTTATTTATTGGGATAAGAAATTTCCTCCCAGTCAATTGATATTCAAAAAATACGCAGTTTGGAGATTTTTCTAACGCCTTGACGTTCGCCATTTTCGGCTGCTAAACGAGTGTGACGAAAAGAAATTTTTATTCCATTTGTTGGCTACAGCACTGCCATATCGCCTAATCGAAAACTATACTTCGCATCAATTCTATCTCGTCAAAAAAGAAAGAGAGAAAAAGGTTCGTCGTTTATTGCTAGAAAACTCTTCTCTCTATTGGCTAAGAAACCTTGTCACGTGACATTTGGCAACGTTGATTGGGTGGTTTCCAAGTCGTTCACTTAACGAACCCCAGTTTCAGAAAATTGTAGTAGATGACCAAGGTTGCCAGTTGGGAAAAAAAACGCTGGGCGACTTCTATTTTGAAAGCGGTTGTCATGACAACACTACGCCACACAACAAAAAAGCAGACGACACCACTTTCAGTCGTCTTGGAACTTGGAAGCAGAATTTTTTCCAACGCCAGGCTTGTTTTAAAACTGGCAACACTGGTCATCTACTACAATTCCCTCAATCTGGCATCTTTCAGTAGGGGGGTTACGAGTGGGTCTGATTTCTTCTACAGGGGCTTATGGAGCGATGTCTCTCCTTCTTCTCATCCTCCGTGATTACACTATTCTTTTCTTAAAAGTGAATTAATTGTAAAGTGGCATCTTTATTGATAAATGATCGAAGAATCTTACACATTTATTCATTTATTTAAGTACAGCCTTTTTCACACAATTTTTTAAAGCACAGACTGTTCGCAATTTTTTGTTGATTCCACAACATTTTTCGACATTTTCTTGTTCTTCATTTGATGGGTAAAATTGACATTTTAAACCCATCAGTTTTATGTTTAATTGATATCGTTATAAGATAATTTTAGAAATATTTCTGATGTAAGATATTTGATGTATGGTTGGTTGATATTTACAAAAGCCCAAGTAGAACATGATATCCTATAGATATCTTATGATTACATGTCTAACTGTTGTTTTAAATCTCTATAAGATAACTACAGGTCATTAAGTCATAAAAATTGAAAAAAGTGTATAATCCTCAATTTTTCACTTTTTTCAATTTTTCACCTATGATCATTGGATTTTTCTTATTATTTCTTCTATTACTTAATCAGAGTCTGCTCGGAAAAAAGGGAAATAATGCAATAAGTTAAAAATGCAATTTGGAGAATTTATAATTCTCTGCATAATCACCTTTAGTCAAATCCTAAATCCAGTTGGGAAAAATGGACTGAAAATAAAAATCAAACTACAAAGAGCAATTGAAAAATAGCCTCCTTTTATAGTCTTTATGTATAGAAATTGATGTGGTATAATGATTAGTGAGTTAGACAAGCAACTCAAAGGTAGAAGATTCGAGCCTCGGGAAAGTCAGTTGTTTTTTTCAGTACATTTTGATTAATGATCATTTCGTTTTTCATGGGATAAACATTGGTTTATGATGTCAAAATGATGTTATAATTTGATGTCAAAAATGACATAAAAAAACCTTAGAAGTGGCGATAACCACTGCATCGGAACAACATTAATTTGATATCAAAAACTGTATATAAAAGCAAGGTAAAATGAATGTCTATATGACATCACTGTGCCACATGGGTTTCATACCTTAGTCGAAACCATTCAGCATTGTCTGACTGATCACGTGTATTCATTTCAGCTACTTTGCAATTTTCCGTGGTCATGTATGATTTTGAAAAGGCTTAAAAAATCAAATGCATTCGTCGATTGATGGCGGCTTCTGAATCGCAGTGATAGAACGTGAATATCAACTTTGTCACACCAACTCAGTTCTTCACTGACGTGATAGTAAAGTGAACTCTGAGATCTTGAAATTTGCGATTGCGGTGTGACAGTATTGGTCCATTCTACAGCTTCTCGATAAAAACTATTGGCAGGAGTTTTTTTTCGCTCTTGGGTTGAAGAAAACCGGGATTTTTTTTTTGCCGTGAACACAGCGACTTAGCCTCCACGAATTTTATTGTATTTCCGACTCTAGAAAGTTTACTTTTCTTCCAGTAAGCTTTAACTTCAGTAACACTTTTTTTCTCACTCTCTCGGTGGAGCCACCCTAACACAGCCAGGGCATGTTTGCACCCAAGGAGCTGCGGTAAAAACCACTTTAATGAGTAGTCAAAGTATCGAATCATTAATTTCAGCTACGAAGATATTTTACCCAAAATAGGTTTTTAAGATAAAAACTTGTTGGAAATATTTTATTTTGTTTTATAAATCTATTGTATATAGTGGTTCGCCATTGTCAATCATTATTTGTGTTAAATTAACAATTGCATGAAAAAAACGAGGATGCAAATACAAAGCATGTCGAAACCTTTCTTTCATACAACGGAACAGTTTGATACGACCATTTACTGTTTCATGTCTCGCCAATATTGGTTTTCTTTGCTGGGCTCCGTTGGTAAAGTCAAAATAGTGGTGATCCCGGTATCCTCCATCGGCTATGGCTTTTTCTCCCGGCAGAAGACGATCGATGAAAGCATTTCGAGCAAGTCTGAGATCTGGCCATTCTCCACATGGAACACCTCCGTGAGCCCAAACAATGTCCCTGGTGCGTATACCAATTGCTTTTTCATATCGCAAACCGGGGCCATTGAAATTGTAAGACCACCATTTAGGATCAAACTCGGATGGTTCCATGATCTTAAAGTCTGTTCCATCAAGAGAAACGAAAGTAGATGTGCCTGCTGGAGCATTTTGGAAACGTTTTTCCCAATTCAGCTATTACATAAATGTTCCAGCTATTAGAACCTGATTGACTCGAGAAACTTCTCTGCTTCAACAAAGTGTATGTAGATAACAGTGGGCACATGCGAAAGAAATGTGACATGCAATGTGAAATGTGTGAGGGTAGTTTTAAGTGGTGTGGTTCCTATGAAGAAACATAGGTGTTAGAATAAGAACAATAAACATGAATAAGCAGCTCATACCTGGACAGTGCCAGGTGACACACACAGATACACACGGGCCAAGGATGACAAATAAGAACATACACACAGAATGAAAGAATTTATAACGAGGCTGTCGGTACAAGATGCTCAGCTGACTGAGAGAAGTAGCCACAAGACAAGACGAGATGCCCAGCTGACTGAGAGGAAGGGCGTCGAGGACGCAGGAGCGAGATGCTCAGCTGACTGAGAGAGAAGGCGATGAAGCCGGGACGAGATGCTCAGCTGACTGAGAGAGAAGGGCGACGAGGACGCCAGAACGAGATGCTCAGCTCACTGAGAGAGAAGGCGATGAAGCCGGGACGAGATGCTCAGCTGACTGAGAGAGAGAAGGGCGACGAGGACGCCATAACGAGATGCTCAGCTGACTGAGAGAGAAAGCGATGAAGCCGGGACGAGATGCTTAGCTGACTGAGAGAGAAGGCGACGACCCCGGGACGAGTTGCTCAGCTGACTGAGAGAAATGGCGGCTGACCGGAAGTGAAGGCAGCAACGTGGATGGACCGCTGACGGTAGAGATGAAGCCGGCAGATAGTAGAAGCTGCGACGAGGCTTGACTGGCTGAATGACCGGTAGAATGTAGAAATACGGCTGGCTGCAAGAATAAACAGCAGTGGATCGGTACGACGAATGAACGGCCGAGTGGTGAACAAGTGGAGATGGGCTGCAAGGAGTGACACACCGATGAGTCACGATCAATCAACCAGCAGGTGTCGATAAACCAGCTTCGGACTCTATAACGGGTGGATGAGATTGTTAATTAGGCCCTTGACAAAAGTGAGCTCAACAGCAGAACTAGAGTGAGTTGAGTGAGAAGAGTCTCGATGGCTTAACCTCAACAGCAGGTCTGGCAATGAGTGAGTGAGAAGAGTCTCACTAGTTGAGTGTGAGAAGAATCTCGATGTAAAAAGTAGGATGCAAAGGAAGTTTCTTGCTTGTTGTGGATAGACTCCGGTTCGAAGGACCAAATGTTCCAGCTATTGGAACCTGATTGACTCGAGAAACTTCTCTGCTTCAACAAAGTGTATGTAGATAACAGTAGGCACATGCGAAAGAAATGTGACATGCAATGTGAAATATGTGAGGGTAGTTTTAAGTGGTGTGGTTCCTATTAAGAAACATAGGTGTTAGAATAAGAACAATAAACATGAATAAGCAGCTCATACCTGGACAGTGCCAGGTGACACACACAGATACACACGGGCCAAGGATGGCAAATAAGAACATACACACAGTTCTATGACATAAAGAAAGAATTAGAACAAGAAGAACTTAAAGCATATAAATCAATCGAACCTGTGATGTAGAAACCAAACGCTCGAAAGAATACTGTTCTGACGAGAGAGAGAAAGTGACGTGCTGTCACAATGACCACGCTAAGATAGCAGACGATAAAATGTCCGTAAAGAAGATTGACAAGAAGAAAAAGAAAGGGAAAAGAGGAGGGGGGCTCTGTTGCCAAATTACATGAATAAAATAAAATGCGTTTTCGCGGAAACAATAAATATTAATAACCAAAATCTGTAATCTAAACTTTCGGTTAAAGCAAATTAGCAAACTTAATTTTATTTACCACTGGCATGTTCGATAAAATACGAACAAAAATAAGAGACCACTTGCAAAAAGTTTTTTCACTAACCCCAGTTAGAGCCGCATTAACACTTTCAATGTTGTATTGTTTCAATAACATCAATGTCCATAGTAGGTGCTCAGGTTTTGACTTTTTGGGACGATGAATTAATAGCATGTCCCAAATAGTGATGCACACAATCGGGGATGTGCCAAAAAATGCTCTGAATTTACGATAGCCGAGAGTGATGCTTCCCAGCAAATCGTGTTTAGTAATCGCGTGACCAAGATTCCAAAAAGTATCAACTGTTGCCATTTAATAAGCAACGCAATAAAATCACACTAACATAGAAAGCAATAACAAAACTGAGTAAAAGATTTCGTCTGTTATTTTTTAATGCGTGTTGTCATATTTAGCATTTCCATTTTGAATGGAAAATTTGACAATGTTATATTTAAAAACGTGATTATACTTTAGTTCTTTATGTGTGGAATTGTAATGGATTGCATTTTGGCTGAATGTATAACATTTTAATTGCTTGCATAAAGATTTTGTTCATTACATCTGTTAAATTTGTTTTACATTCCTAAGTGATCTCGACTTCGTAATGGATGGAAGTAACTGACCAGGATAAAAAATAATATTTATCAAACTTATTTTTATAACATTAAAACTATGATGGCTTATTGGATAGCCAGTTGACCTGCTGATCGGAAGGGTTGACGATCAGTACTAGGCTGAAGCTTTTTTTAACGAAAACTGTCAACTTTTTTATCGGAAAACCTTCGAAAATTTCGACAGTAGAAAGGTCTTTATTTCGTATTTTTTCAAAAATTTCGCCATAATTTTTATTTAATGCGTTCTCGCGATCATCCTTCATCTTCTTATGGGTTGAAACATGCATAAGTTTTATATTCCGAAGTTTAGTGGTTTCATAACTTATGGTTTTTAGAAAACGACAGATGGGAAAGTTTTCCCATTTTTCAAAATTTCGGCACAATTTTTGCAAAGCCTGTTTTCAAGGTCATCTTACACTAAGTTTCGTTCAAAAGTTTTGAAATAAACAAGAATAATCACAAACTTATGGTCATCATAAGTCCATAACTTTCGATTTTACCCATAACTTATAGACTTATGATGACCGAAAATTTGTGTTTATACTTGTTTATTTACATGTCATAAGATATCTATAGGATATCATGTTCTACTTGGGCTTTTGTAAATATCAGACGGAAGCATGCTGTTGATAGTTGAATTAACCGCTTATCAAACTTCATACACCGTAAAAAAAGAAGACACAAAAATTATTTTTGAAGATCTTTAAAATTTGTCTATTCAACATTTTCTTGTTTTTTTTTTAAATTTTTTTGTTATGATAATAGACAACATTTCTTTGGAAACATAGGCCAAAATTGTTTTGTATTTTATTCAAGTAGTTTTTACCGCAGCTCCCACCAGCACTTGCTATACAGTCATGGCAAACAGCTGATTTGATTTCATATTTAGTCAAGTCTATTTCGACTTGAACCCGATAGCTTTTACTGCGGACACTCTGTTCAGGGCAGCATGCTGCAATTATAGTACATTGACCATGTGTTCTCTTTAATTGAACATAGCCAATGGCTGAATCTCCGTAAGACTCGCAACCATTTCTTGTTGCTTTTACGCAACGTATTTCAGGAGCAATGAAATTCGAATCTTTTTTAATGTAATCCGAAAACATGTGAATATCTACTATGGGGATGTTATTGGAATCTGCTTTGATAAATCCTTCCAAGAGACGATGGGACATCTTGCCCTCTTGAAACTGGTGATAAAGTGTGTAATGCGGTAAAAGAATGAAAAATCGTTTTCAAGGATACGCATTCTATTCGCTGTTGCCGGTCACGTGATCTGCTC
Source organism: Daphnia galeata (assembly GCA_030770115.1). Lineage (NCBI taxonomy): Eukaryota > Metazoa > Arthropoda > Branchiopoda > Diplostraca > Daphniidae > Daphnia > Daphnia galeata. The sequence continues at coordinate 3,651,502 of CM061118.1, forward strand.
CTATTGGTTATTGACTGACCAGTACTAATGCACCAACAATCACGTGACTTTAGGCCCCTCTTGCATTTTAGAGGCGGGCCACGGAGGCCAAACTTTAAACGTTAATTACTCGAAAAGTAAATTTTCCCCAGGTATAGTATGATTGGGGGATATTTTTTTTTTCTCTTATTTTTAGTATGTTTAATTATTTTTTTTATTTTTTTGCGCCATCCCCTATTGGCACATACTGGATTCTGCGTTAAGAAAGTAAGTTTTTTTCTCTGAAGTTCTTACTTGTCTATTAAGTCTTTACTATCAATGCTATATTTCTATTATTACAGGGGCAAGAAGACACTATTTGACGGACATGGTCGTTCGTTTGGGATTAAACAGTCCTACAAGAATGGCTCAGTTTCTTGGCGTTGTACGTGCCGGTCTGGAAGAGATTGGTGCAGAGCAACTGTTTTGCAACGTGGGGAGGAATTCATCTTCGGGAAAAACATCCATACTTGTAAGGCAAAACTGGACAAATCACTTCATGCGCAAATCGAAGGACCTGGAGGCGAAACGAAACAGTTTTCATTTTCTATCCACGAGGAAGAGCTCGAACCTTATATTTTATATAGGTTGCTTTTGAGCAATATTCTGCAATTGATTGCCAGCATCACTTTGAAATGATCGTTGTAAGTGTTATTAATTATATTATGAATTTATTGTTCTTCTTCATGTATTTATTGCTAGGATCACATTCTTCAGTACAAAACTCTGAAAGACATGGTGAAAGAAGCGAAAAAGTGGGATAAAAATTTTTTCAATGGCGTTAACCCCCACTCATAAGGGATGTGAATTGAGGAAGATGAATTGGAGGTTAGGGTAAATGCTTATTGCAAGTATAATCAGACAAGATAATTAATCCCCTTGGAACAGTGTCTATCCAAACACTTATCTCTGCACAAACTCATGGCTCTCTTTCAAGAAAAACCACAAAAAGATAAACTAAAGGTTACTCTTCGTTTCCATAAAAACGGTTTGAAACTACTTCAACTTATAAAAACAACCCACATTTCAAGAAATGTAAATCAATTTTACTTCAGTTATTTCAATGCTTTAAAAAACTTGATGAACGACCCTGAAGTTTATTTTCCATTTTTGCAACTCATCAAATGTTTCCGTTCCATCAAAATCTTTTTGACCCGCTTCTTGTTGCCATCAAACGGCAAATGCCTTGCAAAATCGATGGATAAAAAGATAGCGAGTAATAGAGGTTTGTTTAAGAACCTTCGCTTATCAAGATACGAACCTTCGCGAGATACAAACCCAGCCAGTGAATCTGGCTGGAAACAAACCAAGTCTGTTGATGAAAGCCTGTACACGCAAAATTCTTCCGTAATAATAAGATGAGCCAAATGTATTTGGAAGGAATCAAGATGCGTCTGAGGTTTGAATCAGACTTTAATGCGTTTGACAGTAGAAAGAGAAGTCCCCTTCACTTTTTATGGCAAAATGAATGTTATTACCGCCGGGAGAGGCGTTTAACAACTTACACCATTCATGCTAAAGATTTTGCGGACAACGTCCAAGAATTCTAAATAACAGGCGGAAAGTTTCACGGACAATCCGACACTCATGATATCCATGGCTTAACAGCCTTTGGGAGTTTTCAAACAAAAAAGTTTATCCCAACCCTGAGTTCGTCCTTCTTAAAGACTCTTTTATGCAACGGGTCTCAGCTTCATGTATCAGGTCGGTGTTGTCTTGTTGTCTCACAGCTAAAGTGATAAGACTGCATCAAATCCAAAGCTGCCAAATTTTGAAAATGGAGAACCCTAGAACGTTGCCAGTCTAGGGACACAAAGTCATAAAAAATAGAGCTAAAATCCCCAGATATAAAATGTAAATCCCTAAATTTGACCCTAGATTTTTCAACAATAATGTTCAGAAATTTATTATCTTCACAGTCATCGGGACTCATTGCCTTTCGATAAAAACAAAAAACCCTTGAAACAAGTCTCTCCCTTACCAAAAATTTGACAATTTGTCGCACAACAGGAAATGACCAGTATTATTGAGAAAAATATCGATTATTTAAACAAAAAATTCAAAACAAATAAAGTTTTTCCGTTGCAATAATAGGTTTTAGTATCAGACAATTACGTTTCCGAGCGATACTAATAACATAATTCGGTTTATGCAACCTTTTTGTGGAAGGCAACCAATTTTTATTTTGCTTAAAACCGTTTTGTAAACCGGATTAACAATCTCGATTTTTTTTTCTGCTGGTTGACCAATCCGATTCCTTGTTGCACGCGCGAGTTTCCCGATAGGAGTGGTCCAACAACAATTTGGAAAATATTTTTCCACGAGTCTATAATCTACGTCCGAGTTAGATACCAAAAACGTAAACATTCGGTAATTATTAAAAATGACTAAACCAGAAAAAAAAAATCGTTTTTAATTCCATCTTGTTGGCATTTTTTCCGTTTGTTTGCGTTCCCTACTTTAATAGAATCCATTACAAAAGAGTAACATCTTGAAGATTGTACCCTTAAGTTGGCCTGAAGTCCTGAACTTCCCCGATCAACTTAACAGTCTGCGGTTAGATAAAGCCAATTAGCCATATATACCTCGAATGGCAAGTGCCGCATCATTTGAGTTTTTAATGGCTGTCTCAGGGATTAAGTTTCTACAAAATAAGGGTCATTATAATATACTCGCAAGAATTAAGAGAATAACGAGATTTTAGGTTTTACTTCGGTGAACGAAATATTAACTGATGTGAACATCAGCTGTCTGCTAAATTCAACGTTCCCTCTGCATATTATATATAATTTCATTGCTCGACAACTGTCAAGGCTGATCTCGAGTGAAGCTAGGATCTGAGATTGTGTTTCTCAGCAACAGCTCCATTCCTCAATTCTGTTTGCATTTGCATTTCGTCTAAGATTTTTCTGACTTAAATTTAAACAAGAATGGCGAAAGTGTCCTTGGTGTGTGATGTAATTGCACACGCTACACTTCTACACAATACATATGCGCATCAGCACACGTCAGCACACATACAAACGAGATGGTATCGGAAACGTCGCTGAAGGCGAACGAGCTCCACGAAACAACGAAGTTGAATGTTTGATCAAGATCAGCGACAAGAGCAATAAAAAAGGAGAAATAAAAAAATCACCCGATATTTTTCGCGTGAAAGGGGGAATAATTATTTGCGGCTTGGCATCATTTTTCACATTTTCTGAAAGTAGAAAACCAGAAACCGCGCAATTTCTTATCGTAAATATGGGCGCAAACAATGGTTGCTCATTCAAACTCCTTACTCCTTGTCGTTTCAGAACAAGCTCCTCTTCCAACGAATTAAAGTACGAATTTCAACCCACTTCTTCAATTAATGCTCCCTACGATCCTGTTGATCACGGATCCGCACCTAAAAAAAATGAATTCTTCTTATGCATTTCATTCATAAGATGCATGCTGAATAGAAAAATATCTACCTGTAAGTACTTAGCCAGAGCCGTTTATACATCTAATACCGTAATACGTACTGATATTAATTCCAGTGAGGCAACGAACAGCGAGGGGCATTGGAAAGCGAGGGGTAGTCAACTCAAAAAAATATTCGTGCACCCCCATATTTTTAATGAAAAATATTCCATTAGAGGTATAGGGAAAATCAAAAAATATATTTAAAATATGAAAAAAATATGAAAAAATATGGAATTTTCGTACACCCTGGCAAAAAGTTGACTACCCCTCGCTGGAAAGTGAAAACCACGTCATTCCACGGTTCACACATTCAATCATTCTGACCTTCTCCCTTCACCGTCGAAGTAACTCTGTTATTGAAAATTAGAACGTTATTCATATTCGACAATATAAAAAGAGCAAGGTTTACATAAATAAAGCACTATTTTACAGTGCCATTCACGCTCTTGCGCCAAATTTCCATGCAACAACAAAGTGTCATCAGGGTATTTTTTATGCTAGCATCAATTTCACGTAAACGTTCACGGTTGTTATAGTTCGATTGTTGCGCTCTAAAACAGCAAGATCGACCAATTTAGAGTTGGCGTACCGGAAGCATTTTCTCCGGAGTTGCACCTTGCACCCTTCTAATTAAAAGAAAAGACAACTACTGACTTACTCAAGATATACTCACTTAAGGAGTAATCCGGAGTAATCATTATTACTGTATCTCACAATTTGGGTTTCCAAGAAGCTCAAATTATGTTGCATTACAAAAAATGGAACCGGTGGAGCTTTATTTACTTTCTTAACCAAGAAACACTCGACTACTTTTAGACCATGCTGAATAACGGTTTCGTGAGGAAAAAAATAGGTCGATTGAAAGTCTATAGAGAAGCGTCTATCGAAACCATACGATTACAGACATCTTCATCCTTTAAAAATTGGGAGGAACCTTAGGACAAAACAAAATGACGGAAATGATTTTATTCCAATTTTGAGGATACATTTCACAAATCAAAGTATTGAAAGTTTTTCGTGTTTCGCACAAGCAAACGGTTGGTTTCTCAAAGTTGATCGGAATAACGTCGGTGGGGTATTTGCGCTTTAATTCTTTCTCCAACAGCTAAAGAAGGATGAAAAATATCTAAAATAATAATAGTCAAGTTAAAATAATGATAATTGAACTACTCATATCTTCCAAAGTATTTTCTAAATCTTGGCTAACATGTAACATCCTACTCAAAGGTTTTGCAAGTCTCGATCAATGAATTTAGCTGTAGGCCTATTTGCCATCTCCGGCAAAGCATGAGCCAGTAAAGTTTTGATTTCCCCAATTGAACTTTAAATTGCATTACAAGAAATTAAATCATTTTTATTCATTACCTATGGGTCATCGGTTACATCTAAGATACCAAATACAATACATTGCGACATATATACTAAGCGGAATACATTCAATTAGAAAAGAAATACCCTTTTTATTTTCTGGATGATGCATTAATCGAGCAAGTCTACGGTGTCTAATCATCAAGGTGCCCACAAAATGCAGAAGAAGTATCACAATGTTCGCTATGGCAATAACTCAATAAGTGCCAAACGAGCAAAACGCATTGTAAAGGCAGCTGCAAGATACTCTGGAAAATGTCTAGAGAAAAATTAATGTATATTAAAAGTCCCGCACAAACAAGAAACAAAACAGTATTACATTGATGTAATAAACCAATTCAAATGGTAAAAAAAAAACGCAAACCATATTTGACGAAACTCCCGGTTGTAAAGGGGGTTTTTCGTGTACAAGCCTGGATATTCTAAGTTATGGCTTTGCATCAGTAAAAAGACCCCATGAAGAGCAAGAATGCTTACAACTTCGCCTGCTGTCAAATAGAAATAGATATAAAAACTTATCCCACCAAATACTTCATTAACCAGTTTTTCAATCTCACCAATTCAGTGTGATTCCATTGGAAAGTCTGTGAGTAACAAGGGCTTACCCAGACAATATATCTAAATGCGGAAGAACTTCGTCGGGCAGAATTGCAAGCACTCTTTTGACTGGCAGTCAGAGGATGCTTTAAATATTGCTGCCAAATAGAACTGAAGTATTTCTTGGCTTGTCCATAATTCCACTTGAAGCTCTTTTTATCGAAAAAAGAAAAATTTTAATGAATCAATACAATATAATTTAATGTTTATTAGAAATTAATGTGTTACTTGAAAACAAAAGTTTTGTCTTTTCTTCTTCTTTGGGTGGGGAACTGTGTAGTGTAATGTGTTCCAAAATATAAATGAGGTTCTTTAGAAATTGTCATCAACATTGCTTTTGTCTTTTCTTTCAAATCCCTAAGACAGGAAGAAGATCTAAGAATATGTTGATACTTCATGAATTCTTGGAAACGAGTGAAAACTGGAGTAGCTTCCTTTCCAAGGCTTAGCATGTGCAACATCACCCAGCTTCTGTAATGTATAACAGAATTTGCATAACTGAATCTTTATGTAAAACTTCTTTACAATTAATTTGTCAAACAAACCTCTATATAAGTCAAGTGGGAATGTGTTCTTTTCCTTGAGGTAATTTTGGAAGAGGACGCTGGCCTTCTGCTTCAAAAAGGTGCATTAGATGAACAAGAGAACATTAATAATTAGGAAACAATAAGTTACTTTTTGTAGTTCCACTTCTGTAACATTGGGAAGTTTCAGGAGGCACAACAATGTCACTTAAAACTGCCACACATGAATCAGGTACATCAAGAGTCTTATTAAATCAGATCTTGATCTCTAGCGAAGCTTGCTCAGACTGTACTACAGTAATTGATGATGGTTTAGTTGGCACCTTATGTCCCATCTTCAAATGCCTAGTACACATAGAAACTTTTCTTTTTGCTTGGGTTAGGAAATGGTTTAAACAACCAAGACAAAAAAAATAAATATACAAATCACACGCCAATACGGTTAAAAACAACTTACGATGGCTTCATTTTCACGACTGGGTTAAAGTCTATTTTACCCGACCAGTTTTTACTGAATTCTTACTTTATTTTTACTTAATTAATAATCGAAATTTTTACTTTGCCTTAGTTTACTTCTACTTTACTTTATTGTGAGGTATCCAATTATTTCGCTCCTTGTTCAAGGGTTGTCAACAGTCTACTGTGTATAGTTTTAGGTGCAAGGTTGTCATATAATAATAAATATTTCGAAATTCAATAAATATAGAGGGCGTATTATATATTTTTTATGTTAACTGTACTTTGTTCTTTATGTTTACTTAACTGTATGTTTACTTAACCCTTTTTACTGTACTTAACTTAATACTGTACATTTAGGTTAGGTTAGGCTAGGTTTGTTTAGTTAGTTTAGGCTGGTTTAGGTGTTTACTTAACTGTATGTTTACTTAATCCTTTTTACTGTACTTAACTTAATACTGTACATTTAGGTTAGGTTAGGCTAGGTTTGTTTAGTTAGTTTAGGCTGATTTAGGTGTTTACTTAATTGTATGTTTACTTAACCCTTTTTACTGTACTTAACTTAATACTCTACATTTAGGTTAGGTTGGGCTAGGTTTGTTAAAAAAAATCAAAATTGTACATTTCGGTTACGTTAGGTAAAAAAAAAGGGGGGGTTGGGGGGGTCCTCCCCCCCAGAAAAAGAAAAAAAGGGGGGGTTGGGGGGTCCCCCCCCCCCCAGAAGAAGAAAAAAAAAGAAAAAAAAGGGGGGGTTGGGGGGGTCCCCCCCCCCCCCCAGAAGAAGAAAAAAAAAAAAAAAAAAAAAAGGCGGGGGTTGGGGGGGGGTCCCCCCCCCAGAAGAAAAATATTAATAGCTCGAAACTAAATTATATCAAAAATAAAAAGAATTTTATGATACAACATCATCTTTTATTAATTAAATGTTTAAACAATCTAATGATGCATATTTCAAAAATCTAATGCTTATTTTATAAAATTTCAGTAATCAAATGTAGAGGGCGCTTTCATTGCCTACCATCTATAGCAGACAGACTTTTTAGTTTATTCGTAATTTTCTAACAGTGTGGACGTTTCCATATTCTAGCTGTCATTATGACATTTCTTTAGTTTATTTTGTTGCAATACTTATTTTGGGATATGTGGTGTGTTGAAATAACATTGGTATGTAAGTTTTCTATTATTTTTGATTTGTGTCATTTTTTGAAGTATTAATTCAATGTAGTTTTCTTTACTGTTGTGCTACTTTACTTTGCTTTTATGTTTACTTTTATCTATGTTTACTTAACCTTTACTTTACTGTACTTAACTCAATACTGCTACAAATCATATCATGAAGTACAGTATAAAGTAAAGTACAGTAAAGTAAGGGTTAAGTAAACAGTTCAGTAAAAACTGGTCGGGTAAAATAGACTTTTACCCACGACTGTTTGGTTTAATTATTTCGAACTCCTGTCAAATAAGGTTTAAATGAAACGGAGATTTCAAAATGAAAACCGATTATGTCAATGTAAATTCAAAATGAAAACCGATTATGTCAATGTAAATTCAAAATAAAAACCGATTATGTCAATGGAAAACTTATGGCCGTTGCAGGTTGCAGATTAATTCAATCATTCAATCAGCCTAATAAGATACATTAGGGTGTTTCATTTTACACGAATATTTTTTGATTCGCGTGACATTTAGGATCGAGGTGCGTTATAGGGGGGAAAAATATTCCCCAAAGATGGGATTTTTAAAAAAATGTTTGACTCCCGCGCGGGACAAAAAATCGTGAAAATGGGTCAAATTTGGCATTAATTAATTCATATGAGCAGAACGGCTTGGAATATCTTAACCACATTTACAGGGATTGTAGATCAACATATTAGGAATACACTCTCTAAAAATGAACTTAATCGGAGTCGTTTTAGATACCGCGAAAAAATAAATTAATGAGCCTACCTTTTGTTTTGATTGTCAGGCCTCAATGCATTGTATACAAGGCAGAATGTGATCGGTTATCATTCTTTTGATTTTCTTTCAACTAGCAAGATGATTAATAGAAAGAAAACTAGAACGGATAACGCACTTCCCTGAAAAACGAAAATTTACCACTGAAAGACTATCGTGAGTGGTTTTGAATTCACGATATTCGTGTAAAATGAAACACCCTAAAGATACATGCTACATCCAAGTTAGATTTCATTTCAAGATTATCAAAAAATGAACAAATTAAGAAAAACGTAAACAAACGGCCAAGTCCTACTGTAAAATACTCGGCCTTATGTAAATATTTCGGCCTTATAGCAATGCGTCAGAACCATCCAGCGGCAGTTGAATAAAACACGAAAACACATAATTTAGTTTTTAATTATGATTTCGTCGACGTATAAAATTCTAAATACGACGGCTCCATGTAAAACCTTTTATTGCACAATATGATCTAAGTGTCCTAATTGTTTAACTATCAGACAAAAAAGTATAAGACATTAATGAAATGAACACCTTTCCTATCTCACTGAGAGGAACAACGCCATCTGTTGGTGGGGGTTGGGTTGGGTCGGGACGGGACAGGTCGTTTGGTGATAGAATCCCTATCGGGAAACTTGGTGGCTCTCATTACATGTGAACAAAAGCGGGAATATAACATAAAGAGAGAAACAGAAATTGGCTTCCCCCTTCCCCTCTCTGTAACAGACGAACGATGGCATATTTCGTGGGGAGGTGAAAAGCAGACTAAATCTATTGTGTGCAATATAACGGGGGTACTCAGTACCACAATTCCTAGTTTGCTAGTTATGAAGGCCAAGAAATGATTGGTCTGCTAAATTTGGAGGCCAATTCGCATAATCGTTTCGATTTTGCCAACGGTGGCCCCCCGTTCGCATGGGGGCCACCCCCCGAAACCCCCCCCCCCCCCCCCATTTCTCGGTCGATTGGCGATAGTTTCCCGGGTGGCCTCGCAAAAGACCCTAAAGGCAAAGAACCCCCTTCTTTGCCTGAATGTTGTTATTTCGAGCGCTAGGTGGCTTACGGGATGAAGGCCGGCATGGCAAAAAAATGAAGACTTTTCGGAAAAAATTTTGCCAAATTTTTAATCGTTAATATCTCGGCTTCTGAGCCAAGTATTAAAAAAATATTAAAACAGTTTGATGAGATGGGCATGGGCTATCCCATCATTTTAAAACAATTATAATATTTTTAGGAGCAGCAGTTGACGAGAAAAATGCTGCACAAAAACCGAAAAAAGTCAAAATTTCGGCTACCCTATCACTTTTTTTCAAATATCTCCCAAACTACAAAAGCTATGCGATTGCGAATTTTTACCAATCGACTTAGCAAAAAATTTCTCACAAAACCCATCTATTTGTTTATTTTTAGGTTCCCCAGCGATGATTTCCGAAAATTGAAAACCCCGAAAACGACCGTTTGAGGGGCGGATGGCTTGTTAACTGTACTGTAGCTTCTCCAACAATTCTACATATTAAAAAAAAAAATCAGTTTACAAGGAGTTCACGCAAAAAGCCCTTTTTTTCCCTATCTGTCTGCCACTATGTATGATAAATAAAAACTCAAGGAACATTTCTTCGTTGTAAAAAAAATTATTATTAGAAATTCACCCTATTTTACTAAATTTTCCAAATTTTTCAGTTTCATTTCAATTTATTTAATAGTAAACATTAATATTTTCGAAGAGGGGTTTAAAAACAAATACATAATAATATTAATAACAAAGCTCATTAAAAAAACTCGTGAGCCAATTTGTTCCCGGTTAAAAATTATCTGTCACTAATATATTACTAATATATTAGCGTATGTATAGGGCTGTGGCCCGGTTAACGTTAACCGGGTAATTCCCAAAAAAATTTGGCCCGTAAAACGGTGCACTGGTTCAGGCTTTTCAAAACGGTCGGGTAACGGTTCAATTTGGCCTTGCCCTACCCGTACAACGGCGCCATCTAGTAGTCGTATTATAAACGAAGCCAAAAAGCTTAATAATTTCCTTCTACGTCTACACATGGCTCTGGTCTACAGGAAATCAGGAATTGACCGGTCCATTCGTAATTTTTATGCTCATTTTGTTTAATATTAAAAATTGTATAGTTTTACCTATGCAGGAACATCTATTCCACCTACTTCGACCTATTTCCAGGAAAAATAAGAAAAAAAAAACGGTTTCACCCGGGTAATTATACCTTCCCATTTTTAAATTATCCCGGGTAATTATCCGGGTAAGCCCGTTTTCGAGGGTACCCAAACCGAGTGAAACCGGTTTGTGGTAAAACCCGTTTTCATCAAACCGGTTTGTCCAAAACCCGTCGCATTTCGGTCCGGGCCACAGCTAAAAATGAAAGGCCCGTTTTCGATGACCCGGGTTACACTTGACCCGCTTTTTTTACCCGGGTTACAGCGCTACTCTGGTTTTAAGGCAATCAGAGCACAGATAAAGACCACTGGTTCGACATGTCCATAAGAGATTTAACATGGGCAACTGTCGCCACCAAACTTGCTACCCTTCCTCCGATTTTCGGGGGCCTAATATGCTTGCCCTGCCCTCTGGTGTGCGTTTTGTTATCTACATACTGCGTTCGGCCAACCTTCCCTCGGCCAACCGTCCCTAGAAAAACTAGTGTTATGAATTATTTACTTACAATACTAACAGTTGACGGTGTAGCGGTTAAAGAGTCTAGCTCTCGGTCTCAAGGCACTTGGTTCAAGTCGTAATCCAGGCAGCTTTTCTATTTTATTTATTTGCTTCATTTACTTCCTACCAACTTCCAAACTTAACGACAATAAAATAATTACATACAAAAAATTTTTAATCAGATGTTCTAACGAAAAAATTCTTTGTGACGATTTTAAAACATCAACAAAGAACTTAACAGAAAAAGAGAAAAACAAAATTCGTCTGCAACCCCCCTTCGTGCCTATTGCGTAGTACACCACCTTATCCGCTAGAGGCACTACAGGCATATTCAGCACGACGGGGTCAGTAGGTATAGGGCTAAAAGGATAGGACATGTCGAACCAGTGGTCTTTATCTGTGATCAGAGCAGGGGTGTGGAAGAGAAGGTTGCCCAACTTGTATCCTTTTTCTCCATAAGCCTCTGAAGATAAGTATACCATGAGGGCAGCGCCATCTGTTGCGTGTAAAAGAGAATAATTTCAAACTTTTAGGCGGTAAACTCCAACTACTGTTACTTATAAGTTTTAATCCAGGAATAAATTGAAGTTTTAAATAAGTAATACGTTTTATTTTTTAATCCGATTAGATACAGTTTTTGCATTACAAAATTAAATAAATGAAAAAAGTAAAAAAAAAAGTAGTTAAATGCAATAGCACCCACAGAGTATCGAACTATAGTACTTCAAGTTACCAATCCATCACACTACCAACTGAGCTACCGATCGCTGTTTAACATTGGAAAAATCTCGAAAGACTATGGACAAATCCTTGTGGATAACAAGATTTAGTGTCTATTTTAACTCATAGATGTCAATGCCCTCATGGTATACCAAAAACGGGAGGAGTTAGAGGCGGAGCTACACATGTCCACAAGAGAAAACTGTCTTCAGAGCCCCATGTTAAAAAAAGATACAAGTTGGGCAACCATCTCTTCCACACCCCTGATCAGAGATTCAGAAGCAATGTTGCAAGGTTTTGCCATTTCAGAAGTGGCAACACTGGCTGACTGGCTGATTTGCTCTCTAGTCTCTACAAGCCTACGTACAAGTACTTTATTACCACCACGGCACCACAGTCTTGGGTCCGTATATCATGTAACATACATTATCAGCAGGGCATTAAAGAAACAAAGATTAAAGAAAATTGTCTATTTTACCAAGAAGATATAATTTTTGCCCAATAATGGCCCATGCGCATAGGCAGAACTTAATAATTGCTCTGGAAAATGTAAAGCAGAGTGTTAGATCCTTGGTTAGATCTCCCATTATTGCATGTGGACTGGAGCTTCCAGAAGAAAATCTTCTCTCATCCTTTCAGCTTCATTCTAATCATGAAATTAACATCCCAGTATCAAAGAAGGTATGGAAGAAATTGATTTGTTAATTGTTACCTAAATATTTTTTCATAATGTTTTTTTTTACTTCACTTATGACAAACTTAGGAAATTGATTTAATTGAAGAACTTGCAGAGAATGTACAACTTGATAATTGGCAGATTGAATGGAGGATCAAAGAATCAGAGATAAATTTGTCATCACCTTCCAATTTCTCTCAATCATGCCTTCCTAATCTTGTTGCTTCATCCCTCATGGATTTCAAACAGTCCTCTATAATAGATTTTGATTCGGTGGAAGCTAATTTATCCCACCTTGCTCTCTATAGGGCTGTGGAAGCTAGTGATGATGTTGACTATGATACTGAACCAAAGCTGTATACAAATGTTAAGTACACAGAAAGATGGACAGGTAACGAGAAATTTATAATGTCTTCCAGCAGAAAACTACAATTTTATGTGTTTCAGGATCATTTGGAACACTTCTCTTGCAAATTCCAGTAGCTGGTGGATTTCGTGGAGGTAATTTCTATCTGAAAAATGGAACACAGCAGAGCAAACTCATCAACAATTCTCGAAACTGTCATAAAGCCTTTCATGTGACTGCTTTCTATGATGATAGTCAAATATTTAGGGAACCTATAACAAAAGGCGCTCGTATTGAACTGGTATTTAATTTGCGACACAAAGGAACTGCAATTACCAGTGGTATTGCCCGACCGTTAAGTGAGGACCACGATAGTCCATTTTATCGCATATGGCAATCACCCACTCCACAAAGTCACGATGTTAAAACTGAAAATAGTAATCAATTGTCAAAGAAGGAAAAGGTGTTAACGGAATTGTTCCGTAACTGGAAAAAAACTGAACACAGCCGAGTAGAACTTTACGCTATACCACTAGACCACTCTTACTGCAAAAGCAGTTTGTCATTTAAATCTCTGAAAGGAATCGACCGGTCCATGGCTGATATGATTGTAGCCCTATTGGGGGATTTCGTCGAAGTGCATCTTGCTACTGTTACGAAATATGTCGGATTTACAGAAAACGACTGGATGTCATCAGGACGAGAACGCGTGGTGCGTAAAACTCAAGGGAAGAGCCCAAAACATTTTAATGAAACGGATTGGACAGAATACTTTGCTGGAAACTGGATCGATCTTCACAATCGTCGCTTAACATTGCCACCGCTTTCGTTGTCCGTTCCGGATGAGCTTTTAGGAATTAATGAAGCTGTTTTCCATTCCAACAGCATCAACCTCACTCAGGAGAAATTTGATGGATATGCATATGACCGAGCTGCCATCATAATTTGGCCCCGAAACCAAGCTTTCTCTACTGCTGTTTGTTTTGGATTAGATCAAGCACTGGACGTCGTTGAACATCAGTCGAAGGAATCCGATCTACCATTTTCTCTCACCGAGACTAAAAAGTCACAGGTGCTGTACTTGTTAGCTTTATGCAAGAAGGAGCCCAACAAGTCTTGGTATGTCAGCACATCGGATTGCGATGACTTACGTTGCGATAGAGCCATTCCGGTCTCTCTTCAAGTTGCATCCAAAAGGGCTCTACGCTTGATCAATCTTTGTTTACTTTGGAATTTACCAGAATGTGGTCTGGAGCTGCTGCGCATTCTTTTCTGTCAAGTTGTATCGACTGATTACCGTTGTTTTAAATGTTCGACCTCAGACGAAGAAATTTTTTTTGTCGGCGGTATTTGTTCCAACCAAGTAGCAGAAAAACTTGGTGAATTGATTGTATTGCTCGACTGGAATTCAACTGTTACCAGGGATTGTTTAAAGCAGCTGATTAATGATAATATGATCTTCGATTTAAAGCAGATTGGACAACTTGCACACTTAGCAATTTATCTCTTCAACCACCAATGCTTTGAAGCAGCAATCTACATCAGCGATCAAGCATTCAGATTATTAGTGAATTTGTATTTGGTTGATCTTCCCAAAAGGAATGCTGCAGAAAAGGTTGTCGAATCTTTTATTAATATGCTGATTTTGATTGATGGTCTTTCGTCGTCGGATAACAGTCGGCTTATGAAACTTCTCTTTCAACTTAAAGATTTGAGTGTTCAGCATACATCCCTTGTTATTGGTTGGCTTCAACAAACCGATGAGACTATTCTCAGATCTTGTTATCCTTACTGGGATTTTTATATCGATCTCGTCACCAATTTGGAATCTCAGTTGGTGGATTTTGTTGGCTTTACTAACAAATACGGGACATCTTTCTCCAAACTTGAACAAGACGCAGCCCAACTGATGACGTCAATTGTGAGAATGCAGAACTCAGAGAAGCTTAAAATGCTCACCGAGAAAATTATATCATCGATGTCACAGGAAGGAAGAATTCTATTGGCAGCAGTAATTTCCTCGAAGAACGTTTGGGCTGTACCATCGTCCCCATCGATCGAAACTACTTTGATATCCTTGAGCGCTGTTAGAGTTCAACAGTTAATTCGCTTCAAATTTCCTATGTTCAAGTGGGAACAGCCGGACGCCATTCTCAAAGATCATCCGGAGGTGGAAGCATTCCTTCATTCAACTAAAGAATGTATGACGTATGATTCATTCGCCAACGAGGAAGAAGCTCGAGCATTTGTGTCGAAGTATTTTTGCTATCCCGATATCGTTACAGGCTACAGTGCCAAAGTGTCGGAGATCGTTTGTCACTCTGATGACCGAGTTTCCATCAAAATTAGTAAATCATCAGAAATCTACGAATCGTCAATGAGACAACTGGAGATGCTGGAAGCCGCGTTATCAGGTCCAAGTCCAAGTTTTTCTCTTGCAAAAAGTGAAGCTGAGGAACCCATCAAACTCTCAACATCGGATACGTCAATCTGCGAGGCAACCGAACGAAAGGAATCGCCATCAACTAAGCGGCTTATGTTGAAAGCCGCGGTATCAGATCCAAGTTTTTCTCTTGCCAAAAGTGAAGCTGAGGAACCCATCAAACTCTCAACATCGCTTACGACAATCTACGAGGCAACCGAACCGAAAGAATCGCCATCAACTAAGCGGCCTAAAGTTCGTGCAGGAAAAAGAGGTTCGGTATCAGCACCACCGGAAAAACGCTCTAAACGGATTTCATTCAAAAATGTATTGAAACAAGAAGATCAAGAAGTATTGAAACAAGAAGATCAAGAAGAATCCGTTCTCTAAGAATGGTGCATTGTTCAGTAATATGACATTTACTCCTTTGGAAGCGATTTCTTTTTAATGTATTTTCATGTAAAAAAAGGACGCAGCCATTGAATTTTTTAATGTTTAAACAGGATCGTTTCGTTTTAAATTAACTTAAAATGTGTTTTGCATTTTTATTTTGTTGCACTACAACCTCATCGAAATTTTGTGTAAAATTTGAATGCAGGTGAAGTTCTTTAAAATATGCAATAAATTCAGAGATGGAACTCGGAAATTGTTAAATTTGTCTATTGAACTATTTTAGAAACACCAAGCATTCATTGAAGTAAATTTTAAGTTAAATTGTATTTTAAGAAATGTGCTACATTACGTTGTTACTGGAAATGAAAATGAATGGTCTCTTATAATTCTGAGTTTTTCATCAGTAAATTATGGTCTACAATGATAATCAACCAACCAAGTAGCCCTTAATAAACATAGGTAATTGAATATTTTTAAAATTTTATTGTACACGGCAACAGTTGTGTAGTTAGGTTAGAAGTAAAAGAATTGTGGTAGTGATTAATTATCTTTTATCAGTTTAAATTATTAGTCGAATTCGTTTGTTCTAATATTTTTTTTTTCTTTTTTTTTTATTAATTAATTTCTGTTTGTTCTTTAGCTAGCATTTAGTGTTTTTACAGTTTATAACTAGAGATTAGAGAGAAGACATACAGTAGAGCGACTACGGAGAATGTGCTGTAACTCTTAATCTCTTTTCGTTCGTTCGATTTCGTATACTTGTTGACTGACTGTCCCCCAGTCCCCACTTTCGATGTTCCCGCCATTATTTATACCCATACCCCTACTCTAAACACCACCAGCTGATACATCAGAAAAGATGGGGGACATTACGGATCGGTTTACGTCACACTGTCACAGACTCACACTCTCACAGGTAGCCTAGCTAAGCATGAACAGAGAAGAAGAGCATATATATATCTCTGGTTACTAAAAGTGAATGGAGAAAGTGGACAATATCTGTATCACTTATTTCTAACGTCAAGTGCGAAGAATTCAGTGCCTCTTAAATCATCATGGCTAAGACAGTGAGTATATATGTTAAGAAATTAAGAAAGTTATTTAAAAGATTAGATTTTCGTTATAAAATTCGGTTTGTAGTTCACGCTTCCTCCTCGGTGCACGCTTGGAAGTTCGAAAAGTTTCGAAAGTGATTCTGACAGCAGTACATACCACTGTCATTACTGTTCTACTGTAAGTTTTAGTTTGCCTGACATGTGCCATTAGGCCATTAATCATCTTTTTAAATGTATACATTTATGTTTTTTTAGCAAAATAGTCATGCTGGTGATAGCTCTCACCCATTGTTTGAATGTGAAATATGCTCCAAGGTTTCTTTCTTTATCTAGCTTATGTTTTTGATGTGGTCCTCTCAAGTTTATTTTTGTTCAGAAATTTAGGCAGCTATCTACTTATACTCGGCATAAAAAAATGCACTGTAATCCTGAAGAAAAAGTGTTTATTTGCTGCCGTCTGTGTACACATGTAAGTTAAAGTAACTGTTTTGTAACAAAATTACTAATTGTGGTTTAGTTGCCTGTTCATCTAGACTTGTGAATCTGAATTAAGTATGAAATTCCATGTAACTGAAGTGCATGCACCAAAAAAAGATTTCTATAAGAGTAATAAGACATATAACAGCAAGGAAGAAGTTGATAACAATTTCAGGAATAATCAATATACTTGCAAAACCTGTTTGAAGGTATGATAATTATAAATGTTATGTTTGTTTTTTTTTGCATTTAGTTTTCCATGCTGCTAGTTATATTTCTTTTTTTTTTTTAGTCATTTAAAAAAAAATGTCATTTATATAACCACATTCGCTGTCATGTTCCGAAACTGGTAGGCTGTTATATGTTAATTGCATGTTCTGGAAATATTTGTTAGATAACTGAATTTTCTCATACTTTTATATATGTTTGCTAGAAGTGTGAGACAAGTCGTGGCTCGTCCTTTAAACAACAGTCCGCATATAGGTAAGTATTTTCGTTAGTTTTATCAAATATAGCGGTTACATTAAATGTCGCAAATTTAGAAAAATTACATTTCAGCAACCTTCACAAAAAGAGGAATGTTCAAAGGACGTTGTTTTAGGCGAACCCAATGTGAAAAATGGATTTCAGAAATCATCTGGGATATTAGTGAACTTCTGGCCGAGGGTTGTTCTCTCATCTCACTTAAACATTCTCTTGTCCCGTCGGAATGAATAGTGTGCTGAGCTATATCGAAGAATTTTGTTGTACCCATCATTGTGTGGTTTAAATTGGCACGGCCTCGCATGTTTTTCAAGTATAACTCAGTTTTACACTAATTTTTCCGTTTTGCATGTTTAGAAAATCAAATAAATTAACTGCATGCTAATTACTATTATTAATCGTCAGGATTTGTATTTTTCCTGGGAATTCCAGTTGACTTGTTTTTTTTTTGCGAGTTTTGCGACTCAAACAAAATCATGTACTGTTCATTGAGTGAAATGTTTTTGAAAGTATTCAATTCGGGGACTTCTTCACGTTCCATATTTTTCTGAAGGGGAAAAAACTTGTTTTATTAGGTAATAGCCTAATAGGGGGTAATAGTTGTTAGAGGTCATGGCATAGTAAATAGTAAATTCGCATAATATTTCTTTCCTTCCGGTTCTAGCTTTTTTAAAATTATATTATTTTGAATGTTTATAATAATAAGTAGGCGGGGTGTAGGCCTAGTCTATCCATATATAAGGTCAGCTTATACGCGGCTGAGGTTGTAATTGACTTATTTGAGAAGTGTCGCTAGCGAAAGACGTTTCAGTTCAAATGTGTCCAGACTGTCCACAATTACGATTTTTTCCAAGTTTTTTAATAGACATTAGTAGACATAACGATTGAAGATTCCATTTTTATACTTCAAGAATGCAGTCATTACAATATCGACAGTGTTATTATTGAGTATTATAATGAGTTGCGTTCTTGAATTTTTAACTATGCTTCTTTTTTTTATCTGTCAGAGTTACGATCATATATTCAAACTTCTTTCAGCGCTTTAATCGCCAAATGTTATATATGAACTTCGTAAAAATTTGATTAGTAGCTGAGACACTCATGGTTTCAATAAGAACTCAATATAAAAGGTGATATTCCAAAGTTCTTGAATAATATATAACAGGCATCCAGGACACAATATGTTAGCCTATGGATTCTATTGTCAAATATTTCATAATTAAAGATGATTAGGCAAAGCTATCAACAGAGATTGGATCTCATGTCATTGCTTTATCTAGTGATTAAAATAACAATTTTTGCTAAATCGTGTACTAACACTCAACATGCCATTGATATTTTATACATCAGGTATCCATCACAACAATCTTTCAATACCCACTCAGTATGTAGCTACTAAGACAATATTGACAGATTGGACATGCTTTTAAAAATATATAATCGTTTCTTTCTAATCGTTTTTACCATAACAAGCTGTATTTCAAAGCTTACCGCCATGCCTCTAATAATAGGCTATACCTAAATCTCAGCTCAGCACGTTCATCTAGTAAAATTACCTTCAAGTGAGCAAAGAAAAAACATTGCCTGTTTACAATTATTTGGGAACTATACAAACTAGCCATGCTTTATTCGTGAACTGAAGTACGGTATCAAAAAAAAAGTAAGCTACATGTAAAAAAAATAATAATGAAGAAAATAATTATAGAAAGTATAGTGCAATTAGGCCTATTTGCACCTTGGTATTAGGGATCCTTCGAATCGAAATGAGACGATCGATCCCTGATGTCTTAGAGGCGATTACCACAATTAATTGAAACAAAAAAAAAATTATTTTCATATCTACAGAATAAAATATAACAGCGAGTATGACAACGAAACGGTACAAAGAATTGTAAGTCCTTCCTACAGTATAACTTATTACTGGCTAGTAGTTATTGTGTCAAAGCATCACCGCAACAAGTCATTCTTGAAGTTCTTGGTTATTACGGCTACGCGGAACGACTGAAACGTCAACTCCAGTCGTTCGTTTGTTTTACAGCACAGTGTTTATTATGTAGATAAACCCACTCTAAAAATTGGTTTATTGCCACATACTAGTGATAAAACGAATGCGAAAACTATTTGCTTCGTAAAATGTCGCCCGTCAATTGTATCGAACTAATTTTACACTACGATCTGCTCAATAATCCAGCGGGGCCTTTAAATGAAGTGTTGGAAGAAGCGGCCAAATGTTTTCGACGTTTACAGAGTGAAGTGAGGGCAACCGCAAAATGGGAAGAGATGGAAAAAAAAGATCCTCAACTTTTGTTTAGAATTCAAAAAATCTTACTCAGCAGAAAAGATTAATGATTTAATTGTCAAGCCTAAAGGAGAAAAATTTCCAATCCAATTTTTTTTTCTGTTGCCTAACCGAATTAAGAATACAAACATAGAACTGAAAATGCTGGTAGCTTACGCCTCTTTATTTCATTTGGAAAACTAAATTATCTTGGCTATTTAGTATAAACAGAATACTGCGGTTTGCTTGTCAATTAAATGTTTATCATGCATCATAAAAATAACAATTTAATCAAATCATAAAACGACGCCATTTGTTGATCTGTACATATAATTTGATGGAAATATTTGGAATTTAATATTAATTTATTGAAAATTGGATGGATGCGAATCGTTGCTTGTTCTACGAGAAATGTGTTTCTTCACAGGAAAATCGGAAAATCCCTTTGAAAATGCATTTTCATAACCAAAATTCGACAAAAGGACATTATTGGGTAAAACGATTGTTTTACATCAAAATTATCAGATTCACATACTAATAACTCAAATCCTACCATTTTCATCCTCCATACGAAACACCAAAATGATGTTAAATTTTCCAGATTCTTGATAAGCATAGCTGATGGCATAAAATTTTTTTTTTAAATCGTTGGCTATAGTGTATCCCAAAATACGGCTAATAAGTACAAAGTACTTAGTACTGGCGAAGAACAAACTAAATAGTGCAGTAATTTTGAGGGCATGGCATGATGTCACAATGCGCTTACTGGCTTTTCGCTTGTGAACAATTGATCATCAATAACGCTTTTAAAAGGAAATGTAGACCCTAAAGAAAAGCAATTAATTCAACTGCGACCAAAATTTGTCGATATGTAACTAATTCCCACACTCAAATGCCTTTGCGTTTGTGTCCGGCTTAGGACATCGTTAAAAAATTAATGTGTAGTTAACAAAATGCTAACTGAAGACCGAACTCTTCAAAATGATGCTTTTTATTGGACACACTTCGTCAGATAAATTTAAAATAATTTATTAAACGTAAAGATTATTCCTTAATTAAATAGTTGTTCGGCTATTAACTAATAATTCCCGATGATGCTGGCGTAAATGGCGTATATCTCTATTGTCCCTACAAACGGGATCCCGAAATGTTCACTTTTCAGCGCCTTTCAGCTTGGTTAATGAATAGACTAGTACTACTATATAAGTAGCCTATATATACATGGCAATTGATGTTCGGATAGGACAGAGGTGGATTTCCCGCTGACATACACTGTAGAATTAAGTTTATATGAACTTAATCCTACATCAATTATATATGTCTCCTTTTCTGAGAAACATAACGACTTGCAAATTTACGTTGTACCCTTCTCATAAATTGTATCACACTTATTGAAGGATGCTAATACAGTGTATTTAACTATTTATTTACAAACAGGCGATAAAAGGCCTAGCTAGAGTAGCTGTAGTTTGTAATAGTGAGAGAAATTCTTTAAAAAGAGGAAGAAATTCTTAGTTATGCATGAATTAATGAGACCATATGGAAGGAAAAGTTTTTTAAAAGTTTTTTAAATAAAAATATTCCATAAGAAAGTTGGTTTAAAAATGTCTTTGGTTATGAAAAAAGTTGGAGATGCGGGGGATTGAACCCCGGGCTTTTCGCATGCAAAGCGAACACTCT
This sequence comes from Daphnia galeata, assembly GCA_030770115.1. Classification (NCBI taxonomy): domain Eukaryota; kingdom Metazoa; phylum Arthropoda; class Branchiopoda; order Diplostraca; family Daphniidae; genus Daphnia; species Daphnia galeata. Next base: position 3,673,072 of record CM061118.1, read on the forward strand.
ACCACTGAGTTACATCCCCGATATTGATATTGTGTTTTGTTAAAGATAAATAGTTCAAAACCTTTGATATATTAGTCTGTTATTTTCGATTTATTTAAATGTACTGATTTAAACGTTATAATACGAAGTGTGGGCCTTAATTTCAACGAGATTCAACAGTTACGATTTCTTAATTTTTTTACTCGTAGACTTTGTTGTCCTGATCGGTCCTGATGATACATTTAACATTTCTTCAATAAGTATATTTTGTCAATTGTTTCCATCCGTAAAATATTATGCGCAGAATTACAATTTATTATTATCCTTCTTGCTCTAAAACATGTTTTATTCTGTGTTTTTTTTCTAGCATGGCTAGAAGCATGAAGTACAGATGTACTTTCTGTACTTCATGCTAGAAGTTTTAAGTTTAAAGTCAACTTCGCCAAGTGAAAAAAAGCTGGGAAACGTTTTTTCCCAATTTTTTCCTCGTTTTTTTTTTCTAAGTCCAAAAATGTTCTAAGAAAACCCACTTTATTTAATTATTTAATAGAATTATGTTTTTTTTTAAATTTTAGTGGTGAAAATAGAAAAAAAAATTATACGCACTGTCAGAAAATGGACACTTTGGCGCTGATCAGAGGCGCTAAAACATGGATACTTAAGACCATTTCGCAGTATCGATCCGAAAAGTCGGCTGCGATTTTGAAAAAATTTCCGAGAGGAAAGAACCGAAAGCGCCGAAAGATTAACAGGCAGTGCCAGTGGTGGTGGTGCATTTGCATTGGTTGATTTGGTTCTATGGCTCTGGGCTCTGGGCTCTGGGGCTAGCCAGAGGCTCTGGCTAGCGCGATTGGCCGCCTGACCGCCTCATTGATGTAACAGGGTTGGATGTAAAAACGAAAGAATTTATCGCATTAGAACGACTATGGTTCTGATGGTAGTTGTGTTTTTAAACATTTCTCTTTCTTCTCCGACTTTTCATAGTTTGATTCGTTTCCTTAATTTAAAATATAAACATTTCTTGTGCGTACGTGTTTAACTCATGAACTATTGATGCAACTTGTAATTATTGTGAATACTAGTTTCAATCTATTGAGAACAAGTACAAATTTACTGATTATTTTAAGGTTTCATAAAATGAGAAATATGATCTTATATTAAATGATGTACAATGTATTTTTTCTCATTGATATGTTGTAGACTTGCAAGTTTTAAAGTTTTTAATTAAAATTCTGATCAAAAACTAAAATTGGTATAGCAACAAAACATTGGTCCTGATTTTGTTCAAATCCTACAACTTGTAATGGCAAAGCAGGTATATTCTTCTTTCTTAAACAGATAATATTTTTAAAAACTTTAATTTTTTTCAGACGCATTTTCAAAGAAGTGTGAAATTATGCCCCATCTGTTCTGAGGTATGGTAGCCTACACCTACATTTGTTATCGGTGATGTGTCACCTCACCATCAACAGTTCCTTACTTTTCACTATATAATGTAGTTTGTGTGCAGTTTATTTTTATATTTTTAATTGAAATATTTTTCAGACTGTCTTCGTAAAGAATCAAATATCTCATATTAACACACATTTTGGAGTGCAAGATTTTCAATGTCAATTTTGTGATAAGGTTAGTTATCAAATGAAATAATTCTGTTAACTAATTCAGCTATGGTGGTTCTGCTGAAGCAAGCATAACTTTGCATAGGTGTACTTGAGTGGTGTGAAAATGATGTTTTTATTGGTTGGTAGGTTTTCTCTAAAAGGACTAGCCTCAAAGATCATGAACAAATTCATTCCAGAAAAACACTTTCAGATGAATCACAGGAGAACCATGATGTAATTTATTTTACAACCTTTTATTCAATTAAATTATCAATTTCCTTCAACTTTTATTGAATTTTAGATAACCATGGATTCCGGTTCAAATAAATTGTCGTTCAAGTGCAACTATTGCCCGAAAGTAAGGGTCTCGTGAAACAAAAATATTACGAATGTCGTTATAATTTATTTGCGGATTTTTTTTTTTAGACATTTCAGTTGCTATCATCAGTGACGAACCATATGTCAACTCACTCAAGAAAACAGCCATACGCTTGCCCTTTTTGTTCTAAAGTAGGGCCTATTAACAAAATATTTTTTGGTGACAGCATTATAGCATCTTGCTTTATTACGTTACTATTATTTTTGATACAGGAATTTAAAAAACCCCTGAACATGTGGACGCATCTGGAAACCGTCCACTCGAAGTCAAACAACAATTCTGTTCCAATAAACGAAATGATGAATGACGTTAAAAATTCATTAAAGGTACAACACACCAACACAACATATATTATCATGTTTAACATCCCACTTATTTTCTTTACGTAGAAGCCAAGTGGGACAAGAATCAAGGAGAAAATTAAATTGCAGAGCAATATCAGAATACCAGAATCTCTGAAAAATGTCAACTTATGGCCAAAAGTAGTTTTATCGCGGGCTTTGTCTGACGCCATCTCAAAATGTGGGTGTTAACCGGTAGAAGAATACTTTACACCGTCTAGTAGAAAGAATGAACGAATCTTCAGGAACTGGAAACATAATATTTATTTCCTCCGTTTTCTTTTGTTTAATGTAATTGATTGTACTTTCCCTTGCCGGTCTTATCCACTTTTGAAAAGTATAAGTCTTTTTGAAAAGTATTTCAATCCCGTGATCAATAATTATGAAGAAACCAAGCTATTTTTATGTAATCAAGTGATGAGCTGTATTGAAGCTAATGTATCATATTTTTGTGTTGAAATATCAATTTTTTTTTTTCAAAATTTTGTTTTCTTTTTTTTTCATAGATCTGGGTCCCAGTCACTCCCACTTATAAAAGAATCGACGCTCATTACAGCTAAAAATAAAAGTCTTTTGGACTCTCGCTTACAGCGGAGGTTTTTCTTAAGTTTATAGTCCATAAAAAGGCATAAATGTTATAAGATGGTATAATGTTGTTATAGAATGAAAAGACAATGCATCATTGGGATAATTTTTGTTTAACTGTTTTATTGGGAAATCAATTTGACAAATCACGTTTACACAAGTTCATACACACATTCATCCAATCAATCCACATAACATTCATTCAATCACACTCAAAGAAACAAACATAAGCAAACTATCCAGACATGTTGGACGCGTTTTTTAACATTTGGCCAAAGGCAATGAGGCCAAATACCTACGAGACCGCAAAGTCCAATTATTTTGCGGAAGTAGCGGAACTTGGAGATTCGGCTCACATCCGCCAATGGCAACGTTTTGTCGTTTTGAAGGTAAAATAATGACAGCTATTTATAATTTAAATATTTGTCTTGTTGTTTGTTTATTGTCTATAATTCAACTTAGCAAGAGCAGGTTTCATCTGTTTTTGAATCATTTATGTGATACCTTTTTGGATTGCTTTTTTTTAAATCGAGACACTGATCCAACAGACTTGCCCATGATTGCAGGGACCGCTAGGCCGGCCACCGAATATATATTTTTTTTAAAACGGACCGAAAAGTGCAAATTCAACGTCACCGCTGGGTGATGTGCAGATACAGAAGCTTTCTGGTGTACCGTTGTAATTAGGATTCACTGAAATGGGAATCAACTTGGCGATACAAACCAAAGGCCTCCACGTAATTTGCGGGAGTGTATCTGTTTTTAAAGGTGCCGGTGTGGCTAGACCAGACTTAACTAATCCTCAAACGGCCTTCTACTTTCTACTACTGTATTCTCTTCCACCTCTGCTTGATCTATTTGATTGATTTATTTTTATTAATTCACTATCAGGCTTTAGACGGCGTTAGATAGTTGAGTTTTACTCACCTCTGTTGAAAAAAAAAATTCTTAAATGGATTTTTGTTGGATTACAACTTGTTGAATGGCCTTCTTCCTTCGTAAAGACGTGAGTAAGATTGCGTGTTTTGCGAGGTGTTTTGTCTGGGACAGTCCAACCGCAATAGATGGGAATTACTTCACCGTAACATTACGTCCAGTAAAATTAAATTCTTTTACATTTTTCCTTACTGATTTGCGACCAGAGGTTCTTTTGCGTAGACATTTTTAGTGATTGACAATTGCACGTATCCAAGTGCATCTTCTCCTTGGCCAGTTGGTCAACGCAACGGATTTTGACAGTGGCGTCTCTAACGTCGGGATCGGAACGCTCTATTTAGAGCCAACATTTTTATTTTATTATTTTTCATTATTTTTAGAATTATTCCTTTTTGTTTATTATCACATTTTAAAAGTGAAATGTTTGTTAGATGACGTAAATCGCCGGGCAAAATTAAATTTCAACTAGTTATTTTTTAATTTTATGATCATTTATTGAATCTCAGACTCATGAAACCGGAAACAAAAGCAGAATTTTGTTTACGAACGGAATTTATACGAAGCAGCAACACACACTACGGCCGATGCACATGAGAATGGTGAGGATAACGTATACAACAGAGAATAGCCAGATCCATAAACACAAGACGATGAGAATTTCAGTGTCTGTAGCACCCGGAAGTGATCCTCTGGCTGTTCCCAAAATCTTCACGACGAAACCATTTCTAATGACTGTGATGTTTCCGTTTCCTGGGATTAAATCTGGCGGTAGTGTCTGGTTTATGATTGACCCATTATTTGTAATGACTGTGATGTTTCCGTTTCCTGGGATTAAATCTGACCGCAGTATCTGGTTTATGATTGACACTTTATGCTGTTGATCGATTAAGGCATCAGCATTTTCCGGAATAGCGTAGGCGTCGGTGGATGACGCCATCATCATCAGTACACAAATAATTATAGCTCCGAATGTGGCCGTTTTGAAAAGTCTGGAAGGATACGCCATTGTCAGATTGGTTTTCTTAGCGATTAACATCGATTAACATTCAAGTCGAAAGAAAATTCGTGAATATTATTATCAAGTCCAGCCGTCTATTTATACTTTCTCTGTCTACCAATTTGTCAAGCGCAGCAGTCATTCCACCCTTTTTAAAACGTGAATTGATGTTTTCCGGCATAATTTTTGTTGCATTCTTATAAATGATAAATTTTCTCATGTTGTTCAAATTAAATTGGGCCATTTGTATTATGTCAACTCTTGAAATTCGGCGATAATCAGCGAATTGCTGGGTGTAACGCAGTACACTATCAAATCATTTCTCTCACGATTCATGAATGCACCACCGCAATCGATGGCGGTAGTAGTAACGCCATCAGAACGCCATCCATTTAAATCTAATCTAAATTGTATCTGATTTTTTCTTTTAATGGGGACTGAAATGTTGGAAACCAATAAATTAAATGGAATTGTAAAAGCGTATAAAAGTTTAGTTTTCTTCCGTCTTTTTCCTTTTCCGTTGATGTCGAATTTATCAGTTTTAGCAGATAACCGCAAGTGTTACTTATATGCACCAATATCCGGCAAATAAAAGACAAGAAATGTGATGAATGACACGAAAAAAAAAAGTTTCTTTTTCGTTCATCTTCTTTGCATTCCATTACTATGTGAAAGGACATCGAGGTACATTTATTTTACGCTGATAAATATTTCACACCAAAATACGAACGAACGCCAAAAAGACTTTTTTTGTATTTTTTTCCAAGTTTTGAATAGTGACGATAATAAATGTTAGAATTCCAGTTATGTAACGATAAAATATTTCCGTCATATTTTTTTTGTTTCTATTTTATTTCCTGGCTTAACTCATGGAGTCATGGTCCTTTGACGTTATTTTCATAATCAGATGAGTCATCAGAAATTTGTTTTCACTATCCTCACTTATTCAATGTTGGCCTAATTTTGAATGGATAGGTAACGAAAAATGGGAAATTTAAACAAAACCTTTTGCGGCGTCTAATACCGTTTTTAGTAGAAATAAATTAATAAATTAAACTAGAATACAACCAAAAGAGTAATTCAAATATTGAATGAGACTCTTTCCCGGCAATAAAATCAAACAACTAATACTAAAAACTAATAAATAAATTGAAGTCGGCCGGTACTAACTGAAGCCGAAGTAAATCAGAATTTAGTTTTGAAGAGGCGGACAAGAACACACGACACAATGAGAAATCCGGTTGAAAAATTATTGATAATCAATTCGATGAAAATATCAAGTAATCTGTTAAAAGATGAGAAAATCTAACAAAGAGAGCTCCATATAAGATCAGTCTCGGGGTAGTCGCGATCCCTCATCGTTTACCCCACCCATGTATGATGCACGGCGAACCGGAGGGGCATACATACAAATATTTTCATAGTTTAGTGTTTGTGCTACAAGTCTGATACTTACGTATTTCAAAAAAATTTCTTAAGAAATTGAGTCCATCTAATGGCGTCATATTCAAAGTTGGCCTAATTTTGAAGGGGATAGGAAACGAAAAAGGGGAAATTTAAACAATACCTGAGGGGGCGTTTTCCTTTTTCAGTATCTACTAGTGTTATTTTGCCAGGTAGTTCAGTGTATTTGTTTAGTGTAGTTGTTTAAGGTGAACATCAAGACCGGCAGCATTGGTTTTAGTGTTTTACACTGTCTCTGTGTCATCAGCAGTTTGCGACTGTAACGTAGTGACTGTGCTAACTACACCACCACTTGTTCTGCTATGAGCTATATAATACTATACACTGAAGCGTGAATCCCAACTCTGGGGACCTGTACTACCCCATTATCCATTAAAGCGTCATCTTACTACACCCCAGTACCCCACTTAATCCGGCTAGCTGCATCCAACCCAACCTTACTACTCCTCTCCAGCCTCGTACTGCACTATATATACTCCTGCGCCATATATTTGGCCATATTCAACAACATATACGTTGCTCCATCATTGCTGTTTAACATTTTTTTCGACATGGGGTAATTAGGAAAGAAAAACAAGATCTAGAATTCCAGAGCGAGAAGCATCAGCGAAATCAAATGGAGAGACTGGGCGGAACTGAGAGATGCAGCAAGTGTCGAAAGTGCCTGCTTTGGATGGGTTGTCGGTTGTCCATAGTCAATCCGCATGTGAAACTTAAACGTTTAAATATACACAATAAGAAATTAAGGAAAAAGAAGCGACCATTTTCCGTTTTGATTTAGGGCTGGCCGATATTTTTGTTACTTTGTGAAAAAGTTGTTAATCGGAAACTCGTAAAACATAAAAGAAAACTATCCGGAAGTGCCAATTTCCTGAATCATCTGTAGTGGAAACTTTCTTGACTGTGTGGCGAATTGCGCGTTCAAATGAAAAAAACAAAAAAAACAATCGATGATGTGATTTGATTATTGCGTCGCTGCCCTTTTTTATAACAATTTTTTATAACTTTTTTATAATTTTTATACCAAAGAAAAAGGTTTTTGAATATTTTTAAAAACCGCGGTTGGTTCGTTACGTACAATTGCTAAAAATGGAGATCGCGACGTTGACGCACTTCACGCACGTTGAACGCTCCTAATCGACATTTTTTGTCATAAACTAATAATGAACTTTGTGAATAAGTTTTCACTGTCGAGTCACAGTTATCAATCAACTCATGATCGGCATCACTTTTGGCCTTAATTGTTTCCATCTCGATGAACAATTTCATTAATTCTTTAGGTGATCAAAATTAGTATTTAAACGGGTTCAGACCGTTTACTAAATTACGACTAGAGCTATATCTTGAGAAGTTCATCTCTCTGTGTTCTTGGAGAATAACATGATCCATGTTATTATTCATAACACTAGAAAGTTATATTACAGATTTATATGTAGTGGATTATTAGAGATATATTATAGGCTGGGCTGGCCAGTGTAATAAAACGCGACGGGCTTACAGACTCATTCGGCTCACAGCATCGGCAGCTATAAAAATAATCTTTCTTCTTCATTTAATTTAATTTTTCTTTAATGTTTATCTTTTCCTACTGCAGAATAGCAGGACGGAGAAACTGGACGAATTGCTGGCCGAAATCGGTGACGTCACTGCCGGAAATCTTGGTTCACTTTGCATTTCACAACAATTTCGATCTGTTCCCGTCACTGTTCGTGTGGACGGTTTCGAACCGGCCAGACAGAAAGCCGACATGCTCGCCCGTCTACTTCAACATCTCGGATAACTCGACAATCAAGGTAAAATGTCCTGTTTTTAATATTACAATCTCTGTTTCTATAAATATATATATCGGCCGACACAGCAGCAGTTCGACCACTTTTATTTCGTTTCCCCAACATTTCTGAATTTTTCAAACAATGTGCATACTGGATAGTCGCGATTTCAATAGACCAGGAAATTGCTGCGTAAAAAAATTTCTTTCGAAATATTACATATGTAATACTAATAGTATTATACTATAAGGGTGGTAAATGTGTTTGTTTGACAAAATATAAATATGGAAATGCCGGTTGGACTGGAGTGTCCAGTTCGACTCGTTTTTTTTTTCTATTTGATTTGATTTTTCTTGATATTCCTTGGCTATTTAATCATCGGGGGAAATGAAATGAGCCGTTACCAATAAGGCAACAAAGCGGTACACACATCAAGTGCTGTACAGTGTACACACAAAGCAGAGTGACTTAAAAGCCTCTAGCTGCTCTCTCTCTGATGTGTTGTTGCCTTATTGGATGGTTTTTCTTATTTTATTTATATTTATCTGTATACATTTTTCTATACTGGCTGGCTGGTTGGAGTCTGTGTGTGACGCGGTAATTTATAATATGTTTAACGAATAAAAAAAGAGAGCGCTAGACTACATATGCTCGAGAGATAGAGAGAATGTAAGAGGGCATAGAGATCAAAAGGCCTTTTATATATAGCGCGCTATATACTATATATCTTTTTCCGGCGCTCCAACCAGCATCGCGCACCGCTTTATGTGCGTGTTTTTTTCAGGGTCGCAATTCTTTTCTTTTTTTTTATCGCTACAAACTCGAGCAATTTTTTTCCTTTAGAAGAAGGAAATATAGAGACATTTTTGTTTTTCTTGAATTTATTTTTTCAGCTAGCGGTGCGGATCGATAGCGATCCCCAGAGAGAGAGGTTGGGGGGAAGGTTGCCACTCTGCCATGTATACAGAGCAGGAGCAGCTCCTGGTAGTTGTTGTTCTTTGTTTTGTTTATACTCATGTTCCAATTGATTATTGATATTTATTCAAAAATTCTATTCACAGGATCGTTTTTTTTGGCCACGTCCATGTCGTGGGTGATGGTGTCCAACTGTCCATCGCCCTGATGGGCGCCGTTTACAAATACCGTCAATTGAAAGTCTTCAAAGTGCATGGCCAGTCCCACTTTTCTATATGCGTCACTCTTCTCGGCTGCGCCATCATGTACGCAGAGGTATAATATAATATATTTCATATTATTTAATAGTTTATCTGATTTGAATGACATTTGGCAAGGAGAAATGTTTTGATATCATTTATACAATAAATAACCTGATGCTGCGCTACATTTCTTTTCTTATTTTCCTGTTTTATTATTTTGTCGCGTGTCTCTCATCCATCTTAGTCATTTTCTCTTTCGATCATTTATTGAATTTCTCCTCGTTTCTTGTTGTGCGATTTGTTTCTCAGATGGCCGCTGTTTTCCCGGAGTTGAACACGCCCGCCTTGCGTGGCCACCAAGTAGACCCGTCACATGGGATTCTGTATCACTTTCAGTTCTCTCCTCATGAAGACGTGGAGGTTGTTTACAACTTTTTTTCTTTTAATATATAAGAAATTTGAATTTGATTTTAAATCGCGCGAAAATATATTTATTTTAAATTTTCTGCTTATTATTATGATGCAGGGTATCTTTGACTTACCGAGTCAAATCAGCACACAAATTGAAATTGACCGATCAGCAATTTATACTTCGGTGGATGGTTCCCATTATGCTGGTACCCACCGTTTACCTTGGAGCTTGGACGGCCAGCGATCCGCCCACCGGCGAATACATCCTAACCGGACCCACCATGAAGTTTACGCAATGCACTTACAACTGGTGGGATCACAGTTTGGCTATAGGTAAACAAAATAAACAATCTGAATAATATTCGTATCATTATTACGATTATTACATCTATTGCTGTATGTATGTAGTATATGAAAATGAAGGTTGCTTTGTTATTATAGCGGAAATAATAACACATGATTTATATTTTAAAAAAAAAATAGTATTAAGCGGGTGCCTATAGCGGTATGCAAATGCAAGACCAACAGGAAGAATAATAAGTTATTGAGCTAATATTGTGAGGAGGCAATATTTTTTTTCATATTCAATTTTCCCACTTCTGTTTTAAGAAGACAAATTGGATATTTCATGTTGGAACTACTTATATTATGATAATATAGACCCAGCCGCATGTAGTTCTATGCTTAATAGAAATTTGGTGAAAATGAAAAAGGCTTTGGTATTATTAAACAAATGTCGAGTTAGTGCATTTCGCGCACGATCTTAATAGACCGTCCGCGAGACCGTCTCACCATTTGATAATTGATGAAATGAAATGTGTCAATGAGATCACTTTCACTTTAGATTATATTCATTGGAATCTAAATATTTAACTAATCGTGGACAATAATGGCACTTTTAAGTTTCGAAATATTGAAGATTATACCGTCCGTGACGTGAACGCGTAACGTTGACATGTTTACTTTTAGAAATTTCTCCAATGAACTTTGCTGTTGAAGCTATAATGTGTCGAGTTATATACTATTTATTTGTCCCCGTGTTATATATTGTCACGGGTATTCCGTTCGGGTTGCACTTAATCACGCTGTTCTGGCCGATCAGTGGGGAAGTTACACGGAGCTGGCTAAACGAGCTCACTAGCACAGACTCTGTAGAACGCCTTCACTGCCGTCCTCTACCAAAACACTATCCGAAAGGACGACAGTGCCCACCACCGATAAAACAGGGACACATTCAGCACCAGGTCTGAGACGGTACCAAAGGCAACAACAACAGAACAAAACAAGACGGGGTCAGGTATTTATAGCTATAGTTGAGGGTGACCCGTCACCGTAAGGTGTTCGTCAGGATTCGTATGGGTTTCGTCAGGGATCGTCTTGGGTTAATTCTAAGAAGGCCTTATTCGCTAGTCTTACGTTACTAAGCCTAGCCTTACGCAACTACCCAATCTTACTCGTGACAATATTACGTGACAAATAGCAATCGGATCGCGCCGCGATCATCACTCCACTTTTATGTGAAAACTTTAATTTAATGCAGCAAGGCGCATTCAATTCAACAACGATGAAAAAGTACATGGACAGTGTCTTACTGTGAATTTGATTCACAAGTGTGATCATATCCCAGTGTCTTTTTGATTGAAGTTCGTAGTAGACAACATATTAGAAAAATATGAAAAAACTTTCGAAAGATAAACGTTAGACGAATGCAATTCACATTAGTATTATAATCAGTTAAGAAACATAGCATTCCCCGACAAATTATTTCCTATTTACATTAAAAATTAAATCAACGCAGATGACAGTAGTTTCAACAAAGTTCATGAATCACATCAGGCCTAACTCTTAATTAATTTGAGACAAAAATAAAATCATAGCGAAAACGATTAAAATAGCAGACGAGCAAGAAGAGAACCACAATATATCGTAAACAAAAGTTGAATTATTTACAAAAACCGCTAAACGAATATTCTTACTTCTTAAATACTTGAAAAGAATAGTAAGATAGTAATAAAATAAAGTAAAATAGTAGTAAAGAGTAGGAAAGAGAGGTTAAAGTATAGTAAAATGGGTAGTTCTCCTACACTTTTACCGAATATTCCCTAAATCGTTTAACAATAATACATTTTAAATTCGCGGATGCCCTTCACCAGAGTGGCGATTTCGAGATAATAGATTTTAGACTCGTATAATTAGGAAAACGATTGTCAATAAACTCGAGTTCGACATATTGGAACGATCCCTGCGGGTAACATTGCGCGGCCACGTCTATTCATTTATAGTCTCGTCATCTCACAATAATTTCGTGGGTTGCACGTACACGCGAAAAAATGGCATGAAACGATTAACGAACTTTGTTGGTTTCATTACTTCGATCTTGATAATGCTATGAACATTAATATGTGTAATTGTGTATGGATCTAACAATTTTCTAAATGTTGACATGATGATTACGAGTGTTCATAATTTATATAGAGAGATTTAATTAATTTGTTTTGTTGAATAACCGGAGCACCAAGTTCATCTCGTCAAGGAATCAAGGAATATGTAATAAAGTGCATCAACATCAACGTGCGATTTTTTAAATAAGCTCGGTGCTGGCGAACTAGCGTATTAAAGAAAATTAAAGATTGCTGCACTACTTCTACTAGAGTGATAGTCATGTCACACTGATGACCGCTGATGACAATCTTTCCGATACTCGGAGTTATTTTCACGCAGTGATGATCATACGAGTCATTAAATTCAAAGGTATTCCTCTGCATAGGCGTTACATAGTCAGTGTTCATTTAGAAAAATGAGTGCTGCAGACCGACCATATGTAGTTCAAACGAAAAACCTACTATAGTAGGCTAAGTGATCAAGAAAATTTCAAATTCAGGCCATTCGTAATACAAAACCAAATTTTTTAAAGTATTTTCTAAGTATTATTCCGCATAGCCGTACGCTGCGTATACCTCGCAAATAGCCATTTATATTAAGGAAAAGGGAAAATGTGCGGAAATGTGTTTAATTTTGAATTTTTGAATTCAATTGAAAAATTCCCAACATTATTCAGAGATAAGTTTAATTAAGAAAGAGAAATATTAAGAGGTATAAATAGTTCCGCCTGAGTTTGTTTATTGTTTCCGTGAATGTTTTAGCTCACGCCGCTTATTATAAAGTCCCATATACATGCTTACATAGCCTATTAAAGAAATGATGTAATGATTCATTGTAATGATGTTTGCGTTTTTCTTTTCAGTAACGACCAGGGTTTAAAAAAAACAAAACAATGTAAGACAAACAATTTAATTGCGAAAATGACGATTTGAATTAAAATCAATTTTTACGGAGGAAAAGGCAAAAGGGTTTTTGAAATATAAAAAAAAACGCGGTTTGTTCATTGCGTACAATTACTAAAAATAAAAATCGGGCGGCTGGCGCGCTTCACGCACGTTGAACGCTTCTAATCGACATTGTTTATCATTGACAAATAATGAACTTTAAGATTAAGATTTTACTGTTGAGTTATTTATCGTTCAACTCGTGATTAGCTTCAGTGCTTCACGTATTGCATAGATCGTTAGAATCTCGTTGTACAATTTCACCAGTCATTAATTTGTTCAGAGTTGATATTTGAGCGGGTGTCGGCCGCCCAGTAATTGTACGGTATCATCAATCTATCAATCATTGTCCAGTGAATTAGGGGAAAAATGATAAGCCATTCAAGATAAGGATGGGGCAGAGGGATATCTGCTCACCTTATCTTTTAATGGTGCAAGTGATAGATTAGATATCAAGTGTTGCCTTTAAAAGTGAAACTAACCCACTAATATATTGATTATTAACGCAAAGTCTGATGGCATTGTTGCTAAATTTTAATAAGACGTTCATAGCTTAGGTTATGCTAATAGATATAAAATTATTCGTCGTAGCGCTATACTCTGACAATGCAATCAATGTTCATTCTAAAATAATAGCACGCAGCTTATTATAGGCCCATATATATCCTATTAAAGGAATAATGTAACTGAAATTCCTTATTTGAATAATGCGCAGTACTCATGTGGGGGATTCACGTCTGCTACTCTGTCCGCCGCGCTGAAACGTAACGAGGCCAAACACATGTCGTGGGCCGTCTACAACATCGCCGTCAGCAACATTATCTTCGCTTCATTCCAGTAGGCTATATCCTACACCTATACGAAATATTTTTTATGTCCCTTTTAAATTCACCAAGTTCCTGGGAAATGAATGAAATCTCACAATTATTTATTCTATCCTCCAATTTTGTATTAAAATTTTAATATATAGTTTGTTGTTGCTACCCAATGTTGGACCGGACATGAAATATTTATTGGGTTTTACGTATCCGCACTCAAATGAACACCACGGTGACCATCGCCTTGGTCTTCGGTCCCAAGGTAAATTTTCAATTCATTCAATGAATCAAAATTACAATATGATTCGATAATAATGTTAATATAAACCCTTCCCTCACCCTTTTTCCCATGAATTAATCATTTGATAAGTTTTACCTGGTGGCGGGGGCGGGGGGGGGGGAGGAGACGAGCACGGCGCCCGCACCAAAGCCCGAGGTGTGACGGCCTCATTTTCGTTGAACGGACTCAGTTTGGCCAGCGGAATGGGCGGCAGTTGCAGCGGAGGAGGAGCCGGCGGAGTCCTGGTCGGTGGTGGGATAACGGAAAACTTGGAGAATTCTGGCAATCCATCGGAACCGGACGATCAACCCATCAGCCTCTACCGCGAAAACAAAGAACTCAAAGTAAAAATATCAAACAAACCAAACACACAAGAAATTCTGTAACGGTAATGACGACGAATACCAACGACAAACAAAACAAAAAAACTACTTTCCATATGTTTAAATGTGGAAGACAAATTGTGAAAAAGAAATTGAAAAAAAATCGGTCCAAAATCAGTCGCCACTGGAACAAGGCGATCCGGTTCCCACATTTGGTGTGGGCAAAGGGCCGAGGCAAATGGCATTATAAAATAAGGCAACTGCTGAATACACACAGCGTTGTAGATACTTCAGCATGCGTCCATGTCAAATAGCAAATAAGATTCGGTGTAAACCGCGGTGTAAACTGTAAACCGATTAAAAGATTCCCCATAGTCATAATAGAAGTAACGTGAAATAATTAAATAACTGGACCGTTTTTTGTGTGTGTGTTCTAAATTTGTCATCTACATTTACATGGAAAAGGGGCCAACCAATGTTTAATTCATAATAGGATAGGGTATAGAGTATTAGAGAACAATCTAATAAGCCAAACGGTTTACTTATTCTCAGCATTTTCTGCTTGTCGTTAACTCGTTACCAGTCAACGAACAACAACTGCATATCACTCGGCTTGTCATTCATTTACGATCTCCAAGGAAGGTAACCGCAAACCTCGCACGAACCACACGATGTTCTCCGAAACGATAAGTCGTGTCTTTTCAGGTAACACACGCCATTCATGTAGTTGAAATGATTGCATCCGCCGTGATTGATGCATGCCGCATTGATCCCCTCGTACTCAAACGTTTCCAATGTCTCCGCCGAAATAGTCGCAGTTGGGCTGCCATTGGACGTCGCCGTGTTGATCGTGGACCACCATCGCAGCAACAACCAACAGTGAAGCGATTGAAATCAAATTCATTTTGAGGCTGATGATCGATTTCAAAAGTTAAAAAGACAGAACTAGAGCGTTAAAACAGTATTCAGTATGAAATTTAGTTGTAGAGCAGTTTGTATCGATACTTACATGGAGTGTAGGTGCACTGGAACTGTTGCAGCAGCTGAAGAAAGAGGAAGAATGGGATGATGATGCCTGTCTTTCCCTTATAAATCAGTGGCAACAACAAAGTGAAATTGAGAGACTTGAGTCACTTGACTGTGGGCGGGATCTTAATAAAAACGTGAACTTAAATAACCTTAACAAAAATCCCCGCAAGTTCTCCACACGCTAAATAATTTTAATATTAGTCGAGGTGTTAATGTTTAGAATTAATAAATTATTTGAAAGTTTGAGCAAAAGTTGCGATAAAAAAAGGCGAGGGAATATTAGCTAAATACTAGCTACTTACTCTGTCGCTAGAAAGTAACTTGATTAAATGAAATCGAATGAAATCGCCGGAACATTGAAGAATGAGAGATCCAAAAAATCAAGTAAGGGACGAAGCAATTTACATTTCATTTATTAGGTAAGTGGTACAATGATAATGATGCTGCTAAAAGTGTATATTTCCACATAATAAACCTACTACAAAACTTGAAGAAAACGAATAAGGAAACAAAAATAACCCAAAAGCGCCAAATGAGATTTGAAATTCAATAACACGCAAATCAATTTGTTTTAGGATGAATGAGACTTGCGAAAAGCAATGTCACAAGCAGTCAAACCATCTTTCCATGCCATTCTTGCCTCGGAGGAGAAGGATTGGCCTAGTTCTTCCTCCATAACCGTAAACATGACCTCACCGAATAACTTGAGCTCATCGGGCTTGACGGCTTTAAAGGCTGGTGAGTTCAGGTGGGGGCATTGTTTAGGGTTTTTACCTAGGTTCTCAATGTAGGCATTCAAACCGGCGAGACAGGTGTAAACTTGGTTGAGGAAATGACTGTTGGTCGGAAGATCAGCTAAATCGACATTGGCGAAGGCAGCAAACTGCTTTTGGGCCTCGGGTTTTACTTTAAAATAGCGAATGAAGGCTTTGGGCGCGATGTTTCCGTTCTTCTTGGCAATTCTCCAAGTTGCTTTGACCAAAGAGCGATCCTTCTCATTCATAGCATATTCACGTGTTTGAGTCTGAAGATGAAGAAATATTAGATTATTCGAGTTATCAGCACAGGTAAGAAATAAAGTATAGATTTTAATTAGACCCAGATGCACGATTGGCGCTTTATTACCTTGGCACTGTGAGGGCATTTGTGGGGACATTTGGCTCCGTGTTGACTGTGAGGGTATTTAGATCCCCGCTGACTGTATGGGCATTTTGATCCATGGCCATTGCTGTATGGGCACTTTGATCCAAGCTTAGCATGCTTATGACTGGGAGATGATTTCTGCAGAATAGGAATACATTCAATAAAATAAAATTCATAGATTTAACAGCTGAATTTATTTACTTGAATTCCGAACGGGCATCCTCCTCCATTAGCAGATTTCTTTAAAAAAGAGCAGCACAAATTATTTTAGCAACAATAACTAAAATAGGTCCTATATTCTTATTGCATAAACATTAAATAAGTATATACGTACCTTGAAACCATGAGGACAACCACTAGCTGAAGCTTCAGTGCGCTGAAAATGAATAAGAATTTAAACTGTTATTTTTAGAAATTTTCTAGACTTTAAACTGTGAGCGGAATTTACCGTGAATCCATAAGGACATTTACTTCCGGTAACCATTTGTTTCTGTTGAAAAGAAAATATGACGTATTTTTTTTTATTTAAAAAAAATAAAGAGAGTAGGCCTATAGATTAACTTACTTTGATTCCAAACGGACAGCCATGCCCAGAACCAGAAGACTAAACCAATTGAATGATGAAGATTATTAAAAGTAGAATAAAAGGATTCCGAAAAAAAAATAACAGAATGCAAATGTATTTTTACTTACCACAAAGCCGAGGGGACACTTGCCATCGGTCGATTGCGTGATCTTATTAATGTAAAAATTATATTGTAGTTAATCTCACATAATTTACGTTAAAATAAAAAAACTGAAAATTGACTCACCGAGAATCCAAATGGGCATGATGATCCTTCAACTAGTCCTCGCTGAAATTTTACAACAGGTTATCATAACTCAAACAAATTAAGGACCTACTCACTAAGCAACAATTTTAGTACCTTGATACCGAAAGGGCATCCGCCAGCGTTTTTCTGTTAGAATGAAATGTAATTCAGTTAGTTCCTAGTTCGTTAGCGCAGTCGTAACACAAAAAATTACCTTAAATCCGTAAGTGCAGCCGGAAGCAGTCGCTGCTTCTTTCTGTAAAGTTAAGATCAATGGTAAATTATATGCTAGTTCCGTCGAAAGTTGATTTACAATGTTTCAACCACACTTACCGTGTACCCGTAAGGGCATGGGGTTCCTTCAACCGAACGTTTCTGTTTTATCATTAAAGAAGATACCGATTCATTTTCATACTAGCCATCATTAAATAATTTTCTAATTTTTTATATTCTCATTTCACTGTACCTTAAGTCCTAGAGGGCATCCTTTTCCAGAAATTGGCCCCTATAATTAAAACACAAAATTCGCGATGAGTAACGTAATGTCAGCTGAGTATCTAAACGGAAATTTACCTCAAAGCCTAGTGGACATTTGCCATCTGTAGCAGCCTCTCTCTGATAATAGTAACAATAATAGAAAATGTCAGTCATTTTTATTATACTTCAAAATTATTTTACGAACGCTCGATGGCTGTTCAATAAATATTCTCACCGTGTAACCGAATGGGCAATTTGATCCTTCCACCAATCCTCGCTGTATTCGAATGAAACGTAAATTGATTAACATTTAAAACGCAAATCGAATAAGAAGAGGAAATTAATGTTGAAATAATGTTACCTTTAAACCAAGGGGGCAGCCAGAATCTGATTTCTGTTTAAAAAAGTTGTAAAAGTATGAGTAATGTAGGTGTAAAAATAAATGGTTATGCCGGTATAGGCCTAGGCCTATTTAACTAACCTTGAAGTTGAAGGGACATCCGGGCTTAAGTTCAGAAGCCTGCGTAAAAATAGTTTGTCATATTTTTTTCCTTGACATCTTATCCAAGAGTGACACACAATTTTTTAAACTAAGGCGATTTGATACTTACGGCGTAACCAAATGGGCAACGACTGGATCCCGTTAAAGATTGCTGTTAGTTAAAAATTTTAAAAAAGAATTGTCATGATTTGTCGGTTATTAATTCATCCTAAAAATTCAGGTTTATACTTTAAATCCAAATGGACAAGGTTCGCCAGAACCAGTCTTCTGTTGATTTTAAAAAAAATTATTATTTAACTTGTCTTCAATTGAAATAGTACAACTAATAAAATATAAGTTACGTTAAATCCGTATGGGCAGTTTCCGTCATTGAATTCAACTTTCTGCGTAACACAATTAATAAAAATTAGATAAATCATTCAAAAGTCTGAGGAAATTTGATTTAAACTAACCGGATATCCGTAGGGGCATCTGCTCTTGGCCTTGTAGTCGGCTCTCTTCTGTTCATAAAAAAATGCGTATATTAATTTATATCTAGTTCCTATGTGTTATTAATTAAAATTAAAATCCTGATAATTACCGAATGGTAAGGGCATTTGTGATAAGTTGCGCTTTTTTTCTGCATCAACAAATATTTTTGAAGACATAATTCAACGTTTATTTCTAACTTCTTTCTTTCTCCTCTACTTACGCTGAAACCATAAGGACATCCAGATGCAGATTTCTGTTAAATTAAAAAGAATTCAAGTTCATTTAGCCATTTGTTTTTTGAGCATACAAATTGTAAAACTTTTCGCGTACCTTAAAGCCGTGGGGGCATCCGTTAGCTGCAGCATCACTCTGTTATTGGGAATATAATTCCATCGTAAATTATTTACAGAAATTTCAAAATACTCAAATAAAAAAGATTGTCTAAAAATCATACGCCATATCCGTAGGGGCATTTGCTTCCTGCCACCAATTGTTTCTATGAAAAATGATAAAGCATTGTGTCAGTATACAGTAATGAAGATGGGTATTGTATGTTATAATTGCATACCTTTAGTCCGAGGGGACAGCCGTTGCCGGAACCAGTTGACTATAAGATGAAAGAATACGAGAGATAAAAATTATATACGTCGTTAGAATTGATTCGCGTCAAAGTCGAAAGGTATTGAATTTTGCATACGGTACCTTGTAGCCAAAGGGGCATTTTCCGTCATTAGCTCCTTCGAACTGTGAAAGTATTTCAAGTTGTGCAGAGTAACAAAGAAAAGAAAGAGTATGGTTAATTAATTTACCAATTTTCAACTGAATTTATTTATTTTTTAAATGAAAATCTTACAGTGCCACCGTAAGGGCATTTGGATCCAGTCACCAATCCTTTCTGTAATCGTTGAGAATTAAGATGATAAAATTCATCCATTCAAATGAAGCAGATTTGGGCAATAGGGCATACCTTGATTTGCAATGGACATCCGGAGATACCTTTCTTGAAATTGTGAGGACATCCTGGAGCAGCCGCATTCTCTCTCTAAAATAATAATAAAAGAAAAAACAAACATAGATTGAGACGGCTTTCATTTGTAATCCTGTATAATTAACTTACGGTGTATCCAAATGGGCACAAAGATCCTTCAACTAATTGTCGCTACAGAAGAATCAGTAAACGTTTAACAGCAGAAAAAAAGATCAAATTGAGTTTTAAAAAGAATCGCAAATACTTTAAAGCCAATAGGGCAACCCTTTCCAGTTGATATTCCCTAAATTAAAAATTGATATCATCAACTAATATTTACTTTAAGATGAGAATAATGAATTCGCCATTATGAAATAAAACTTACCGAAAATCCAGCAGGGCACTTTCCGTCACCAATCGATTCTTTCTGTAAAACATAAGTGCATATTCTTTAAATCAAAGCTCATCTAAAAGTAGGCAAAGTCTATTTTTAATTATACTTTGTAGCCGAATGGGCACTTTGATCCTTCGACGACTCCTTTATTCTGTAAAGTCGAAGAAGACACGGAATTAGGTCTGGACGAAATAAACTAACCAAGAAATAAATCATGAATTTACCTTCACTCCTAGTGGGCATCCATTTTCGGTTTTCTGTCGATTTAAAGTATTTAAATTAATTATTTATTCGTGGTAAAATCTATTCGTCCGCCGGAAGAATGAGACACCCATTTACCCCCCCCCCCCCCCCCTCACTATAAGTTTAAATTTATGAAGTTTTACATTTCTTTTTAGCCAGATTATAATTTGTAAATGAACCATGCCTTTAATGTGCATACATATAATATATGTGTATGCTCTCCTAATACTCCAATAGATAAAGTTACCTTAAAACCATACGGACAGCCAGACTTGGAAGCGGAGACGTTCTAAAATGAACACGTAAAATGGAACAGGTAAATAACAGCCGAAAGGATCAAATGTTTAGTTTTTGAACTTACATCATATCCAAATGGGCATTTAGTTCCAGCAACAGAAGATTGCTATTTTATGGTTCACAAATTTCAGAAATGAAAATTATTGAGTCTAAATATGCATAACTGCGTTTAAGGGTTAAATAGCTCTGGCAAAAATAATTACCGCAAAACCCCATGGGCATCCAGCACTTGAACCAGTCTTTTGAAAATAAGAAAACAAATAGTTAACATTTTTATTTGATAGTGTATCATTAGATTGAATTTACTTTAAATCCATGTGGGCATTGTCCATCATTGAATCCGGATTTCTATTGATAAGAAAGAATATAACTTATGAATGCCACAAAAAATGTGAATGCCTATGTTATTTTTTTTAAACTAAATCTTACCGGATATCCATACGGACACCTGCTTTTGGTCCTGTAGCCGGCTTCTTTCTACTCAAGGCAAAAAAAATTAAATTAATATTTTGCGAATTTAATGCGTCAGAAGAGCGAAGGCACATTACAAATGAATTTTATTAGTTACCTTATTGTAACCATACGGGCATTTGTTGGAAGCTGTAGCGGGTTTCTGAGTAAAAACATCATCAAATGGAAAAAGTTAATCAAAATCACGCTACTTAATTTTGAATTATGGGGATTTTCCAGTCATTAATATACTTACGTTGAAGCCATAGGGACAGCCAGAAGCCGATTTCTGTTTGAATGATACATAAACAGTATTAGTATATAATCTGTATTTTATGCGCTACTCATTTGTTATCAACTAGAAAACGATTTTACCTTAAAGCCATGGGGGCAACCATGAGCTGTTGCAGATTCCTAATAAATCCGAAGAGATACAAAAAATTAAACATTGGAATAAAATAATGAATGTAGCCTAATTCCGGGTAAATATTAAAAGTTCATACATGAAATCCATAAGGGCATTTGCTTCCTGCAACAAGTTGTTTCTGCGTACATCAAACCAAGAACAAACACATTAATCAATTATGAAAATATTTACATCAACGCTGATTGAGTCAACCAAGTAAATGTCTTACCTTCAGTCCAAGCGGGCATCCATTTCCGGATCCGGATGACTAATAAATCAATTTTAAAAGACAAAAAAAGATTTCAAACAAATTTCAGTATTTAAACCATAAATTGGATTGAAGTACCTTGTATCCGAAGGGGCATTTCCCATCATTAGCCGATTCAAGCTATGCAAATTTTGTATTTTATAAAAATATGGCGAAAAAATCTAATTTTGTATAAATATTTTGCTCAAAACTTACAGTTCCACCATAGGGACATTTAGAACCAGCTACTAATCCTTTCTGTGATAACAAATGACAAAAGTTTATTATAAATTCAACTGGTCCTATTTGGAAATATTAATCTTTGCTCTATGTTTAATGATGCAGTATTACCTTGAGTCCTAATGGGCATCCAGAGACACCTTTCTTGAAATTGTGAGAGCAACCTGGAGCAGCCGCGTTCTCATTCTAAAAAATCGGATCAAAAACATCGAAAAACAAAAAAATTTAGTCCATGTCTATGACGCAAGTAATCTCTTGAGCTTACAGTGTATCCGAAGGGGCATAGAGATCCTTCAACCAATTGTCGCTACAAAAATAAAAATAAGATTAACAAGATCCAACAAAGAAAAAAACTTGCACACACAAATTAAGTTATTTTTGAAAATTCAATTCTACCTTGAAGCCAATAGGGCAACCTTTTCCAGTTGAGACTCCCTAAAAAGATAGATACAAATTTATAAAATGAATATTTTTTATCAAGACGAAGATTATTTGGAGCCAACGCACAGAAAAACCAGCCGGGCACTTTCCGTCACCGATAGATTCCTTCTGCAAATAGCAAAACAATCGTATAAGAAATATGAAATAAATTGTTTCGGCTTCATAGAATATCTTAAACTTACGTTGTAACCAAATGGGCATTTAGATCCTTCTACGAATCCTCTCTATAAAAGCAGAAATTACAAAATATTTTCGAAAAAGAAATAAGTCTACATTCGTCAACTTACTTTAACACCAAGTGGGCATCCTTTGTCAGAATTCTAGTAAATAAATAAATTACTGTTATTTTTCTAAATTTAAGTGTTTAAATTCTCAGCGAAAAATTTTCATGAGAAAATAAATAATACCTTAAAGCCATAAGGACAGCCGGTTTTGGAAGCGAAGGCGTTCTACAAATAGATACGATATATTATTTAACATTATTTTTAATTTCTTGTAAATAGAATAATGGAAGTCGAACTTTCCAATATTGTAATTAATATTCAACTTACATCATATCCAAAGGGGCATTTGGTTCCAGCCACAGACGATTGCTATTTTGGAATTTCAATTGGCAAAGAGTTAAAAAACATATTAAAGGTTGTCTTATAGGTGTAAGAATTACAGCAAATCCCCATGGACATCCGGCACCAGATCCGGTAGTCTATATGCAAAAAAAAGGAAGCTATAATACGGCGGAATGAAGTTTTGTAAATTGCATTGATTAAACGTACCTTGAATCCGTGCGGGCATTTTCCGTCATTGAATCCAGATTTCTGCAAATAAATAGCGCAAAATAGTTTTAATTTCAAATCGATACTTATTTTTTTAAATGTTGTTTTAGAATATTAAAATTTATGGGTAAAGGATAGTATAAACGGAAAATAAACATAAGTAGAGTGTGACTAATATTTGTATTATACAAGTAGAAAATACTAACGGGATATCCATAAGGGCATTTTGTAGTCTTAGTTCTGATACCGGCAGATTTCTGCAATACGAAACAATAAAATAATTCCCTCTTGGCTTCCAAGAGGGTCCTGTGGGGTGTTATTAGGACCGGTTTTTCGGACAATTAGCGGGTTTCGTGGGATTTTCCACTTTGATCTTGTCTGTGGTGGGTGGGCATAATCAAAGTTGTTGAGACGAACAATTTGATGTAAAAATAATCCCGATCTGTTCAGCGGATCGTGAGCGCTTGCGATTAAACCGCTTTCATCGTTTTGCGGTTTGGATTTAGGGAAGGGTAGTGGGTATTGACGACTATGTCGTAAAAGTGTCGTCTGCTTTTGCTTTGGTTATCAGTTTGTTACTTTGTTATTATATTAAGGCGGGTTTCATGTAAATTCTTTCTTGGATCTTGTGGGTGGGCTTAATCAAACTTGTTGAGACGATTAACAATTTGATTTAAAAAAATCCCAGTCCGATCAACGGTTTTTTTTTACCCACAGGCGACCCGAAAAAGTTGCGCCATTTAGTATTTTAAAAAAGTTTTATTTCCCACATTCAATATTAGTATAGGGTATTGGTCTATCATTGGGACGGGACTTCGCTTGTCCAAAAGTTAAAAAGACAAAAAAAAAAGAAAAAAAAAACGTTAATGAATTAAAAAAAAAAAACACCAAGAGGGACCTGCCGCCACACCGGCACCTCCTGGTATTAAACAGTGACCTTTTTTTTACAGAATCTTCGAAATATTTGAAACTGTTAAATAATTACCGAGTAGCCATAAGGACATTTGTTGACTTTAACGGCGGCTTTCTAAATTAATTAAAAACAATCTATACATAGTTACAGACGTATACGGTCATTTTCTGAATTGAAGCCCCAAAACGCCAACATTGGGTAATAAAATATGTACAAACGATATACTAACGTTAAATCCATAAGGACATCCAGCACCGTTAGCAGATTTCTATTATAAAAAAAATATATAATTTTGAATTAATATGCCATAAATTACAGGCCCGTAATTCTTCATTATGGCCCATAATGATGGCCCATAATTATGGCCCATAATGAAGAATTACGGGCCTGTACGTTGAATAGCTAGTAAATTACCTTGAATCCATGCGGGCATCCTTGGGCAGATGATTTCTGTAAAGTAATAAATAAAATGAAATTTGAATTTAAAAAAAAAAAGAAATTTCAGAATAATAGCAAAACAATAAAACATAATACGCTGAATCCATAAGGGCATTTGCTGCCAGCAACGAGCTGTTTCTGAATAAAAATTTATTAAATCATAAGTTAAGACTGTAAATATCGATTTTAACAGTCGGGTCATATTTTTTTTTTGCGAATACTTTGATTCCAAATGGGCATCCTTTTCCTGAGCCAGTAGCCTAAAATTAAGCAATAGGAGCATTTAACTTATTTTGACTATCATCAAATCTAAAGTTGGGCATTGCAATCTACCTTAAATCCGAGAGGGCACTTGCCATCTTCAGCAGCCTGTTTCTGTAACACAAATTTTGATTAGACCAATGCGACCTTGAAAGTATATAGAGAAATTTGGGTATTACAGTTCCACCGTAAGGACACTTGGATCCTGCAACCAATCCTTTCTGTGTAACATAAGTGATCGTATAATAAATACAATGAATTCAGAGCTTAGGAAAACCTGTTATTTACCTTAATACCAAGAGGACATCCAGTCGAGCCTTTCTGTAATCGACCGCAAGGATATTCACACGAAATAAAATTTAAAAAAGACAAATTATTGCAACGTCAATATTAATAGAAAACAATATAGGTCATTTGGAGAAAGACACCACCTTGAAACCAAATGGGCAACCTGAAGCAGAAGCGTCTTTATCCTGAAATTTATAAGAGATAAAAAAATTATGCATAAATAAACGAAAATAATGTGTGCTGGATTTCATTTTTCACTTGATTGAAATGCACTTACAGTATATCCGAATGGGCAGTTGGATCCCTCCACTTTGGTACGCTATAGTCAGGGTAAAACAATGCAAAAAGTCGTTTTTGATATTGAAAATATCAAAATTTTCATAAACACTAAATACCTTGAAGCCAATTGGACATCCCTTTCCGCTAGAAACTCCCTATTATATTCATTGCATTTTCGTTAAAGACTTATTAAGTTTATTGAATTGAAAAAAAAACACTTACGGAGAAACCAGCTGGACACTTTCCGTCGCCAATTGCTTCTTTCTAATAATAACAAAAAGAGATAATGTAAAAGAATAAATATCGGAAACACACTCGTGAATTTGCTATTTTTTTTTACCTTGTAACCATATGGGCACTTAGATCCTTCAACTTCTTGTTTCTAAAACCACACGAGCAATAATAAGAAAACGATTATGAAAAATTATTACATAAATACTAAATTAAAACATCAATCATTTCACATCTCAATTGCTTAATACCTTAACACCTAGGGGGCATCCTTCGGTAGATTTCTGTTGAATAGCCAAAGGAAAAAATTTCTTAAGCAACAATAAACGTAGGTTATTTTTTAACTTGTGTATCATACCTTGAAGTTGTAAGGGCATCCAGATTTTGCTGCGAAGTTCTCCTATAAACGAGAAACAAAATCACGTCTTTGTCAGTTCTTATGTGAGTAAGTAATAATATATACTTACGGTGTATCCAAATGGACACTTAGTTCCGCTTACCGATGATTGCTACATATCCGGATAAAAACAAATTAAATAAAATATACGAAAATACAAAATGATACTGCAGGAATAGTAGCCTAACGTTTTCGGCTTTGTTAATTTGTGAGTAAATAAAATTTTATGTTTGCTATTTGTTCATCTGCGTTGTTACAAAACTGACCTTATTAAATCCCCAGGGGCATCCGCTTCCGGGGTTAGTATTCTATGAAAGAGAACCAATCAATATTTTGAAATGTACTAATTTGTAATAAGTCAGAAAAATGATATTTACTTTGAATCCATGAGGACATTGCCCATCGTTGAATCCAGATTTCTTAATTGAAATGAAAGAATTTAAATAAATTATTTTATTTTTTTTTTATTTTTGTAGTTAAATAAATATGTACCGGATATCCATAAGGGCATTTGCTTTGCGTTGTATAACCCTTCGATTTCTTGAACAAAAAGAGAAAAGTCTGTTATTGCGAGTAATTAATTGAATATAAAATGAATAACACGTACAGAATATCCGTAAGGACATCCTTCTCCTCTTCCAGTTAACTCGATGGCATTTGAGCCCTGAAACATTGAATAACGGAGGAATACGCAAATTTATTTTACAACCAATGGAAAACATCAAATAGGAGGAAAAAATGAATTGTGATCTCACATGAGGATTCGCCCCAGATCGTTTGCTATAAGGGCAGTTGTGGGCACTTACTGCTGCCAGGCAGACAGCGATCAAAATGAGGATCTTAGCGATACTCATAGTGCTTTTTTTAACTTGTATAAAATTTGTACTTCCAATTCGTGGTTGGATGGTCCTTGTAGTCGACCAAAAATCTGAAGTTAAACATCTTCGTCTTGGGTTTATATACCCAGTCGTCGTCGTTATCATGCACAGCTGAAATTCCATATAGACCAATCTAGTTGGCCGGTCAATGTTTCTAACCAGCCAGTATATCCTGTTGATTTCATCACAAGCCAGCAGCTCCTTCCGATGGACTTGGTCTATGCGCTGTTTTAGTCAAAAACAGATAAGACTAAGAGTTTACGCCTTCGTCGTTTTTTTTCGTGTGTGGCTTCGTTTAGATTCCAAGATTTCAACAGACGATATTGTTGAAAGATGTATATGTCGATGTTGCAATCGATCCTTCGTTAACTGTTAATCACTCGTTAACCTTTCTTAACTGCCTTATAAAAAATGTTAATTAAGTTTAAATACAACGCACACATTTTTGCATTATAGTTTTTAGTTTTATAATAAATTACAATTTTAGGACCAACCAACAACAAATTTTGAAATTTTATAACACAATAGGCCTAATTAGTTCTAATGATTAGCTGTTGGCTCTCCTCTTCTGACTCATCTCTTCGTTTATAAATAATACATTAAATAATACATTAAATTAAGTTAATTAAGACCTTCTAAGTTCCAATCTCATTTGTATTTAGTAAATTGTAATCGCATTTATTCGAGCATTTATTGGTATTTTTCCGATCAAACAAGTGTCAACTTTATATGTTGCCTGCAATAACATCGTCCAGCAGCAGTAACAGTTCATCGCAGCCACGCGTTATCAACTTATACGGAAAATCTCGTTTCTTGCGAGTCAGTCGTTTCGTCAGACGAACAGCTGCTTTGCTGCCTTTGACCTACATGAAATATGAACATTTTTTTAACTATACAAACACTTCTTCGATATTATGACGAAGTTTAGAGTGTTATCGAACGTCATTGATAAGGCACCAATTGATAAATCGTGTATTTCAAATGTTTACAATATTCACAAATTTTAAAATTTAGGCATGCTTTCTATTAGTCGCTAGTAGTAGCTTTCTGTATGTAATTTCAAAAAAGATTTATATAAAATGCAAACCTTTATTGAATTCTATTATTGAATTTTTATTATAGTTGATCTTGTAGGATAAAATGCGTACGAGTTCAAAGAGACTGTATGCTTCATATCTCTAGAATCTAGATCATCACAATATACAAGGTTCGGCGTCATAATTTCTTCTTTAAAAAGATAAATACGAGCATTTTTATCTTGATAAACGAGTAAAGAACTTAAAGGTTACATAGATCAAGGATTTCTGAAAAAAAAACTTTAGACGCACCAGGCGACTTTTGCGTGTAACTTATTTACAAGTATCATCAGCAGCCAATGAGGTCGAACATTACGAAATTATATAGCCTAACTCCAAATGCGCATTTCGCTCTTGATTTAGGACCCTGTAATTCCCAATTATTAGTGAATCTAGGGTCGAAAATGAACATATTTCGAACGATAAAAAAAAAATGCTGGGAGTTATCCAAAAGGCTGCACAGGCACACATAACGATAAAGTGCTTCTTAGCACGCAATCGACAAACGATCATATATTAGTAGAATAAATTGACCGGAAACGGCATGAATGTCAATGTTTAACATCTTTCATTTGATGACTACCCCTTTCTTATCGTTTATAGATGTCTACATTAAGTCGTACAACGAAAACTCAACTGACAGGAATTTGTGGTCGAAAAATACTATCTGCAATCAGATTCACCGTTCACCTGTTGGAGGAGAGCATTCAACCTTGATCGAGTTCTTGTCTCTTCCCCGGAAATGGAAACACTTGGCTCCGGATGCTCTTGATGGGTGTTGCTAGTCTCTACGTTGATATTACCGTTTAGCCTGGCGACGAATTCTTCTCTTCCAAAGGTTAGATTCTTTTCAATAAAAACACATTTTCACCTGATTTATTCTAATTTAAGTAGGCCTATTTCGATTAGGTCGAGTCGACAGCTGGGAATAGCTACGGGCTGAGAAAGGGCTTCAAACCCCCTACTATACTGAAGACTCATGTTTAGGGATATCTATTCTTCTCGCCATTACTTTCGAAAAAAAGTAATGGCTGTTTTCAAAATCGGCCGCTAGATGGCGTGGCGAAATGACGTCTGTCAATGGCGAAAATCTTCAGAAAATGACGAAAAATTTTCAAGATTTTCAATTGCCAATATCTCTGCTAATAACCGTTTAAAATAAAAACGGGGCGAGATGTCTCTGGAGGGGGGCAAAATCTTTCATTCTAAAAAATTAGATTTTTTTTTAAAGGGCTGGTTTGCCCGAAAACTGATGTCAAAAATCAGTAAAAACGCTAGAATTTCTGAGGGGGTCCCTTAGTTTTTATTAAATAACTTAAAAACTATACTAGCTAGAAAATTGCGGATTTCACCATTGTGTTTTCCGCAAAATTGTGCACAAAATGGTTTATACGGGGACTGGCTGCAATGCCTTCGTCACCCTTTTCCGAAAATTGTAAACCCCCAAAACCAAGGGGGCGGAAACTCAAAAAAGTTAAAAAAAATTACCCGAAAAGTAAAAGGTAAATCATCAAAAGAAATTTGTTGGCGCGAAATGAAAAAACATCAGATAGGGTAGACAAATGGGTAAAAAGGTAAAAAAACAAGAAAAAGAGCAAATTTTTATTTTTCTCTTTTTGATTACAAAAAGAAAAAAAATTACCCCAAAAGTAAAAGGTAAAGCGCCAAAAGAAATTTGTTGGCGCGAAATGACAAAACATCAGATAGGGAAGAAAAATGGGGAAAAAAGTAAAAAAACAAGGAAGAGAGCAAATTTTTCAAGCAAACCAGACATTTCGGTTAAAAAACCTTTTTTTTCAGGGGGAAAACTAAAAACTTATGAATGCTTAAGGGTATTTCGATTAACGCGACACCTAGAACAATTCGTCGCAGTTCATTAGTCACATCGCTACTTTCGAGTACCGATGGTTATAATCATGGATGGAAGTGAAACAAAGTGCGTTTTTAAGTTGTTAGAAAGCTATGATGTAATTCTAGCCCCTCGACTGATTGCCTTGCTAAAAGAAGTTGATGTGAATAATCTTAGAACTCTAAGTAAACTGGATTCGCCAGAAAGAGAGCTAGCCTCGAAGAGGCCATTCGCGAAAGTGTTAGTGATCCCATGCGCTTTAAAACTGATGAAGAAAAGTTAGTTGTTCTGGGTGAGAAATTTGCGAGTGACCCATCAAAATTTAAATTCTCTTTTGGGGAGAAAATTACGCTAGAAGAAGTGGTAACGATGTCAAAACGTATTTTACAAGAGTACTCAAAACAGTACACCTTTTCTCGTTCGACTTTAAAGCGGAAGAGCTCAGTCCGTCATGATGCACCGATTCAAAAGAAATCTCGCCCTGAAGTTGTGCTATCAAATGTTTCCGGTGGCCCATCAACGGCTGCATCGGCTACTGAAGATGAAGCAGCCGTACCAGCACCGCTGATCATGAAAGGGAGAACCCTTCACGATTACGTCATGAAGTGGTTTCAAACCACAAAGATGTTGGTTGAAAAGCAAATTGCTTATCTTCCAACTGATTGTAAAATTATAGCTGAAAGCAGCTCAATAAAGTGTTTGAAGTGCGACGTAATACTTAAAACCGGTGTAGACGAATACGGCGGCTGGAAGATTAGTCACTTCGTAGGTCATCATCTTCCAAGGTTCCACAAAATTGCTCCTGAGCCGCAGGAAACAAACTCACATCAGCCTGTCATGGATCCAACGCGTGTCCTCAACACGGTACCTTGCACGGTACAGTACCTTTCAGGAAAATGTGTCCCTTTTGTCCATTTAACTCCGTTGGCGCGCAGCACACATTTTCTTGAAAGGTACTGTACCAGCACCTATTACCAATAACGAGGCAACCACTGCCAACTTGATCAATCAAAATTTTTGAATGCCGGGAACGAAAATGCAGCTCTCGTTCCCGGCTTTGTTAAACCGACGTTGTTAAAGTGGCTGTACGAACAGTTGTTGTTGAATAAAAACAAGAGAGCTAGAGGACGACACTTCACAAATGAAGCACTTATTCGCTTTTGTGTGAACTTCTATTGTATGGCCGGTAAAAATTCGTATGAAGTTCTGTGTGCAAATTTTCACGGCGCCGTCCCTGGTCTGCGTACAGTCAAATCGAAGCTCTCTTGGTACGATAGATCCGTTCCAGAAGGTGTAGTGAACGTCAAATATTTAAAGGATTTCCTCATTCAAAACAATTTACCTCTCATCGTGTCTATTAGTGAAGACTGCACCGCTATTGTGTCACAGAGAAATTATGACAGCGCTTCTAATTCCGTGATGGGTGTCAGTCTGCCAATGGAAGCAAACGGACTAAGAAATCCCAGACGCGCGGTAGTCACAGATATAAAATCAATTGTTGACGTGTTTGAAGAGTTCCCTCGAGCAACGCTGGTGCTTGTAGTTATGGCGCAACCCCTGGTCGACAGCATTCCGCCGATCCGTATTCTTTCATTTTGTACGGACAACAAGTTCACTGCGGAGGACGTAAAGGCTCGCATGCATTCGATTATAACAGCATTAGCAGTAGAAGGAATTCTTGCCCTTGTTTGTTCCGCAGACGGAGATGCTCGTGAAATGAAATTTATGCGTGAAACGGAAGAGCTGGGTCTCCCGATTCCAAAAAGTATATATAATTTTTTATGCATTTTTTTCTTCCAATTTTTGAGTTCGTCTTTTAATTTTTTCATGTGAAAAATTCGTTTGTAAAGGTATTCCTGTTGGCCAGGAAACGCTTTATTCCCTTAAAAAGTCATATTTTTATTTTGCTGCTATTAAAATCGGATGTGGCATACCAGTCCAGGATCCCATTCATTTAAGTATAAATTAATGAAATTGTAAAAAAATTAAAATGTAAAAGAAAGTAATATTGAATTTTATTTATTTCAGTGGCGAAGTTGCGAATGAGACTAATTAGATCAGAAAAATTTATAGCGATTGGCAATTACATTGCTTCTCCCGTCCACTTGCAAACCCCA
This sequence comes from Daphnia galeata, assembly GCA_030770115.1. Taxonomy (NCBI): domain Eukaryota; kingdom Metazoa; phylum Arthropoda; class Branchiopoda; order Diplostraca; family Daphniidae; genus Daphnia; species Daphnia galeata. The sequence continues at coordinate 3,705,057 of CM061118.1, forward strand.
ATGAATCAATATGATAAAAGTCGACATCTGCTAAAACCTGAGGATCTCAACGCGCACGATAAAATGAACTATGGATCGGCAGAGAGATTATGTCAACCCCATGTTTCCCAACTGCTCCAGCATGTTGAAGGTAGTAGGCTATACATTTGAAGGCGAATTCTTTGAAAGAGTTAGAATTTTTTTTTTTGTGCGAATGTAAATAGGTTCGGAAGCGACGCAGTTCTATCTTAGGTTGATGAATTACTCTGCTTCAAGTTTTTTGGATAAAAATTTGTCGCCACTGGATCGAGTATATCGAATGTGGTACGTGGTGTTCAGTCTACGACTGTGGCGCTATTGGATCACCTGTGATAAGGCTTACACATTGGCTGCAAATTTTATGACACTAAACGTGTATCTTTCCGCCGAGTTTAACGCTCATGCTTTGGTACTTATAGTATTAGCCTTAAAAGACAAACCAGAAGCTTTCAAACCATGGCTGTGTACCAGCCAACCATGTGAAAGTTACTTCAGAGGTGGCCGCTCTTGCACCACAAACTGCTCAACAATGGTGAACTTTACCGCTCGCGAGTTTTTCAAATCTCGATGCCGCAAAATTGATGCAACCATTCGCCTTACATCAGACGGAGTGAAGGATGGCCTGTCCTATCCTCGTTTCGAGCGCCCTTTTGACCAGTCGACAAACCAACGCGTGTGGGAAATGCCGTCAATGGCAGAGATGGACTGTAAAATCTGCGTTGCTCTCACCGATGCCGAAAAAGATTTGAAAAAACTAGGTTGATAACCATTATTCGATTTAAACCAACCAGCAATTCATTTTTAAATTGTTTTCCTGTGGTTAATAGGTTTGCGAGTATCCGGCAAGGACAAGTATTGCTTCAATAAGCAGCTAGCTGAGCAACTTTTCAGAATTAAAAAAACAAGAAAAAAAAATGACAATTCGACCTCGTCGGCCGATTATGAATTTCTTGACGAGAACGATGAATCGTATTTTGACCTAAGAGAAGATTTTTTCAGTCGAGAGGCTCAGGAAAATAACTTGGAAGAAGGAGACAGGGATTATGAGTTCGACACTCTTGGGGCTGTCATGAATGGCACATTCCGTGATCTTTCAAAAACTCATCCCGTTCATGATAACATTAAAAACACAGCCTTTGCTACTCTTGTCCTACCTGATGGACACACCCAAGTTGTTTCCAAACATAGCATCTGTTGGTTTCTAGAGGGAATGGTGTGGAAAAATAGCAGCGACCGTAAGTGGAGATTTGCAGGTTGCCCCTCTGGTTTTTTTAAAAGAAGAAGAACAGTAAAAAAAGTTGAAAAAACTACCCTAAAAAACGGCCTTTGGGCAGTTTTCATTACAGCAGATGGACGAGATTATCTCCTCGGACAAGTTCTCTCCTTAGTTGCAATGGATGGGAAAAGTATTCGTTGTGTGAATGAGTGGAATGTGGATGAAAAAACAGAAACCCGTGTTCTGTGTCAATGGTACAATATGGTTAGGGAAAATGGGAAGCTAACGGGTAAATTGACTAGAACATTTATGTTCAGTAATGGCTATTATTCCTGCAAATACTATATATGTACTTGTCCCATCCCTAGTTCAGCTTGAGGATGAAGACGGTTTACTGTTTGATGCAGAAGTTGTCAATCAATTGTCCCGCTTCTGTCAATTTAAAGAATAAAAACTGACAACTCCGCTGTATAACCGCCTCCGGTAAAACAAAAGTCCCAAAAAACCATTTATTTCGCTAAAAAAGTTAAAAAACACAAGAAAACCGGGAAAAGAAAATAACCTACGCATAAGCAAAAGCCCTATGTCTTGTTCAGTCTTGTTTTGCTATTTGTCTAATGGCGCGGAAAACTTACCAAAAACAACAAAAAACTCTCACCTACAAAAAACTTTTTTTGAGTTTCCACCCCCTTGTTTAAAACTTTTTAATTTTAAATACTATAGCGCCGCTGTAGTTTGGACATCTAAAAATTTCTTCGCTATTTGGTAACATTGGATGCAACCTTAAAGAACCCAACTTAAGCAAACCAAACCAAACCAAACCAACCTAACGTAACCTAACCTAACCTTACATAGCCTTACCTTACCTTACCCAACCTAAAATAACCTAACATAACCCAACATAAGTTTTGGGATGGGTCTGTTTAATGTTTAGCTTTCAATACTTAACCAAGTTGGTGCAATTCAATTTTTGTGCTTTCGGTCTGCACGTCTTTTTTTTTATTTAATTCAATTAACTCTCTTGCCTGGGATATGCCCGTTTTCCTTTTGCCATTAATAAAACAATTCATCTGCCCTCGATTAAAAGATAAATCTGCCCGCCCGTGTTCTGCGCCATTTACCAGTCATTTTTAAAATATAGTTCTCTCTCTGACCACGATTAAACAGCAGTACAGTACATATCTCAAAGCCCGTGATCTGCCCGTTTCCCAGAATTTTTAAAATATACAGTGCCTACCTAAAGTATCCGAACACCCGAGAGAACCTTACGGGAAAAGGTCATTTTCTCGGCGCTCCCATAAATTGAGTTTTCGTCGGAACGCAATGAATATTTGTTTAGAGTTAGTCATGTAGTTCATCTTTCGCGTGATTTTTTAAAGAATTTTTCAATCACGGGAAGGTGGGATTTTGATCCGAGGTAGAAGTATCCGAACATGCGAGAGGGCCTTATGGAAATAAGGCTACTTTGGCGTCTTATAAGTAAGAAACGGCTAAAGCTAGGTTGACGGGAAAAGTTTTAATAAATAGAGCTTTGTTAGCTTTGTATGTGCTATAAATATGGAATTTTTTTCATTGATCTACAAAATTCGCGTTCATCGTGTCTGAATTATTATTCCGTTGCATTTAGGTGCAGTAGGTCCAGCACCGCATGCTGCCAACTGGAACTTGGATCTATTTAACAGAGTCCGGTCAAATTACTCGACGTCGGAAGAATCCACGATTGTCTGTATGGAAATGGGCGGGGCGCACAAATAGATGAAAGACATTTAAAAGCTCATATTAAATACTAGACATAACTGATGAAAAGACAACCCAAAGAGACCCAGTGGGTATTTCTTGCATAAATAAAGTTTTGTAACACATGGAACTTCCACCAGCAGGCAGAAAATGAATTGGTTATCTACTGTTTGAAATATTAAATAACTTTACAGAGTAATTTCTTATTTGAAAATAATTGAAAACAGGGATGAAACGAGATTTATGAAGTCCTAACAGATAAACAGTCAAGCCTGTCTTTGTGTATATTATTTAGTGCAATAGACCTTTTTAGTGGCAATAGATTTAACCATATAGATTTAACCCCGGTCTTCACAGTACAATGGAGACTAAAAAAACACACGAAAAGCCTACTTTACATTTACTACCATAAGTTGAATTCGTCAAAAATAAAATAAATACATTATGAACAACTGAAAGAATCAAAGAAATGCAAATGGAAAAACAATTAATTGGCAAATTCTCTAAACTTTTACATGAAGCCAAGTCGATTGTTATCTGAAAAGGTGTTAAGAAAAGTTTTTGAATAAAATGAATTGATTTTTATAATGCGTTTCATTATATCTAAACAAGATTTTGAATAATATTTTGAAAGAATGCGGGTCCATCGACAGAGGAAAACAAAACAGTCTAATTTTTGAACTTTACTATTTGAATGAAATTATTTGTAAAATAAATGGATCCGCCTTTTTAAAAATTATGTCCAAGAACGTTGAATGACTCAATAAAAAAATAATACATAAAAAAGTAATTTTAAGAACTTCACAATTCTTTTCTAAACCAAAATTTAGACCAACTCCAACTTCAATTTCTTTTTTTTCAAAATTGATTACGTCATTAAATTCCATATAAACGTACAAGTGCTTAGGAAATATTTTCAATATATTATTGTAGTAATTGAATTGAAACTGTTCCGGAATGCAAGTCAGAAGAGGCTTCTCATCCCGCAGCTCTCCAGCGCAACCCGTAGTAGCGAAGTGAATGTCATACATTGGAGAAACTAGTCAGTCGTGAGAGCAGTGTTCTGTCAGATCCACGTCGGTGCTGAGAGGGTCGGAGAAAGCAAGGTTACGCCAGGTCACACTTACCGGTCGGGTATATGTGCACCAGTTTCGAGTCTTTTCCTGATTTGGTATTTTATTCGTTGTCTGTCGAAAGGCAATACATTTCGTTGTCTGTCTATCGTCTACCAACACGAGTTTTGGAACATTTGCTGGTGCATAGACCGGTGCCATTGTTGCATCGATCCCTGTGAGCGGCCTTTTCTCTTTATGTGTTACACTGCGAAGACGCCCACCTGATTTTCCGCCATTTCTTGTGTTAGCCACGTTTCTCGCCCTGATTCATCAGACTCGTATCCATCTGCAGCTTTGACATCCGTCGTTACTGGTTCCCACCTCGTGTAGCCCGTTTTTGATTCTCTATTTGTGTCGGTTCTCATCTTATGTGACCCGGTTACTCTGTTCGTGTCGGTTCTCACCTTGGGTGACCCGTTTACTCTCTTGGGGTCGGTTCTCACCTCGTGTGACCCGTTTACTCTGTTTGCCGGTTCTCACCTCGTGATCTCGTTTTACGTATAGTGTGTTGGCTTCTATCTCACGTGAGCTCATCAGCCTGTCAGACCAGTTTGTTGTGATCAACCTTGGGGCTTGTTTTTCTTTCTTATCTTGTCTTCAGGACCGTTTCTTTCTTTACACTCATGATCTTGTCCAATTGGGACCGTCTATAAATCACAAAATCACGAACACCTTGACATACGGTTTATAGCCAATCTTACGAGCCCCAAGCATACCCGGCTTGGCTCCGTGTACTTGCCTGAAGTGATAAATCTCCACACATCAAGTATTTTCGTCATCAAGATTTGCGAGAAATCCCGCGTGGCAGCCCGTTTTCAAGTCACAGCGGGCTGATTTATCACTGTTCATCCCGTTATGGTTTGGTTTGGCTCATTATATCCGGTCATTTTGTTTTGATCATCACTTCGTCCGTCGTTCACTGATCGTCGCGTCGCGTGCTAGTCGTCTCGCCCACCACTGCTGGTTCCGGTTTAGTTTTCGTCTTTTCCGTCCACCGCTGCTGGCCACAGGGTACGCTGTCCTGAAGAATTGGATAACGAACACGTCTTGTTCAACACGATTACCGAAAATCATCGTCGATGGTTGGTGGACTTGGATAGATGGATAACAGTAGCTACGCCAGTGGACGGCCAGTCCGTTCGTTCAGTTAGGTCTTCTAGATCATCTAGTTCCAGACGATCTTCACGATCAATAGAAGCTAGCTTCAAGAAAAAGAGCTTCAGATAAAAGAAACCGAGCTTAAAGTAAAACCGGCTCAAAAGGAGGCTTGCGTCAGGCTCGAAGAACAAGACCGAATACGTCGTTTGGACGAAGAAAGGAGAAAAAAACAGTTAAAGTGGACGCCGAAAGAACTCAGCATCAGCTGAAAGATGAATTGGAGAGTCATCAGCTGTGAAGTGAGATCCTGCAGCAGCAGTTGGAGGTGGAGAGGAGTGGCTCAAGGCCTACAACACCCATGGAGGCTTCCAGTCTTCTGGTTTAGAAACCGGATGCCGAGGCCAGTTCATCGCAAAATAAAGGCACCTTGGCTAAGATCAGGAGCTTTTTTACACCCGCCAGATTGCCGTCATTTCACGGGCTGGCGGAAGAGAATAGTTAAATGAAAAATACAAGAAGAAGCCTGGATACCATCTGGAGTGGGACGTCGGCGTCAGCAGTACCAAGTGTGACGTCGTCGGAACCAGTTGTGAAACTGCTTCCGCAGAGTTCAACGTTGTCAACCTCTAAGACGCCTGTCGGCTTCTCCGTCCCCGTGAAACCTCCAACATGTGAGGCAAGCGGCTTTTCGAATGTTTTTAAACAAAAAGTGTCGTTAGCTTTCACCAAGCCAACCGAGCAGCTAACAACTGGATGGAAGTTCAATTCAGGTGGTGCTGGGCAGGCCGCTCAGTCCACCGTCAAGACGTCTACATCAGCTGCTCAAAGCTCCTATACGACACGTTTCGATCCATCTGTTGGCGCTTTCGTGCCTGGAGTTTCCGAATATTGTTGTAAACCTGGAAATTCAACGTCCTCAACGCAAACAAGGTCATATGGCGACCTGCCGCCAGGTGGAGGGACTTCTGCACGGGCCGGCTGGGGCACAACTCAGATGTCTAGCCCAACTTTCGTTTCGTCTGGTAGTACGTTTGTTCTAAAGAACAGCGGGCACACCACAGTTCCACCAAGTGCGCGTGGTTCAACGTTTGCACTTTCTTCGTCGCAGGCCAGCCGATCTTCGATTCCTCACACGTCACATCTGGATACGCCGGTTCAACCAACAACTCGAGTAGCTGGGTGGTCGGGAATGGAACCACCGTCTTCTTTTACGGCTGCTTTCAGCGCCCAGCCACAGGAGGAAGTGTCCAGCCCTGATGGATGGATACATAACATTGAGCGTCATCGGAGCACAGCCGCTCCGGGATTCCGGTCCTTCTTTCGCCTTCCCAAAATTGAGCTTCCGAAGTTCAGCGGGGACCCTATGAAATGGCCTATGTTAATCCAGACGTTTGGAGCGCAAGTGGATCGATGTTGCCAGGACGACTCGGAAAGACAGTCCTTTCTGCGGAGCTGTCTTTCAACTGAAATCCAGATGCAGCTTGGAGAATGTCTGTTACATCCAGGATTGTACGAGCGGTGTCTCCAGGAGGTGCACCGAAAGTTTGGGAACCCGTCCAGTCATCGCAACGGCTTGCTCGAGAGCGCTACTGGAGTTGGTGCCTTTTCATGACGGGGACTTCAAAGCTCTCCAAAAGTTTTCGGCGTCTGTTCGCTCGTGTGTCACGACGCTCCGTTTTGGAGGCTATGGTGTGGAATTGCAAAGCCATGCAACACTGGCTCACGTCGTCAACAAGCTGCCGCATACACTCCGCAGTCGCTGGGCAGAATATAGCTACACAATCATGCATCGTCTTCCTGACTTATCCGACCTTGACAACTGGCTGGATAATTGCGCCATGGCCGAATACTGTGTTCCTGGCGGAAGTGATCGTACTTCTACTCCTGCCGCGTTTGGAAAAGACCGCCAGGAGCAGAAGAGGGGGAAGGTGATGAAGCCAAAAGTGTTCACTAACTCAGCACCCGGAGGAGCAGTAACGGATAAGAAATGCGCACAATGTGAAAAACCTCACTTAACAAGGGAGTGCAGGCAGTTCCACAAAAGCTCTGTTGAAAGCAGAGCCCAGAAGGTGAAAGACAAGAAGCTCTGTTTCAAGTGTTTGGAGCCAGGGCACGCCATCAGCGGATGCAAATCGGACAAAAGATGCGTACAAGACGGATGCAAGAGTGGACATCATTGACTTATGCACAATGCTCCACGCGTGTTTCCATCCGCAATGAAAAAAAAGCAATCCGAAGAGCATGGCGAGTGAATTGGTCAGACAGCAAACCACCGTTCAATGGTATGAATGTGCTTCCTGTCAATCAGAAACTCACGGTGCTGCCCATCGTGCCCGTCATCATTCACTCACCGGATAACAGAACTATTTCGACATAGGCCTTACTGGATTGCGCCAGTGAAATCACGCTACTGCGGGAGGATGCCAGAAAATTTCTCAGTCTTACTGGAACAGAACAGCTGGTGGAAATTGGTACATGGCACTCCCAAGACCCGAAATTCAAGTCATGTATAGTGTCTTTCAGCGTGGAGTCGGTGGATGGCATCAGTAAGTTCGAAATAACGGACGCCTATTCCGTACCACGTCTAAATCTAAGCAAAAGACCCGTTCCTTTCGAGAAAGTGGTACAAAAATGGCCGCATCTGTCAGTCGTTCTATTATCCTGCGTCAACGCCGGAGAAGTGAGGTTGCTAATTGGAATGGATCACAGCTATCCTCACGACATCTTAGAGTATCGGAAGGATCCGGTTTTGCGGAATAAACCTACCGCTGCATCCCCACCGCCTTTGGATGGGCCATTCAAGGTAACATCGGTCCCGCGGTAAGAGGTAGATCAGATGCGAGATGCTGTTCCGTGTCGTTTCAAACTCATCAAGACGACCTGTTTAATGCCGTTAACCAGTTCTTGCTTCAAGAAGAATATGGCGCCAGCCCAGATTCAAAGCCTGCCGTCGGACAGAAAGTGCTACGATCCAGACGCATACTGGAAGAGACTACTCGTTACGTAGAAGAGCAGAAACGTTACGAGGCAGGTGTGCTGTGGGCCAAGGATGATGCTGCGTTACCTGACAACCGTCAAGGTGCCATCGAACGCTTCAAGAGAACCATGAAAAGACTTTCCGGTAATCAGGAGTTGGCCAGCGACATCTACAAGGAGATGGAGCAGAACTTCAGCCTAGGTTTCACTGAGAAGGTACCTAACGAAGAACTCAAGAAGCTGCCGAAAGGAAGAACGTGGTTTCTCCCTTGGCATCCAGTTGCTGATCCGCACAAGAAAGGAAATTGACGGTTGGTGTTTGACGCTGCGGCTGAGTTCAAAGAAGCGTCGCTCAATCATCGGCTGCTGAAAGGAGAGGTTCCTCACGTCAATCTAGTAGGAGTGTTGCTGCGTCTTCGAGAATTCCGTGTCACCCTCTGTGGAGACATCACCAAGATGTTCCACCAGGTGCTGGTTCGTAAAGAAGACGCCTCAATCTACCTTTTCCTGTATGCCCAAAGGGGACAAGCGGAGCCGGACGTGTGCCGGATAAAGGTGCACATCATGATGAAGGTTCTGTGTGTTCACCAGCGGTGTGCGCCTATGTTTTGAGTCGAGCAGAGGATGCTGATCCCGAAGACGTGGTTAAACCGTCGTGTTCTCATCTCCGGATATCGTGGTTCAATTCCCGGCCTAGTTACTATTTCAATTTTAACTAAAATGTTGTCGTTTATCGATGGTTATAACTTACGATTTGCGAGAGGGAAAACACGTCTCGTTTTTCGTAGACTATAATATCCTTTTTTTGCTGCCCAATTTCCAATCACTGTACGTCTCGAAAAACGTGAGGTATTTTTAACAGTGAAATATATTACCACCAGGCTTAATATTGTAACGTATTGAGCGGATAGGCCGTGAAGCTTTTCCACTCAATAGCCAACAGAAAGATCTTTGTTTGAAACCTGTATTGTTCTTCATGAATATGATAGAAAACATGGTACTTTGGCTCTTCAAGCCGACATACAAATAATATGCAATACAAATGAAAGAAGATAAGATATAGAGCATAGACAATTGCCACTAACTACATAGACGAGGAATGGCAACCCAGCGTACTGCCTGGGGCCTCATCTCGCCTACATAACCAGAGACAACTGTACTACAGAATGAACCCAGAAAGACTAAGATGCAGAATGACATTCTGCGTCGAGTTTTATACCGAAAACTAGGTCAAACTAGGTCAAGAGAAAGGGAAAAGAAAGAAGATCAAATGGCAATAAAAGAGAAAGTACAGCTTCAACTTTGACCTAGATAAATAGAAAGTCACTCACTGAATCTTTACAATATCAATAAATAAATTTAGCCCCAATTTGTTGAATTGTGTTCGGATAATAGCTCAATCAGCGCCAAAGAAAAATAGGGCCGTACCCGTTCATATAATCCGAACGAAAACTGCCTCACGGGTTTTAAAGAGCGGGCTAATTCCAAGGAAAAAGACGGGATTGGTTGGGTTAGCAAAAAAGGTAAAAAACCATCGATGAGAGGGGGAAATTCGTTGTTATGTTCGGGTTTCCTTATTTTTTTTTTCATTTTGAACACGGGTTACCACGGATCGGAGCACTAAGCGTGTGCTACACCAGCAGTCGTTTACCGACCAGACACTCACCGCGGCGTTGAAGAAAGTGGAGCATCTTATCAACAGTCGACCCCTCACATACGTCAGCGTCGACCCGTCCGCTCCTGAACCGCTTACACCATATCATTTGTTGCTGGGCCGTGCGAACCCTAGCATTCCGCCAGATGTCTTCTCTTCAGCTGAACTCTCGTGCCGCAAGCGTTGGCGAGTCGCTAACGCTATCGCGGATCAATTCTGGTGTCATTCGATGATGGAGTATAAGCCGTAGCTTACGGAGAAGAGAAAATGGCTGAAGGAAGAACGCAATCTACGAGTAGGAGATGTCGTTTTGGCTATCGACGACAAAACTCCACGAGGACTTTGGCTGCTGGGATTGGTGACGGAGGTGTTTGCTGGTCCGGACGGAGTGGTCCGGTCCACAAGAGTCCGTCACAGTGGAACTGAGCTCCACCATCCAGTAGTCAAACTTTGCCTCCTGGAACCCGAAGCAGAAGACGAAGAGTGTGCGTCCGAAACCGGGCGCAGGGCCGGCGATGTTCCGGAATGCAAGTCAGAAGAGGCTTCTCATTCCGCAGCTCCCCAGCGCCACCCGTAGTAGCGAAGTGAATGTCATAGGAGAAAGAAGTCAGTCGTGAGAGCAGTGTGCTGTCAGATCCACGTCGGTGCTGAGAGGGTCGGAGAAAGCAAGGTTACGCCAGGTCACATATACCGGTCGGGTATCTGTGCACCAGTTTCAAGTCTTTTCCTGATTTGGTATTCACTTCGTTGTCTGTCAATCGTCTACCAACACGAGTTTTGGAACAGAAACACTGAAATTTCTCTCTCTATCTCAAGACATGAATCCCTGACTACATTTTGCTTCCCCGATCATCAAATGGTTTGGACCCGTTAAATTTGCCATTTAAGTTGGTGACGTCATCTCTTCTTCATTGACTTGTATGGACAAAACTACGTTCGCATATTTGTTTCTTTAGACAAAAATCCCGCTTTGAGAGACACTAAACAAATCATAGGTTGTAACATGGCTTGTCAAATTTTGGCTTTCTTTTTGTCTACAAGAATTTTATTTTACAGAGATTTATATTGGATCAATTACTTCAATACTCTTAAACAATCATCACTTAATGACTTTTAATCCATCTACCATTCTACCATAGTTAATTGCTAGATAGTACAAAGCAGTTAAAACACTTAAAATTAATCAAAATCCCAAGAAACACTTTCAACTGTATCTATTATAATATCCGTTTCTAGACTAAATGTTTTAAATAGAGAAGTATTAGACTAAACTCTTTGAAAGTAGTTTAAATTAATGCAATCAAACCGGTTTGTCTACTAGGTTACTTCCTAGTTCCTACATCAATAGTTCACTTCTCTTTCAAAGTTTTGAAACCTCGCGTCCCATGCATAAGCAGCAGATTGTTCTGGTTTACAGCCTATAGAACATTTGAAAGAACAGTTAACCATATCAAGTTAGCAATAAGGTTGAAATTCACAGAATGATCTTGCGAGGTAATTATGGCCAAAGCTAGAAATACCATCCCAAGGAATTATAGTGACAAGACTGAATGACAAAATAATTTTCAAGTTTAATGTGTAGTTTACTGGTTTTTCTGTAGGCCTAATGTAATCCCACTTTCAGCAGACTGAATGTAAGTCAGCACTAAATAACTTTTTCATAGATAATATTCCCATAACACAAAAGGCCACTGGGTGTCCGCCTTCGAGATTTTATTGGCTTTTTTGTTTGTTGTCTGTAAAAAAGCAATAAATCAATAAAGCAAAGCAATAAGGACAGCAGACTACGATTCAAAAATTTTCAAAAACAAATGACAATCAACAGCCGCGTTTGCCATTTTTAAACAAACACGAATTAAAAATTAATGTTTGCCTCTTTTCTCTCAATTCGGTTAGGTTACGTTACGTTAGTTTAGGCTGGGCTAGGTTTGGTTATAGGCTTGGTTAGGTAAGGTTCCGTTAGGCTAGATTTGCTTAGGTTCTTTTACTTTGTCACAGATATGAAAACTTCTACGCCTAATGTAAATAGAAATCACTCGACCAGACGAGGAAATTTCTCTACTGCAGAGTGCAGACAGAAGCAAATGTCAAAATGTCAAAACATAAACATGAAACAAATGAAGAACGTCGCTCACAATACCAGAACTGTGGCGATCCTCCAAACACAAATTGAAAATTAACAAACCAACTTTTCATCGCAATAAATACCCTAAGGCATGCCGTTTTACATGGGGAATCCAACTGTTGCAGAATTTCCCCCAAAAAATGAAAACCCGCGACACAGGAGGGTCCCCCAATTTTCCAACCTGACAATAACCAATCACAGCCCGACTTTTGCGAGCGAAATTTGAATTTAGATAAAAAAAAATATATAAAATCAACTGAAAATCCTTTTTGTTTGGATTTTCCCCCCAGACACGTAGTTGAATGCGGCAAATCAGAAAAAAATAACTTCAAATCTTGAAAACGACCTATCTCCATGGGAAAATTGTACCCAATTTCAGCCAATCACAACCGGGCTGGAACCACTGGGGAAACAATAAACAGTTTGGGGCCCATAAACACGGCAATAGCCTTCTAGCTTTACTGAAGTAAATCCCTCAGGGATAAATTAGATACTGATAGCTGCGAAGAATTTAAATGAGTTCGAAAGTATAAAATAACAACCCAGAAAAAAGTTAAAATAATACCTTTCAGTTTATCGGCACTGCTCTGTCTCTGGAGTCTGGCTATCTATTAACGAGCAATTAGTGTAGACGAATTTCCGGGTTTCGTTTTTCAATAATATTGTTTAGAGCTCAATGAGCATAATATGATGATATGCAACAGTTAATGTGTTTGAATTCTATCCTCTTTAAGTGATTTTCTCCAATAGAGATTTTTACATTATTCATAAACTGGTTAAAAACTCTTCTTAAACTTCCTGCCAGTGTTTCTTCTTCAACAGTGATTTCTATTCTCCTGGTTGTCGTGAAATAGTGTTCTAACATTACTTAAACTTGACAAAAACACCACTGAAACTTCCCCCGTCAACTCTTGCAACAGTAATTTATGTTATTCTGGTTGTCCTAGACAATTTTTCCACTAGTTTTCCACTGATGAGTCCTTACTTTTTTTAGAGCACACTCAGCATAATAGGGTATAGCTACTTTCTCTGAACTCTATAAAAAGCAGAAATAAGTTCACACTTCTTCGTGATTAAAATACTTAGCAACCTATCAAATTTACATAAACTCATTAATTCAAGTTCGAAAAGTTTTTCTTCGACAAACTTATAGAGGGTTTTCAGGACATAAAATTTAATAGCAATTTAGTTAGATCTTACGATTTTAATGGGCTCTGGCGGCGCTGGGTAACATTTTGATAATAAGTTTTCTACAGTATCTTTGACGTTAAGCCAAATGATTTCGTTATTTAATATTTAGAAGATCACAGCTCTCCAATTCATCTTATTTTAGGATAAAATATTTAAATGTACAACACCATGGGCAATGCCCTAGTATCACAAGACTTCACCAATTTTGATTATTTTGGTGCCAATCGATTTGTCTCAACGAGACGAATCGAAATATATATAGTAATATAGGGGGCAAATCAACGTAAGGGGTTGTAATCATAGTTTGAAATTTGAAAAAACAGAAAAGTTCAAAGCCAAGGACATGAAGATGCCGGGAAAACGCCCTCAGCGGGGAGACCCTCTCACCCTGTCATATCCCCAGAGAGCTTGTTCCCCATGATTCTGGCGCGAACAAATTTTCGTAATATTAAAATATTTAGAAATATTCATTGAACAATCTGGCACCAATTAATCTGGTATTCCGGCGTTTTAAACAAATGTAACAATGAAAAAAAGGGAAGGGGGGGGGGGGGGTGTGAAATGAAAAAATCGCAATGTTAGTTTAGTATAAAACAATGGAACCGTCATTAGAGTCGCTGTCAGAGGCGCTTTCAAAAAAAGTGTCTTATAATAGAGATTTACTATCCAGGATAAATTATGTATAGGATAAATTATATTTATCCTAAATATATCTAGGATAAATTATATTTAGGATAAATTATATTTATCCTGGTTCTAAGTTTATTTATTTGTTCTTTGAAGGAATATGGGCGCATGCTAAGCGCGAGTTTAAACGAGGGGGGCGTAAGAAGGCGCATATGTACGGCTACTTAGCCACATTCATGTTAAAAAGAAAATTAGCGGCGGAACCTGGCAATTCATTTATTGGATTCGTTAATCTAGCAAATGAATGTGCTTTAAGGAAACTTCCTTTTGGCGATCATCATCTTAATATTCCAGCAGGCGAAGGCACCTACATTCCTTAAGAAGATATCAAATCCTCAAGTGAAGATGAATTTGACGAAGACCTAAGCGACATGCGTGACTTGGTGCAGGATTGGGTGGAAGGAGAAGAATCTGAATTTGAATTTCCGTTCACTTTCTCCCGCAACGAACGACGTATGATCCATCTCCTTGTCACGAAAATGGGTTAAATTTTCATGAGAGTATTGGAGAAGGCAGTGACCGACGGACACAGCCCATTCTCAGCTGCTTCATTCGCTTGTTGCTTCCTTAGCGCAAACTGTTGGCGCCAAACATGTCGATTTCGCCCTGCATTGCAACGATCACGCAATTTCTCGATCACGGTCTTGTAGTTATCTAATTGGGCATCTGTTCATCCCATTGACATTACGGCCTGTAGAGTTTCTTTCTAAAGACAAGAAAGTAAAATGTTCCTTTTGTAGGCTGGGCGATCATCCTCATCGAGCACTGTGTCGATAGTTGAAAGAAGAACTAAATATGAATAAATATAGATGATAAATGGATATAGATGATAAATAAATATAGATGATAAATAGAACTAAATATAGAATGAACTAAATATGTATTCACGGTGTAGAGTGGGGACACGTTGAGAAACGGTATTACTCGTGTGACCATAGATTAGAGACTAGTTTAGGGGAGGTAGGGAGGCTGTCAGGTAGCCGACGGGCAATGCACAGTTGCAAGGTCGCATAAAGTTATCACAGGATTAATGAAGTAGACATAACTATGCCTGAAGCAAAAATGACATCATCTTAAGCATTTCCTCGGGTTGTCCCTCCTTCGATCACGAACCACTCTATGGGAATGTGATGAAGAAATCGAACATACTTTTGGCATGAAAAACGCCAGTAAATGATGCTTCTATTCGGTTAGGGAAACACATGCACTCTTTAGCAATGATAAATGTAGAAATATTTGGATTCTAAACTAGGTTTTTAACGGTCCCAAAATACGTTTTTTGTTGGCCTACAATGAGTTTTGAAACGGTAAAAAAAATTAAAATAGTCTCTATCGGGATTTTTGAATTATTTTTTATTTACTGTAACTCGGGAAAAAAGTTAAGTGTCTTACAGATATAATGTCAGTATATAATTTATCGTCAATTACTCAATTAGATCAAGATGAAATTGAAATATGTAAGAGAAAAAATATTGTTTTGTGAAGATTCAAGAGGAGCATTTGAAATAGGGGTGCTTTGATTTTGTTCCCTATAGCTTACTTTATATCCTTTTTAGGTAATATGTGTATCGCCTTGGCGAATACACATCTTTATATTTAATTAATTTTTCTTCCTTTTATATAGCTGTGCTAAAAGCACAGTAAGCTAAGTAATGTTAGCTGACGAGGCTGTAACTGCCATAACGTCCCTTGCTATGGGTGCAAGTGTTGAAAAACTAGCTCTATGTTCTTTATTTTCCAGTACTGAACTGGGCTGAATGCAAATAAAACTCCCCTGCTTCATTTGTTACAAGCAGTTCCTTTAGATAAGCATTGATTAATCTTAAACCTTGCTACAGGCATCTGTGGATTGGGTCGTGGTTCTAATAGTGTTGACAACAAGGGACGAGAATCTTAGCTCCGCTTGGGAGCTTTTGTTTTGTTCTCTTTCTCGCTCGTTTTGTTACCACCACCTGCTTCCCCAGTACCGAGAATGAATTCATTATTGCAACGTGGGGATCAAGTTTAAAATTGTCTAGAAGGTAGATGATTCTCTAGTGACATGGTCGTACGGGAAGCCCTTTCTAGGCCTTTTTTCTCAAAAGTATTTCTCAGCGCTACTGGTTAGCGCCACAGCGGATGTAATGAAAAAAGAGAAAGTCCAAATATCCTCAGAGAAAAATCTCCTAGACCTTACAAAGATGTAAAACAGCTTTATTAAGTAGAATTCTTCTTTAAATTTTCATTATGGAAATAAAAACAAAAATTTCAGTGTCAGAAGATGGCCACTGAAATGTTGGCGATGATCAGATACGCTAAAAAATCAATACTTAAGACCATTTTGCACTATCAATCGGAAAAGTCGGCTGCACTTGTGAGAAATTTCCAAGAGGAAGACTTACAAACAGCACGTTGCCAGACTTATTTTTTTTTTTGGATTTGGATTTGATTTGATTTTTAACGAAAATCAGGACAAATCCAAATCAAATCACTTAGTAAAAAAACTTTTCAAATCCAAATCAAATCTTTGAATAATTTGGATTTGATTTGGTTTTTTCAAATCCAATACACTGGAATTAACTGATTAATTAAATATTAACTGGAGTGGCTGGAGTCACGTAAATTGTAAACGTTAACTCAATCTACCTCACTTGGTTCGCTTAAAACGTTAATCAGCTACCTCACTAGGAACCAGAGGCTTGTACCGACTTTAAAAAATCGATTATAATTCGACTTTATTCGACTTTTAGTCGAAACGAAATAATCGATTCCAAGTCGAAAAGTCGCGACTTTTAATCGACCTTTTAAAAAAGTCGACTTTTTGTTTTTCCCTGACAGCTACTACATTACTGAATTTTGAGTTTAAAAGCAAGGTATACCTTTTATTATCTTAATATTTATGTATTCATGCCAAACTTTGTTTTAATTGCAACAACAACTTGTTTTTTTTTAATAAATTGTGTTTAAGATAAATTCTCGATTCACCAGCAATTGCCTGGGTTGACGTTTTCGAACCTATGTTTGATATCTTTAATGTAGGATTTTCATCATATTAAGGTAAAAATACATGTGAATTTATCTAAACAAATATTTCTCTTAATACTCTCTTGGTTTAGAGTTGTTGATGCACATTCTATCTATTGACTTCACAAAGGTGGAATTAACGTTTGCAGATTTCAACAAGGGATATCACTTGTGTTAGCCTTTCCCCAGATAGGAATTCTCGTCCCAATCGAGCCCCAAAGACGTACCAATGGGACGTCTGGGACAGGCTCAAGAATAAAACATCTAAAAGCAGTCCCTTTTAAAACAAAAAAAGCACCGAAGCGCGGCAATTTTCACAGTCCCATGTGAACGTACCTTATCCGTACCATTGATTACATTTTGGCTCCAACAAAACACTTAGAAAATTTTATAACTATCGTGTTTTTACGCGGGAACAACGACTCATCTTTGATAAACTATATTAATGGGATATTAATGAATCTCAGATAGCTCAGTGGGTAGCTGGCTGGAATTCGGCATCAATTGTCTATGGTTCGAGTCCAGTAGACTCCATTTTATTCTTCATTGATGTTCTTCACTGAATAAAATATTTCATGAGTCATCGTTATCTTGCCAAGAAAATTGAAATCCCATTCATAATTGGTGATATCAGAGTCATCCTTATGATGACATTGGATGACTCTGGTGATATTACACAAATGGTATTATACAATATAATAACATATATAAGAAGCGAATAGCTCAGTGGTTAGAAGACTAGTTTGCAATGCCTAAGGTCCATGGTTCGAGCCCACAGTCGGACACTTAAGGCATAGCTGAAGATTTTATTGTTAATAAATGGCGGTGTAAAGTACGTACTTAGCACGTTCTAGAGACGTCCCATGGGCTGTGCTGGGAACAGCAATGGGATGATGACAAGGCGGACATTGCCACATCCAAAACCAGTCCCAAAGACGAGAACCCCGAAATATGGGGAGTCCTGGGACGTTGCAACCGTCCCAACACGACATCTAAGGGACGTCATTGGCTCAGGTGTGTGTTATCTGGGTCATCATAATACTTTGGTAAGAGAAAGTATTCATTATTTTACGTATATATTTGTTAATCCTTTTTCTATTTACAGAATAACAATTACATTCTTGGTCTTCCATCGTCAGAAAAACTTTTGAAATTGAAGAGACACCATTGATTTATCAATCTGTGACACTCACATTATAGGGACTCTAAGTTTTACCTTCAGGTCAGTTTAGTAATGTCTTGTGTGAAAAATTAATAACTAAAATATGTCGTATGGTAGGTATACAACATTCTGGAACACAATAAGGAAGTTGATGAAATGGTCTATGAAGATTTTCATCCTGATTGTGGCTTCATTTTGTTCGATTTTGTTACTATCTAGAGTGGGATTGTCGGTCCACTTCTCATCTCTAATTGAAAAGCATTGTTTACAAAAAGGACATCAAGTCTCATCTTGACCTGACTTCTGACCACTTGCCACTGTTTAAGAATATTTTTGAGAAAGGATTAGTGCCAATATTTCACCACAAAATGTAGACATGGCAATTTTCATTGCAGTCAATGACCAGTAACAATAAAATAAATTTGGTGTCATTTTCTTCTTATTTATTTATTCTTAAGTTAGGAACCTAAGACGTAAGATGGATCATGGAACATTTTTTATAAAATTTCGAAATTTACCGCGTTTTTCATATTCAACGCAGTTTCATGGCCATCTGTTGGCCAAACTATAAGCTCTTATACTGTTTAAAATATGTGGAAGTCGACTTTTTCCCGGAAATCGATTATTTTTTGAAGTCGACTAAAAGTCGCGACTTTTTTCTTAGCGTCGACTTTAATCGATTATTTTGGGAGGAGAAGTCGATTGTTTAAAAACATTTTGGTACAAGCCTATGCTAGGAACTAGAAAGTAACTGCACATAGCAGCATTGCCATGTTTAATGGTTAACGATGCAAAGAGATTGATGGGAGTATGGGACTCGTAGTTTAGTTTTGCCACAGATCAACGCCTCTATCGAACGTTACGGAACTATACGTGAGGCAAATTAAATGGATAGGAAATCCAGATGGCTCTTTATCCATGGCAACTCCTCCCACAAAACAGCCAAACCCATCACTCCCCTTATTGAACTTTCAATACAGCAAGAAGTAACCAGGACGACTGACAAAGCGCATTACATAATTTAATTTATTTTTCAGAGTTAGCTTGATCAACCTAAAAAATGCCTCAAATTGAGGGAGTAAAAAGCTTGGTGACCTTATCCATAGAGCTTCTGGTGGAGAAAATTGCTTGTTTTGTAATTCCAATAAACCAGAGTTCCAGCTTGAGCCGTTTTCATCTAAGAATTATTTACTTAATTCTAAATGTTTTCCATAGATTAAGCTAATATTAATATTTTAAAATTTCCTTCTTAACTTAATTTATAACGACGTCACAAGCTCCGGAAATTTTTTTGAAGGTATCCAGCCGCCTTAAGGAAAGAAACCAATTGCAAGCGAATTGTATAAAGCTATTGTTAAACTCACATTTGCGCAAACTGGATTTGTCGAGGTGAATTTTCTATTTGACCTTCCCCGTCTCGCTTCAGTTAATAGTCCTGTACGTAAAATATTTAAGAATATTTCAGAAAGATTTCAATTTTATTCGTTCCCTTCATTTACAGACACTTACTTGTTTATGGATAAGAAGTGCTGCTTTGGACTTGCGCAACTGTCACTCAATAATCATCAAGTTCACGAATCTACAGGTGCTGGACATCTCTCGTTCCACTACAGCGGATAGTCTTCTATACATTCTAGGAACTTGCTGCTGTCCAAGCTTAAAGTATTTTTTAAAACATTTTCTCCAATATTAACGTAATATAGCTAACTTAATTATTTTTCAATTTCAACAGGGAACTGTATGTCGACCATAGTTTAGTGTCGGATGCTGGCATCAACGGACTATGTGTGATAGGAAAGTGCAGGTCAATCCGGATATTAAGTCTATGGGATTCACATGTTACCTCTGTTGGAATTAAATTAGCGCTAATTAATATTCCTACATTAGACGTATTCTTGCATGATTCTGTTGTTGCAACCCTTTCCCACCTTCATCAGACAGCCGAAATAGGAGACAGCACGAAGTTTAATTTATCATCGCTTGCTCTGCGAAGAAATTCTCCTTTTGAAGACAGAAACCTTTCTGACTCGGCGCTCTTGTGTCCGTCTCTGCAAAATGTAGAATTAGAAGCTTCAGACCGTTTCGTTGATGATAGTCTCTTGGAAATGTTGATTGCAAGGAAAATTTCGAACTTGAGCGTTGATGGAACTCGTACTATCAAGTTTATTTTTTCACGAAGCGTGCATCCCCTTCTGAGCTCCATCGGCCACTCACTCCACCACTTAACCGTACAAAACGTAGAAGATTTGAGCCTTTCCCTTTCTACTGGCGCTTTTCCTTCCAGTCTAAAACATGGCATCATCACGCCTCTCCTGAAAAAAAACAACTCTCGGCCGGAACGTACTAAGCAACTTTCGTCCAGTATCAAACCTTTCATTTCTTTCGAAAATGATTGAGAGAGCTGTTCTCATGTTGCTGACCGAACACTTGTCTAAGTTCAGCCTACTTCCAATACACCAATCAGCCTACAGAGCCAACCATTCAACTGAGACAGCCTTACTCTACTTATTTGATGATCTTCTCACCACAGCAGATCAAAAAGATAAAAGTGCTCTTGTTCTTCTCGACCTGTCCGCTGCTTTTGACACAATCGATTACCAAATATTGCTCGAGAGACTGTCCCACTGTTTTGGTCTTTCCGGCACTGCTGTCAACTGGTTCTCATCATACTTAAGCAACAGAACGCAGTCCGTCCAGGTTGGTGCCTACACGTCTGATGTCGTTCATCTTTTGTTCGGCGTAGCACAAGGCTCCGCACTCGGAGGTCCTGTTTCCGCAAAAACGCATTATATTTTGATTCTTATAATCTGGCAACAGAGTCCCTTGCTTTTCCCTTCCTTCCTCTCATTGTCAATCTTCTTTATGGAACATTTTGTTTCTGCTAGTTTAGCGTGGTCGTTGTGACAGCACGTCACGCCATTTATCCCTCTTTCTCTCTCTGATCTCAGAGCGGTGTTTTACGTGTATTTCGTCTCTGCATCACAGGAACAGCACCACACTTTAACTACCCTCACATCATCTCACATTGTATGTTGCATGTGTCTACGGTCATCCTCATACACATTATTGAAGCAGACGTTTCTCGATTTTAATCAGGTTCCAATAGCTGGAACAGGTCCTCTGTTCATCATGTACGTCACACCTTTTGCTGGGGCTACTACAACCGAAGGCGTGCAAGTTAGTCAGTTCTCTGATGACAAGCAAGCACGCTCACGTTTCGCTCTGAAGGAGGATTTTTTTTCCCAGTCTCAGTGCGTGTCGCCTTGGCTGGTGGTTTGAAAAACCGACGCCTGGCTCACCATCAACCGCGTCCAGCTCAACATTCCTAAAAGCACACTGATCTACACATACAACCCCGGTAAAGGCTCCACATCTCGTCACATCGATTCAGCCCCTC
This sequence comes from Daphnia galeata, assembly GCA_030770115.1. Lineage (NCBI taxonomy): Eukaryota > Metazoa > Arthropoda > Branchiopoda > Diplostraca > Daphniidae > Daphnia > Daphnia galeata. The sequence goes on from CM061118.1 coordinate 3,726,436, forward strand.
TTCAAATTGGATCGTCGCTCGTCCGGCCGTCCACAACAGCTTGCGACCTGGGTGTCATCATCGATACTCACCTGAAAATGGAAGCCCAGGTCATGAAGACCTGCAGAGCCGCCAACTTTCATCTCAGCAGGATAAACAAGATTCGTCGGTTTCTCGATTTTTCCTCTGTCAAATGTGTTGTGAATGCTTTGGTTCTTTCTCACCTTGACTACTGCAATTCTCTCTATCTTAATCTTCCGTCTTCTCTCTTGAAGCGCCTTCTGCGTGTCCAAAATGCCGCGGTTCGTACGATTTTCAATCTTCGAAAACCCGATCACGTGTCCATCCACCGCCAATCTCTTCGCTGGCTTGAAATCGCTGACCGTGCCAACTCAACAAGGTTGCCTGTCTCACTTTTCGCTGCCTGAACGGCTCGGCCCCTCCCTACCTTTCTGATCTCATTTCCTGCAATGTCCCAGGTCGGGAGCTCCGCTCTGCTGATAAAAACCTTCTCATTTGCAAACCTTTTCGTCTCATTCTATTCGGCAAACGAGCCTTCAGATGCGTCGCCCCTCTTCTCTGGAATAGTCTACCCGACCCTGTCAGACAAGCCCCGAACTTAAACACTTTTCGTTCTCTTGTAATTTGTCACCTTCTGTCCAAAAACTGTGACTAAAACACATTATTTATTTTCGTTGTATTCGTCGACTGTACATTCCTGCGTCATTTGACAATTCTTTAAAATGCGCGTTACAAATAAATCTAATCTAATCTAATCTAATAAGGATAATTATTATTTACTACCCGAACTTGATTGGTCTGAGTATAAATCTACATCCTAGAGAATTGCATTACGATAACGAAGCAAACATCGATATGGCAAGATTTGTTGTGTTGGGAAAACTGCAGAATCTGAGCGTTGCAAACTGTAGATGCGACACTAATTATTGTGGCTGTTATCTTCTCTTTCTCTGGTGTCCGTAAATGTTTCCGACTGCAATTTGGATAATGCGATTTTGAATCGAACAAATCAACTCCATTCGTTAGTTGAACTCGAGACCTTTAAAATGAATGGAATTCGTGGGGTTTCTGAATTAGGAATCAATTTTCTGATGCGCGATGGCAGTAAGCTGAAGTACCTCAAATTTAGAAATTTTTCAAGACTAAAGACACATTTGATGGGCTGGAGACGTTTGGTGAATGAAAAAAATTGGCGGCTTATCATTAATTACTATTAGTCATGTTTTTTAATGTTTTTCCTGCTCTGTTTTTCTTCCATCGTTATAGTAACATAAATTTAACCTCCATAAGATTCTATAACCCTGCAATTTCATGTAAACCATGCTGTCCCAGAAAACTGGGAACCTTGAATTATCACTTGCTTTGTTTAATTGGTAAACTTGGATTGGATTTTGAATTTGTTTCCACTTAATAAATATATCCCTCGGTGCAGTTCCTCTACACCATCCCTAATAAATTTGGCTCTGCGTAACTTGGATTTGATTTTTCCCCTGTCACCTCTTGATAAATATATCCCTCTGTGCACACAGTAGTAAATTTCTTTAATAGGCCTTCTTCTTACATCTGAGATATTAGATTGAATATAAAATTATTACACATGAATCGTTGGTTTCCACCGACGTTTTAAAGCTGTTTTCAGCCATAGCGAACCATTGAATAGTGGAACAGGGCGATTCTTAGAGCAGCCATGATAATTGAGTAAGTAATTTTAACTGCAATAATTTTCAGGCACCAAAATTTGATACCAAAGACTCAACAGCTGAGCGCAAGGCATGACGTCCCCTAGGAGTAACCTCTCTGTTAAAATGCAAAATAAAAATATAATTAACTATTTTTAAAAAAGTAACGATTCGAATGGCTACACAAACTCGATTAAAAATTTTGGTTGGATTTTGGCGATAATGGTTGGGAGGATATTTGGGTTGGTTTCGAAAGACACATATTTGCCAGAACCCATCAATGGGACGGGTTTCTCTCCGATTCCTTGACAAACAACGAAACTCGTTGGCCTGTCTCCAATTATTACGTATGAACCTACTGTAGTGGTTTACCAGATCACCGTGTGTTAAACTAATATAATCAAAGTACACAGACAAGTAATAAGCGAGAGATGGGAAATAGAGAGAGAGTTGTGGGTGGCAGAAGAGCTGAACTTACTCTGTCTTGTCTTGCAAAATCTCCGCGAATTTATACTAAGGCGCGAGTGACAACTCGCGCCCCAATGTCCATTACGGAGATTATTGTAAACAAGCAAAAGCGACGTACTGTTCACGCACGCCACACTCCGTACATTGACTTTTGGAAGATCGTAAGCGTGTGCAGTCAACCTTGTCGCTGCCCCAACTACTTTCTCCAGCTTACAGTGACTCTCGCTTCCGTGTAGTGAGAGCGCTGCCAGTCAGATTGATATGTGGGTCATTACACTACCATTATAAAATCTAAATGTTTAACTGCAATGAATAATACTCTGACCGAGACATTTATTCCTGAGGATATATATATATATATTTGGTATATACATACGAAGGTCCTTAAAGAATACATGTAGATGGTAGAATATATAGGGGGTAGGGTATTAGGGTAGACTTCAAAGGGTTTATTATGCACAAAAAGGCCAATATATTTTTCAATATACGTTTTTTTCCTGCTTGACCAATCTTTACACAATTTTGTACGAAACTATTTAGCGGAGGTCAACGTCGTATTTTCAGTTGTTTTTTTATGACAGTTTCTTATTTATTTCATTTGCGTACTTGTTAAAGACTTAGTAATATTTTAGTTATGTTAAGACTTTTTTTTGACTACCCTTCCTTTAAATTTATTTAAGTTAAGCGAAAATGCCAAAGCAACCTGAAAATAGTTGTCAGTGGCTTGCGACTATTCACCCAACATTCCTAAATCTTAGAGTTAAATGCCTCGAAGGCTGTCTCGTTTCCATGACAATTTATCCATTGTCTGGTTCTAGAAAACTACCCCCTACCCCAATCTTAACTATTTCGTCTTGTTGCATCATGTAGTTCTGCCGCAAAACGATAGGCGGCATTTTACTTTTAAAAGGGTGGTCGGATTTTTATGGAACATACTGTACGCTGGATTGAATTAAACCTTTTTTCAATTTTCTCATGAGGCATCAAATGTAGAGACATCAGCTGCCTACATTTATTTCTCACTTCTTGGTCGGTTCTGTAAGCTCTTCGTAGACCATTTTGCTGGATGAAACGAAACAGTGATTGAGTCCAGTGATAGCCACATCCGCGTATAGTCACCGAAGGAAGTTTTGCACGTACTGTCTTCCAAACTGCTTTCTCAAAGTCTGCAACAAATTCAATAGCTGCCGGATGTCCGATCAACTCAAGGATGTGATCAAACACGGCACTGTAATCTTCAGCCGTTCTGCGTGACATAATGACATACAGCAAAGGAACCTGCTTCTTAATGCCGTTCTTTTCAATGAAACCATGAATACTAAACAGCTGTACAAAAGGGAAAGGTGTACATTTAAAAGTCCCGTCAGCAAACCACTTTTTCAAAGTTTTCAGGAGTTTCAATTGCTTATCGGTTGCGAATATCAAATGACGTGCCAACTTTTTCTTGTTTTAACTTTTAAGTCTCCCCTCAAAAATTGTTTTGGTATTGCTTGGACGTATCTCTTCATGTCGAAATGCAGATCTGCTGGATTAGCTGGTCTCGTGGCTTCTTTGATCTTGTAGAGCGCTCTATTTAAATTCGACAATTTTGGCAGTTCAGCTTCTTCGTCGTCCAGATACTCTTCCTATAAGTATTGCAGGTTCAGACACTTTCCGGGGCACTGCGTGTCGGTTTTTCCGTATCTCATCCTTACATTTTGAGTAGACTCTAGCCTTTACGTGCACGTCTTTTTTCTTTTGGCAAGTGGGTTTTATAGTTTCTCGATAAACCCCATTCTCTTCTTTAACAATGCCTGGACAGTTTTCTTTCTCCCAACGGACACTGTACTTCTCCATGTAATTTTCTTTCCATCAAGGGATTTCCGTTTGATTCCATATTTATGACCCTTGCTATCAAAAAGAGCTTTGCTGTTCCTTAAAAAAAAGCATTATATTAGTACATTCGATTATCATAAAGAAATATAGTACGAGTCTTACTTTCTTAAGGCTTTTTCCAAAACAATCCATTTTGGCGGCGGAGACAGCGGGTCAATATCCATATCCTCTCAGTCCTCATCATCGGAAGCTGCTTGGATCATTCCATTGAATTGATAAGAATCCTCTCGGACTGGGACCGGTTCTTCAAAGCGGCTACTGAGTTCGGCTGAAAAGACCGCATTTTCTCGGACCGGTTCTTCAAAGCGGCTACTGAGTTCGGCTGAAAAGACCGAGTTTTCTCTGACTGGTTCTTCAAAGCGGCGCTTGGAAGGAGCTTCATTTCTGCTGCTGTCGGAATCAGAAGCTATACGAGGTGGCGGTACTTTCCCCCTTCTGAATTCCTTTCCCCGAGCAATTAATCCTGCTCGATTGATGAGACTAAATCATGCTGAATCGAAAATGCCATAGAGAGCTGTTCTTCATTTTCCTCTTCAATTGGTGATGGGCTAGAAGGAGGGTGTAACTCGATTGTCTTAAATGCCGAATCAGCATTAGGAGTACTTGACAGCTGAATGGCGGTCCTCTGGACCAAAGTACTGGAAGCTTCACGACTTGTCTGTTAAAATGATAATAAAAAATTTCCATATTGAAGATTGCCATAGGTATAATGTTCAATACCGTACCGTGTTTGACACAATAGCTAATGTTGTCAGTAAAGTATTAGGCCTGGCAGTGGAAAAATTGGAAGGCAGTGAAGCAGTAATGTCTGTTGTACTATGTGCAGTACTAGAAGGATGTGAAGCAGAAATTCTTGTTGAAATTTGACCAATAGAAGCTTGTCGAGTCTGTTAAAAAGATGTAATTAAAAATAACGATCAACATCAAATCATGGAAATATATGTTATTGGGTGTGGAATACCATAGCTAAAGAAGGCTGCAAAGCAGTAACTTTTGTAGTAATGTGACCAGAGCTGGAAGTCTGCGAAGCAGAAATTCTTGTAGTAATGTGACCAGAGGTGGAAGGCTGTGAAGCAGAATCTCTGGTAGTAATGAGACCAGAAGTGGATGGCTGCGAGCCAGAAATCCTTGTAGTAATGTGACCAGAAGGCTGCGAAGAAGAATCTCTTGTAGTAATGTGACCAGAAGGCTGCGAAGAAGAATATCTTGTAGTAATGTGACCAGAAGGCTACGAAGAAGAATTTCTTGTATGAATGTGACCAGAGCTGGAAGACTGCGAAGCAGAATTTCTTATGGGAATGTGACCAGAGCAGGAAGCTGTGAACAGAAATGTTTGTTGTAATGTGGTTGAAATAAAAACTGATTTCATGTAAAAAGTATAATACCGTATTAGAACTGCAGTTTACGCACTTAAATTCAAATGATTCACCATATTTTTTTCATTCTCACATAATCGGTTGATGAAAACTGAAATTTATATGCTTCCTCTTCCCCAAGTAATTGCCGTGCCTTTGTCCATATCATTTGTAAAAGTGCACGTTAAATATTCATTACATTATTTATTTTATTATTATACCTAACAACACATTTTTTTATAATCGAATTAAACAGAATATTACACCAAATTAAAATTACCTTTTCCAGGCAAACATGTACGATGTACATGGCCAAAGCATTGAACACACTTAATTATTTGTGGGGTACGTCCACTAAATGCAATATTACAAGTCACACATGACATCTTTACGATAGGTTGCCGACATGTGCTATGCGTGATAATTTGTCTGCTAAAAAGTAACTGGCAGCGCCATGGTGTCTGTCACTCACTTTTGTCAGCGTTGCCAAGAATACTAATCAAGAGTTTTAAAAAAGTAACTGGCAGCGTTACTAATCTATCACTTTTGAAAATTTTTCTATTTTTGAAAATTTTTTTAGTTTGGGCCGGAAAATCACTCAAATGGGCCGGAAATTAACAACACTTACGGCCCAAAAAAAGCGGGCCGGAAAGGTATGGGCCGGAAAGACGTGGGCCGGAAGCTCAGCATACCGGTTTCGCATGTTATTCCTCTGTCGTGGTTGTGCTGGTTGTTTCGACTGATTGCGGGGTTGTTGGAGATTTGGAATATTACGCGTTGCGTAGTTAGAGATTGGTTCACTAGCTTGTGGTAAATTTTTACGTCGGCGACCTCGTCCTCTTTTAACTGTAATCGTTGGTGGATTGATGTTAGTATTTTTTTCTTCGGTTCTGGTAGTATCCGTATTTACTTCTTGGGGTTGTTGACTATTTGATGGGGTTGGTAATGTGGGGTTATCTTCAGGTTAATTGAATTTCTTTAGTCTGTTTACATGGACTACCATCCATTTGTATATCTCGTTTGCTATGTTTTCGATCTCGTAATTTACTTTAGAGTAGTTTTTTTGTAATTTTTAATGAACTATTCCAACGGTTGATAAATTTACCAGCTATTGGATGTGCTTTTAATAGTACCCAATCTCGTACTTCATACTTGGTTTCGACCGTTCCTAGATTGTAACTAAATTTTTGTTTTTCCTGCACTTTAAAGAGATATTTGGTTAACTTTTGAGCCTGCATCCATTTCTTTGCGTACATAAATATGTCATCTCCTGTCGTTTAATATTTAAGATCCCATTTAACATCGTTTCGAAGAACCGGCAATCTTCCGAAGTAAAAGAAAAAACGCACATTCCAGCAATGTTGATTGAACTGCGGTATAACATGAAAAAGTGACAAAGCGTAGGAATCGTTCCCACTGTTCTGGTTCGTCCACTTTGTAACAAGTTAGCATGTCAATTTATGTTCTATTTAATCGTTCAACCAGTCCGTCTGTTTGCGGATGGTATTGTTTTGCGCATCTGTTTATTTTGAAAAGTATACATAATTCTTTTACGAGGGTGGATAAGAAATTAGTTCCTCTGTCAGTTAGGACATTTTTCGGGCCTCCATATTTTGTTGTATGGTTATTACAAAACGGCTTGCATAAACAGAAATCACTAGTATCTATCGGTTACTTTTTCTACTTTCTCGTACTGGGCCTACGATATGTCCATTGCAATACGTTCCCGAATTTCGTATACCCTTAACATCTACTATTTCTCCTTTTTCATTAAAACTATATCTCATTGTTTTCGGTTGGTCTTCGGCATATGTACCATTTTTATTATACGAGTGGCTCTTGAATCCCTGGTCAGTTTCAATTCCTGAATAATCTTTAGCTCTTTGGCTCGTTTGATTTCTAACCTTGTCTTTTAATTCGGGTTCAAATTTTTCTTGGCTCCCTATCTCTTTCTCGGCTTCAAGTCAGGCCTGGTCCCTAGCCTCTTGACTAGCTTCAGCTCCTATTCTTTTAATCAGCATTTGAAAATATTCGTCATTTCTTTCTAATCTAGCCCATTCACTGATTTCAGTCTTAGGTGTATCACGTGGACAGATCTAGTAATCCTTTGAGATTCTTTTCGCGGCGTGACGTTACAGCGGATATCACTCTAACCCCGGGTTGAGTTTTGGGTATTGCTTTTTAGTGATACGACTAAAGCAGTAGGCGTTTTCATATGACTTTCCAGTTCGATATCCTATTTTCATCGTAGTCGGGGATTTTGAGTGCCCATCGCTGCATTTGTCCAGCCAGTTCTGGTTTACTTATCAACCATTCCAAAGGACAGTGACCAGTAAAACAGTTTAAGATCGTCCATATAAATAAGTTCTGAAGACTTCTATCGCGTGAAAAATAGCAAAGCATTCTTTTTTAGTTGGAGACCACTTGGCTTTACGGTCATTAAGGTGCTTAAATGTATATGCTCTTACGATTTTTCGGTCACCAGATTCTGCAAGATCTTCTGTGCCACTCTGCGCGCATGAATTTTTCTCTTTTTAACAAGCAGTTCGCGAGAGAAGTGCACGGGATTTACGGACCCCACTGTTTATTCTAAATCCGGAAAAGGGCTTAGAAAAAAACAAAAAACCAATTTGTTCGTCTCCGCACGCCGGATTTAACGGCGTTTTCAGAATTTCAAAACTCTTTTTCGTTTTGGAGTTATTCGAGTTTGAAGTTGGAAAAATTTTGACATCACTTTTTTCAAAACTGGGGAAGAGTTTCGAAAAACGAATTTTTCAGGAAGATTTATTCATATTTCCACTATAAGAATCTAAAAAATTATTTTGTGGAGTTATGGTATGTCAGAAATGATCTGTCTTTCAAGGTAACTTAAAAAAAAAATATCCCGATCATTTTGTTTTCCGCTTGGGCAAATATCGTTCTTATCTTCCCCATTTTTAAACCTTCGTTTTGTCTCAATTGTCTCAGGTCATTTCAAATGACTGCATAAGCCTTTACATAAAAAATGTGACCTGATGAAAGAAAGATCTGGTTTTAAAGGTTGAGAAAAGCTCGGAGAAAATGTTGGTTAGGTTAATCAAGGGCTCTCCCGAAAAATCATTTCACTTTTAGACGTTCCCCAAAAAATGGCGAAGAGAAAGCTTTTCGCTGTCCAGTTTAGTTCCAAATCGTTTTCCTTCCGGATAATTTGCATTTTTGTTGATGCGCATAGATTTGGGTTATATTTCTATTTCAGCATAATATATTTAATATTCATATTAATTAAGAGTAGTATTGTAATAAGCAGGAATTAAATAGAAGAATAGTTCTAATTTTGAAATTTATATTGTTTATTTATTGTAGTTTGAGTAGCGAAGGAGAATTAATAACTCTCCCACTACAAAGATATAGTCGCAAATCGGTTTTAACATACGGATGCGTAACGGCTGACTTTCCAAGATCCATCTACCGTATCGAGGGATCCAGAAATTTCAATCAGTATTTGACGGTTATTGAAAAGGTCAGTGAGGTTGGAAGAACTATAGTCCATAATCGCAGTCCAGTCCATTTGTCGCCCATTGTGAAGGACTTTATTGCAGCTCACGACATGGCCAGCATACTGTGGCCAACACGGAGCGGTGAAATAATGCAAATGACTTCCATTTGGCGAAATTGCATCACTGAGTTTAATTATGCAAATCCAATTGTCGTAAATTTTAACGAGCTGTAATTTGAAATAGAAGAGCAGTGGAATAAATTTGTGAAAAATGAATTTTATTTTTATGTAAGGTCAGTGTTGAGGATATAAGTCAAGCTGAAAATCCTAGTGGTGGCACTAGATGTCACCCTGGTCTACTCCTGTCGAAGAGAGAGTCTGACCTGTTTCTTCTATACGACAGTGCGAACTTCCTGTTGAGTTATTTACCTAACTGTGCTCTCAATCGTAATACTGTCATCAAGTGGTAACGTACAATAACGTACAATGTAATCTGCTTCAAAGCAATGTGTATTTCAGTAAGGCAACTACATGACTAACCACCCTGCTACAGAGGCATTGCTCGCTTATATACGAGATGTGGCAGGATGCACTACCGGTTGGTCTACATACCGACCGGATCGTATAGCGTGGTCATTGACCACGCGACATCCCCCTCGCTAGACGCATTCGTCCACGCAACAGTCCACTACACCCAAAAAGCAAGAGGAAAACTCACAACAAACAAAAAACAAAACAAATGATGAACAACCAAAATGCTACAGAACTAAAAAAAAAAGAAACAATGACTCCCTACTACAAGACCAAAAAACAAACAACACACAATAATCCAAGCCATAATATGACGCAAAAACAAAAAAAAAATAATCAGGAGAACCAGAAATCATAAAAAGAATGAAAAGTGAAATAATAATCAGAAGCAATCAAGTAGAAACAAAGTAAGGAAAACAACTAAAAGAGAAACAAACTCCACCCGCTTCAAGGATGGATCCCGACGGCCGCTTCCAGTCTGCTCATGGCCTCCCTACAGATTTGCTCATGGGTTGTCAGACGGTCGTGCAATCGTTTCAGGGTAGCATGGGAAACCGCTGGCCGCTCCCGTCGATCCACCGCCTCCCCCAACACGACCTCCTCCAGTGCACTCACGCGACGTTTCAGCTCTGCCAGACCAGCTACATTCTTCCGTCCCCCCCACCCGATAGAAGAATGCACACCCACCAGCAAACACCAGGGAACTGCGGTAAAATGGATTAATAAAGTAAAAAGAGCAATACCATTTCACAGTGATATTTATTTGTACAAAATAATCAAATAAATACTATGATCAAATAACCTTTCAAATTAGTCATTTTTAAGTTTTTGAATTAACATTGAGTCTTCCATATCATCAAAAACTACTTTTTTGTCTTCTTTTTTTACTGCATATCGGCTTTCAAAAGACATAAGCTCTACTATCATTAGCTTAACCCCTTCTACGGTTCTTCCTCCCGTAATGGAAATCGAACTTAATACAGTTTGAACAGAAATAGGCAAAGTTATCTCGATGGAACCACGGAGTATTTCCTCTATGGATTCACGAGTTGATTCTAAATCTTTTTTCAATTCTACTATCTTGGGATGGCAAGACGGGAGGCCACTAGCGATTTCCTTCGAAAATATTGCTTCAATTTTGACACAAATTTGCGGCCAACGATAGTCGATTCGGGCAAGCCGAGTTCCAGGGCCATCACCAACAAGAGAAAATTTGACGTCGGATACGCCCCCAATAAGCGCGGCGACTATGATGACTTTCACCTGTTGAGTAGTTGGATCACGGAATAGAGAAGTCTGAACTGGCTGGTTGTAGTGAACAACACTCAATGCGTCATCATCCCTCGGTTGTTCTTCGTCCGCTCGCTTGTCTAACTTGACGCGTTTACTACTTGGCTCCCCAGTGTTATTGTTGGCCGAATCATCAGCATCAGCATCTTGCGACCCCTTCACTTAAATTTTTAACGAACAGTTAATAAAATGTGCGCAATGACAAAATGAGTTTCTATTACTTACATGAAAGACCGTATTTAGATTTTAGCTCCAAGAACACATTACGAAAAGTTCTCAATGGGAAATTTTTAAACACGTCGTTCCCCTTCTTGTGGTAAATAAGGCTTGGTTTAGTGTCTGCCTTGATTTGGTTTTCTTGGAACAACTTATCGAGTGCCACGTGTGCCGGGTTATTAGAATTGCGATTCCAAACCATTTTCAATTTTTATTACCAAAAAACGTGGAAGACAAACTTTGTAAGCATACTTTGTGGCAAAAAAAGAATAAGTCGTCTGCTGGTTCAGTGTTGCCAGATTTTAAATTAACACTTGTATATATTTTCTTTTTCTTACAATTTCTTAAAGTAAATTTGATTCAAACATAATTCTAGCAAAAGGTGACTTAGAAATTAAGTAAATGAATTTAAAAAATAAAAAAAAAGCGAAAAATTGGGTTTTTTTTTTCATAGTCAAAAGTGCATTATGGGAAAAGTGTTCTTTTTTACGTTTTTTGGCACTTTTGCACACTTTTGATAACCAAAACTTGGCATTGAACTTAAGTTTTTTTCTAACTTGTGGCCAAAACTAGGCAAAAGTTGATTCTGGCTATCTAGTTTTGCCAAACTTGTGCCGTATTCCAAAAAATTGACCGAGTTTGTGTCTCTTGAAGTTTCCAAAATGTTGGGTAGCAAAACCCATAATGTACTTTTGACTATGGAAAAAACCCCAATTTTTCGCTTTTTTTTTATTTTTTAAATTCATTTACTTAATTTCTAAGTCACCTTTTGCTAAAATTATGTTTGAATCAAATTTACTTTAAGAAATTTTAAGAAAAAGAAAATATATACAAGTGTTAATTTAAAATCTGGCAACACTGAACCAGCAGACGACTTATTCTTTTTTTGCCACAAAGTGTGCGTACAAAGTTTGTCTCATTTCTTGTTGTTTCTTATTAGTTTGAGGGATGAAATCAAGTGATACGTTTTGGATTCTCGGCCATACAATTACTGGTCATAACCTAGAGGGAAGCCTCTGTCTGGGTTACCGTAAATTTCGGGCATTTTTCGGCACATCGCCCCAAGTGTGTGCAATTGTTTGGAACAGTTTGTCAAATCGTCCACCAAAATCGAAACCCAAACATCTGCTATGGGGATTGATGTTATTAAAGCAATACCATATAGAAAGCGTTAATGCTGCTCTAACTGGAGTCACATAAAAAACCTTCAGAAAATGGTCCCTAATCTTTATTCATTTGATAGGACACCATTCAGTTGTAAATGTTTTCAATATTGTTTGCTACTAAATTTCACTCATTCTAAAATTTTTATTTTTATGCCCTCATTAGCTTGACTGGGAAAGCCGTCTTGATAACGCTCTAGAAGCCACGTCAACATTCGTCTCTCTTGATGGAACAGACTTTAGGATTATGGAACCTACTAACTTTGATCCCAAATGGTATTCCCATAAGTTTAGAGGACCTGGCCTACGATACGAAGTCGACCTCTGCATACGAACAGGTCATATTGTTTGGGCTTACGGTGACCTGCCATGTGGTGAATGGTCTGATCTTAAATTAGCTAGAAATGTTTTTATCCATTGTCTTTTGCCTAATGAAAAAGCACTAGCTGATAAGGGGTACCGCGATCAGAATTTCTTTGAAAATCCCAATGGTGACCCACACAAAAAGACAATATTAGCGCGACACGAAACAGTAAACGCTCGAATCAAACAGTTTTGTTGCATGAAAAATACATTTCGACATGCTCTGTATTTGCACCCCTGCTTTTTCCATGCTGTAGTAAACCTAATACAGTTAATGCTTATAAATGGTGAACCACTTTTTGCTGTTGACCCATAAAAAGATCAATAAAATATCTAAGCGATTTCAAAGAAAACAATGTCTCTCAATTCTCATGGATAACTTTTTTTTATATACATGTTACTTTTATCCATTTTACCGCAGTTCCCTGCACCACCCCTACTCCCCCCATAGCTCGTACGGGTACGCCTGAGGGCTCGTAGCATTCTCTTGACGCGCTCTATCCCCCTCTTCCAACGCTCGGATCGTCTTGCCGAAATTTGACGCTCTCGCCGCTCCGCCTGCGATGCGAGCCCATGACGACTCTACTGCTGCATGAAGTGACGAGTCTTTCAATTTTTCAGTTAGCTTCGTTGAGTCGTTGACCGCGGCCAACGCCCAGTTTACTCCTCTCAGCTGAGGAATCAGAGCGCTGTCATTTCTCGCAGAAAAAGAAGAGATTCGACGACTTGTTTGAAGAATCCACTCGTCGGTTTGAATTGCACATCCTGCTGGGATTTCCACAATACCGATCGCTGGAAGCTCCGCCTTCGGTAGCTTACGTGCGTCTGCATGATCAAGGCAAGACATAACGAGCGATTTCGACCGGTCCAATGATACCGCCCACCTCCGATGCCCCAGGTACAAGGCCTCCGGGCCTCTCCATTCAACCATAATTTTATCACACTCTTCTTTCTCCTTAGCCGGGTCCTGCAGAAAGAGCGCCATCGCACAAGTTTTTTTTAAATTCTTCCGGTAGATGGCCTTACTTAGCGGACATACGGAGCCTCCCGGCCTTGGCACGAGCGGACCTCTGCCTCTGTTAGTTCCATAAATACTTGTCTGTCCTCCCCTACCGCCAGAAATTCCGGTAGAGGAGCATAATGAAGGCGAAAATTCCCAGCAGCACTAAATACGGGTAACACAAAAATCTTAAATAATTCAAAAGATTTGGTCACCTCAATTATAGGGAGATGTATTAACAATCGAACACCCGATTGCGTGGCTGCAGAGACCACTCGTGCTTCCTGATAGATCCTCCACAGATCCCCCTTTTGTAACGACGGCGTAAGATCCCATCCTGCTTGCAGAGACATCCTTATTTCTTTTAACACGGCTCGTAGCTGAGTGGGAGGAAATAACTCCGGTGGTAGATTACCCACCATCGGAAGCGCCAGACCCACACTCAAGTCCTCCAATTTTGAGGCAACCCAATCCATGGTCTGCTGTGCAGACCGGAAAGCGTCCTCAATCCTTAGAGCAACCGTCGACTGTCGTTCCAGTGCTTCCACCTTTTCCAGGATGTTCAATTTCCATCTGTTCATCTCCTTTTCCAGTGCACCATGGGCCTTCTCCAGTTGACGCATAATTATAGCGTGCTCCCCGAGCTCCCTCCACGTTTCATTCACCATCGTCGCCTGCTGGCTCACCGCGTGCACTATTCCCGTCGTTTCCCGTCCAAGTGTCTGTAACTGCTTGTCCAAAGTCTCCAGGTCACGATCAGTTGCTACGCCAAAAAGCCATTGTAGTGTTGATCCTCCCACGTCCATCAGCCCCCTCTTGCTCCTTCGTTCCCCAACTGCTTCGTTCCCCGGTTCCCTTACTGCCTCCCAGAGCGTCCGATAACGCTCCCGTAGAATGTCCAGTCGCTCTTGCCCCTCTTTCGCCCGATCGTGCAACTGTATTCGTAGTCGCTCCCCCAGCTTTGCTTCATCACCTCTCAAGTCCTGTTTCATCATGTCGCCAAACCACTTATGTAGCATCCTCAGTGACTCCTCCACCGGTTGCCATGACACGTCTGTCAACACGACCCATTCCGAGTCACTGAAGTAGACGTCCTCTCGCGACTTAAAGATAACTCCATCCCGCACAAAGGCGGACTGTTCCACTCCCTCATTGGCCCGGACCCCCAGTATTGAACCACAAAATCCCAGTAAGAGCACGGCAACCACCAATCCTACTTCCAGGCTGTATCTGTCCGGCGCTCTCCGTGCCCTGGTCGATCGTCGTAACTGGTCCTTGTCTTGCTGTGGTTCTTCTCCAACATGATCGATTTCATGCTCCCCATGCACTTCCTCTGGTATATTGAATTGCATCCTTTTCCCCTGTCGCCCTCCTTCTCCTCTTTTCCGTTGGCCTGTTCGCTCCTCCGCCTTCCCCTCCTCTTCTGCCCCTTCCTCGTTACTGACGTCTTCTCTTTCACTTTCAAGAAATGTCTTCATTTTCCCTACGTGAACAATCTCCGTCTTTCTTTTATCCTTCTGCTTGACTTCGTAGTTTAATGACGCTGTCTTCCGTTGCACCATATAGAGTAGTGCCAGTGGTGAAGTAACTTCTCCGCCCTGCCTACTTTCCGGATGGGTTTATACACCAACACCTCTTCTCCAGGTTGAAATTCCTTCGCCACCTGGTGACCCATGTCGTATCGCTCCTTCTGCTTTTCTTGCACTCTTCCCAGCCGGATGCTCACCTCTTCTCTTGCCATTCCAACCTCTTAGCCATGGTTTCTGCATCCGTAGGTTCCCTCATCGTTCCCACTCCCATCATCACATCCACTGGTAATCTTGCCTCTCACCCGTAGATCAGGAAAAATGGCGACCTTCCCGTCGATTCCTGTCTGCTGGAATTGTAGGCGAATGTAATATATGGTAGTATCTCATCCCAGTTGGTGTGCTGCTTATTGATGTACATCGATAACATATCAGCCAGAGTGTGATTCAGTCGCTCCACCAGGCCGTTAGCTTGAGGGTGATACGATGTTGTCGTCCTGTGGTCCACTTCCATTAGCCTCATAACCTGCTTCGTGAAATCAGCGATGAAGCACTTGCCACAATCCGTCACCACACTCTCGGGCGCTCCATGTCGAAGGACAATTTTTTCCACGAAAAACTCCGCTGCGTCCCGCGCCGTCGCTGTCTTCATTGCTCTCGCCTCTGCCCATTTAGTGAGGTAGTCCACAGCAACAATAACGTTAACATTTCCTGCTGCCGATGCTGGGAAAGGCCCTAACACATCGATGCCGACTTTCTCGAATGGTCTTGCCACCCATATGTTTTCCATCAATCCCCACGGCTTCCCCGGTGGGGTCTTGCGAGTTTGGCAGGACCGACACGAACGCACGTAACTCCTAATATTCTGAGCCATCCGGGGCCAATAATATCGCTCCTTCAACCGATGTTGCGTCCTGGTTATCCCCAAATGCGCCGACCACTTGTCACTGTGGCAGGTCTCCATGATTTCTTCGCGCAGCTACTTTGGCACACATAGCCGTAGACGAATTCCTCGTTTCCCCAGCGTCCTTCGATGCAGCAAACCATTCTCCACTACAAAATTCCTGAAAGATCCTCCCCCTCTTTTTTCTATTTGAGCGAAGGCTTTCTTCCATGCTGGAACAAGCCGCTGACAATCCCCCGTAATTTCCCACTCCTTTCCCCACGCCGCCGTGTACAATGGTAATAAGTCGTCAACGTCGTCCTCTTCTCCCATGTCTCCTCCTGGGTATCGGGAAAGTGCGTTGGCATCCTCATGGAGCCGACCACTTTTATAGACAATCTGAGGCTGATAAGCCTGTACCGATAGCGCCCACTCGGCCCGCTAAATCCTTTTTCGTTGTCAGCCAACACAGGGCATGGTTATCGGTTATTACTCGCACCTCCGCTCCCCATATGTAACTGTGGAACTTTTTGACTGCCCAAACGAGCGCCAGACACTCCTTCTCTGTAATAGAGTAATTTCTCTCCGTCTTAGTCAGCAACCGACTGGCAAATGCGATCGGCCTTTCTCCCGCGTCAACCCTTTGGACCAATGCTGCTCCGATGCCGTAATCGCAGGCGTCTGGATGGATCTCGAATGGTCTTGTGTTATCCGGGTACGCCAACCTTGTGGCTTTCACCAACGCCTGTTTCAATGCATTGAAACTCCTCTCCGCCTCCTCTCCCCACACCCATGCCCCCTTTGTTCCCACCAAGTCATGCAGGGGTTTAGCCAACACTGCGAATCCATTTATAAATCTTCGGTAGTATGAGAGGTATCCCAAAAACGCACGCAGAGCTTTGAGTCTCTTTGCATTGCTTCCTTCCATCGGCGGACGAGGAAATTCCCAAGCCACCTTTACTTTCTCAGGGTCAGGCGAGATCCTTTGCTTATCGATTATATGCCCCAATGCTTTCAATTGGGGTTGAGCAAACTCACATTTCTCCAATTTGACTTTCAAATTTGCTCCCCGCAACCGATCCAGTACCAGCCTCAGTCCCTTTAAATGCTCGTCAAAGGTTCTTGAATAAACAATAATGTCGTCCAAATAGACCAAACAAGTAGTCCATTTAAGGCCGCTCAACACGACATCCATCATCCTTTGGAACGTTGCCGGTGCCGAGCATAGTCCCATCGGCATCACCTTAAAATGGTACAGTCCATCCGCCGTGACAAATGCCGTCTTGGCCCGATCGCTCTCCTTGATCGGAACCTGCCAATATCCCGACTGCAGATCCATGATTGAAAATAATGCTGCCCCCTCCAAACGGGCCAGTGTTTCCTCGATTCGGGGGAGAAGATACACATCTCCAACCGTTACTTCATTCAGCCGTCTGTAATCCACGCAGAATCTCCGCGTTCCGTCTTTCTTCAACACTAGGAGAACCGGTGCTCCCTATGGGCTGTTCGACACCTCAATTACCTCTGCATCCAGCAATTCCTTGCACTGTCCAGCAACTATCACTCTCTCCCTCCACGCCTTGGCTCGGGGTGCTTGTCGAATTGGTTTTGCATTTCCCGTATCGATTGAATGCTCCGCCGCCGTGCATGTTCCCAGTTTATCCCCCGGCCTTGCAAATCTATCGTCGTACTCCAAAAGGGTCTGAAGTATTTCTTTTCGCTGCTTAGGGCTCAATCCTTTAAAAATGCGGCTGTCGAAATCAAGGCCCTCGCCATTTCCTTCCTCCCTCTTACTTTCGGCTGCCACGAACACTGCATCTGCCTCCTCCACAATCCGTTCCACGTATTCCACTTTCCCCAAAACTCTGTCAGCTTCCACACACTGCTTTTGATTCGATAAGTTGGTAATAGCTATCTCTCGTAGCGTACCCATCCCTGGTATAAGTGCTTTTCCTGTAAAGATTTTCTTGCTTGCCATCAGGGCCTCCGATGGCTCCACCAGGGCGTACTCCTCCGGACCAGCCAGCTCCAATGGTCTAATGGCCACGATCTTCATTGTTCTTGCCGGGATCCAGACGCCTCGTTGCATCACTAGTTTCGTCTCCTCCTCCTCTACTCTCTCCGTTGTAACGCCCACCGGCATTTCTCCAATGAATATTTCCGGGAGAGCGCCAATCTTCATCCGCGTTCCAAACTTCGCCAAAATGTCTTTCCCTAATAGAAGATCAATGTCTCCCTCCAGTACTAGCACCTCTCCTTCCACTCGTGACTCTCCGTCCGAAATCGACATCCGGGCCGCCCCACGAGGTGTAATCTCCTTCCCATCCACCGCCACCAAACGATTCTTATTCCAGGCCGTCACCTGTAGCTTCAATTCTTCCGCCAGCTTCAGCGAGCAAACCGACACCACTGCTCCGGTGTCGATGACCGCTGACACTCGTTTCTCCCCACACAACACATCTTGCGTCACCATGCGATCGATGTCTATCTTCAGGATCGGTAGCGGTCCCGTAGGACCAGAGGTCTACTGTCCCCCTGCACCCACTAGGCCGATCATTTGTCCCGGTGTGTGTCCCGCATTTCCCTGCCACTGGTGAGCTGCCTGTCCTTGCTGTTGATTCTTCGGTCAGTTCCAACGAATGTGTCCCGTCTCGCCGCAGCCAAAACAGGCGATATTCCCGTCCTGTCTCCGCCTTGCCGGCCTCTGCTGTGCAATTTTCGGGCAGTCCCTCCTGATGTGTCCCGCTATTTTACATTCCATACAGATGGGACTTCCATCCTGAGCCCACTGCAGCCTCGGCCTCTTTCCCGCGTCATCCTGGTTTCCATTCTTCTTTTGCGGCTTTTCTGTTGCTTTCGTACCGATCGCCCCCATCAACCCCTCCAACATTTTTTCCAAACGATCCAATCTATCATTCTCCACTGGTGGCATCTGCTTGCCCAACATCCCCATTGCCCATTCCTCGTGCCGGGATTTCGATGTCATTTCTTGGTAACGTTTAACTTCCGTCAAGAACTCGTCTGTTGTGGCTGGTTTCATACTCCAAAATTTCTCAACCAAGCTAGGCTTGATCCCTCTCCACAGATGCTGAAGCTTCACCTGCTCCGCCATGTTAGGATCGACCTTCCCGCATAGATCCAACACGTCGTAAAAGAATTCCACCATAGACTCCTCCGGTCCCTGCTTGCGTTCTCTTAGACGTGTCTCGTTAAATTGATCACGATTCACCGGAGTGAATTGCCGTAAAATCTGATCCTTCAACCCGATAACGACTGGTGGACCCGCCGCCGTTCCCCAATCCGCTGCGAGTTGTCCGGCTTTCTCTTTGTAGCTGAACCATTTCTGAGCCGCCCCAGTGAGTGACAGCTCCACGTGGGCGCGCTTCTCCGCCTCTCCCCATCGATTATAGGTTCCGATCTTCTCGTATCTTTCCATCCATTCAGTCACGTCCTCTTCTTCTTTCCCCGCAAAGAGGGGCGGTTGGATAAATTTAATCTGGGCCATAGTGACTCGCCACCCCCCGGCTGTCCTGGTTGTAGAACCGAAACTCTGCGATCCCTGGCCGCCCGCAACGCCCCACTCAACACCGACGACCTTCTTCGTAAGTCCGAAAAATCCCAGCCGAGCGGCTCTTCTGCCTCGTCTTCTGCGTCTCCCCACCGTACCGTCTCCTCGTCTTCGAATGCGATACGATAATTTTCAGATTCACTTACTTTCTGATGTTGGGGATCCGCTGCTTCGACGTCGCTTCCGTCCTCCGCTCCGTCTGCCCGTGCTTCCTCCTGTAGTCCTCTGATCTGACTTTCACTCTCTTCTTCGCTTCTGTCTTCGATTGGCCGACTGCGCGCCCTCGGGCTACTCTGGCTGACGAACCTCCCTCGACCGTCTCTAGCCCTCGACCGTCCCGCAACCGTGCTCACTCTTCTCATTTACTGCCCTCTCTACTGCAATTCGCTTGCACCCTTTGCGCCACACTTCCTCCACACAAATCTGCCCACACTGCTTCACCGCCTTACTGCGACAATTCTTCCAGTGAACCCTGACCCATGGACTCCCGCCACTCTGAGTTCACTCTTGTCCTTCTTCCCAAAAACTTACTGAACGAGAAAAGAAAATTGGTTACCCTGCATCTCCACCATGTAATATGCTTCAAAGCAATGTGTATTTCAGTAAGGCAACTACATGACTAACTCTCCCTGCTACAGAGGCATTGCTCGCTTGTATACGAGATGTGGCAGGATGCACTACCGGTTGGTCTACATACCGACCGGATCGTATAGCGTGGTCATTGACCACGCGACAATACAAAGTATGTTCGTAACTGTTTAAACACTTTGTCTGTCTACGTTATTTATTCCTGAATTTAATACTATGAATAGAATTAGTTCGAACAGGTTATGGGCCCAGAAATGTGCAACTAATTTTTTCTTTCATCTCTCCCTAAACTAGTTTCTTTTCCTATGGCGAACAATACAGCCAAAGATGTTGGACACATTTCTAAGTTTGATGGTTCCAACTTTCCCTCATGGAAATAGGGCGTTTGGTTTGAGTTTACCACTTATATTATAAAGTGAGAGTTAAAATACCACTTATATTATTGAGTAAGAGTTGAAACAAGATGAATGAGACAATTCGAATACCACTCTCATAGTCTTGAGTGAGAGTTGAAATCAGACCTGAAATTATTTGAATACCACTTATATTATCAGGCTTGTTAATATTGCCGCGATGAACGATGAAATCGTCATCGGGAATAGAATTTTGTGTATGCGCGATAAACGCGGTAATGATCGATAAACGCGTTTTAATCGCCGATAAAACGATAGCAATAGTTTTTTATTAAAACATCAGACTACTTTCAAGTAGCATTAAGTGACAGCTGAAAATGGGATGAGCGCCATAGTGCTGTATTTGTCCGTCCAAGTTATTTTAAATACGACGGCCCAGCTGAAAAACCAAGGAATTAACTTTAAATATGAGAAAATTGTCCTTCGAAGAAAAAACCCGACGAAACATTGTAATTAATTTAAATATTGAGAAAACTTTCGAAATTTTGCAACGTTGTAAAAAGTATCGGCCACTATTGTTAAATTGCTCGAGGTCGCGAAGCGACTGAAGAGCAATTGAGATTGCTTTCAATGAAGTGAAACCTTAACGATAAGTGTTGACACTTTGTATTCAGCCGCTCTTACGCAAAACAAACAAAAGAAAGACGATCGAGGTCCCTTCGGCGCGACCGCCCCCTCGACATTCAGGCCTTTTTGGTAAACAAAATAAGGTTTCTTCCTCCGGAAAAAGAGGGGCATTTAGGACAGGCCGATCAGTTATTGTTGCGGGAATTGTGGTTACCACGTCCGCTGAAAGAAAGAAATAACAAATTAAATAATTTTAGTACCGGAGTGGGGGGGGGGACCTTTACTATGGTTAAGGTCTCACTTCATTGAAAGCAATCTCTAAAAAATCAAATCAATAAAAATTGCTCGACCTTAACCATAAGTGACTTCAAAGCTCAACTCCATTGGTTTCTTCGGCTAGAATGACTTCTCCGAATGATTCCCTATTTATCGGGTGGTTGTAATGTTTAGAAAACACACTTTCGGATGACCAACTACCAGTTTGCAAAATTGACTCGATCGAAAGGCCGGCGCTCACGGCTTTCGAAGCTGACGCTCCACGCGTAGAGTGGGCCCAATACACAGAGGTGTCAATTCCAGCCTCCGATAGTCCGAATTTAGTAGATGACTCCAGCGCCCTATAGTAGATGCGCTGATAGGCGGATGAGGTGAATTAAGACCTAGAATTAAGCTGGAACCCACTGCTTCTTTCCTGAAATCCTTTGTTACGAATATGTAATGTTCAAGGCATAAAACTGGGCAGATTAGAGACGATGAAATAAGACGATTCAAGGAAAAAACCTGAAGGGCGCTTCTACGCTGCGACTTTCTCAATCGATTCAGCGCGAATTTAACCACCGACCCGGAAAAGACAATTAATTTAAAATCAATCGCCGCAATATCCGAAACTCTGAAAAGTGTTCTCGGTGAATGCGAGGAGCATCACCAACTTACATGATAAATTCTTGAATGATAGGGAAGTGTCCGGTCCAAGACCTTCCATATGAGCTAATACAGTACCCATATCCCAGAAGCCGTTGTACTTGGGCTTCGGCGGATTAAAATTGAAGATACCCATGAGAGCATAGATCGGAAAAGATTAATCGACCTGTAGGCCTTACCACTTTCGTGCAATTCCGTAAGAAATTCGAGAACGACGACTAAAGAAGCAGACAAGGGATCTTGATCCCGTCTAGCGCACGAACTGAGCCAACTGTTCCAAGCGCTCTGGTAACAAGCTGATGTGGTTTCACGGTTTCCTCCCACGAGAAGCTCGACCACTTTCTCCGAAAAACCTCTTGCTTTGAATCGCTCCCGGACAATATCCAGATGGCTAACAGGAGGAAACCTCGCGCCAGAAGAGAGTGAGGATTGCCTAATGGGTCCGAGAGCAATGCTATCTCTGGACGAATGATCCGTGGGGTTTGCCAGGCTTGTTCAATGATGGTTGGCCACCACGGTTGCGCCCTTCCAGATTGGTCCAGCTCAGGGAGAACGCATCGACTGCCATAGCTTCCAGCTGAGGCTTCCAGCTGACAAAACGATCCAGCTGTCGGTTCCATGACGAGGCGAATAGGTCTGTCTTCGGTTCCCAGAGGGCTCGAATTGGCTGGAAAGTCGATTTCTGAAGCATCCAATCGCTGGACCCGTTCCTCATTCTCGATTGACGATCTACAAGTACATTTAGCACCCCGAGTATATTGCTTCAATCGAAAGGTTGCGACTTTCGCACCAGGCAACAATGTCTGCCGAGATGGAGCTGAGGGCTGGGGATTTCGTCCCGCCCGACTTATTGATATAGTGAACCGCAGTGAAGTTGTCTAACATAAGACGGACTGAAAGATGAGAGACCTGGCTAGTAAAGGACTTCAAACCATAAAGGGCCGCCAACAATTCCAATTCATTTATGTGCCTGCCTTTATCATCAAGAGTCCACGGACCTCTCGATGAAACATCATTTAATACTGCCCCCCCCCCCCAACCTATAAGAGCGATGTGTCAGAAAATATTGTGAGATCAGGATCTGTCGCCGACATCGGCCTTCCGTTACACTCTTTCACATTGGCAATCCACCAGGACAAATCCTGCCTTGATTTGACGTCCAAAATGACAGCAGAATTTAATGAGTCCCTTGGCAATCTCCCTCAAGGAAACTGAATCTCGCTTTAAGGCAGTTGAACAAAGAGTAATTATTTCCGCAACGTTCTCCAGACGGAGGTACAATGAATGAGACTTTGAGTGAATAACAAAACCTAAATATTCCATAGTTTGACTGAGTAGGTAGGCGTCCATTAAGTCGATTTTCACAAAAAAATCATGGTGGCGGATCAATTCCTGGAGTGATCCAAACCTCTCAGTCTCTTCCTGTTAGAAGCCTGTGATTCTCTTTTGAGAGATTTGTTGAAAAGAATAGCAAAATTAGACATTGATTCAATGACTACTAGCCCATATAACACACATCTGAGCCAAAGACATCCCTTAGATGTCGTGTTGGGACGGTTGCAACGTCCCAAGGACTCCCCGTTTTTTAGGGTTCTCGTCTTTGGGACTGGTTTTGGATGTGGCAATGTCCACCTTGTCATCATCCAATTGCTGTTCCCAGCACAGCCCATGGGACGTCCCTTGGGCGTGCTAAGTTCGTACTTTACACCAGTTTTATACAATAAAATCTTCTCCAGTTTTACATAAAGTGTCCAATTTTTGAACCATTTTTGTCCAAATCGAACCATAGACCTTTGGCATTCCATGCTAGTCAGCTAACCACTGCGCTATCTTTTCCTTACAGACATTGTGATATTGTATAATATCACCAGTTATGAATCGGAATTCAACTTTCTTGACATTGATGACGCTGAATGATGATAAACTATCTTCAGTGAAGAATAATCATCAGTTAAAAATGAAATATAGACGGAATTTGAACTATAGAACTTTAATACCAAATGCCTGCCAGCTAACCACTTGGCTATCAGAGATAAATGAAGAATAACGTTCACTGCGAAAAAATTCCTCGCGTAAAAACAAGGGCCCGATATTTCGAAAATTTTCTAAGTGTTTTGTTGGAGCCAAAATGTAATCAATGGTACCGATAAGGTACGATCACAAGGGACTGTGAAAATTGCCGCGCTTCGGTGCTTTTTTTTGTTTTAGAAGGGACGGCTTTTAGATGTTTTATACTTGTGCCTGTCCCAGACGTCCCATTGGTACGTCTTTGGGGCTCGATAGGGACGATAATTTCTATCTGGGAGTCAATTAAAGGATATAGATCTTGAAAACCAGGAAGAGTTTCTCCTGGCAAAAGAATTGAGCTGGGATTTGCAGAACTGAGAGTTGAAACAACTCATCATGAAGAAACAATCTGAACGACCATCCGACTTGGATATTTTACGATTCCGTCAAGAATGTTTCAATTTCATCAAAGAAATTTTTGGAAAGATTTTAGAGCGGTCCCCTCTAAAATTCAAGTTAATAACCCGTAGCATTTCTTGTTTCTCTCCACACATCATTCAACTTAAATTAGCCATCAGTCGCAACAAGCGCTTATTAAATATCTTTGTTGATAATCGAAGGATGAGTTCCAACTCGGCTGAACAATGTAGGAAGCAATTCTCTGAACTGTGGCTTCGTCTGATTTGCTCGAGTTCTTTTAAGTATGAGCGAAAAAACGGATCGACTGGACCACTTTTTCGCCAGTATTTGCCTTTTCCAGTATAAACACTTCGCATGTTTCCGGCTGGATTGGAAGATTTTCATCGTCTCGTAAAATCTGTTCTCCTACTGAGCCAAGGAAATGTCGATGTTGAGACTGGTTTCTCTGTCAATGAGAATTTGCTAATTGAAAACCTCCATGAAGAAACTATACAGTTAATTTGAGGTGTCTTTCGTAAAACTAATTTTTAATTCCTGCTTCACTAGAATAAGGCTAAATCTAAAATATTGTAGCTAACAAGCACCACATCCTCAATTGTCTGTACACAATGGTCTACGACTCCGTGATATTGGCTGGCGGCCCGCTTAAAGTTCCTATATCGGCAAAGAAATATTCAGACATGCAAGGTTGCCCTTTCCTCGCTACAAGTCGGCTCTCGAAAACAGTAAAAAATTTCAATCAGAAGAAGATGAACGCAAATCATCTGAAAAGGAAAACTGAAAGTGAAGTTAAAGGAAGTTGTGGCTAAGCGAAATTTGGTATCTTCCACTGCCTCTGCAGAACTCACCAAAATAGATCGCGAAAAAAAGAAAGTTAGATATCAGGCGATTGCATCCTTGCAATAAATTAATATTACTAATTGAATAATGATAATTTTTTAATTAATTTTAAATGTCTGATCTCACACAATTTAAGCCAGGGTGAATCCTCTCTCTAGAGAATCATGTAAAGAGCATCTGCAAGCTTGCCCAGCTCCATATTTAGAGAATCGATCGAATTCGAAGATACCTTGATCAAGAATCAACAACACGCCTGATGTCTGCATTTGTCCTCTCACTGCTTCATAATAAGAATTCTGTCCTTTTTGGACTGCATGATAATAAGCTCTTAATACGGCTGCAATCAACACAGAATGCAGCATCACGTGTGGTAAGTGGTCGAAGGAAATTTGATCACATTTCTGATGTGCTAAGATCTCTTCAGTGGCTGCCAATACGGTTCCGAATCAAATATAAGATTTCGAAGCCGGTGTTTTAATGTGTAAATGTAGATGCACCTTGCTACCTCTGGGAGTTGGTGAATCTTTATTAACCTACTCGCAATCTTCGTTCCGGCAACATCTAATTTGACTTGGTTGAACCACGGGTGCAGAAGAAGAAAAGTAGTGAACGATCTTTCCACGAGGGATGGGACAAAAACATGAAAAAATGGCTAATGTTCTTTGCTTTATAAAAAAATTATTTTTTTCAAATTTTTTTAAAGTGACGACAAACACCCCTTTCCCCTCCCAAAAAAAAATTCGATTATTTTCGAACTTTAAACTTGAATAACTAAAAAACAAAAAATAGTTTTGAAATTCCAAGAATGCAGTTAAATATGGCACACGGAGACGAACAGATTGGTTTCTTTAATTTTCTATCAATGTCCCTTTCCAGATTTAGAAAAAAATTGTGGTCCTAAAGTTTTGCCAGCTTCTCTTGGGGACTGCTTGTTCTCTGGCAACAACAGACTATGGGTAATTAGAAAATGCAGACCAATCCTCATATTAAATCTATGGGACTCGAAGGTCACATCTGTTGGAATTCAATCAGCGCTGATTAACCTGTCTCCATTAGAAGTTATCTTGCACGATTCTTTTGTTGCAACTTTTGGCTCATCTTCATCAGACGGTCGAAATAGGAGACAACACAGGGTATTTGTTTGATTTCCTTGCTTTGCGAAAGAATTCCCCCATTGAAGAAAGAAACCTTTCTGAGTCGGTATTTTAGTGTCCGTCTCTGAAAAAAGAAAAAAGCAGCTTCAGACAGTGTCACTGATGAAAATCCTCTTAGATCTATTGCTCGATTGAAAAATTACGAACTTGACCATCGATGGAACTCGTACTATCGTTTTTATTTTTTCCCAAAGCGTCGATCCTATTCTTAGAGTTATTCGGCTTGAAGTTTGTGCAGGTGATAAGGGTTCGAAATCAGCACCCCTGAAAATTCGATCGAATCAAAAAATTTATCTTAACAACAAGCAGTTTCAGAGCAATAGCAATTCGATTTAATCGACAAAATTCTGTCCGAACTATAAATTTAAAAAAATAATTAACTTAGAATTGTGATGTTTGAAAGGGGGGATGTTTTGAATTTGAAAGTTTCTGTGAAGTTTTTTGTATTTTTTCATCCAACGAAATTTTGTTAGCTATGTTCGTTACCCCCCCTAGATGGCTTTTGTATGTATTGTGTCAAATCATGTCCATACAAACGGATCGTCCAGTGGTGAAAATTAGACGTTATTGCTTATTGAAGCAATGAGGAGATAAAATATCAAAAGTGAAACACAAATAGAAATATCTGGAATGCAAAATGTTGCTTCTAGAAAACCATTTTCTTAGGGTCATTCACTCCAGCACCTAACCGTACAAAACGTAGAAGATGTGAGCGTAAGGATTATCATCAGGTACTGCCTGAACTTGATCTGTCTCAGTATAAATCTACATTCTTGAGAAATTCATTTACGACCACGAAGCCAACATCGGTATCGCCAGATTTGTGTTCTTGGAAAAACAGAATCGGAGTGTTACAAACTGTAGATGCAAGACTAATTTATTGTGGATGTTGTCTTCTTCTTCCCTGCTTACCATATTCGTTTCAGACAGCGGAGATGATGAGGTTTTGAATCGAACGAATGATCTCCATTCGTTTGTTGAACTGAAAAGCTTTGAAATGAATTGAATTGTTGGGGTTTCTGAATTTGGAATCCAATTACTGATGCACGAACGCAATAACGTAAAATATCTCAAGTTTCAAAGTGGTCCATGACTGGGGAGACATGTGGTGGACTGGAGACGCCTGAACAGTGTAAAAAATTTGCGTCTTATTATTGAGTACTAGTACCGTTTTCGAATGTTTTTCTTGCTCTTCTATCGATCCAAATTTATAGTTATAAGATTTTTCTCTCGATAAAATTCTATAACCCTGATATTCCATTCAAAACCGTTGCTGTTCCCAGCAAACTAGATACCTTAAATTATCACTTTTTTTCTTTAAATTGGCAATCTGGAATTAATTTTACCCCTGGCATCACTTAATCAAAATGCATGTGCTGATTCTCTGCACCCACTCATTCTCAATTTGGCTCGAAATAAATTCATACTTCTTCATGATTAAAACACCTTACCAACCTATAAAATTTACGTAATCTCATAAATGCAACTTCCAAAAGTTTTTCTTCCGCAAATGTATAAACGGTTTTCAAAACATAAAATCAATTTGCTAGCAACACAGTGAGATGTGGCGGTTTAAAAGCTCTCAGGGTAACATCTTAATGATAACATTTCTACAGTCTCCTTGATGTCAAGCCAAATGATTACATTCCTTATAGAAGTTTATCATAGCTCCCCAATTCATCTCCTTTTAGGTTTAAAGGTAAAAAACTATGTCTAATTATGTCTATTTGGAAAAAATGAGCAATTATATAGTTTTCCTCATATTTTTCCCTCCACAACTAGTTTCAATTATGGACTGATTGATTAATTATTAAAAACTAATAACTCTA
This sequence comes from Daphnia galeata, assembly GCA_030770115.1. Lineage (NCBI taxonomy): Eukaryota > Metazoa > Arthropoda > Branchiopoda > Diplostraca > Daphniidae > Daphnia > Daphnia galeata. The sequence continues at coordinate 3,754,567 of CM061118.1, forward strand.
CTGCTGGGATAAAGCAGTGGACAGAAAAACCAATAACTCTACTGCTAGGATAAAGCAGTGAACAGAAAAACAAAGGAAAAGAGATTGCTCCGCAAGCAATTCAAATCAGACTTCTTTCTACGAGCAGTTGGGAGAGCGACGACCGATGCAGCGTGTTGCCAGCAGACAAGTGAAAGAGAGGGATATCAGGTCTATATGACCAGGTCAGGACGTCTCTCAGGTGTTGTGTGCTGCCACCTGTTGGTTGGTATGTTAGTTTTGTATGTTAAAATCAGGGGCCGTAAGCCGGCATGGTAAAATCCGAAAAAAAATTACCGTGTTTCCAAACTTTGTGTGGGTCGTATATTATGCAGTTTAAAGCTAAATCCGGTATAAAGGAGAAAAATTTACTCGTCATGCATCACGCCTCGTGAGTAGAAAAATAAAGTATGGCCGTGTTTACAACAGGGATAACTTTTCGTAATATCACGGTGTATGAAGTCGTCATTTATTAATAAGTATGACTCACCCTTGTAGCAACTTATCTATCATGCATCTAGAAGATATCTTGAAAGATATATAAAATTGAAACGTATATATAGGACTATTGTATTTTAGATATCTTAGGGAAGTATAAAGACAGCAATTAGACATGTTTATTAGATCTTTTTAGATACCGTTAAGATATCGTGTTCTACTAGGGCAATACACGTGCTCTATATTGTAAATGTGCATTGGCAGCTCAAACGGCATTGAGAAGAAAAAACGTTATTTATCATCACCAGAGGATTTGAGCTTACTTGACACCATCATTCATCATACATCGGAAACCCTGTATCCGGTAGCTACAAGTTTCACTAGGGTTATCAAAGTTAAAAGTGGAAAGTTCGAGAAACATGAATTATGAATTCTGCTTTTCCTGCTTCCACTCAACCCATATAGGAGAGAGGAAACTAAGGAAGCAGTTCATTCAACGTTGTGTTGTTTCACTATTTGACATAATTTCTCTGCTTCGTTGGAACGCCTCAAAATAGATTTAATTGGATCCTCCTGACAATTGATGAAGTGTAGCATATTTTCAACTTTCAACGTGACAATAGGGTTGTGGCATGAAATTCAGAATCGGCTGAAAAATACGTGGTTCGACGTAGTTTTTCACGCCGACTCTGACAGTATTTTTTTTAAATTTTAAAATCAATTTATCGGTACGTTATCAAGGTTTAAAGTTTGAATAGGCCCCTCCCATTCTAAAACGGACCCCCCGCCATATTTAGTGGGAGGTCCTCAAAATGTGATCAATTTAACAGACGACTCGCCTACTTTTCAACAAAAATATGTGATCACTTTCGTCTTGTGTTTATTATCGATTATCGATTACCGATATGTTTATTATCGTCGAAAGTGATCACATATTTTTGTTGAAAAGTAGGCGAGTCGTCTGTTAAATTGATCACATTTTGAGGACCTCCCACTAAATATGGCATATATTGTGTTTATTATCGATTATCGATTACCGATATGTTTATTATCGTCGAAAGTGATCACATATTTTTGTTGAAAAGTAGGCGAGTCGTCTGCTAAATTGATCACATTTTAAGGACCTCCCACTAAATATGGCGGGGGTCCGTTTTAGAATGGGAGGGGCCTATTCAAACTTTAAACCCTGATAACGTACCGATAAATTGATTTTAAAATTTAAAAAAAATACTGTCAGAATCGGCGTGAAAAACTACGTCGAACCATGTAAATTTCAGCCGATTCTGAATTTCATGCCACAACCCTATTATTGTTGTTACGTAGAAAGGTTGCTACATTCCTCAAGCCAACATTCTACCAATTGTAGCAAATTTTATGTACATTATTATTTGCACGCGCTTGCAAACAAAGATGCCACGATTGATTACTGTTCGAGATTGATCTGATCGATCAATAACATTTTTTTAATCAAGATTTATCGATTATTCAAGTATTGTGATCGATATCGGAATGGCTTTGATCAATTTTGATCACCAGAACGCTTCTATGATTCGCGAATACGCTTTTTTACATTTTCAATGCAGGCACACTTATGCTAAAAGCCAAAGCAAATCTATTATTTGTTTTATTACGCCTTTAACTCTTTTACGAAACTTTTTCATATTCTTTCGTTTTAAGGGACCAAAAATTCCTTTAGCAACTAAAATAACCCTGATTTCTTGATACGTTGATTGATATATGAAATGGAAAGTTATTATTTAAAGTGGTGGAATTGGACACTTAGGTTCTTTTCAGCGATTCTCAACCATCAAGAAAGTTTTTCTGGAATAATTTTTTAAAGTTCTCAATTCATTTTACACTTCCTGAACTGCTGAAACAATTTTTTGATAAAATAGGGAATATAAGTTATAACAGTGCCCTACCATCGTTAACGGCCTATGAGCGGGTGTTCAGTACCGTGGGCTTGATTTTCAGAGCCAAAAGAAATATAATTTCGGATCTTTATTTAGAAAAGTTATTTTTTTTTAATTTTTATTATAGGCTACATGCTACCCGTTTTGGCAATTAATCCATCGAAAACGCATTTAAAACATCCATCAAAAAAATAAGTTTATCTGTATGTAATAGGGGGAAGGAGGGTGCCGAAAAATCGGGTCAAGAGGGAAACTGAGGGGAAAAATAGAAGAAAATTTTTAAAAATTCCATAGATTGACAGGTAAAAACATGTAGGCCTAATCTAATCATGGGTGAAGTTTGGTTTTTTTTTTGTCAATAACTGTAAGAGTTAATGACAATAAAATGTAAAAAACAGTTTTTCGCGAGCTAAATTTGTCTTCACCAATATAAGGATTTTCAGGATGAATAAAAAAAAGTACATTATATTTACATGGATAAAAATTCGGGAGGATTGTGACGATAGCGATTGTTTGATCGCGCGATCACGACCGCGGTGAGTTTTCCGAGGTCGCGACAGCGATCGCGATGAATTTAAAAAATGCGACCGGGACAAGGATCGCTAGATGAAAATCTTGCGATCAAATTTCCGATCAATTAGCGCTATCTCTTGTTGATTTTTTAAAACTATAAAATCATTAGTAAAACTGCACATTCTTTTCTGCAGTTACTGACAATCTGACAGTGACAGCTAGTAAAACGAGTTCCTCTTTGTTAAATCGTGCAAAATAGACTTTCTATTACGTCAATCTACTGTACTGTCGAATGGAAATGGGTAATAAGTTTCTTCCTTTTGGTTTTTTTTAAATTAAAATGGATCCACTGAATCCTAAGTAAATATCCAAATTTTAAGTCGGTTGTTCTTACGATACAAAACTGCTCTCCCTTCATTGGCATCCATCGAAAGACTTTAGTCGCTGGAAGTATTTTTAAGCCAACAAAATCAAGGCTGAAGGAAAATAAATTTAAAAAGTTACTTTTTCTTAAAGTAAATGGGGATTGAAATTTCTTATAATTATACATAAAATAAATGTTTTGCATGTGTTTCTATTTTGAAAAGCTAAACAACATCTAGTGGCGATCACAAAAAAGATCGTGACAGTGATCTTCGGGGGAAATTGCTATCGCGACAGCAATCACTGTGTTTTTTTTTTAAAGTCACGAATTTATTTCGACACATTTGGAATTTACTCCGACAAAACGAGATTTTCTATTTTCATCGAATTGAGCAGCAGCCTTTGCAACACTGTCGTTGTCGTCTGGTGTAACGTAATGTGTGGCTCCATCTCGGTCTCCTGAAAGTTTCATGGCGTTCGTAACAGTTAAAGTATCGAACATTTCATAAGAACAGTCATACATATGAAAAGAACAAAGTGTGAGACGAGCATCAACAACGAAAAAATGACAATGGTGACGGCGGGGGATTCATGTAACGAGCTTGAGGGTTGACATAAGTGCTGCCGCCTTTTTACTTTTCATTATTGCGGAAACAATTATTGATACACCGATATACACCCCCCCCCCATATATACATCCTTAGAAACACATGGTGAAGGTGTTGTAACTTTGACAGAGTCGGGCACCGCTCACTGAAACGCGAGCGCGCTCTGAGCTTTCCGCTCAGTGCCTCAAAGCGAGCGGATTTCCACTCTAGCTCACATTTTTTAAAAAGCGAGCGCGAGCGCGCTCGTTTTCCGTTCGCGCTCTTCAAACAAAAAAAATTGTAAAAAACTTGTATTTTCTCCTCTTACTCCTCTTAAAAGCGATCACAGTAGGTTATAGGCACTAAAATTTCCTAATTCCTACACTTTAAAAAGTTTAACTGAATGGAGGAGGCGTAACTATGCCTGAGGCAAAACCAACACCGCCCCCTCCATTCCTCCTTTATGGTTTGCACTCTTTCTATACAAATGCCAATGCTTTTTTGTTTGAGGTTGCACCAAACTGGGATAAAACCCTTCCAAGATGGAAACCTCGAACCACTCTATAGAGATTTTTTTCCATTTGGGTCATTCCATGCGCATTCACCGAATCGAATCCGCCGCGATCTCTCCGATTTTTTTAAAATTTGGTGTGTGTGTAAAAGAGCACCATCCGATATGGTCGCTCAAAGGGTTTTTTTTATATTAATTAGAGAAAAAGTTATGGAATTTTGAAAAATCGATTTTTTCAGTTTCAATTAACTTTTTTGATTTTGCGCGTTTTTCCTTTTTGCTAATTAAGGTTAATTATTACAGTTTTTTTTTTTACATGTTGTTATGTTATTCAGCAATACACATAAAGTTCATTTTTTAAAAATTAAAAATTGTTTTATTTTAATTACAATAAACTAATATTTAAGCTCTGGAGGGTGTGTTGAAAAAAAGGTTTTTCCAAAGTTGGCTTCTGGAATAAAATTTTTTTTTCTTCACCATTATGTAAAGAACATCTCAAACTATAAGTTCTATTACTTTCGCCGAGGTGTTATTTCCCATTCTTTGTATTTATTGATCAAAAGTCAACCCGCTTTTGCATCAATTCACACATTTCAGCGGCCATTTCTAGTCGCTTCCCCCACCCCTTCAAATCCGAAACCGACCTCCCCTCGAAATCTTTTGTCCAAAATCCCCTGCGGTGGTTTTTCTCGAAAGGGGGAAAGTGGGAAACGGTTTTGGCAGAGGTCGGTTTCGGATTTGAAGGGTGGGGAATGGCCGCTGAAATGTGCCGCCACCTGGTGTTGGAAGGATGAAAGCTAACACTGAAACAACAATGAAATTTTCTAAGTCCCTCGTATGGCTCGTAAACAAAACAAAGTTGTAGGGCTTGATAAACATGCGTAAAACAGATTGATTTATGATTTCTAATTGATTTATTTCAGATGAAAAAAAAAATAAATTTAATTTTACTATTATGTCTATCAGATGGCAGCCTTTAGGAAGTTACCATACCCTGAGGGAAGATCATTGACGGAGAACTTTCAATTTTTTTCTTATGGGACCTTATAACACTGTGACTGGGAACCATTATATCTACAACCATGGCCGAAACTTGCTGCAGACTAGACTTGGCTAATCCCATAGACGAAAAAGGCCTTATGGGATTAGTCAAGCCAAGTCTCCAGTAAGTTTCGGCTATGCCATTGCCCCACCATGGTGCGCACTAGTCGACTATCCGCACGACCTTTGGCTAGAGCGGATACGAAGCAAATGGAAAAATCTCTATAGGAAAATACTAATAGACCAGTTACGGATGCTGCGTTGCAAAATTTTCAGCGGGTATCGTTTGCAGGGGGAGATAGGCAAAAAAATCAAATCAAATCAAATAAATCAATCAAAAACCCACTTTTTGCTATATCCCTCCCTGCAAACGATACCCGCTGGAAATTTTGCAACGCAGCATCCGTAACTGGTCTATAAACAAAACTCATAACAAATACTATACAAAAAATGTAATCGCATTATATTTTTAAAATTTACTTATATTAATATTATAGTGCTAAATTTAAAGTGTTTCACATAGTACACCGTAAACCCCCCTGTCCCATATAACCCCCGAATTTGTCTCCGCCCACTTTTTTCCGCAGCTTGAAAAATCTTTAACGGGTAGACTTTTGACCCTAAAACTAAATAAAAAATTCTGAAGATAGACAAAAATACGACAAGTACAATCAAACATTTTTCTTTTAAATCGGATAATTGAGAAAACATTTACACGTAAAATAACAAACCGGACCAAATAACCCCACTCTCCCCTACCGGTTCCCTCTTTGTTGTGTTATTTATCGTTATAATGGTGCACACGGCATAAAACGACATACCGTGGCATACCAAAAAGCTTAATTTTAGTTTTATTTTAATCATGGATATGTTCATGTAGTAGGGGGTCTAGTAGGTCCGGCCCGGCCTACCACAAATTACAATTAAAGCGAGTTAAAGGAAGTATAGAGTCGTCTACGTTTTTAACACCGGCGGAACTAATTTCAGAAACAAATTGACAAATTTGAGAAATATATACAGCTAGGTCAAGGCTCAACAGATGAAGCCAACAAACAACGAAGGTGAACCTTCAACCAAGACCTCGATTTCCTTCTATAAATCTATTCCTACATTCTGGTCGTGATTTGTCGTCACGGCCGCATATATTGCAGCGATAGCATTGAAAGCAGCTTCTGATGGACAAAATAAAGCGCATAAATCGATTTAGTGATGGACCCTAAGCCCCGTGCTGAATCACGGATTCACGTCAACGTCTATCCTATGCAAAGTTTTTTATCGAAATAGTTTAAGAGAATTTGGCCCTATCTACCATTCTACCTATTTATCATAAAAATAAGCATCATGGTTCAGTCGGCGTTATTTTGCTATACTCAAACCAGGGATGGAGACTTACATATTGTTTCCATTCGTTTCATAATAGCAAGACGCTTCTAGACGTTTTACGTATAATACAAACTGGATGCAAGTGGTTCGAACAGTATATACGAATGTTGACACCGATGGCTTGAATTTGAATGGAACACACAACGGCAGAACCTCGAACGTGATGCCGAATAGAATATTCAGACATTTTGAGTGGCTAGTTATAGTAGGATAAAATCACAACTATCACAATGACGTTGCATTTTCGCTGGAGGGAAAAGGGCCTAAAAGAAAATATTACTTCACGAAACCATTTCACACTAAACCGAAACCTGGACATTTACCTATTCGTTCGATATGATCTTTGAACAGTTACAAAACTATTGGAATGTTTTTGTTTACCAACGTACAACATCGCGGTAGATATTATTTAAAGAGCACGTCCTGTCACTTCATCAAAGTTTTTATTGATACAGATGCATCGTTGATGAATCCCGAGGCGGTTCTTTCTGTCCGCAGGATCACAGACAATGTCAATCAAAAATTTATTTTTCGGATAGACACGTCTTATCAAGAAGAGCGTTGTTTTATGAAAAAAGAAAACTAGGTCAAACGGCTCTTTCATAAGTCAATGTTCAGTAGTTTTATTGCACGCGTCAGGCATTACAACGAATGTGCCTTGTATTTTTGTAAACCGGAAAGAAATGTGAATAAAGTAGAGCAGATGGAGCAGATGTCTCAGTGATAATAGTCGATCACACGTTCGTCGACATTCTTACCGATCGTTACTCGTTTGCTGAAGTAATAGCTAGTTTTTTTGGAAATAAAATCCATCGTCACTGATTATTAATGATATTAAAGGATTTACCTCGGGATTTACTTCTGGATTTTCTTGATGGATTTGATCTTGATATTGAGTAATAACTGTTAATTTTTTCAATAGCGCTGTTTAATGAAGATATATTTAGCTACGGTAGTGGATGTGAAACTATATATTAGGAGTAGGAGACTAGCTGCCGTATGAGATACATGTCAATAAATTGGTAGGGCATTATGCCTTCCTATTAATAAACATTCTAAAAAATATTTACGTGCGCCCAACAGTTTGGAAAATTAGAATTTAAAAGAAAATATTTTTTTTTTCTTTTGTAAATGACATTGTAGGCGATTGTAGGTTACGCATTAGTTGAAAACCATCTAATCTAGCAAATTAGCCAAAAGATTTTTTGTTTTAGAATATTGTTAAAAAGCCTTGGTTGCTCGAAGTTGCCTCTGATGATAATTCATTTTCAATTATAAGTTGTAAATTGGTTGCTCGGGTAATTATGGCAATGTCTCCCTTGCTAATTTGGTACCGTAATCGTGATTGTGTTTTATTTGTTTGTTCTATTTTCACGTTCTCGCTTAAATTTCTATAGCTACGTGGGTAACCTTCGACACCACTCAAGAGCCCACTGACGATAAGGTAAATCGAACAAAACAAAGCAGAAAAACGCGCAGCTTTTGTCGACTGTCATTGGGAACGCACGGTGATGAGACTATATCTTTGAAATAACAGAAAAAAAACCCAAGACCAATTTGACCATAACCCAAAACGACGCATCACAAAAGGTAAGAATCCGTTTAATGGGTGCCGTCTGTTGCTTCAACTTCTGATAACAGGGCAAGGCAAACAGTATCGATCGAGATTAGAAAACGGTCAATGATGTGGTGCAAAATGGGCCATACAATAACACACTGATTACGTTACATTTTTGTTCTGGCTATCTATGATACAGTAGACCGAGTAGACCGGTATACCATCATGGCAGTTTATCTTTGTTTTTGACTCAAATATTACCAGTGAACTGGCAAAGGAATAAATCGAAAGTTATTATGAACTAGAAAAACTAAATGAGAAATGGCAATACAAGGGCAATTGAATTTGTAAAACGTCTAAAATAATTGGTGAAAGGTGTTGCGTGAGTGTATCGTTAAAATTTAATTACATATTAGTTTTTGCCGTGTGGATTTCAAAGTAGATATAGCTATTATATCATAGCCACAAATAAATATCAGTCAATCCCGTCTGGGCGCTTGGTCTCTGTCAACTAGGCTATGTTTTTGGCTCGATCGCCGCAGTGTTTTCGAGGAGAAAGTTTGGTCTCAACCTTTTTCACGTGATTAGCATTGCGTCTGAGATACGCCAACGCCACTGTCGTAACGCTCGTCTTCTGTGCCAGTGTTGTTGCCGGCTCGAAAATGGCTATAGCGCTATAGTATATTTCCCTTATTTGGAGTTGTTATTGTCGCCCTTTTTAGTAGGGTATGGCTTTTATTCATACACTTGTTGTATTTTTTCTTCCTTTTTAAAACCTAGAATTAGGCGCTATATACGATATTCTCTCAGCCAGATCGCCGGCACATTTTGACCCCATTTTTCAATAAATAAATAGAATAGTTAAACGACTCAAACGGGAAGACTTCAATTACTGGTGCTGCAACAATCTTTTTTTTGGTCGGTTTTCGTCGCTCATTCTCATTAACGAACCACTCGAGACCCATTAAGACATGGCAGCTGTTTAGGATCCAGGGTCGGCGTTGTCTTTATACATCTTCGTCTAAATAGTGATCCTATATAAAAAATTTATTAAGAAAAATAAAAAATCAAGAGTCAAATCTTCAAAAGACTTGGACGCCATATTCTACTTTCAAAACCCGCACGCCTTCATCATGCACTCGAGAAGCTACTACAGTGCACTTGGTCTATTTCAATCTTAATGTATATAGCCCTGCAGATGACGAAATGCTAGATTTATTGTGCTTTAAATTTGGTCATATCTGTTGACATGCAACATGTTTTTACGTTAAAATTAATTAACACAATAAACCTACTCTAAAGCTCCTCATAACCTCCTAATTCTGACATTCTAACAGAAATGATGAACATTATACACTGTGTGTTATCGCGATATATTATATAAATGTTTACAAAGTACGAACCTAAGTTTTCTGATAAAAACTAATTGATTTCAACGGCAGTAATAAGCAGTAAGCTGAGAGTGTAAAGACATTTGAGGCGAAGGTCGGCCAATCCATTGTCCGCTGATGGTGTAGACAATCGGATGTTTTCTTACAGTGTATTACGCAGATCCTGTCTCTATACCTTCGGCTATACGCGTCCTTAAGAAATGAACCACTACGCAGCCAAACGAAAAAGGCATGACAGCAAGGCGTGATTCGTGCTCGAGGGCAACGGGTATTTTTCTTGCCTTTTTTTTAGATCTTCTTTGTATTACAGTATACTATATAGCCTATACACAAGTATTGGAAAAGGGTGGATATTATGATGGGTGCGGTCATTGACACACGTTTCTATATTTTGAAAAAATAAGTCGTGCTGACTGCTGACGATGGGAACAATCCACCAAAATAGAGCCAAAATGTTATCGTATTTGTGTTGTTGTCAGTATTAAAAAAAAACGGACGTCCAGATTTTTTTCAATGGCCAAATCGTTAAATAGTAATCAAATATTCGAAGTATGCATACATTTTCATTCATTTGACGGATATACCCTGTTGTATTAGTGCCCTTGTTGTAAACTTGTAATGTTGAATCGCTGAAAATTCCGACCGGAAGTAGAATGGCACGGAACTGCGAAACAGACGGACCAACTGTGCGGCAACAGCCGGTATGAATCGGTATCTAACATTCTTGGTAAAAAAAAAAAAAAAAAAAAAACATTTAAAAAAACAACAACGAAAAAGGAAAATTTTAAAAATGGTGAAAACGAGATCGTTGCACGACCAACTCTCGAAATTCCGAAAAACGGCAACAACCAGTACAGACTGCCTGACGCGACGAGAAAAGTATCAGTAGGTTATTTCCTTTCTCTCTCTCTCTTTCTATCGCTCGCTAAAAATGGTGGAAGAGATCTTGTGATTCCGTGACGTATTCACACAGTGTTTTTCGTTTGATTTTTGTTTTTTTTTTCAGATCATCTTTTGTCGTCATCTAGACTCAGTCACGTTTTATCGTACACGCAATTCGTCAGAAAAGTCGATGGCGACATAATGGATGAGCTAATCTCATTGCCAATTCTTGGGAGGCTGTAAGGTGACTATGGTGTTTTTATGTGGTAAAATTTGTGGTCATATAACGTTCGGATCGCCAGACAAACTGTTTTCTAAATTTATGCAAACAAATAACAAACACCTTGGCTGGCTGCTACTGCCTGTTTCGTTATATAGTATACAGCCCAGCTAGTCCAGCAAGCATTGCGTCATCATAGAGTTTGGCCACTCCGCAAGGCGCTGGGGTCCTTGCTAGTGGCACCAAGGAAAGGCACTAGCTATGCGTCGAGTGAACAAGTGTGTAAGAGGGAGGGCCAAGTAAGAGAGGAGGAAGGAAAAGTCGTCAGGCAGGCAATGTGATAAAGGGGACGGGACTGTGGCGGGACTGGGTAGGAGCCTCAAATTTGTTTTTCAGCAGGTGGATTCCCTGATATCTGGCCAGTGTGAGTCGAGACAGCGAACCGAGCGGTGCTAGTAGTATCCCGAGTAGAAAAATAGAACCGGCCAGTTGTTTTGGTTTCATTTTTTTTGGTTCCTTTTGGGTGGGAGATAAAAATTAGAATTTTTTATCTAAAAAGCTTGCGTTGTTTGAATTATTCTGTGACCACGGTACAAAGTACAAAGGGTGCTGGGCCGTCGTTCTACGGGTTTCTTGTCTTTTCTGGGTATTTCCCCCTTCGTTTTGTAACCGTGAGCGGTCGGCCGTGTGCATCAGAGCGAAACTTCAAGTCGCTTTGCTGCCCGCATCCCTCCGCCAAATCAAATTTTTGACGAAAATTGGTCGTTTCATGGCATTTTGGGCGAGAATGCGCAACGTATTCGGCTGCGATGAGCTCAGCAAGAACCGCGACATCTGGCGTATGCTCATGGCCGAGTTCGTCGGGCCGCTCTTTCTCGTCCTCGTCGGCTGCGCTTCCTGTGTCGAAGGATGGAACGATCAGTACTCACCGCACATCGTGCAGGTCGCCCTCTCCTTCGGCATCACCATCGCAACAATGGCCCAGGTAATTATCGAACCAATATCAATAGCCTCTTTTTTATTACCTCCCTTGTGAAATCGACTCAATTCCAAGTTTCCAACTCGTAATAATATAACTAAATAAGATAAAGAAAGACTTCGGAGCGGAAAAACACCGAATTTTTATTACATATCACAGTGTGTGCAGTCGGTTGGGGATTGCGAAAGTGCCTCAAGTCGTAATATGTCGTCACCAACGGTACTATACCTGCGGCCATGGTGGCAAAAGCAGAAGGGAAAAAACCTTATCAGCCAAACACGGACAAGAGACTTCCTGTTGTCGTTGACCAACAACAAAAAGCGTTTTTCTTTTCGTTTTTCTTTTTTTACTTCTCTATTTTGAATTGTATAAGCAATGAGATGCGCTTATTCACAAAATTCCATATCGTTTGTATAAAATTTGTTGTGGATGCAGCCGGATAAAGGATGACGAAAGCGTCTTGCGCTATTCTCTCTTATAGTTTACAACTGAGAGCGGCCTACTTGATCATCAGTGAATTGATCTGGCCTTGGTGAATTTGTTTTGAATTTTACGCTGCCAAGTTTGATTCCAACTTGATGAGCGTGACAAGCTGGCTGCGATAGCTGCAATCCTTTTGACGCTGAACTCCCTTTTTCGATAGAAAATGCTGGTTAAAACAAAACGAAAACAAGAGAATAGAGCTCGCAATAAAAGAGGATTACCTTGAAAGAGAGAAAGGCTACAAATTGAAAAGTCAAGGAGCAACAACATTTCACCGAGCTCACTCTTGTTGTTGGGCTTGATTTGAGTACACTACAATAACTTTAAAGATTTTGTATTTTTATATTGTGATTTGCATTTGGTTTAGACTTTATTAGGTCCCATTGTGCCTGTAGGGTCTTTATACATAAGTAGCTATACTATAATGCGGGTCAGGTCAAGTAATCACATGCGGAAATCACGTTTTCTTTAAACAGTTATAATTATCGCTTGAGGTTGTGATATTTTCAATGTTTTCTCGGTACATATTATCAATTATTATATATTTATTATAAGGTCGTATAATAATGTACCCTATAAACAGATCTCTTTATTTTATTCTTATTTTTCTGGGTTTTTTAACTTTTTTTTTAACATGAAAAAAGGCCTTGGGACATGTGAGCGGAGGGCATTTCAACCCGGCCGTGACGGTGGCCTGTCTCGTGACCGGCAAAATTTCCATCGTCAAGTCCATCTTCTACATCATTGCCCAGTGTTTGGGCGCCATATGTGGAGCTGCTCTTTTACAGGTAAATTATGAATTCACATTTATTGAACAATGGCGCTGATATCACGAGCCTTGCGGGAATGGCGGCGGCTCGTTTTTGACCTCAACAGCAGCGAACCCTTGTCTTGATTTCAAGTTGGCTCGGTCGTTAGTTGCTGTTGTGTTGTACATCTCGGTACATCAGCAGCGCTTCATTGGTATTAGTGAGAAAATCACAGTCCAGGTGTTTTGCTTGGTGAATTTGTTATCGTCACGCTTTTTTGATCTTTTAAGATGACCAACTCATGATGTTTCACTTTCTATTCAAAACCCAATCTTGATGATTCGATTTATGGACTTTTTCGTTGTTTTGTGAAACAGGCTCTGACGCCGACCGAGTTCCACAACACGTTGGGCGTGACGGAGGTACACAAAGCCCTGACGCCGACACAGGGTTTCGGTGTTGAGTTTTTCTCTACATTCACACTTGTCCTAGTCGTCTTTGGTGTATGCGACGATAACCGCAAAGATGTCAAAGGATCTGGCCCACTGGCCATCGGCCTCTGTATTGCCACCGCCATTTTGGCCACTGTAAGTCCCGACTTGACTTGTTTTTTATTTTTCTCCTTTTTCATTGTTTATGTCATGAAATTGAATAACGTTTGGTTATATCAACGAACGGGAAGCCAAACCACTCGACCGTACTAGTCGACGTATTCAATTTCACGCACCATGTATTAACTATACTACATATAGAAGTATATAGACAGCGTTCAGCTCAGTCAACTAATACATGCCGATAGTAAATACGGTTGACTGGAGGGGGCCGGGATATAAAGCCTATACGTAATTGGGGTCAAGTGCTGCTCGTCCTCGTTGTTCAATTGGTTGACGGCCTCGACCGACGTTCAATTGTTCATTCTTGAATATCCGGAGCCACCACCAGCATCTAAAGAATATAAGAAAAACAATATAATATATTACGTGAGAGCTGTACGTCGTCGTCGTCGTGTACCATGTAAAAGTGAAAGTTACGGCCGATGCGGATCGAAACTCTCAACTGACTATTTTGAGTTCCGGTTACAATGAAAGTGTTGCTGCTGTGGAACACTTGAGTGACGCGTGACTGTGCATTTTCGTCCATATAGCGGTTGATAGTGTCTTTGTTGTTTTGTTTCTTTGCTTTCTTGCCTTGCGGAATAACTAATAATAATAAAACTATTCTCAATGTAGGGTAATTACACTGGCGGCAGCTTGAATCCGGCCCGCTCTCTCGGACCGGCAGTCATCAGCAACAAGTGGAATTATCACTGGGTAAGTCTTTACCCTTGCTTCTATTTGTTATGATTTTTTTTTTTTTTTTCGTTTCTTTTTTACTCCGGAGCAGAGTTGTACTGTGTTGGCATATGCATTTTGTGAGTGGTGACACACAATCAATATTTATCACGTAGGCTAAGTGTCAATCATCCGAAAAAAAGCATATATAGTGTATAAAAATACAGGAGAATCTCATTCGAAACGGTTATAATGGCACCAACGCAATCGGCATCACGTTCCCCACGCGCCTGTTTTTTTTTTCTCTCTCTCTTTCTTTCTTCCGTCAGCTGCGCAACGATTCAAGATTCTATGATTTCAAAAATGTTAAAAACTAAATAATAGTCGTGAAAAACAACACTTGTGTAATGAATGTTGGTGCCGATTTCAGCCTCGACAGTTCGACCGATCGAATATCGCGGACGCAGAGGACGACCAGTTGCCCTTGGCGACGCAATATTCAACTCCAAACAATCTTGATTATTCATGAAAGACCAGCAGAGGAAGCGAATCTCGATTCGATCGAATGTCACGATTCAATTAGACCGAAATATTTTTACTTTGATTCAAAGTTTATGTCCCATGTCCTTTTATCATCTTCTTACTTTCTTATCGTTTCATTCTTTATTTAAAAAAAAAAGGTGTACTGGGCAGGACCAATCGTCGGTGGCGTAGTGGCAGCTCTTACCTATCAGAAGGCATTCAAGGCCCGTTCTCCCGAAGAAGAAGTGGAATTGGAATCCTACCACCAATACCGCATAGCCAATTCGAAAGAGAGTGAGATCATCGCCGACCGAACGACTACCATCTAAATCGTATCATCCCCGCATTGTTTCAAATGTTATCTTTTATATATGCGAGTGAGACGACGACGAAAACACAACTTTATTTTGTTTTGAAACATGAGGAAAAAAACAATTTCCTACGAAATCAATTATTTCACGAATAATATAACTTTCCACGGCTGTCACTATCTTTTCCTATTCTTCATTCTGGTACATTCTTGTGTGCTTGTTTTATTATTATTTTCTCTTTTTCCAAGTTTAGATTCTTGACTTTTGTTTGCATTTCATTCATGTCATTTTATTTTTGGCGCACGATTTTCAAATTCCGAAACATTTGAAATTCGAATTTTTTATATTGTAGTCTATAGCCACGTAGGCATAGAATTGTTTTTTTGTATCCAACAGCGACCGTGTTGATCGTCTCCAGAGCAGAGTATAGTCTTCATAAAACATTGAATTCATCTTCCCTAGAGTTTCCCGTACAAGGAAAAGACGGAAAAGAGACTCTCCGATAGAAGTCATCATTCATCTCTTCCACTCAGACTTTCATTCTTCACACAATACCCGTTTTTTGTTTCCCTTACAAAAAACAAACAAACAAACGAGCAAAATTTTAAAGTGACCTACATATCCTTCCTCCTACATCCCGCCATATAGTTGGCCGATGTTATTCCGCTGGTTTAAGAGTTAGCGTCGGATCTCACGCAGCGACTTGACAACAGTTGGTATAATAACTTGTTTGGAAGTACAGCTGGTTGAGAGCGGACGAATGGACGGAACTGACTTGTTCGCAACATGCAATACTCGTTCAATCATCAGTTTCGTCACGTTGCAGTATCTTGTAACATGTATAAGATTCCTCACAAGCCATTAATCTATTTCTCACACGTCTACCTATATGTTTGGCTTATCTCCAATCAAACATTTATCCGCATTTATCTTGGTCGTCATCTCTTTTTGTTACCTGCCGTCTTTTGGCCGCTTACCGTATTTTAACGTGGACACTCTTTTTTAGGGATTTCGTGATTGAATAAGAGATCCCACACACACAAACCTCATCTGATTAAAAAATATGGCTTTTTTTCCTCTGTCCTTTAAATCTGTTAAGTTTCCTTCATTTTTTCTGTTGACTTGGCTCTGTGTTTTTGTCGTTCTAAGAAAACAAAAAACCGGGCATGCTGAAAGGGTATTTGGCACGGCATGTCCCAAACATACATATTTAGAGTATAGACACAAACCGCTGCGCTTACTGTAAGAGAAACTTGGATTTCTTTTTTTAAATTGAATTGTTTTATTCTTCTTTTCACTTTGTGCATTTCTAGTTACTCGTACGCTCCTGGAGACGAACTGCTGTGTCCTGTTGTTTTTGTGTTTTATTGCTGATTTCCTATTATTTTGTCTCGTTCTTTTTGGTTTTGTGTTCTCTGTATGGAAATCACAAGTGAATTGTTTTTTGTGACATTTTTATCTGTGCATGTGAGCTGTGTTCTAATTTTTTGTTTCATTTTCCTTGTTTGGTTTGACTCTTAACATTCACTGCGCGTGTAGGTGTATGCTGCTATTAGGTGACGCAACACGCAACCTATATGATAACGCACTATACGTATACTAGCCTATTTGAAGGCTTCAACGGCCCAAATGCAGCTGAGAACATTCATTTTTGTAAATTATTTCCTTTTTGAAAATTTTGGTTTTGAGTTTTGACAGTAATATACATCACAGTCGTTATGGTTCAGTTTCGACCCAAAAAGATTGGCGACATGACATTTTATTCCTTGGCTCTTCATTATATTCTCATGAATAAAAAATAAAAAATCCTTTGAACACAAAATCAAATAAAAAATGGTGAACAAGTAAAACAAATTGTCAGAAAGGAGCAGGATACAAATAAAATAACTGCTGACCCCCTACCGCGCACACCTGGTTCTTCGTTACGTTCCACTGTTTCCCGCTATCACACTCTGTCGCGTGCTGCTATTTCAACGGCAACTGGACGCCTGTAACTTTATCGGTAGCTAGAATATAGTTACTTGTTCTTGGCTGCCGTTTCTCAACGTCGAATCGGGTCACTTGATTTTCAGGACAAGAAAATGTCCATATTACAAACATGGCAATATGGACATATAGTAAGTTCATGCATGCGATAAGTTCATTAGAAAACACCGTCATTCTAACCAAGATTCTAACTTCACTATTGGGCAGTTAAAATTTCCTATTTCGATGCAGTTAAAATATCTTACACGAGTTCTTTTTTTTTTCTTTCTGAATTCAAGAAAAACAATTCGTGAGTTGCATGAAAAATAGCCAATGGATAGACCTACGTTACTGATTGTGTTATCTTCTCGCTTGCTCTTGACCTCTTTCTAATCTAATAGAATGAGGATGGTGGCAAAAGAAAGGAGAAAAACAATTTTAGGTCGTCTATATAGGTTGGCCATGTAATTAAAATAGCACGGATGGTGGCGCGATATAATAATTATATCTAAAAGGTATACGCCGTTAATCATGCAAACCATAATAGTCAACAGATATGTGTCCGCTAGGAGTTATACACACCCGTGATGGATCGGGCAGAAATCACGACAAATGAACATGCAAACCTGATGATGGAAAACCTGTTGGCAGAACCGAACATCAGTTAGCAATAACAGGTGAGCGCTAGTTTCATGGTTACGCATCTCCAATCTCGAGTTCTCCAATCGCCTGCGCCCACTTTCCAAACTCCAAAGTCTAAATTCAAACGATGACATCTTCTGACTTGAATAGAAACCTTTTGTGACGTTGCATACGCACTTCCACGTTATTGAGTCATTTATCACGCGACTAACTAGTAAGGCCGGTCTTTCAAAAATTCATAGTAGTACAACGAATGATTAGAAAAACAAAAAGGGTTTTTCTAAAAAATGTAGAGTCATGTGGAGCTATTCTCCGTGGTCAGTTCGGCAACCTTTGGTTTATGGCTAGGGGATTTTGTCGAGAGCTGCTGACTTTGCCAAGTCTACGCACGGCTTATATTATTGCAGATTATACTCTGTCACGATTTGGGTTCAGTTCAAAATGGTCAGAGTCCTTTCTTTATTTTCTTTATATGATGACGACAAATGATGATTCCGTAGGAAAAGATTATAAATAAATATGCGAGACTTTTGAAGGGGGTTTTCTTCATTTCGTTATTAAAACCAGTTGGTTATTGCATTTTCTTATAAAAAAACGAACATTATTCAAATATTTCTTCAATTAATATGTACGCCGCTATTACTAGTAAAGCAAAACCAAGTATAGTACCAAGCTGGCACTATGAACGAAGCGATTAAAAGATGGCGCCGTTTTCACGACGGTTAGACGATAGTAGCTAATAAAAGCGTATATTTTAGTCAAATTTATTCTATTCAAGCATGATATCTTATTCAAACATTGCATCGCTAAAGAGAGAGAAAAAAAAATGCTATTTTGTTAAAAGAAAATGAAATAAACAAACTATCGTTCAGCTAAAAGTATATGAATGATATGCAAAACAATTTCCTCTTTTGTGGAAGCTGCATGTTCTATGCCAATATAAAAAAACATAATACATTGGCTAGGTAAGCATTGTATATAGAGAGGCGTAGAGAGGCCTGTATAAGGGAAAAAGCCGTACAACCTATGGAAAAAAAAAAATTCATTATTTAATATTCCTAGTCGTGCGTGAGAATCTGACGGCAGGCAAAATGAATCATTCAGTCAGCATCGCTGTTAACAGATAACCTATCGATCTATGAGTCACTTGTGTAACGAAAACGCTGCCTATCGTCGTGCCCATATCTGGTATCCAAATATTTACAACATCAAAGCTGTCGTTTTAGATGTTTGAACGATTTCAAGTACGTATACTGTAATACATTAGCTTTTTTTGCGTTTCAGAAGTTTTTTAAAATTACATCCCCCTTCTCCGACGAACCTTACATCCCTTCCGACCTAGAGAAATACTTTCTTTTACGTAAAGTATTTTAATAATCGTTGAAATTTTCACACATGTAGTTGGAAATTTACGTATTCTACTATTCCTCAATTTCTAAGCGAATATCTGATCTTTATAAAAATTCATCGAGTATTAATAATTAATAATTTAAATTATTTTACTGAACATAAAAAAAGTTGACATACTGTATACGTGTTGACTTCTTTTTCCAACACCAGGACCGTTATACAAGGAAACTATCAGCGCGTACAGGGATATAGGGATGTTCCTGTTGGTTATTATTGTAATTTATTTAAGCATTTCAATAAATATAGTGATAAATCATTTAATTGATCTAAATAATTCAAGTTTAAAAATATGTTCATTTTTCAAACCTTATCCCATGTATTGAACATTACTGGTTTACTACGTATAAATGTGTAGCCATAAAGGTAATACTTAAAAACTGTATTCATTATACTCACTCCAAAGCCCAATTATTGCGTTAGATCCTCGCCAGAGGAATTAGCCACCACGTCCATTAATTCTATTGAAATTGTTATGATTCCATTAAATAATGCAATAAGGAAAAAGAGCTGTGACCTTGCTACAGTTCTGTTTTCAAAAACAGCCAAGCTCGCAGCCAACTGTTGACATTTTTACTTCTTCCAATGACCGGAAAAGTTAACAACACCTGAATCATTATATGCGCCAAGAGAAACAGGTGGCATAACTTGACAGGCTGCACTGTGTAATTTACCGTGTGTACTTGTATGTATATGGGCTATATATTGTTGTATATTACTAGCTACCATATTTTTGTACACGTGAAATCTGCGTACCATTTGCCTATATGCCTATATGTTCCTTTAAAAACCGATAAGGCACGAATGGACTGCAAGTCCTACAACCAACTGTATAATCACAAAGAGAGAATTTACACTGCTATATTTAAGCTAGCCTTTATGAGTAGACTTATTATGCGGTATAAAAATATGATTTGATCAGAGAACTATAAAGACCTGACTATAATGGATATAGATGCGCTTAGAAATGAATTTTACGCACAAAGTATGACAACAAATAGAAAGTGGTGAAGCATGACTAGGTCGAAAACTCATTATGGACCGACACTTCGATCATCACATGTAGTAAGTCTTGCTCTGGTTGCCATCGGTTTCAAAGAAATGTTCAAAAACATCTTTTCGTGTGTTTACGTACTGATGCACGATGCAGCGTTTGTTGCTGCTTCATCGTCACATCTCACCAAACATGATGACTCGTGTTATCTACTCAAATAATAGACTGCGCGTGCTGCATTATCACGATAATGATTTCCAAAACTTACAATTATCTCTTCTGAAGTGGAATGTAAACATTCTTTAAAAAAAGAAATTTTTTGTGTAAATGTACAACATACAAAAGAATTGGATTGACAGAGACATGTACTCATATTCATATTTTACAACATTTGAAAAAATGTTTTCATGAATTTAATGGAATTTAAGTCTTCATTGCCAGTCTTTTATAACACAATACCTTTTTAACATAAAAGATGAAAACAATACAATGAATGAGACGTGTGCCCCCCGGGAAGAGACTAGCAAAAATTTTACGATTCCAGACAGCGTAAACAAACTCTGAGAGTGACGAGTGCCAATGCATACGCGGAGCGGATTCGGTTTAGCTCGATTCCGGACGACGACCATCATCATCTCGTACGGTCGAATTACAAGTTTTCCCTCGTTCGGGTTGTCGGGACTGTTCATTCAAGGTCGCTGCCTTAGTAACGTGTTTACGACTGGCAGTGGCCCGCAGTGGCCTTATCAGGAATGTTTCCTGTGGGAGCTGCTTGTGTTTTGAGTTTGTTAAGCGACGATTGGAGCTTCTTTAGAACACAGCCGCTGGCGAAAGCGCCAAGAAACAGAAAACGAATGCATGGAAAGAAAAACAAAAAAGCTATATTCTACTTGCTCTTGTGGTGTATCTGCCATCTGAACGCAGTCTTGACTTCAAACATCTACGCAACGGTGACGAAGGTGCCAGTCAACAACAAAAGTAAAGAGTAGCACAGTTCGTCGGCTGCACCTTCAACACCTGCCAATTGCTCTGATTTGTTATCCATTGCTGATACGGTAAGTGTTGTTTATTTACGAGTTGTTTAACATGCAGCCGATATTATTGATTGATTCAATCATTAATATTGTAACGAATTTACAGCCAATTAGATCAACAATCAAAACAGCCGCAATAATGGCGTCAAGAGAAATGAACGCCGAAGAGCAGGAAAAGGAACCGATGAACGAAGGAGATAACCAGGATCGGGAATCTGAACAGCGAGTGGTTATGGAGAGGCAGCTCGGCCTATTGGACGGAGTTGCTATGATTGTCGGAACGATCGTTGGCTCTGGCATCTTTATTAGCCCAAAAGGTGTTCTTTTATCGGCCGGTTCATCTGGATTGTCCATCATTATCTGGACGTTGTGTGGATTCGTCTCATTTGTTGGCGCCATCTGCTATGCAGAATTGGGAACGATGATTGACCGTTCAGGCGGGAACTACGCTTACCTGAGCGAGGCATATGGCCCACTTCCGTCCTTTATGTTTCTCTGGGCCTCGTTGCTTATTTTTATTCCCGTTACAAACGCCATTAACGCTTTAGCGTTCGCCAATTATCTTCTATTGCCATTATGGGGAACTTGTCTTCCATCCGAATTTGCAGTCCGGATGGTTGCAGCCTTTGCTATTGGTATCAAACATTAAGAAAATTGCATTTATTTACTGTCACTAATCAAATCTTCTCATTTCACTGAATATGACCAGCATCACTGTGCTTGATCAACTGCTGGAACGTCAATTGGTCGGCAAAATTAAGAAGCGTATTTCTAGTGGCTAAAGTGGCCGCATTAGCACTTGTCATCATTACAGGCTTTGCATTTTATTTTGTCCAAGGCAAAACAACGCGCGGATTCCAAGAGCCATTCGCTACAACATCAACAGATCCCAGTTTGATTGCCTTGTCGTTTTATTCCGGTCTTTTCTCTTACGGCGGATGGTAGGTGAAACCTCATTGTTTGAAAATATCTCCAGTTTATTAAATTTCAAACACAATGTATCGTATTTTTTCGTACAGGAATTGCTTGAATTTTGTAGTAGAAGAGCTGAAAGATCCCTTTAAAAATTTGCCACGTGCCATTGGAATCTCTATGCCCATCATAACACTCGTATACGCTATGGCCAATGTGGCATACCTCATTGTTTTGACTCCAGAAGAATTGCTTTCATCTAATGCTGTGGCTGTGGTACTACGATATCTTTTTCATTGTCTTTTAGTCTATTATGAATACGTTCCCAACTTTGTATAATTTCAACAGACCTTTGGCGAGCGAGTCTACGGTTCCCTAACATGGATCGTTCAAATCCTTGTGGCTATGTCAGCACTTGGCTCATTGCATTGCAACATTTTCAGCTCATCCCGAATTTTTTTCGTTGGTGCTCGCAATGGCCACCTGCCTGGCGCATTGGCTCTCATCAGTCTGCAAAATTTGACACCTATACCTGCCATTATCTTTATTGTATGTAAACTGTTTCAAATTATAATATGTCTTGTTTCTAATTGATAATTATTATTCAATTTCACTTTAAGGGAGGTTTGGCGATCACCATGTTAATCGTTGGTGACGTTTACGTCCTTATAAATTATGTCATGTTCACCGATTCTGCTTTCCTATTGGCTACCGTCTCAGGATTGTTGTGGCTTAGATGGAAAAGACCCGACGCTGTCCGACCTATTAAAGTATTTCATTAATTGCAATTTCGATATGTGGGACGTTACAACTACATTTCTCGTTTAATTTTAGGTGAATCTTGCGTATCCGATAGCTTTCATGTTAGTGTCCGTCTTTCTGGTTTGCTTGCCCATCATTTCAAATCCAGTTGGTGCGATAACGGCTATAGGAATCACTGCTACTGCTATACCAATCTTCTGTCTCTGTATAGCATGGAAGCGCAAACCCATATGGATCTCATCTAGCAATAGTAAATCCACTAATACATTAATTCAATTTTCTCTAAATTTAATAAAATTATTTTGACTAATAATACAGGAAGATTCACTGCTGCGTGCCAAAAAGTATTTCTGGCCGTGCCAGAAGTTACAAACGATAAACAGTACTAATTCTTATTATCCAATAGTTAGTATGACATAACAACTTAAATTGCCAATCAGTCATTAACACGAGTGAAAAGTTGTAAAGATTTTCGAGCTTACATCAGAGTTTTAAAAAAATGTAGAGCTTATTTTGTTTCTTCAATAATTTAGTATTCCATTTCCATCACAGCCCTAGAAAGCAGCAGTCTGAATGAGGATGTAACCTATTTGGTCAATAACGTAGAACGTAACAGTATTTCGATTCACGAATACATACCATTTATTTGACATTTTGACTCCTATTCCATAACGCTTTACTCCCTAGTTGATTTCAAAGAATAAATCACAATTTACAATCAAAAAAAGAAAATAGATAAGGGTTTCATGCGAAAATAAAAAACAAACAAAAAACAAACAGATACGAGACTTTATATGAACTTTATTGAACAATGTAACTAATTTATTGCGCTAATGACAATAAAAGAAAAGTGCGGAGTCTGGTGTTGTTTTTACTTCCCGTCTATCTATTTCTAACGGAAATGCTGACTTGAAGCCAGTCTCAAACTCACACGTTAGATTAAGAGAAATCCAGCCCGCTAAACACGGCCACTGAACTGTGTCCACGTCGTCATAATAAAACAAGAAAAGGCAAAGTCAGAAGAAAACAGCAGAAATTCAGAAATGAATTGCATATATCTACATTTTAACTTGAAGGTCAGTCTTTTCCACTGTCAAGACTTCAAAACTGATCGCTATCCAAGGCTGTTGACCAATGAACGAACGCCAAGTCTGCTTCTTTACAATTTCGTTCTTTTATCTATGCTAGAAAAAAAAAGCAGTCCAAAGACCTGTTGCCTGTTGGCCCTCACGAATTCTGGTTTTTTAAAGGCTCCCACCCCTACGGATCCGAGTTACCATGACAACAAACGCCGAAGGCTAGTGACGGTGGGTGGGGTGCCCTGCTAGGCACGACGACGTGGCTCGATTGAACTGGCTGAATTTTGGATAAGAACATTTTTCCGTTTTCTCTTTCATATGTTTCATACCCGCCACTTGTCTGTGTGTAGTCATAAGTAGTCGTGCGTTTTCGGCGTTCATATCCTTAGTTGCTTCCTCTTCCTCATTCAAAATGAAATTTTTACTGATTTCATGCTTATTCATCGTGGCTTCCACCTTTGCCGACGAATTAAAAGTCGACGTAATTTCTGTACCTGACGAATGCGAGTCCAAGTCGAAAAATGGTGACATTCTGTCAATGCACTATACGGGAACCTTGTTGGATGGCACGAAATTTGACTCCAGGTAAAACCTAATTTCTTATTAATATGTCAATTCCAGATTTGTTAAATCCTGCTTCATTTTTCTTACATTGTTTAGTTTGGACCGCAACCAACCTTTTCAATTTCAGATAGGAGCTGGACAAGTTATTAAAGGATGGGACCAGGTAATAATAATGTTTGAAAATAAATTACTATTCCAAAATTAACACCTTTTTTCTGTACATAAGGGCTTGCTGGACATGTGCATTGGTGAAAAACGTAAACTTACCATTCCTGCTGAGCTGGGCTATGGAGATAAGGGAGCTGGAAATATCATTCCTGGAGGTATGAATAATAGAAATGACATCTACTAAACATGAGTGTTTATTCATCTATACAATTATTTAGGTGCTACATTGCTTTTTGATGTTGAGTTGATGGGAATCAACCAGGCCCCTCCTCCTCAGAATGTTTTCAAACAGATTGACATTGATTCTGACAACCAGTTGTCGAAAGAAGAGGTAAAGATTTTGACTTTTTGTGTGCTTATTTGTCATTTCATTGACAGCTAAAATTGGTGAACTGCTTATTTTCATTTTTGAATTTGTTAATTATTTATACTTTATTCAGTTGACTTGAGTGTGCTTCTTTATTTATAAGCTTATGGGTTTAATTTAAAGGTGGCAGATTACATAAAAAAGCACATTCCTCCAACTGACAAAGCTGAAGAGGTTGCTGCTGAAGAAGGAGCACCCCAACAGCAGGATCCTCTGAAGATTACTGAAGAGATCTTTCAACATGAAGATCACGACCGAGATGGCTACATCTCGTTCGAAGAGTTCTCCGGACCTAAACACGATGAACTCTAAGTCTTCTATAACCCGCACACATTTGATCCAGTTTAAATCTCAGGTGTGATGATAGTTGTGTGCAGTACTTAGTTTTCTTTGGGAGGGACTTGGAACTTATTTTCTTTGATTTTTTAAATCTTCATTTGGGTCTATATAGGTGATGGGATGTTGTTTTGTTTATCCAGATTATTATATCTTTCACGTTGCGATTCTCGTATTGAAGCTAATTACTTAAAAGAAGTAACTCGGCCTGACGAGAAATGTTGTATAAAGAAAACTAATAATAAATCATGACGTCTGACTAGATAATTACTGGATAATTATTCCAAAATTATCTCCACACTTGCAATGCACATTTTTTTTTAAGATTATTGGCCTTGTTGAAATTTTGTTTTAATTAATCTGGATGGATATGTTGAAAAATGATATTTTTTACAGGTTCGAGGATTCTTTGACAGACAAATTAACAAATTGAAAGGTGATGGCGCCTTTATTACTGACAAGATCGGCGACGAACACGATCGTCTAGTGGAGCAAATATTTGAATCCGAAGATAAAAATAAGGATGGTGTTATTTCCCACGATGAATTTTCTGGGCAGAAACACGACGAACTATAAAACGCGCTGTTTGTTATTTTCAATTAGATTTGAGTGGATTCAGCTATAGATGTAAACCTCGTTGAAGAGGCGACTATAGCAATCAAAACATTCCACCTCATTTATGTAATTTTTTTATTTGTTTAGTCTTATGTTCAACAGCTGGAGATGCAATTAAACTGGTTTCTGTTTTGCATTCTGACTAAAATCTAGGTAACATACCTAATTCTATTACATTAGTAAGTCTTCATAAGCTAAGTGGTAAAGGTACCCATTTATTCTATTTTTGATTGGGATAAATTTGATTACGAAAATTTTAAAATGTGAAATTAATTCATTAAATTTACGATTTACGTTTTTCACAGTTTGATTTTCAATACCTATTCATAATCGTAACTTGTGATTAAACAAATAGATTATAGGTCATTGACTTCCTTATATTATGAAACATTCCTTTCATTAGATGCACATGATTATACAGATTCAGGTTTCTAAATAAGCTGCGTAGAAAATGAAAGTACTTGTTCAAAATAGCAACCGGGGTTTCAGATTATTTCAGAGGCCGAAGATGAGCTTTAAATTCAAATTGCCGGAACTTTCGTCAGTAATTCTTGCTTCCCGCGGTTTCCGGGACCGCTAGGAATATTTTCTGACAAAACAGAGTGCATTTATCTGTAAGAAAAGAATGTTAAGATTATGAAGTATCACATTTGGCTTTAAATTAGAAATGGGGGAATGGGAGATGTTTGCGGAGAATTACTACTGGACGATGATATCCACTTGGGTTTATTTTTCCAGGCGATACAAAAGTAGAAAACTGGAACGGCAGTGATGGTGATTCCGATGGCCGTGACGACTTCCATCAGGCTTGAAAAAATAGGAAAGCATACCAAAAAGATGGATACCACGAAAAACCCTATCGGGTACACTAAGCTCACCTGTGAACATACAAAAACAAAACACAAACGGTTTGTCGGTAGAAAGATGGAGAAATTTATTTTATCTAAATTTTTACTTTGATAGGACGAGGAGCGTGTGGTCTCTTCCGTCGAAGCCACAAAAGTCCCCCAACTGCGGATGCTACAAATGTGGCTTCCACAAAGGAAGTATAATTAATCAAGACATAGACGTCGGTAACCACGAGCATCAACATAGTCAATCCGCCCTTTAAATGAAAGTCAGACAATGTATATTAGGATTATTTGCTAATACAACATACAATGTTATTTGAATCAAATGTTATTTACCATAAACAGGATGGAAGGAATTGGTGTGAGATTCTTTATGCTAATGAGCGCTATTGAGCCGGGAAGGTGTCCATTGCGGGCACCGACGAAAAAGATTCGAGATGAGCTGAAAATACTGCTATGTAAGGTGCCTAATGCGGAAATAGCCACTAACAACTGAATCACCCATGTGAACGAACTGTACACATGATCACCAAATGTCTTTCACAAGAGGAAATATATGTTACTTATCAAGACCGCCATGAGGACGTGCAAATTGCGGTTGGAACTGTACAAACCACTGCAACAGCGGATGAATTCAATATCTCTTCGGGCGTTAAAACAATCAAGTAAGCCACGTTAGTCATCACGTACACTACAGTGATGATAGGCATTGAGATTAATATAGCTCGTGGAAGATTTCTAAATAAATATGTCGTTAAGTTTTAAAACAAAAATCATTTTCAATTAATATTTGAAAATATACTTGTTTGGTTCTCGTACTTCTTCAGCGACGAAATTCAAGCAGTTCCTGCATTGTAAACACATACGTAGAATGCGGATAAGAAAAGTCAAATGCATTTATGTTTAGATATTAACGTACCATCCAGCGTAAGAAAAGAGTCCCGAATAAAAAGACAAGGCAATCAAACTAGGGTCAGTAGTTGTATTGTGAAAAGGTTCTTTAAATCCTCGACTTTCCCCTTGGAAAAAGTAAACCATACATCCAGTAGATATGATAAGTCCCAAGGCAATGACTTTTGCAGCCATGAACACGGTTTGTAATTTAGCGACCCAACGCATGTTACAACAATTGATGAAAGCTAGTACACCTAATATCACCAGTATTATCGTCG
Source organism: Daphnia galeata (assembly GCA_030770115.1). Lineage (NCBI taxonomy): Eukaryota > Metazoa > Arthropoda > Branchiopoda > Diplostraca > Daphniidae > Daphnia > Daphnia galeata. The sequence continues at coordinate 3,782,568 of CM061118.1, forward strand.
TTGTGCAATAACAACGAAATATTCATAAAAATTTATATCCGGACTTATTAACAATAGATTTTGTTAATAAATACCGACGGCAAAGGCGGCAAGAAGACGAACTGCTGAATCCGACGGCGAGCATGTGCCCCATATCGGCTGTAGGATATAATTAGCGAAGGCTAGTGCTATAATAGCATTTGATACAGGAATGATTATGAGTACAGCTGCCCACAAATAAAGGAAAGCAGGCAAAGGACCATAAGCTTCGCCTAGATATGCATAATCGCCGCCAGAGGAATTTATCATTGTCCCTATTGGTTTGGAGATATTTTTCAAAACGTGTTAAAACAAAAATGGGATTATGTCTGTCTACAACAATGTTCTAAAAATAAGGGGCGGTTTTGGTTTTCTACTTTGTACTGGAATTCTTTTTTTTTTTTTTATTTTGCGCACTCCTTCTGCAATGTGAGAAAAGAGGAAATGGAATGGGTGCGCAAAATTAAATAGGAATCATTTTTGTATTTTTACAGAGGCCTCTTTTAAAAAAAGAAATCTTTGAATTACTTATGAGGAGGAGTAAATAAATTACCTAATTCTGCGTAGCATATTGCGCCTACAAATGAGACGAGACCGCACAACGCCCACACAATAATGGACAATCCTGCGGATCCTGTTGACTGGAGTACGCCTTTCGGGCTTATGAAGATGCCGGATCCAACAATAGATCCAACGATCATTGCTATGCCATCCATTAAACCTAATTGGCGTTTCATTGTTACCTTATTTCCTCCGTCGCCGTTAGTCATCGGCTGTTGCTGTTCTTGGTCCTCTGTATATACTTTAGACATTTTGAACCACAAGTTATAAAACACAGATCACAAATTTGGGTTTCTAGATGCCAATTTTGTTTCGACGTTCAGTTGTTTCTTTTTTCTTTGAATATTCCAAGGCCTACTTTCCAAATGAAACGACGTTGAAGCAACTATTTTGTATGACTGTTCAAAGACAAGTCGATGCTCGAAAAATTAAACTAAATCGATACCAAAGGGATAGCGATTTGTCACAGCACTGTATCGAGCTTTGATAGAGGTTAACTAGGTTTTACTCGGGATCACGTGCCGACTACCGAATCGACGAACAGAGAAACGTAATGGACAGTAGACAAGACTCGTGCTAGCACAGAGCAAGGGCAGGCGGCAGCCTAGAACTGTATAAGTATGATGCAATAGGAAGTTAGGAACTAGCCAACTAGTCAGTAGTCACTAGTGAATTCGCTTCAGCCTTCAGGCAAATGTTCTGGTTTTGTGATTATGTTACTAAATTGTGTTCAACTCACCACTAGGTGTCAGTTTCTGTTACAATCCCTTTCTTTTTTTTTATTCTGAAAACGGCCGGGTGTCGGGTGTCAAGTCCAGTGTTCTACTACAAGTTATTTTTTTTTTAAATAAAAACATATAGTAGGTGCACAGTATATGCAGTAGACCGTATTGCTACAAGTTAATAACCATCGGTTATAATTATATTAAAGCTATATTCAATTTTCTTCAGGAGAAAATACCGTTGTCGAGCAAAATGACCATTCTTCTAGATGCAGGAATAGCAGGACGACAATAAAATGACTCATTAAAATCACCATCCCCTCTATGAAAGTCATAAGTTTCTCAACTGAAATATTAATTAAATTTTTTTTTAAGTAGATTGTATTGAATACGTATATTTAAAAAATCAAAATATAGGCCAACAATCGCCAACAATCTCAACCTAGTTATAAAGTAATTTATCGATAAAAGTTGTGTCGATGTGAACAAACAAACGAAGCACAACAAAATCGTAGTGCTAGCAAGAAAAGCAGATAAACAGTCAAGTACGACATTTAGAAAGCCACAACGGCTCAATTACGAAATGATATCCTTTAAATTATGAAAACATTCCGGAAACCACGTTCTCGTATCTCGAATTCTACTTAAAATTAGTGTTAACCACAAAACGAAATGGGCGCTACTCAGACTACCCTATTGAAATATTAGTCGATCCTGCAACTTTAAGCCTTTTTCTAGTAATCCAGTAGCGTACTACATATATATACAGAGATACTGATAACTTTTCTTAATCATTTGTTGTTCGGAGTTCAACCTGTAAGGATAAAAAATAACGAGACCGAGACTTATTTTACCAGCGCCAATTCTTCAATCTATCTAATAACCATGAACTTTCCGCTTGTCACATTGGTAGGTATAACAGCAGTTAAGACGCTTAAATTCAGTAATTTAGCTTACAAATTATTCAAAAGGATTAATTATGGTTCGTCTAATTTACGGATTAAAAATACTTTTTAAAACCCTTTTGAAGCGGCTAAGCCTATTATCATATAATTAATAAATCCAATGTTTAAAATTCAGGCACTGATGATGTTCGCCATTCTCCTTGTGAATGCACAGACCACTAACACTCCAATTACTAAACCCCAAATTGTGGTAGTACCTACTGTTCTGGTACCTATAGGAAATCCAGGTATGAAAAGGCGTGATTTGAATTTCGAATATTTAGACTTAATCGAGTCTGATTATGACGTGAAATAGAATGTGTCAATAATAACTTATTGTCTCAGGCGGTGCCGGATGTTTTTGGAGTGGAACATCACCATTTTGTTTTGGAAAATGCGGTCGTTTTTACAATACCGTAGCTGTTGACAATAAAGGAGATGGGAAACAATGTTTATCAGGAATGAAGAAGTTATGTTGTCCCCAAACTAATTTGCTAGTTGGCTAAAATTATTTCTCTTGTTTAAATTTTATTTTGGTTTTATCAAAAAATATTGATCAAACTGCAATACATCAAACACCAATGCTTGAAACCAATAAAGCAATAAGCAAAACAGCTAAATTTTTTACATTATTACTTACTTAGGCTACAGCTACAACCATAGTTTTTTTTTGTTATTTGTTTTACTAATGCTTAAAGTATCATGGTTTGCTCGGGAAGCGGAGTTTCACCCGACAAAACTCAACTCCGACAGGACCTCGAAACAACTCCGACAGGGGTCTATTTTACTCCGACACGTCGCGAATTAACTTCGACACGCTTAGATTTTACTCCGACAAAACAATATTTTCCCCCGAATCGACAGCGATGCAGCAAACTGTTATATTTTTCAAGTAAAGACAATCAAAGTTAAAATACCTTTACGATATATGTGTTGCTAAGGCTGTTTAAAATACGTTTTAAGATTCATTTTTTAAAATTCTACATGATCCCAGATTACGCACTAGCACCGACCAGCACGTTTCGACGGTTTCGTTTTATGACACTTACTAGCGACGGCACGTAAAAACAACTCCTTCGCATCCATTCGCCAGTTCGATTTTCGTCGTCAAGTCCGCCGCGGCTTCCATCCGACATTTATTTTATTGGGCTTTATTCATAATATATTCATTTTATTTAAGAGTATTTATATTTTTCTTAGGCTAACGTAGTTTATTTATTTTAGACATAATGGACAGTGAACACCTATATTAATAGGTATGGGAGAGTTTTAATTTTCATGTTGCAGGGTTTGTAGCGTGCCGAGTGCCGACGCGCTAGTAGAGTAGTAGGTACCATTTATACTTTGACTGGAACGTAACCTTTACAACTGCCCAGGCTTGTAGTTATTATGAATTTATGATCATATGATGTCTTTTTTGATAGTCTCTTATGTATTTCAAACGATGAAACATGTCTCTCAATTTTTGTGTTTACATAAATAACAGTGTCAAAAGTCAAAACTACTTATTTCTGATTAATTTATCGATTTTATTAACAGTTAACCGATTAATTTCCATAATGCAAATGGCTGTATTTGCCGTTAACTGATTACTTAACCGAGACTGCTGAATCCAGGGTTGATCAGTTAACCGAGTTAACTACGAATTATGCACGTAAACAAATAAACCTGCTTCGTTCGAACTATCTAAAAATGATAAAATCATCAGAGAAGCTATAAAAAGGACGAATGTCACTCGGACAATGTTGGAAGTTTGGAACCAGACTACAAGCCGATAACTGATTGATAAGTGAAACGTGCAAATATTCTACTGATTCTACAGTAATTTTTACTTTCATGCTAACAGGTTACACTAACAATTCAAAAGTCTCATTTTATCCTTATGCTCCTCCAGGTCTTTTTTTTTCCCGTGAAAAGTTTTAATGAAAATTACAACAATATAATTCCCAGATGGAAAATAAAAACATAATGGAGAAAGATTTAATCCATGTTGTTGTTGTGGGCTCCTTCATGTCTGATGTGGTCACGTAATTCAAAAATGATCTCATATTGAATCCCAATCACATTAACTGTTGAACATTTTTGTAAATTAAAAAGATATGTAGACCGCTTGCCAAATGCAGGAGAAACCATTATTGGAAGCCAACTTGTTTTGTGTTGTGGTGGTAAAGGAGCAAATCAGTGCGTTACTGCTGCTCGTTTGGGTGCCAAGGCATGTATGATTGGAAAGGTATATTTTCATTTAAACAGTGAGAAAGACATTTTCCATGATGAATATTTGATTTTGTTTTACACCCATATAGTTAGGAAAGGATTCTTTTGGAGAAGAACACTTGAAAACAATGAAAACTGAGGGGGTAGACACAACTCACATAACTTTTACAGATGAAGCATTGACTGGAGTAGGTCAGCTGACTGTTTTACCCAATGGGAAAAATAGGGTGATTACTGTAAGTGGGGCTAATGCACACCTGACTGTAAACGATATCATATCCGCAAGGACGATGATCTCTGCTGCCAAAGTAATGTTGTGCGAAAATCAAATAGAGAAGGAACCAGCGCTAGCTGCTCTTCAGATGGCGAATGATTTGGGAGGTATTATTCGTAAATTTGTTGACAAAAAAATTATTCAACTTTTAAATGCTTGTTATTATATTTTTAGTTCTAACAATACTGAATGCTGCACCTGCCAGTGCTGATTTGGATACAGAGTTTTTTAGGCTTAGTGATATATTTTGTGTCAATGAAACGGAGGTAAAAATTGAATGCGAGTTTCTATATATGTGACGTCATTTTTAAGCGTTTGAATCCGCATTTATTTTTCTCTTGTTGTATATTGTTCAACTTCATTTTCGATGTGACAGGCTGAACTAACGAGTGGACTTCCAGTTCAGTCTGTGGACGAAGCTATATCATCTGCCAAGTGTTTGTTGGAGAAAGGTTGTAAGAATCATGTTTTAATAACAATGGGAGACCAAGGCGCCGTTTTATTGTCCAGAGGAGCAACGAATAAACCAGTTCATATAAAGGCGCCTTCTGTGCCTGCGATTGACACCACTGTACATAGTTATCATATTTTTATCCATAGTTACCATTTAATAAAATAAGTTTGATACAAAATTACAGTACACAATATTTTTTTTTGTATAGGGAGCAGGAGACTGTTTTCTAGGTGCGTTGGCGTTTTTCCTTGCGACGCGACCTGAACTTGCTCTCGTTACTGCAATAGAATATTCTTGTGTTGTAGCTTCTGTGAGCGTACAGCGGAATGGGACTCAGCCTAGCTTTCCAAAATGGAATGAATTGTCCGAATTATTTCCCTATTAATGGAAAGCATGGGATCTTAATGTAGTGTAGCCACTATTGTTATTTGATATAGCACGCACGGGCTATATAACCCGCCCGCTTGTGTTGAGTAGCAAGTTAGTCATTAGCTACTAGTATCAGTGTATACATGTGTCTTATTCATGTCTGAGTAGTGAATACAAAGTATATACACACCAATCAATAAAACATTACACTGGCGACGAGGTAAAGTAAATTTTCTGAGTACATTTAAATCATGGAAAGTTTGCCGCAGTTTGAACAATTTAAAGTTCACAAGCAGTTACACTCTCGTATTTCGATATAGGAAAACCAACATCCATTGTTGTAGACGCAAGTCCACGTGAACTAGGCGCAATCTTGACACAATCGTTGAAGGATGGGTCAAATTCTATAACCGCATATGCGAGTAGGCTTTTAACAGACGTAGAATCACGTTACTCTCAAACGGAAAGAGAAGCACTCGCCATTACATGGGCGATTCTACATTTTCATCTCTACGTAACGGGTAAAGAATTTACAGTTATTACAGATCATAAACCACTTGAAGCAATATTCAACAAGCCGCTCATTCAGCCTCCTGCTAGAATTGAGCGATGGCTTTTGAAACTTCAGTTATATGACTTTACAGTCATTTATCAGCCAGGAAAACACAACCCTGCTGATTACATGTCGCGTCATCCGATACCGTCGACTAAAATATCAACTAGAGAACAATCAATCGCAGAAAATTATGTTAATTCAATTTGCATGAAATCTGTGCCAAAATCTGTTCCACTAAGCAGCATTACAGAAGCCACAAAGGAAGACAAGGCGATCCAATTGATTCTGAAGATCCTCAGCAAAAAACGCTGCACAAAAGAAGAAATCAGTAAATTAAATAATCAAGAAAAAGACTGGTTCTCTGCACTGAAAGAAATTCAGCTGCAGCTGACAAAAGTCGAGACTGAGGAAGGCGAAATACTGTTAAAGGATACAAGAATTGTTATTCCCAAATCACTAGCTGGTAAAGTAGTAGATATCGCACATCAAGGACATCAAGGTATTGTTAAAACAAAAGCACTTTCAAGAGAAAAAGTTTGGTTCCCTGGGATTGACAAGGAAGTAGAAAGGAAAATTTCTAACTGTATCCCATGCCAAGCATCGTGTTGGGACGTTGCAACCGTCCCAACACGACATCCAAGGGACGTCATTGGCTCAGGTGTGTGTTATCTGGGATGCCAATGGGTGAACATTTATTAGTTGTGTACGACGACTATTCAAGATATCCAATTGTAAGCAAGGTAGGGGAGAACGGAGTCAACGTGGACAACATTTTTCTTTTTGCAATATTTCTTGTCGTTTTCACTTTTTCCTAATTTTTTTTCGTGTGTTTTGTTAAATGTCTATTTGTTTACTTCCCATATTTTTTATACATTTTTCCCTTTAAAAATAGAGTAGTTGTGACGATTTTAAAAAGTCAAATTTTTTTAGCCTTTTTGAAAAATACGGGGCAAAATTGGACAGGCTCTGTCTGAAACTGGACAATCATGATAAAACGTAAAATAATAAACGGAAAAAATTAAAAAAATTTTTAGAATGTTCATCTGCCCTTTCTTTATTCATGCACACTGATAATGACACGTTTGTGTAAAACAATGAAGAGTTACGAGTGTTTTAGAAAAGAGGGGGGAAAATTTGACATTTGCCTGTAAATTATGCCCTAAGGCGGCAAGCTCCCCTCGTTGCTATAGTTAGCGTGGTCCAATTACACCCCAAAACTAGGTGTCCAAAATGACACAACTCGGTGCTATTTAGTATTTCGTTCATAACTTTTTACTGAAAAGGCACTAACATTTAATTTTTGTAGCAATCAATTAAGAAATGAATTGGCTATTTCACCTATCATTATTTTATTCATTATTAGTGTTTTTCACATTAAAAATACTTAGAGTAATACGGGGACATATTACATCAAACAGGGTCATTTTTTACATTATGCGATAACAAGAGCAATAATGGTTCTATTTTAATGAATATTTTGTCTAGAACGTGAAACGTTCTAGTACATACAAAAATTAAAAAAAAAAAATTTTTTTTCCCATAACATGGAGCACTTATGGTCTTTGTCTAATATGACCCGTGTCCACGTTGATTCCTTTCTCCCCTATCATCATCAACCTCTGCCAAAGTTGTGACAAAGAAATTGGAAGAAATTTTTACGCAATTTGGAATACCTGAAGTGGTCAAAAGCGACAACGGTCCACCATTTCAGAGCTATGATTTTAAACATTTTGCTGAAGAAATGAATTTTAAACATAGAAAAATTACTCCCCTATGGCCGCAAGCAAACGGAGGAGTTGAAAGATTTATGAAGACGCTCAAAAAGGCATTGCGTTGCGCAGTCGCCGAAAAGCGTAATTGGAAAGAAGAGATGCCAAGATTCCTTCTCAATTATAGGACTTCGCCACATTCTTCAACGGGAAAAGCACCCGCTACTTTACTTTTTGGACGCTCTTTACGCACGCGTTTGCCACAATTACCAAAAGAGAAAAAAATAGAAGAAGTATAAAATAAAGACCTAAAATCAAAAAGTCGCATGAAGAAGTTTGCTGACAAAAAGGCAGTGCACAGAGAAATCAAGATTGGAGATCACGTATTGTTACGCAGAGAAAACTGGCTAACAAGTTACAAGCGCCATTTGACCCGTCTCCATATCGTGTTACAAAAGTAAAAGAGAGCATGGTGACTGCCGAAAGAAACCAAAAGAACGTTACTCGAAATATTTCTTTCTTCAAGAAAATCGAAGGAAAAATAGAGTGTGACGAGTCAGAAGAAGAAGATGAGTATTATCAAAATGAAAGGCAAAATGTTAACTTTCCTAATGAACAACAGGTTGCAGTTCAAATTGAGCCAGAAGAAAATCAACCCGGCTATTTAGAACAAGAGAGTCCAGATGACGTTCCACCAGCTGTAATAGGATAACTAAACGAAAGAGCCGAAGGTAAACATGAAGAGGCAACAGCAACTCAAGATCCAGTACAAGCAATTGCCGACGCAGCACAACGTGTTCTTAACAATATCAACAGAGCAAGACTGCTAAAAGAACTGGCACGCAATCCGCCTCCAAATGAATTAGTTAGACCAATTAGAGTTCCAACAACTGATCCACCGCCAACCGGCGAATCATCTAGACCGAAAAGAGACCGACAACCTCCAAAACGTTTTAATGATTTTGAAGTTAATTTGTTTCATTCAAAAAAAGGAAAGTGAATGTAGTGTAGCCACTATTGTTATTTGATATAGCACGCACGGGCTATATAACCCGCCCGCTTGTGTTGAGTAGCAAGTTAGTCATTAGCTACTAGTATCAGTGTATACATGTGTCTTATTCATGTCTGAGTAGTGAATACAAAGTATATACACACACCAATCAATAAAACATTACACTTAATTCCAAATCAACAATTCTTACAAGAAAACACGACACAACTTATTGATACAAAACGAAATAACAATAAATAAAAGTTTTCATAATTTTTTGAAATTTTAAATCTTTTAAGTTATTTTATTTTTAAAATGATGTATCTAAACATTTATTTGTAAATGAATGAAAACAAAATGTTATAAAAAATTTAATAAATTCGTTTCCAGTCAGAAACTGGGTCAATAGTTGCCGATCCGTCAGATTTTGGGCGCGGGTAAGTGACCGATTTCGTGTCGAACAGCCTTATTAGAGCAGAGTTATAGAGCCTATGGTTGATCGATTCCATAAGGCTTTGTCCATAAGGCCATGTCCTCACTTTTTGCGAGCTCGCGACTTCCCATCCCCTACCCCCCTACCTTCTTTGAACAGAAAAATCAGCTTTTGTTTCTGCTGCTGACATCTCGTGGTTATAATTTTTACTGTTTGTGCGTGACATTCTTAAAAAAAGCAATATTTTTACACGATTTGATCTCGATTTGATCGAGATCCCGATCTCGATACCAAAAAAATATTGTGATTTTGAGTTTTGTAATCTCTACTAGTGATAAAAACTTCTTGTAAAATATATCACGCTGTATATAATATATTTAACCTCAGCCGGAATTATAAAACACGCCCTACCACGAAGTCGCTGGTTTTCGAGAAGAAACCCGGGATATTGAGAAATTGGCAATGTTGCAAAAGGCGCAATTTTCGAAAAATAGCGATTTTCAATCGTAAATTTAACAATAAAAAAGTTTCCTAAACTAGATAAATTGGGTATCTTAGGATAGGGAATTAAATAAAGTTTACATTCATTCCATTTCTGGACGAATTGGTCGGTAGTTTTCTGAATTATGAACGAAAAACACCAATTTTTACTATACCCCCGAGAGGCGATGGGCCTCCGATACTAGCGAAACTGGCGGGGAATCTTGGGACCCTGTACTAAAAACGCGCCGGTCTTGGGGATACCCGAGAGTGTACCTTTCCTATTATATCGTGCTAAGACTTTTAGCCAATGATAATTGGCGCGTGATCAATACAAATTGACCGAAAATTTCATAATCGATATCGATACCGATCGCAATTTTTTATTTTGATCGAGATCCAGATTAACCATCGTGATCATGCGATCGGTATCGGCATCGTGATCGGAAAATATCGCGATGATGACAACCCTGTTTTAAAGTTGCGTTTTATGATTTTTTAAAACTCTTTTTTTCATTTTTTAATGCAAAACTGATAAAAGACATTATTCTGTCAAGAATGTATTTTTTTAAGTTTTTTAGTGGAATTAGGGGATTTTTTATGTTAACACGGGACTTAGAAAAAATTACTAAAGGAAGTCTCTACGAAGTTCACTACACACTCACTTGAGGCAGCACGGAAAACAAAAGCTTTCACCGGGGCCATGGCCCCCTGTTAACTTTCTTATGGAATCGATCAACCATAGGCTCTACAACTCTGATAAGAGTCTCATCAGGTGTCAGGGTAAGATAACTCCTCTCGGATTTAGACCTTATTGCAATTAAAAGCTACGCGTAGAGGCAACAGAGAAGCGGTGCTGCCACCACTGCGCACTCTCGCAACCTATACTATTAAAAAATTTTGCGCACAACGGCACAACCCAGTATAGGAACTTTCAAAGTCGTCAAGCTTCCTCTCACAGGGGACGTTCAAATACGACGTCACGCTATTTTTTGGAAAATTTAACCCCCCTCCCCCCCCTCTTCACGGACCGTCACAAAACCTCCGCCCCCCCCCCCCTAAACGGCACGTCCCAATACTTTAACCCCCCCCCCCATTTTTTAAAAATTACTAATTGAAATTTGAAACTAATGAATAAGAAATCGATGTTTTACAATGTGTCTGAACTGTATTTGAAAGAGCTTTTGAAAGAGTTTTTGTCTATTTTTATGATGAACAAAACAGAACGTAATTACGACAGTAACTGATTTTCAAGACTGAGTAATAAGTTAAGAAAAAATAAAGTAATTAAAAGTCAATCAGAGTAAGACAAGTTCAAACTTGCCTTTTTTACTTTCGTTTTCAACGAATCAACCCCCCCCCCCCCCCCCCCCCCCCACCCCCCCCCCCTCTAAGACCGTGACGTCGTATTTGAACGTCCCCACAGACTTTCCGCTATCGCGCTTGGTAGGGCAGGTATCACAATGCCAAAGGCTCTTATTGTAACCAATAGGATGGGGGATAGCCTGGAGTGAATCAGTGGAGAGTTGCTAGCTTTTACAAATTGCTCGGCGAACAGCTGATTGGAAGTGCCATGAGACGCCATGGCAGTGAGTCAGTTGAGAGAAAGTTAGTACGACACAAGCAAGAATAGTTTTTTTAAATGATCACATCTAAGAATTTAATTAAGCTGTGGTTAAAACCCTAAATAATCCCCCTGAGCGGAACATATTTATTTTTGGAAAATAATAAAAAATTTCCACTTCAGACAAATTACTGCTCCATCGTTGGGCGGAGCCAATGAGCCAATGATTGCATTTCCCGCGAAATTTGTTATAAAACGACAGAAACGTCAATATTACCAATGGCTACTGAACTACCGCAATCCACCGCTAGTTGCGCTCTCTGCCAGTTAGGTTGAAAGAAGGGGATGGGTAAAAAACGCCGTCCTAGTAGTTTACTCGCCGTTAGGCGTTTATGCAGACGATGATGGTAGGAGAGAGTTAGTCCTGCCATGGACTTCCCTATCAAAAGGACGTATCCTTTCGACATTTCCAATGTCAGCAATGCCATTTTTTTACATTGCCAGAAGAAAAAGCAGAAAATATTATTAGTTGACTTAAAAATCCTAATGAATGATAATCCTATAATTTGTCAGGCCTATAAGAAAATCAAATAATTTAAATATACAATACACATAGTTGCAAGACAGGTTCATATGTAAAGAGAAAAAACTATTAATACCTGACTTTTGGAGGCAATTTTTTTTGCCCATGTTTAGTTTGTTAGCGACGCTCGCCATTTGCAAGGGCTTTGTTTTCACAAGTGCTACTTTGCACAAACTAAACAACTAAACGTTGACGAAGTCTCTACCAACGAGTCAACTATGGGGTCTTTGGTTACAGAAATCCCTATAAGCAAAACACACAAAAAACTATGCCTTAAAAATCAAACCAAAATACACGCGCACAAACTGGAGGCTGGACACACCCTTATAGTTGCGTTCAGCCACCTTGCCGATAGGCAACAGGTTCGGCAAAGAAGCTCGATACACAACCGGATCGCTATTTGATGATGTTGTTGTGATTTGCAGAATTGCCGGGTTTCCTTGGCTGGACGGTGGCTTTTGCCTGACAAGTGGAAACACCGAATTTGTTTTCCGCCACGCATTTACAAAGTCTAGCGTGTTCTGAACGGGCCATATCGATGGACAATCGATACCGGTTTTCACCGATTTTCGATTCTTTAGTTCCGTTGGTCGGCGTGATGAGTTGTTCGTTAAAATTCCATCGGTCCTGTTAGGCAATTTGGTTACGTTAATTACACGAATTCAACACGGACGCTATGCATATAATAAAAAAAGCAAAAAACAAAACAGACTTGAGGCTTCGGACGGTCTGTGATGATGCAATAAAAAACCAGCGGCTTTTCTTCATCTACCGAAGCCAGTAGGTAAAAGTCTTTTTGAAAAAAGGCGGGTCTGGTTGCGCAGCCAAAATCACTAACGCCACGCGAACTGAGCGCTGACGAAAGATTTTTTTCCAGGGGGTTCCCAACTAAAAACTACCTTCCCCGCGCAAACTTTTCTTTGGTCATTTTCTCCCTAAAAACTCTCTTTACCGCCAGTTTTTCTCCTTTCCTCTCATTTTCGATACTTTACCTGTCTTTTCCCTCACTATTTTCTGCTCTTTTCTCAATTTTCTCACTCAGCATCGCTCAAAAGAAACAAGATTCTGACTGCTTGAGCTGGATGCTGAGTTGCACGATCTATTTTCTTGGCTTTTCGCATTAGGGGGACGCTACTCGTGCACTTCTAGCGGAATGCCAAGGAACCCTCCCACCCTACTGAGCCATCCCAGCTGATGCCAGGGATGGCCCGTTGGTCTACCTCTCCTGTTAGACCGTGACTAAACCTTTGTGTTGCCAAGCCAGCTTGCTAACCACTAAGCTGCAAGGCGTTGTAATTTAAGAATAAATTATACAGTCATGCGTGTAAGTTTCTTTAGCAGGCAAATGGCTCTGCATGTTTTTGTTTTAATTTGACGGAAGGGATACTTAACGCCCCTTTACCTATGCCTATTCTTTTTTCTCTTTACTAATCTCTTTCTTCAAATTCATTCAATTTTCCCACCTTTTTTAAAAGAAAAAAACAGAAACAAGGAAAAATATAAAGGGTTCGGTAGGCACCATAGTATCCCTTCTGTCAAATTAAAATCAAAACATATATAGCTATTTGCCTGCTAAAGAAACTTACACGCATGACTGTATATTGACATTATATCTATCAGACTTTAAACTTTTTTCCCAAGCTACGGTAAATAATAAATCATTGTAAAATCCCGATATAGAAAAGTTTGAAACTCTTTTTTTTACCCAATTAAATAATCATTTTATAAATAAACATAATTACGCAACAAAAAAGTTATTTTTGGACCCTTAAAAACCCAGATTGGGACTCATTAATTAGACTGAAAAAAGCAGTCTTTTATTGGACGGTCACGCAAACAACGTCTTTTTTCCGAAATAAAACCAGGCGTGTTGTCTGGGATAGCACTGTTATAATGTTGAGGAGACCGACTGACTCGCTGAAGGTCGAAAAGAGTTGATAGAGAAAAGAGCTGATGTTCACTGGTTCTTTCGAATAAATTTAACTTTATTTTGGTGCCATTAAAAACTCTTATCGGTAGATTTTAACTTAAGTATTACAAATTTCCAAATATTCCTACATTTGTCATTGCTATAGAGTGTATGGTGCTTCCCTAACCGAATAGGGAATAGGGGTTCGCGATCGAATGAGAAACAACTCGAGGAAATGCTTGGGACAATGTCAGTTTTGCCTCAGACATAGTTACGCCTACTTCATTCCTCCCTCATGGTTTCCACTTTTTCTCTACAAATACCTTGAACCACTCTAAAGTCTAATTTCTATTTGTAGAACATAAATTTTCCGTAAATAAACCATTTTTTGGTTCAAAAAGTGTTTTGTAATCAATATTTTTCGGTGTATTCATTCTCATCTAAGTGTTAAAAAGACATATGTGGTTGCTTGATAAATGTAAAGTCCTATTACGGATTTCTGTATAACATGAACGGGCTGTACTTATAGGGCCCTCTAAAGGACGTTCGTTTAGTTCATCCGTTGGACGTCCTTTTGAGAGCCGCAAATGGATAGGCTGTGCCTTGGCTGATCGGCTCTCATTCGGAAATCCGACGGTTGAACTGTGCTATGTGGGTACAAGCTAAGAGCTCCTTAAGAGCTAAAACAATCCTTTCGATAGGGGAAAGGGGATTCCAAAATAACGAAGCGTTTAAGAATCTCGTTCATTGATTCAGCTCGGTTGTTCGTCACGCTGGTGAACATGTTTTCTTATCCCTGAGGTATATTTATCCCTGAGGGTATATATATATATATTTGGTATATATATACGAAGGTCCTTAAAGAATATATATAGGGGGTAGGGTATTAGGGTAGAATTCAGAGGGTTTATTGTGCACAAAAAAGTCCAATATGTTTGTTGGTATACGTTTTTTTCCCTGCTTGACCAATCGTCACCAAATTTTGTACGAAATTCTGTCATAATTGAGCGGAGGTCACCGTCGTATTTTCAGTTTGTTTTTATGACAGTCACTTTATTTCATTTGCGTACTGGTTATGTAGTTGGTTGCCGAATCCTAGTAAATGAAATTCTTGTTGCATTTTTTTGCATAACCTTGTTTCTGTCAACAAAATTAGTTGCCAGAATGAATGATATCAATTAGTCTTCAGACCAAAATAGAGTTTTATTAAAACAACTACATTATATCATCTATTTGACAAATGAACTTTATAAACTAGTTTATTTCGAGAATTTTAATGCAAAAATATTCAAAATAAGTTAATGATATGCTATCTTAAAAAGCGGACGAAATGCTTAACTTTCGTTAGCCATGTTTTTCTATAAAAAAATATATATGTAGTGGCGAAATTTAATCAATTTTGGATTATCAGATATTCTCTCTCTCATGACATGCCTGATAAAAGAAATCATGCGTTCTATTGATATTTTTGATGGAGCAATCAATATGTCAGGCCTTATGATAAAGAATGATGATGATGATGAATGACTCATCATTTAAATTCAAATTTGTTATGTAATGCAGTTAATTATTGGGATTTAACAAATAAAACATTGGAAGAAAACAAGGATTCCGATTAAAGGAATCGGGACAAGGTAATAGATAAAAATCTTTTCACGATATAAGACCCTAGATAACAATCTTACAAGTAGATAACGAGTCGTTATCTAGTTGGTTGCCGAATAGTGAAAGTCTTGTCACTTTTATTTGCATATCTTCGTTTCTGTCAACGAAAGGAGTTGCTAGAATGAATGATATCAATTAGTCCTCAGACCAAAATATAGTTTTACCGAAACAACTACATTATATCATCTATTTGACGAATGAACTTTGTAAACTAGTTTATTTCGAGATTTTTAATAAAAAATATTCGAAAAAAGTTAATAATATTCTATCTTAAAAAGCGAACGAAATGCTTAACTTTAGTTAGCCATGTTTTTCAATAAGGAAACTATATATCTAGTGGCGAAACTACAAAACAAACAAAATAAAAGAAAATATTAAAATTAAATTAATATGAGAATGGCCCTTGGCAAAACTCTGGAATTAAACCAGGGTAAATGGGTAACAAACAAAAAAACTACTTAAATATAGAATGTTATAAATTCCGATGTGAAATCTGTCCTATCACGCAAAAAAGTTGATGTAACACCGGTGCAAAACACTGGCATCAAACGGTATCTATCTGGCATTTTAAATTTCAATTCAATGTTCTTGGAAGTATATATTTAAAAATTTCTTAAAGTATTTTGAACGTAGATTCATATTGTTGATAGTAATAAACTTCTTGAAAAAAATTCATCAAGCTATTTGTTCGACCACCCATCATAGTTTATCATCATTTCCCTTACATTTTGCATGTCTTCTAGTTGATTTGTCCTGGAATATAAATTATGTGGATAAATAAATTTATTGGTATCTTAATAGCGATAAACCAAAAACCCCCGAAGGACATTACCGAAGGAATCTTGTTACCCAAACTACTATTAGACGTTTTTGAATTTTGAAAGCCCTGGTAATTTGTTTTTTAATTTTCTCCCAAACATATTATGAGTTTCAAAGTTTTTCTTTCGTTAACCATTAAAAACAAGGGTATTGTAACCGACACATAAAAATCTCCCAATCTGAATTTCGTGTCATAGAAAACTCCTAAAGATTGGGGGGTGTCAAGAAGGGAAAGAAAAACACTGGCAATATCATCGTTTCATCTGACGATGACCAAATCGAGGAAAGTAAGGATTCCTTTCAAAATGTGCCATCTAAGGCTGAATTATGTAGATTATAGAGTGAATCTTGGCTGAAACGTAACTTTTGAACGAGATTCTGCATCATATTTTGAACTTGTTTTAATTTACGAGGCGCTTGAGCAACCTGTTCTTTAACATTCACACTATCGGTAGCATTTAATTTCCTGTAAAGGTTTTCAAAAAAATCTCCCGCTTTCTCTTCTATGTACTTTAACAAGGATAGAATTGTTGGGACGAATGGACATTTTTAGACTCGGCGGTTGTTGAGTTTCCATGCGGTAACTGGGATGAAAGGCTTTTGTCATTTTTTTAAATTAAAACTTTTGGTACCGTTCGGTGGTGGAAAGACGTACGGGTGAATTTCAAAGTTCTGGCCGTCGCCATCTTTACCAGTTATCGATTGGAAATATTTTTTCCGAACTGTCGTGGCATAAAATACTTAGAAAACAACCCTTATGTTAGTAAAAGTAACTAATTGTTGGAGGGCATAGTTTTTGAAGCGCTTGGCTTCAATGGGATAGCGCAATACGCAATTCGTAAATGAGAAATAAAACTTGTTCTTGTCGATGCGCTCCACAACATATGGCCGGAAGATTGAGGCCATAACCAACAACTTCCCTAATGACTAGCAAAATAGGAAAATGCGATATAGAATCCTAGTAAACTCATGATCGAATGACAATCATTATAACTGAATTTGAAAAAAGACAAAACATCTAGGTTTAGTATAACGTATGCGAACGCAAGAAATTATCAACAATAGTGTGAGCATTGCGAGCGAACTACTGAAAAATAAAAAAGATATTGAAATACAATAATCAAAGAGGATGGTGATCGAGGATGGTGGAAAAGCCAACGGCTACATTTTGTACAAGAATAAAAACGCTGACTTTGGCTCGTTTAGACAACTCAGGCAGCCTATGTCATATAATGATATAAAGAAAAGTTGATTTAAAAATCTCTAAAATCGTTGCGTAATTTATAAAAAATGTATGATAAAGTAAATAAAATCGATACATCTGATAAATAACAATTACTTTACTTTTTAATTTTAAATTCCATTGAAATACCACCCTTACCAGTTACCGCATACTTTCCAGTGGAAAGTTATGACTGACCCGGACAGTCAGCGCCCCAAGTTAATGCTCCAATTTTTATATCAAGAATGAGCAGACGACAGTCCGTAGACATCTAAGTTTATAGACCATGGTTATAGATAGGACAAATGAAGACAAATTTTAAAAATCACAGCAGATAAACAATGAACGGAAAACTTTTGGAAATTTTACAGGTAATAGGCACACTCTCACAGGGTTGCGACTATCGTTTTGATAAACGATGAAATTGGTATCGAAAATACTTTTTAAATTTTTTTCTGGTATCGCTCAATACTTTTTAAAATGAGAATCGTTCGATTCTCGAAATGGGTATCGATCGATGAACGGTATCGATACTTTTGTGGGTGCAGAGCAGACAGTTTTTTAAAAGACAAGGATTTAACAAATTGTCAAAAGTGTCAAATCGTTCATAAATGGATTCCAACATTGAATATAGAGGAATATTTATTCATCCGAAGTATTTTAAGTATCACGGGCCTGCAGAAAAGTCAGGCAATTCTTTATTTATTTGTCTTAATTGTCCATCCAAGAAAAAGAATAGTGGTTCTCTTCGCACATACAGCAACAATGACAAATCTCGCCAAAATCTCTACAGTCACATGCAAAGTGAGCATCCCGGTTTATTAGCTCCATTTAAATCAGACTGCAATCAAGGTATTAAAAGTGGGTGTAAAAGAAAGCTTGTCGAACTAGACAATGAAGATGGCAATGTGAATCGTCAAATCACAATAGAAGAGTCTTTTGTCATCCAAGCCTAAGAAGTTGAAGATGGCTCCATTAACGCAAGAACAGTTTGATAACTATTTAGTTAATTACATCACTGAGAGTTTGCTGCCACTTCACCACGTTGAAAATGAAGCATTCCACAACTTTATGAAATTTGTTTCCCCAGGTATTTTTATTCGACCATTAGAATAACTGGCGCCTTTTCATGTTATATATATTTTACACAGATCATCAAATTATGTGTCGAAAAACTCTAGGAATAAGGCTCAGGGCTAGATATGTCGATGCCAAAAATAATCTCATAGCCAATCTACTGCAAGTTGAATTTGTATGCACACCAGCTGATTGTTGGTCTGCTCGGGGAAAATTATATTTAGGCGTCACTTGTCATTGGCTTGATAGATTTACGTTACACAGAAAAAGTGTGTCTGTCTATACGCCGGATATTTGGGAAACACAGTTACGATTTGTTGGCAAGACATTTAGAAGAAATCCACGGAGAATTTGGATTACTGGATAAAACTCGTCTCACTTTAACAGACTCTGGCTCCAATTTTCTCAAAGCTTTTAGACTATTTGGTGCCAAACCAGCAGAAAAATTGGTTCCTACTGAAGACTGTGACTCTGAAACTCAGGATGAAACTGAAGATGATGTGGTAATTCTAAGTGCTAACATTTAGGCTAGATCATTTAAACAACTATTTTGTTTTAAAGCAAGGGTTGATGTCAAGAGGTATCTGATGTCTTTTGATGAAGAAGACGATCGTTATAAGTTACCGACACACTGCAAATTTTCAGCTCATTTATCAAATCTATTAGCCCGAAAAGATTCAGAAATGGCACTAAAAGACAAGAAATTTAAAGAAGCATCTGATTCATCTCTAGGAAAACTCCAAGCTTTGTTTAATAAACAGAGTCAATCTCCTTTGAATAGTGATAAGATAAAGGAATTGCTTAGTATTATGTTCGCAAGATTTTTTATTTTTTAAAAAATGACATTTGATTTCTTTAGGCGTGTTGTTTTTTATTCCTAATGCTACAGGCTGGAACGCATGGTATGATGCTATTCGACGCGTAGATACAATTGCTGAAGAGAAGAAAGGAAAAAAAATTGAAAGCTGTCTATGATTTCTTGAAATTTCCATGTCTTACAGCTACAGATTATATTTTCATTTATGAATATGTTACCACGGTCTAACAGGAGAGGTAGACAAACGGGCTATCCCTGGCATCAGCTGGAATATGCCACTGGGGTGGGAGGGTTCGATGGCATTCCGCTAGGAGTGCACGAGTAGCGTCCCCCTAATGCAAAAAGCCAAGAAAATAGACTACTGAGACATTCAGCTCTTATGGCGTTTTTCTACCTCTCCTGTTAGACCGTGATGTTACTGTGATGCAACCAATTGTCATTGGGTTGGCCATTCTACAGGGAGAGAAAGACGTTACTTCTGGCAACCTACTAATACCTTCTATCGTTGTTATCAGGAACAGTTTGAACGAGCTAAAGAATCTAGATGTAAACTCTTGCCATCCTCCTCTAATATTTCCCTCTTATTAGTTGATGCGTTTTTAGAAGTCTTGGAAAAAGATTTGGCGTGTTTTTTAAGCAAGAACATTTCCAGTTAGCGACTGCGCTTCATCCAAAATTTAAATTGAATTGGTTAGGGACTGATGACAAAGATGCAAGATTGAAGAAACAAATTATTAACAACATTGAAATGCATCTAAAAAATCTTGAATCGTCGGATTCTTGTAAGGCTTCTACCCCTGAAGAACCAACTGATTTTTATTCAGAATTAAACAAGGATGTTTCTTCATTTCGGCAACATAATTCAGAGCTCACTCGTTATTTAGAAGCGAAACCAACATCTTTATTGTCAATTCTTAATTCTTATCCCAATATTAAAACTCTGTTAAAAAAATTCAAGGCTAGTATTGCATCTTCCGCCGCTGTTGAAAGACTTTTTTCTTTGGGTGGTCGGGTTTTGACTCTAACAAGAACCCTTATTTCTGATGATAATTTTGAATTCATAGTTTTTCTAAAATCAAATTTGTCTGTCCTTTCTTTGTAAAGCTATCTATTTATATAATTAAAATGAAAATACAAATATTTCATTCAATTTTAATTTTTTTAAGTATCGAAATTCTATTGAGTATTCTATCGCCGATAGAATTTTTTCACTTCATCGTTCGATTAACGAACATGAAAAAAAACATACAGTATCGCTATCGCTATCGAACATAGTTTTTTTTAGTATCGGTTTCCAACCATGCTCAAGGGCTATCAAAGCGTGCAAAAAAATTAAAATTGGACTTCACATGTATGAGTTGTAAGTTTTAAAATTAAAATCAATTCAACTTTGTTTTAATATCTTCAGTTTTTACTTTTAAAAAATATAATTAAAAAGAAAAAAAACATAACTCTATCTTTTCGTTTTTAAAAAATAGTTTTAGCTAAATTGGTTCGGGAGATACGGCCAATTTAGTGAAAAAGTTCGGAACTTTGGCATTTTTTGGCTCACTTCCGGTAAAAAGGCCCTAAATAACCTAACCTAACCTAACCTAACCTTTTACCTAGAAAAAAGTGCATACCTAATGAACACGCTGTAAAAAAATCAGCCCAATCAGTGATCTACCGCGCAAAAATTAATTCGTTTTCGGTGGAATGACCCTAATTAGAGTACCCCCAAAGTCACAATTGAGAGTTTGATAGTTTATCTTAACTGATCGTACAGCCGGTTGGCTCTACGATTTTTGTGTGATGAGTGTCACGCAAAAAGTACCAAGACGAAAGAGCAGACTACTAACCCTCTTTAACTCAAAATGTGACCACAAACAGTAAGCCAATCTGAAGCTCTCTAAAATGGAGCTCAGCCAAGACTGTTGTTTTTTTGGGAAATAAAAATACTATTTCTGCAAAAAGTAAAAAGCAAGATTGCCCCGAGTGAGGTTCGATTATGTCACGACCTCGAGATTGTGAGAGTCGCTCGCTGCCTACTGCGCTATCGAGGCATTAAATACAAAAAAACAAAGAAGATTTAAATACTACACCGTCCCATTTCCTCTGCCTACTATTCGAGCTTGCCAGAAGTCGAACCTGGAATCTCCTGATCCGTAGTCAGGTGGTTTCTTGATTGTTTCCCATTTACCTACTGATTCGAGCCTTCACACACCTTCATTGTATAAGTAAGCAATTTGTGCAACATTTTTACAGTTTATTGTTTAATTTTTGTCACGACAGTCGAATCATGTGTTAAAAATTGCAAAATAATTGGGTAATTTAACGATGTCTTAATCAATTGGATTAACAGATACCTATTCTTAATTGATTTGTAGTTATCGTGAAACGTTGGATTTCGATGTCGTTGGAAAATTCTAAAATTTTTATGGCGCAAAAAAGTCCTCTGGGTCTTTCATTGAGCTGGGCAACGAAACTTCACCCCTAAGCCGGAGGAGTAATTCGCCTATGAGGGAGGAGTTTTGTCCCCCCTTACTCTTAGTTACAGACCCCTACGAAGAAAATAGTTTAAATTGGATACACAGAGTTACAACTTACACTACTCCACGTTAGCTCCAGTGTGAAGCTCTTATTGTCTTGCCCCCACATGTTTTCATTGATAAAGTGATCACTTTTCTATGAAGTGAATGGTTGTAACCATATAGTCTTATATAAGACTATCTGGCAACAGTGTTTCCAACACTGCAGCAGACAACTATTCACAAGCAAGTCCCGGCCGGGGAAACACGTGAAATTGTGTTACAGTCCTTCAATTTAGTGAAAATCAACATACTTGGATTAACTTGACATTGAATTCGAAGAAAAAGTGCTACTATGGTGAAACCCTTTTTCCCACAGGACTGGGAAACTCTCACGGCAGAAGATTTGGCTACTGCCAGAGCTAGATTGGCGGGATTCATCGAGGCCGTTCCGGATCGTGAAAAAGTTCTCCGTGAGGTAATAAGATTTTTAAATGCAAATCGTTCACCTGGAAGAATTGTATGTCACTGACGGGACATGATAGGCTGCATGTAACCAGTCATGAGCCAATTAAAAAAAAAAAAAAATTTTTAGCAAACAACGACGACACGACGACGTGATATTTCATATTGCATGTCCCAGTCATGAGTATTGCATTGTCGTTTGTTTGGCTGCTGTATCTTTCACCTTTATTTTCAGCAACTAAGTTCAATTTAACCAACGCCGGATAGGTAAGTGATGTCAAATAAATTCAAATTTTTTAATGTAGATCGAGAAAAGCATTACCTTTCCGCCGGTGCTTTAATTAGCCAACATGGGCCCGTTGCCGAAAAATGTCAGAACCTAACGTGCTTAACGAACGTTATGTCTGAGAAAATCGAATAATTTGTGGTTATGATTCCACTTACTCTTTCACTAATTGTGCTGCATGTAATAGACATGAGCCGAGACCCAACCGCATGTATTCAGCCATGGGTTGCAGTAATTGTAGATTACTTTGACGATGTTTTCCTTCGATTCTTTTTTAACCTGTGAGCTGCATGTAATCAGACATGAGCCAGGACCGACCGCATGTAGTCAGCCATGGGTTGCAGTAATTGACAGATGCTTCGACGTTGTTTTCCACCGATCTTTTTAAACCAAAGCTGCATGTAACCAGACATGAACCGGGAATTAAACGCATGTACACAGCCATGGTTTGAGAGAATTATACCAACAGTCGGACTGCATGTAACCAGACATGAGCCAAGAGAGAAACACCACCGATACAATCTCTGAGAAACGTTCTATCCGATCATAGGATATAGCCAAGATCTTTAGTCATAAGATGCTTGTTTACTGTAAATATGGAATTCTCCAATGACAGCAACTGTTATTTGTTTGTCTATTGCAGCAACTGGAAGCTACACAAAAGGCCCTGCTGCCTCTTCAAAATGGAATCCTTACATCAATAGCCTTGATTAATACAATGCCCGCCGGCGTCACGAAACAAGCAGCCATGAATACTCTTGCCGAGTTCCGAAAATCGGATGAATCCATGCGACATCGCCTCTTTGTACTACAAGTGTGGCGCAAATACGATCAAGAAACTGCCGACAAGCTTGCACGACGAAAGGCTGGTGAGTTCCTGGACCCGGAACTGGCAAAGGTGTTGGAAGAGCGGGAGAAGAAGATGGACCGCGAGAAACGTGAACGTGAGAGAGAAAAAGAGAGACACGGCAGCCGATCAAAACGCTACAAAGGTGGCGCATCCTACCACGGCGACTACTCTTTAGGCCGATCGGATCATGGTCCATGACCCTACCAATCTACCGGACGTGGTGGCCATGGACACGGTGGTGGTGGCTATGGACACGGAGGTCGAGGTGGGAACACGAGAGACGGAAAACGACCAGACAAGTCGGAATTCAAATGTCATCTCTGCGGGCAACCGGGACATTTTTTCAAACAATGTCCAAAACAACACAAGTAAACATTCCGCTGTCTACTACTAATGAGTCAATAAACAATAAATGTGTTGTACAGGAGACTTATACGGAATTTTTTATTCATTTGTGTTCAACTACTGCAGTGAACTGGTAGACACTGGTGCCTCTGACACTGGACGGCATGTTGCTGAGGCAGACAGCCCGAGGCCAGACGAAAGTTTTGCTCAACAAAAGAGCACTCTTGTGATAGAGTTCTATCCTGGTTCAATCCATTCAGAAGATGTCAGGGCTTTCTGGCAGAATGACCTACAGGCCGGTGAATGGGTTATGGACGTATTAACCCAGGGATATGTAATCCCTTTTGTTGAATCACCTCCAGTTTACGAGGAGGCCAACAACAAATCGGCTATGCAAGATATGCCTTTTGTTATTCAAGCGGTCGCTGAACTTCAAAAACGTGGAGTTATTGAGTTCAGAGACGAGAAGCCGCTCTGCGTATCTCCTTTAACGGTATCAAAGAAATTCGGCCGAGACGGTATAACCAAAAACAGACTCTGTTGGGACGGGTCCAGATGTGTCAACTTGTATGTAAAGGAACAAAAAGTTGTGCTCTCCCATCTTCGGAGGTCGTTGGAGATAACAAGAGAAGGGGACTTACAAGTGACGTACGATCTCAAGGCGGCCTACCATCACGTCCGGATTCACCCGTCACAAACAAAATATTTAGGCGCTGCCATACCAAAACCAGACGGTGGTAAACAGTATTTTGTCTTCTTATACCTTCCCTTTGGACTGTCCTCAGCTGTACACTGTCTGACAAAGCTCTTCAAACCTGTTAACGCCTATATTCACGAAAAGGGGATTCGACATTCCATTTATCTGGACGACGGAAGGATCGTCGCAGAAACAAAGTGCAAAGCAGAAGATCAACGTACGTTCGTCTACAAAGTTCTAAAATCTTCGGGATGGATACTGGAAGTCGAAAAATCCGACAAAGACGGAGATGCTAACCAGTCCAAGGAATACCTCGGATTCATTATCGACACTGCCAGCATGACAGTCCGTCTTCAGGAAGCCAAGAAACAACGCATACTACAACAAGTTTCGGAGACGATCTCACACGGATCGAAATCGTTTCCAGCCAAAGAATTAGCTGGGACTATCGGGAAAATAGTAGCAACGGAACCGGCACTAGGGTCGATAGTTGTAATAGCAGCCAGGGCTTCTTACGCAGTTTTAGAGGAGGCCACACAACGGAGAGGATGGAATTCGTCGTTGGTGATGAGTAAAGAAGCTCAAGACGGCTAACAATTCTTCGTCGACAATTGCTCAGAATTTGACAATTCCCCCATTCGATCGGCGGCTACTGAAATTTCTGTCCTGTCCATCATCGGACCGCCCAGTTCATTCATGAAATCTAGGTTCGTCGCTAATCATGTGCGCACAAATGAAGAAAAAATTTAGGCCAGCGACGCGTCCGGATATGCAACATGTGCCTACTCAATTAAAGGAGATCACCTTTATTTCCGTGGAATTTTAAACGAAGACGAAAGAATGTTGTCTTCCGGTCATCGAGAACTACTGGCTGTCGCAAAAACAATGGAATATTATGAACAAACAGGCACGTTCACCACCAAGGCCACCAACATCTATTGGCTCACTGACAGCCAAAACTTGGTGACTTTTTTGACAAAAGGATCGGGAAAACGTCACATCCAAAAGGATGTTTTTCAAATAATGATTCGTTGCAAGAGACTTAACACCAGAATTACCCCAATCCATCTACTACGAGACGACCCCCGAATTAAGATAGCAGACGATGGTTCAAAGACGACTGATACGGACAATTGGCAAGTCGATGACCAAACTTTCCAAAGGAACAGGACAAGATTTAAATTCACCATCGATCTATTCGCTTCCGACCGTAATTCAAAATGCCAACGTTTCTATTCCAATTTCTTTTGCCCTGGTACGTCAGGCATTGACGCTTTTTCCCATTCGTGGGATGACGAAGTGGCTTGGATCTGTCGATCATCAGAATTGTTAGACGATTAAAGACTTCAAGAACTACTGGAATTTTGTTCGTACCGAAATGGAAAACGGCGGATTACTGGGTGGAAATCTTTAACAATGAAGGGTGAAGGCAGACTTCTGTGGCCTTTTTAAATCGTCGCCTGGGGTCTTAAAAATTAACTGATAGATAAGTTTGGTGCGGAATTTTTCGCAAAGTCGATTGGTGAAAACCGCAATTTTGACTTTTTTCGGTTTTTTTTTGCAGCAGTTTTCTCGTCAACTGCTGAACCTAAAAATAATCTTGAAGGCCGCCATTTCTTGTAGAAGATTCTCAGTTATAATGTTTTTGTTTGTATAGATGCAACACTATTAAATTTCGTCATAATATAGGAACGCACAATTTTGAGAACATAGCAAAAAACCTGGATGATATCATCGAGGAGTTTGCCTTGCATGGCAAAGTATCTCATATAGTTACGGATAATGGCTCAAACTTCGTCAAAGCCTTTAAAGAATTCTCAGAAATTTATAAAATTGTTAAATAGTTGTACTTTTTGCTTTTGCTTTTAGCATAAAACCATTAGCTGCCATTCTAGACATCCTTAATGGAGAAAAAGGGTGTTTTCTTGGTATTGGCGTTGTCTTGCCTTTGCTTACGAAGCTCAAAAAGCAACTGAAGCAGCGTGTTTTTCCCAATGTTACGTGACAAAATACTAGCAAGAATTGAAGATAGGTATCATATTGAAGTTAAGTGGTAATATTCAATTTAAATATTGCCACTTCAAAATAGTAGGTTATATAACTTAACGATAATTTTTAAAATTACAGGTTTGGTCATCTATTTATTGACAACACGTACTTAATAGCTACTAAATACCCATAAATGTGTCCAGAAATTGAATGAATTGAAACTTTATTTAATTTCTTATCCTAAGATACCAAATTCAGCTTGTTTAGGCAATTTTTTCATTGTTAAATTTATGATTGAAAATCGCAATTTTTCGAAAATTGCGCCTTTCGCAACGTTGCCTTTTTGTCACTGCTAGTTCTCACAAACTTCAGTCGTTTGTAACACCAGTGGATTCCATTGTTGGTAATTTACTAGTCTTTCTGTCAATATAAAAACAACATTTAATAACCTTGTCAAACTGTAGACAAACCAACATCAGTATATCAAGCTGCACTTTTGCAGAATGAAAAGCCAATTAAGTTACCATCAGGAGGACTCGGCAATGGTCCAGATTCAGGATGTCAGTCAGCCACGGAACCGGTTTCTAGTCCTACACGTTCGACCACAAGATCACTGGCCCACTCAAATTCACTTTGAAGGTCACTTTCTCGCTCTCGATCCCGTGAAACATTAGTGACCAGTAGATCCATTGTTGGTAATTAACTTGTCTTTCTGACAATCTGAAAACAAAATACAATAACCTTTTCGTTAAATTATAGAAAGACCAACATTTGTGCATCAAGCTTCACTTTTGCCGAATGAAAAGCTCCTTATAACGTTACCAGGATTTGTCGGCAATAATCGAGATCCAGCAGGATGTCAGGCAGCCACAGAAGCGGTTTCTGGTTCAACACGTTCGACCATAAGATCACTGGCCCGCTCACATTCACCTAGAAGGTCACTTTCTCGTTCTTTTTCTCGCTCACGTTCAACTTTAAGTAAAAATAAGCTAGATGAAATTCCTAAGGAGTGCGAGATCGACGTAGAACTAGAGACTGCGATACTCGAATCTTTGTTTGTGCAGCACGTGAAATTAAAAAATGAAAAAATTTTCAGGCCATTTTCTGTCATTTTTGGCCTTCATCCCCCCGGCCACCTAGCGGGGAAAAAACACAGCATATTATAAAAGATTTGCACAGCATATTATCTAAGGGCACATTATTGTCTTTGTATTGTTCAATTACTATTGCTAAGTTGTTTAGTTGTTTTTGTTGCTAAGTTGTTTATTAAAATATAATTGAAGATTAATTGCTTGGTTACAATTAATGAAACAACAATTCAAAGACAAAAATTTGCCCTTTAACAAAATATTCGGTTTGTTGTCCACTAGGTGGTCGGAGGGGGGGGGGGGAGAAGGGCAAAAATGACAGAAAATGGCCTGAAAATTTTTTCACATTTCAATAATTAATATTTAGGCCAATAAGCCGAATATAATAAACCAGTGAAAATTTCTCTAGTCCAGAACAAAACCTTCTATCCTGTAAAATTAGTTTTTTTTAATGGTCTGGTTTTCTCTAAAACTGATGTAAAAAACGCACGATTTTTGGCTAACCCCCTACGGTTTTTTACATTTTTTTAAAAAAACTACACTAACTAGAAAATCGCTGTTTGTTTCGTTGAATTTTCCGAAAAATTATGAACAAACTGTTGCAAATTGTTAGTTAATCCGATGCTTGGTTGCGATTTCCGAAAAATCAAAACACTGAAATTTTGCTTCATTGAGTTGCGTATTAGGTGTTAAAAGTACGCGAAAAGCCAAAAGTCGTGCGCAGCTTATACGCCAATGCGCATCACTGTCCCCTATACCCGAACTAAACATTGTTTAATGCTTGACTCGTAATCAATGCATTGTTCGGTTGGTATCATAGCCTACTTTATTTAAGGAAGCCGAAAGGTTTGGGCTTTTTTTGAAGCCAATTTTGGTTTCCTTCCTCTTGTAATGCGCTAAGTTGCGCACGCTGAGTTACGCATGCGCTGGCTACTGGCCAGATGTTCATTCTTCCCTCCCCTCTCTGTCCAGACACTCTATGATGACGACTCTGTTTATACAAGACGTCTCAGAGCTCTCAAAGCCTTTCGAGATACCAAAGCCTTTCGATGTATCAAAGCCTTTCGTGACTCTAAAGCTAACCCTATGTCTTCTCTTGCACACAATTGGTATATAAACACGCACCCTCACATGCATAAGGCAGAGGCCGGTGAGCGTGTGCGTGTGAGTATCTTTTCAACCCATTAGTCTGTTTGTGTATCCTGTGTGTGTGTGTGAACGTAATAAATTGTAGATCGGCAATTTGCTTGCGTATAATTAATTATTGTAAGCGCGACTTCCTCGTCCAGAAGCGCGCCTTACACTCTTATTTGACTTCGTCCTAAGTGGACCCACAGGAGCCAATTTATCGTCTAGTGGCGAAATTTAAAAACTCGATTTGATTACGTTTCTATCGATATGATTTCATTCGCGAAGGAAGGGAATCAGACTGTAAGATAGAGGGCGTTTGTTTGTTTGTAATTTTGTTTTGCTTTTCTTCCACTTATGCTTCGTTAGCCTATTTGGCAGCGCTCAAGTCTCATGAGCTCGAAGTCTGAAATTCAAACCTCATTAATATTTGCTTACTTCTTGGAGAAAATAATTTTTAACTTGCCGCCAGAATAGATAGAGCCCCCCTTTTTATCTAACTTTCACACTGAGGTGTCATTATTTAGATCACCAGATGGCTCCCGTGGGTCCACTTTCAGACCACTTGGAGGATGGTAAAACGGAGGAAAGCTTGGCTTGGCTTTGTGGAGCGATAAGCTTCCTTATGATTTCTAAGATACTCGTTTTACGAAAAATTATACAACAAATTATCAATATCGTTATGGATTAGTGGTTATAGTACAGTCAACGAAATTGATTCATTATTGTTAACACAGAAGAGCAAGAGGAAATAAGAAGGAGCGAAGTAAAAGCATAACAATTAGTAAAATAAAAGCTTTTGAAAATGTTCCTCAGCCTCTTTGTGGATGACCAGTTGTTCAATTATTCAAAATGTTGCATAAATAACGGGTTTATCTATTTAAGAAACAGCAGCATTATTATTGAGAGCCACGATTTTGTGGCAACAGGGAATCCAAAATTCAAAAAGATTTTCATTCCAGTTTTGTAGTGGTCTCTTCTTGTAATCCTACAAGACCACGATGGCAATTACGCTGCTCCTGCTGCATTTTCCTTGTCTGGTAAAATTGAAATTATTGACGAAAGAGTTATGCGGTCATTATCAGGTGTTAAAATAGGACGATTATTGGTAAATGGTTGAGAGATGGATTATGTGGCGCCTGTTAATAATAATATTTTCGTCTCGCACCAACTTGAGTATATAAAAATTAATTGTTACATTGTATTTATTGTCTTACAATAGATCTAGATATGTAGAAATGAAATAAATTATGTTCGCCTAGCATTCAGCAAGAAGTTCTTTCATGTTTTACCTAGAATTGGTACTCAGAATAATAAGTACATCATGCTCAGCATTGGTTAAGGTAAGCGCATTTAGTTTATCCCCTAGAAGTTTTGATGCAGGTAGAACTTAGAGACAGAAGGATAAGAACAACAGATTAGATCTGCTGTGAGGAAGTTGCAAAGCTGAAGAAGTAGGAGAGCTCCACCCACCATTCCCATGAATAAATCTGTTCTTTGACATAATACCAGAGCATTTACGACTTCATTTTTTTAATCTAGATAAACAGAACACAGTTATTTTAAACACAATTATGACTTCTATCATACCATTTCTTATCCAACGTAAATCGAGCCATAAATAGTCCAAAGTTGTTGACATAACTTAAAAATCATTTTGCACAAATCCATTCCAACGATTTTTTATTTCCAACCAC
The DNA here is from genome assembly GCA_030770115.1 of Daphnia galeata. Classification (NCBI taxonomy): domain Eukaryota; kingdom Metazoa; phylum Arthropoda; class Branchiopoda; order Diplostraca; family Daphniidae; genus Daphnia; species Daphnia galeata. The sequence goes on from CM061118.1 coordinate 3,813,001, forward strand.
AACTTGTTGGAATTTCCGACAATTGGATTTGCAAAGTTATACTCAGTGATGAAATTAAAAAAAATGGCAATCATTGACAGTATGTCACTGCTCCGTGTTGGTCACAGTATGCTTGCCATGTCGTGAGCTGCAATAAGCTTTTTCACAGTGGGCGACGAATGGACTTGACTGCGATTGTTGACTATGCCCGCATAGAACAAAAATGTCCATACGACAACCGATTTTTGTCTCAGTGAGCCTTTTTGGGTCTTCCAAAAGATGACACATTTTTAACTGGAAAACTTCTTTTTTTAGACAGTTTTGACCAGACGTAAACTTTCTTAAAGTAATCTTTTTTCATACTTTTAAGACCAAATTATGATTGCGTAATGGCAACTGAAAGATATCATAAATCTTTCTTATAGTCGTCATTAAGATTACTATATGTATGTTTTTACCCGGGCCGTTATGTACACCATTAGCCTACATATAGTTGTCCTTTTAAACTCTTAAAACAATACACATTAAATAATGAAATACGCAGTACTATACAGTTTCAATCGACAGTTTATTTTCAATGACAGAAATAAAAAAAATCAATTGCCGAAAATTATGTATATCAAAAGACATGCCGTAGTCGTCACCATCCAATGACTGCTGTCCAGCTCATTTTTTTGTTGACTCTTCTGCTGATTATTCTTGAAGTTGGTTGATTGTAACGTCGTTGAAGTCATCGTAATAAGCCTCTGTAAAAGAAGCATACAGAATTATTAGTGTGTTTTATAATGAAATTATGTAAAACTTAAGGTAACTAAAAGAAATTTACCGAATACTGTTTTAGCCAAATTGGATTTTGAGAAAGAGACCCATCTCCTTAGTGCTCCCTTTTTCAGTTGGACAGTCCATGTAAACTGACTCATTAAAGAATCTGCAATGGTTTCATTCCATGCTCTCCGTGTCACATTTTGGATGTCGTCACCCCCAAACGCTCTGATTGCAGCTATCTGAAATGGTAAACAAAAATTAATTGCACTACGTAAAAAAAAATTTCACAACATTCAATAGCTTACCAAATTATTTCTTATTTTGGGCAAGTCAAGTTGTTTTTCATAATCGTTTAAAGCCTTCCACCCTACAAAATGGTACTGTCAAGTCGTTATTAAACACGGAAATTCTTTTCATGACGTACTGAGCCCAGCAAGTCTTTAACAGTTCTCCTCTTCATACATTCACTTGAGGATCTTTTAGTGGGCAGTAAGACATATCATCATTCGTCCAGCAATTAGAAACAACTGTTTTGCAACAGCCAATAAATTTCACAGAAAAAACCATGTTTCAAAACATAAATTCACTTTTATATTGAAGAAAAATGAAATTGAAAGTCATTAGGTTGTAAAAAGGAGCACTTCCAAACCACGTGTGGACACTAGACAGACGTAATACAATACTTAGTTTCTTTCTAGCTTTGTCTTCTTTTCTTACCATTCCCTGAAACTTTTGTTACCCTTGTTGCTTTTTGAAATTTACCGCGTAAATACTAGTAAATATGTACGAGAAACCCGATAGCAACAGTGATGTAAACAAAAAAAGGAATTTATAAATTGGATCAGTTACACAATTTATGAAATATTTTTAGAAATAAAATAAATTTTGAAGTGACTTAATTCAAATACCCGTGTGGCAACGCACGCACGCTTGTAGAAACTCAAGCAGTCGAAAAAAGAAAGTGGTAGTGACACTATAGTGTGCCCATCTCAAAAAATTTTTTGTTCCAAGTTCTTATGACTATTACGACTACAAAATTTGGTTCCCATTTGGTAGTCGAAATGTTGAAATATTGTCGTTAAATTAAGTCCCTGGGGTGGACAAGTTTTGGGAATCCTTATAAGTAATCAGTTTTGTAGTGATCTTTAAGTCATTTGGAAGTCCACAAGAAATCTTTTTTAAGTCTAAGATATCTTTTGGACAACTGGACTAGTTTACGGCAAAAAAAGACATCATTTTTCTATGTGGTTCTCCCGACATCACCAAACCTTCTCAAGAATAGTAAAATATTGGTTGACATTTCTTGATCCCTCAATACGGTAGATGGACCTGAATAGTCAGATGATACGCATCCGTATGTTACTGTAACCGATTTTCGACGATATCTTTGTAGTGGGAGAGTTATTAATTCTCCTTCGCTACACAAACTATAATGAATTAACAACACATATTTGGAAATTAGAACTGTTCTCTAATTTAATTTGAGCTTATTACAATACTAAAGTAAATTTTACTCTGAAATCGCATATTACCCAACTCTGTGAGTATCAATAAGAATGCAATTTTTTCCGGAAGAAGAACGAGTTTGAACTTTTAAATTGGACAGGAAAAAGCTCTCTCTGCGTCATTGTTAGGTAACTTCTTAAATTTAATGATGTTTCGAAATAGGTGCGAGGCCTTGAGTCAGCTAGTTCACCTCTTCTCAGCCTCTTTTACCAGATCTCTCTTACATCATGGTTCCGGGAAAATAAAAAAAAAATAATGGCAATGGATGGAGAAAATAAAGTTTCCGCAGCTGTAGCAAAACCTATTACTATGACCAAAGAAATAGCAGGTAAAGTCTTAAATGAATAACACACTACTGTTACGTTTCAAAAAAAGTATTATTTTATAGATGTTGCACAAATAAATGCTTCATTTTTTACCATGAATGCAGTCGAATGTTTAGTTATCGTATAATTGGCACGCCATTTGAAGAGAACAATGTTCAGATAAAGGACAGAAGTGGAAGAAAAACTTTTTTCTTCTGAGCCTGGTTTGCTACTACTGGGACGGGGAAATTTGTGTGCATGAACCGCAAACTGGATAGTAGAAATTATCAAACTATTCTTTATTTGCTGCTTCAATCAATCCACCAAAGACTTGGAAGAAAAATGAAATTTATTCACGACAAATATCCAATCTATCAGTCTCGAAAAATCAAGGATTGGCTTGCTTATCATGAGGATGAAATAGAATTGTTCCCACGGGCACCCAAGTGTTGACCTGAATCAGTGTTCACCCATTTCGGCCCTTCTTTCGGAACTTTAGATTTTGGCGTTTTGGGAACCCATATAAAACGCTCGGTCCCCCTTGTATTTCAAATCTCCTCGTTTATAAATAAATCTTTCCGTTTCGGCATCAATTGTGTCCTTTTCGACACCAACTGTGTCCGTTTCGGCAAAAAAAACTTATTTTGCAAGTCGTCTAGCGGTGAAAAATAAAACTTCTTCCTTGTTGCTTTTCTCTTTAGGCTATAGCGTTGTGGGTATGCTGGCTGCTTCAGTCTCGTGCGTATCTCCGTGTAGTAGACGTATTTTCTTTTCCGTGAAGAGAAAAGTTACGCGTAAAGAAATTTTGTTTCGATATTTGGAATGATGTAGTAAGTTGACATTCCTAATCATGACAAGCAGATGTTTGATTTTAATACACATTAATTTTTTTATAGATAGATTGAATATGGGAAGGAATTTATATTGACTGTGAGCAATCTGTGTATTAATTTCTGTCTCTAACTCAAAGAGACGAGCATCTGGTTGTTGCATATTTCATCGCGTTGAACTTATAGTATATATATTTATTATGTGCACATTGTTCCAAAAGTAATTATATCTTGTTTGGTTGATCTCTGGTTGTTGGTAGAATAGTCGTTCCACAAACCAAACAGCTTTAAATTCAATTCTTTAAATGTTTTTCGTTGTCTTCTCAATTTTTGACCCTGTTCAACTATCTTTGTGTAAATATCAACCTATATAACCTTCTCGTAGAGAACTTCGAGGAGTAAATACAGGTTAAGACCTTTATTTAGTACTAATGCTAAGTCCAGCGTGATATGCGAGGTGTGTGTGCCAGCCTTCAACGTCATTATTGGTTATCACCTAAAGCATGTTAGAGTGGATGTAAACATTTGAATGTTTTAAGTTATATTTTTCTTTTAATACCTCTTGCATGAAGACTGATCAAACTTTAGGGGGCCCAGTTTTGAATTTTTTCGACGCGAAAAAATTTAGATTTGTTATCCTTTTTTTACCACGTGTGTACAATGTAGCAATTTACCACAGTTTTTTTGTTTTAAGGGTTGTTACATACACGAGTAAAACAAAATTGCGAAAAGAAAGAAATTTTTTTTCTCTTTCTAACGATATATTTGCGACCTAGAGCTAAAATATTTTGTCATCGTGTAGTAATCAGCGTTTGAAGATAAAAACTTTCCCCACCTGCGGACAAAATCTGGCCTCTGGGTTTGACTTCAAAATTTAATCATATGGAGACATGGTTGTTGCAAACAACCACACAAAATTTCTTGTTTCACCCACGAATTCATTCTGGGCTTCTGGCTGGAACCGAAAAAAAAAATCCCTTGGTGTAGTACTTTTTTACACTATTGTCCACACGTGGTAAAAAAAGCTAACAAATCTAAATTTTTTCGCGACGAAAAAATTCGAAACTCGGCGGAATGACCCGAAAGACAATTACAGCGTACAGTTGAGAAAAATTTTCGTCGTTTGTCACAGGAAAAAAACAAAGTCTAACTCGAGTCGAACGGAAACTGAAGTGACTAATCAGAATGAGAGCAACCTGGTGAAATAATAGATGAATTTGAAAAAGAAGACGAACGTTACAAAGAATCGAGAATTGATTCAACAACCAATCAGAGCAAAAAAAATATCCATCCTTTAGTCGCTGCAGAAACACGATTTGGCATAGGAAAACGAGCAGTTTGCGCTTACTAAAGCCAAACTGGATGATCTTGATTATTTTAAATAAATACATTTATTTCTACTTTATTCGTATTTATTGATTGTTACAAATATTTTAAAGGTATGCGAAATTCAAGTATAGAACTGTGTCCTTCAAAACTTGCCAGAATGTTTGACAAAAATTATATTATATTAGCTAATGAACAGAATGAAAAATTGCGTGCTTAATGTTTGATAGACGTAAGGATCAAACGTTATGTTCGACCAACATGAATGAAAACACTTTGAGAGGTTCAATAAAGGAAGAACACATTTCTATTATAAGTGAACCAGGAAGTGTGTATCAAGATCACATAACTCCGAACAGTGGAAAAGCTTCCGATATTGACACAGAACTCGTTTTATCGAAAAAAGAAATTTTCAGAAGAAAATCTCATTGTCATCGGAGTAGATGGAACGGCTGAAAACACAGGTACAAATAAAGGTGCCATCACATTACTAGAGTTGAAAATTGGGAGACCACTTCAATGGACAATTTGTCGACTCCATCTTAATGAACTTCCCTTTTGAAATTTGTTCGAGTTCTTGGATTGAGCCACGATTGGGCCGAACAGCTATAAAGGGCCCATTGGATTGGCTATAAATACTGATTTGAGACATGTTGTTTTATATATTTTGATTATAGATAGTGTTATTATAGATATATTGTGAAATTCAAAGAAATCAAAGGACGGTTTCACAAAATCCCTCAAGAAGTCGTTCAGAACTTTACTGGTGCCCAGAGATATTTCTCCGATATGTGCCTGGCAATCAGAAAAGGATTCCCTCTTAATGAAGCTCTTACAAATCGAAGTCCTGGTAAACTTTGTGAGTCAAAATGGGTGACAAAGGCAAATAGAATTACGAGGTTATACGTCAGCACCCTCAATCCATGTGATATTCTTCGAAGGTATTCTCACAGTAATATTTTATTTTTCTTCTTTTTACAAGAACTTTCATACATTACTCCATTTAGATAAGCGTCATTGTCATGTATGTATACGCTCCTTCTTGGTTGCATATCAAAAGTCTGTAAGGAAATTCCTTCGTCCAATTTCTATCAATTTCAATGCGGTTAGGTTAGGTTAGGTTAGGTTAGTGTAGGGTAGGTGAGGGTTAGGTGTAGTATGTAGGGTTAGGTGAGTATTTTCAAATTGTTGATTTAAAGGAAATGAATGTTACCGAACCCCCACTAATTTTTGATTTTACAAATAATCAAATCAGAAAGACGGGAAAATTGCTTAATTTTGGCAATTTTCCTAACAACACTCAGGCAGTAGAACGAACAGTTAAACTACTGAAGCGTCAGCAAAGGTTATTGGATATGAAAGACGTCACTATTTCATTTTAAATGCATTGAAGTCACGTGCTGAAACGAATAATAAAGTGTAACTTTCAAAAGTGTGTTTTATGAATCCAATAACTCAAACATTCGAAAAATACACATTCTGAATTTCGAATTCGCTTGCAAACTTTGCTTTTGCGGAAAAATGGTTGCATCATTCTGGTAGATTTTTGTGAGCCTTCCCTTATTCCAATATTTTTTCTTTGAACAAGAAATGGATTGGAGACATCAGACAATTCCGAATATATGTTGGTTCAATCGATTTTAAAATTATTTTGTGTAGTAATATGAATTTTCCTGTGAGACAGGCAGCACCACCATTGATTTCCCATAAGGGTTTTTTAAAACCGTTGATTTGCATCAATTTTTTATGTAGCTGCCGCAATTTTTAACATATTTCTAATTTTTAAACATTATATGGTAGATAATTATGAGCCCTTTACTCCCTGAATTTTCCATAATTTTTTTTAGATTTTAAGCCTCTTTTACTGCTTGCAGTGAACGAGTGTCCTAAAATAACTGATTATTGCGTGATTAAAATGACTTCCGGGGAAAAGTGTTTAAGTGGATTTAATTTAAAATTTAGGGGAAGATTGTAAACAATAAAACAATATATTTAGCCAAATGATTTTATCAAAATAAAGAAAAAAAAAATTGGGCCGCCATATCTTAATAGTTCTTTCATTCAACTGGAAATAAGCTCTGAAATAAATGGAATTCTTGCGTTTTCCGATTCTGGGATCTATTTGCTGATGAACGTAAACAGTAGCTTGAAATATTTCAAGTTTTGAAGTTCTCCAAGCATGGGAAGACATTTGGTGGACACGACTAGAAAGTGTAAATAAATTGCGGCTTATCATTAACGACGAATAGTGCAACTTTTCGTTTTCAATGGTGCCTTTCTTGTTCTCCTGACAAAAAATACGCGGTAAAAAATACTATCTTTCAAAAAAGATATGTCGCACTGGATATGTCATATCGCAGAAATTTCTTCCCCCCCCCCCCATTTTGTCTCTGTAAAATTAGTCCCAGTAAATATTGTAGCGGGAGATGTATGTTATGTTTTGTAAACCGGATAAGGGTGTCGAGTAATTCCGTCAATCAGTCTTTAAAAGGGCCGGATAGTTGCTGTCTCGGCCTCAATCTTAACGCTTGTTTGTCGTACGGCCAACTGTTGCTTTTGAATAGTCGGAAGAATACATTTAGTTCTCTTTTGCTGCGTCTTTCGTGTCTTTTATCAGCTCTGGTGCGACTCTTTGCGGCTAGCCGTTACAATATTTAATAAAAAATAACGATAAACTAAAAGGATCTTAGTTCAATACAGAAGAGTCCATAATACTCAATTTTAAATCTTTTGGACCTAATCATCACAAGAATGTCGCAAGACGTGGGAGTAAAAAGCCTTGTGACATTATCAATAGATCTTTTAGCTGAAAAAAGACTTTTACCCACGAGCAAGAAATATGTTAACATTTACGACGGAATAAAAGGAACAAATTATTCCCATATGTTCAAAATCGGAAATATTTGAAATAGATATTATTTTCATAAATATGCGATTGATTTCCTGATGTGTGAAAACAATAACTTAGAATGAATGTGTTAATAATTCCAGGCTTATTGTAAACAACGAATGACTGGACTTAATGTTTTCCATGGTGTCTTTAATTCTTTCTTCTTTATCTGCCCATCTTATTATAGTTACTAAAAATTTTTAAAATAAAATATTGATTTAAAAAAGCAAATATTTATCATTATAGTTGATGTGTTAGTCGTTGTCTTAGCCTTTTTTTCCTTTGTTAAGCGGTTCGAATGTTGATTTTATGTATTCGCGAGTAATCTTGTTTATTGTATAGCCTTATTACTGTAATAGAAGATTTGATTTGGGATTAATGAGAGAAACTGTAGGCCTATTTGTGTTCAACTAAACCATCGAGCAACTTTCATGCTGTAAGTGAAATGGAACTTTCTTCTCATTTCACAAGAACAAATAAAGTTTCAATTACACTCTCTAATTCACATTTCATTTATTGCTTTAACATGTTAATTGATAGATTGTGATCAATTTATCGGTTAATTAATGATTGGTTAATGATCAATTGTGCAAGTTCACATGTGACAAAAGATAGAGCCTTTCTACAGTTCACAAACCGCAGTACAAAATTGAAATTTGTTTCTCTGTAGATAGCTTCAACAACCCTAAAAATGCCACAAGATATCGGAGTAAAAACCTAGTAATATTATCCCTTGATCTTTTAGTGGGAAAAATGCCCATTTTGTTATTTTTATGAGCCAGAACATATCTTGTTCCGTTTTTGCCTAAGTATAATTTACTTAACATTCAAATTGTTCTATAGAAATAAACTAGATTAGTAGTGTTTTCTTGACTTTATGTATTCGAAGTAATCAGCTCTGGATATTTTATTGAAGACTACTAAATGCGGACAAAACCAAAGAAACTAGCTGTGAGTGCAATATGTAAATCTACTGTTAACCCACACATGAACTACTAAACTTGTCGTAGATTTTGGAGGGAGCTCCATCAACACTCTTCGCTACTAATACAGAAACGGTAACTAGACAAGGTAACTCGCACTATAGATCTTTCTGGATGGTTAGTGGAGGAGATTGCTGTCGGGCTCTGCATAAAAAGGCTGGATTCCACAGATATTTTCATTTTGGTCGCGTTATATTCCAAACGTTCCACTAGTTGGATCTGTTCATCACAGACTTTTCTAAATTGCTGACTTCTGATTATAGCTCAGGTAATAGGTCACGTTGGTCTTCAAGATTGAAAATTTTCCCTCCGTAAATGAGAAATAAGCTCTTCAATACCTTAAAGCGTTGATCGTGGCAAGTCTCGACCGGGTAAAACTATTGAAAACGAGTCCTTCCTTACTTTCTTTACGCCTTTTGCATCTGACTGGTTGGCGGGTGGTTCATCGTTCTTTCATTTGTTCGAAGAGATGGTTCTCTTAGCTACAGTTTCCACAACTTTGAGGTGTAATGAACGTAAGTTGGCGACTATAGCGAGGATGAGAGTCGCATCAGCAGATGTTGATGTAAAAAGGCGACAAGGCTCTACCACAAAATGGTGTTGCTCGGATTTCTCAGATGCATCCACTCGCTTTTTATTGATTGGCGAAGCTCAGACCGCAGAATTGTACAAACAAATATGTCAAATAAAAAGAGAGGCATGAAAAGTTTGAACGTGGCAAAAGGACCTTGTCCACTAAAATGGAAAGAGGTGGTAGATTTTTTTTTCAAGATATTACCATTAGTATAGATTTAAAACGGTTATGAGACAATTTAACTGAAAACCCTATGGTATACAACCATATCGCACATCAGCTGCTGAAGCATACATTAGTAACGAGAACGTCCCCTGAGTTCTTGAAACAGAAAGTTTGCTATCTTGAAGACAGCCGAGCTCTATATTAGGAACCAATGAGCCCTAAGTACTATTTGAAAGGCTGCACGAACGAAGGGTGAGAAAGTTTAAGATACTTTTAAAAAAAGACGTAAAATTACAATATTATTAAGGATGGCTGGATGCCAAGCTGTGTCAAAAGCTGACTTGATGCCTAAGAACATGCAGCAACTAGTGATTTTCCGTTTGGTTTTGTTTTCAATAATACTTATGAAAAACAGACCACTCATACCAGTCCTAAAACCATGCTTCGGCTGAACCAATTGTAAGAGGAGGCAAAAAGTTAATTCAACGTTCCTCGTTTCCATTTGTCGAGAATGAATTTTTCAAACTTAAGGCGTTGAGTTATACTGATTGGTTTAAAACAGTTGGAATAGTTGTATTTCGATTTATTGCTCTTTTTTTTAAATTAATGACCCTGATTTTAATTTTTCGGGAAGTAATAAAGTTTGAAGCAAACAGAGTGAAAAAACAAAATTTTATTGACAGAAAGGATTGACTCAACAATACTGACGAAATGCTATCAGTACCACATGAATGTCAATAAATATATACATAATATAGAAGCCTACACAACAGTAGGTGGCACCACATAACATTTAGGAGACGCCTTGGCCTGCTAATATAGCTCTCCCTTCTTCTTCTTCTCTCTCTCAGTTGTCTGCTTCCACCACGCTGTCTCAGATATCTTTCTAAACTGTTTATGAAAGTGATTTCATTTTTCTTGGTATCGAATACCATATACCATTTGCTTGCTAAGGCAGCATTGGTGTTTTCATTAACTGCTCCATCACATCAGATCTCTGAGAATCAATACTCAATTAACTATTTTTTTCTTTTTCTCATCTGAATGTCAAATGACATAAAAACATGACATAATGATAAATTGGTGACTCCGGCTTCAGCTCGTGACAAATTGAAAGGTTTCGAAACGTCGCCTCTTTCGACTGTAGATATATTCTCAATTTCCACTCTTGTTTTTTGTTAACCAGTTTTCCATTAAAATTGTTGCTTACTTCCCGCAGGACTCCTGCAGAAGAAAATTTAAAAATTATTATAAGAACGTTTTTTCAAACATTATAGTTTATACTCTTTCTGTCGGTTTTTATGTACTCTGTAATGGTGTCTGCTTTTTTTGTTGTTGTTTGTTGCATTTTTATGCACATATTATTCCATTAATATGTGTTGTGTGCTCTTGATGTTTTGCTTTTGTTTTATTCACTTCATCTGCAGATTTTAATATCTGCAATTTGTGAACTTAAACATTTTATGGCTGTCAATTTTGCATTGGCGATTTCCAGGGCAGGCATTTCAAACGTTTTCCTTTTGCATTTCTGAAAAAAACCTTGGCAGCCTATGAATAATAAATAAAGAGAGACGAATTAATAAATTTTTTAGTGAGAACCGGTGACGTTATTTCATCTATACAGGCATAAACACAATGACAGTATCTCAGGCAGTATCAGCAGCATCAGCATCAGGCAGTATCTCCTAATGACTGTGTCCCCACATGTGCAACACGGGTGGTTTGGGTTGCTTCCTAGTGGATGGCTTGGAGAAAATTGTCTCGGCTTGGTAAGTTCCACATTAGTTTTGATTTTAGATGATGATGATAACGGTTGGACTTTTTCCTCTACTGCAAAATTATACAGCCGATTTATGGCTTTTCTATCAATATACATGAGATTTTTATAGTTTTTGCATTTAATCTTGCAATTTTCTTTGTCCTCAAAATGGATATTATAGAAAATCATTCTTGCTTCTTCCGTCAAGTTCTGTAATGTAATACATTAATTTTATTTGTTTGTAAACCTAAAAGTTTTTAATTCTAACTAGCTAACTGCAGATTTTAAATTGCATTATTTCTTCATGTGAGTTGTAAAAGACTTGTTTTGCTGCAGTTGACAAGTTCTAAAACATATATTAAAATTTAGCTATGCCAGTAAGAATAATATTCACGACTTTTGCCACTGCGGATACGAAGCCATGGGAAAAAGATTTATACGTACTTCCGAAGTTCTTTTAGAATTGGGTTTAAATTGGTCTTCTCGAAATCCGCGTTCGTTTAAAAACCATTTGCCAAAAATTCCTTTAGCGTTTCGAGGAACGCATTCCCGTTTCAGATAAACCTTGCGTCCAATTTGCTCACAGTGCTCATTAACTTTTCTCACACCAATTCTACTGATATCAACTTGGTTTGCTGAAGACATTTTGACCGATCGGATATAGTGAATATTAGATTAGATACACACACACAACCCTTCAATCAGATGTGTAAAGATGAGATACCGAGAAAACAACCAATATCACAGAAAAATGACACTCCTTATTACAGTGTTAGAGCTATTACAGGCAGTTTTCAAAATTACGTCTTCGGGGGGGATGTGCTACTCTCCTATTTTTGCTTGATTTGGCCGTGTTCTTTTTTTCAGCTACCGGAGTCCGCGGCGGAGATGTTTGGCCTACTGGATCCTCTACCTCGTCTCTGAGGAGAGAAACGAATGAAGTAAGAAACGAATTTAACGATATTGTGTTTATTTTTTAACGTTCAAACCCTGTTGAAAGTGGCTTCTGATTAAATTTTTATTATAGCTCAAAAGAGTTATGACTTTTGGATCGAGTGAAATGGAAAGTTTTTTCTTTCGGCTCACGTCTAGGACCTAGGTGTATTTTGCAGCGTGAAGCGACACAAAAACACACGACACAAAAAAAATAGATCAACAGTTTCTACAGTGGCCGGAGTTGTTTAGACATGAGTCTGTTTTTGTCAAAGCTTGATCCATCCACTGTTGTGTGCCGGGTCCGCCGGCCACCATCTCGTCCAGCATTGTTTGGGCAAATTTGCCGACAAATTCCAGTTATATTTCAACGGACTGTAAAGGGGAAACAAATAGGTTAGAGGATTTTTTTTTTAATTTTTGCGTTAGGTTATTTTACTCTTTAAGCCCGGTTTTGTTGGCTTTAATGAGAAAATGAATATTCTTGAGCCCTATCCCCTCTTTCGCCATGTCCCTAATCCATTTTTCCTATTTTGATTTTCAATGAGATTAGATTAGATTAGGATAGGTTAGGTTAGGTTAGGCTGGAAATCTTAGCTTACTATAGATAGCAGCTTTGTGGGCAACGTGTCGACACACGTTGCCACAATGACATACTCCGTTTTGTTGGGGATGTACGGCCATCATTGTAGGAATGATGTGTGCCCTGTCATTGTTTATGTTTTTGATCAATGGGAAAAGGATATACATTAAAATATTTAATTTACATGGGTATCGCGTTTTCATTGGCCCGTGTTGCCCAAGATTGCATGTCTTCTGCGTCGGACAAGCATGACGTATGGGTGGCTACTTCAACGTAGCCTTTAGGCAGCAAACTCCAATTCTTCTCCTGCCAAAAGCTGTTGCAGATATTGTTTTGTTAGTTAGGCATTTATTATTTGGCAGTAGTTTCTTATATTTCGTTCGAGGAGATTGCGCTCAGCAATCATCAGCCTGGCTTTATTTGGTCTCTATTGACATGTATGTAATAGGAAATACTTAAAAAAAAACAAGAAAAGGGGAAAGCTGACATTGTTTTTTTTCCTGATTGAATTCAAAGTATCGATTTCCCAACGGAGTCACGCGGTTTACCGAGTGTCCTCGGCTTTGTTTAAAATATAAAGAATAATAACATCAAAATAAAAGACGATGTTTTATTTTGGGTCTCTGTTCATTCTTGTTCAACAAACGCGCTTCACATCTTGAAAGTGTGTCGATGTGGTCGATATCGAGCCTGAGTGACTGTTCTGGCAGTCCATATATCTAGCTTGACCGATTTCCCCCTTCGTCTGCGTTCAACGTTTTTCTCTCGCAGCTTTTAACCTCGACCGACGACAGCCCATAACGGGAGTGGTTGGGGGACTAGTTCTTTTTTTTTTGTGTGTGTACGTGTCCTGCTGGGCTGCAGTCACTTAAGAACCAATTGGTCGACGGAATAGACTCGAGAAGGCGGAGCGATCAGCGATCGGCAACGACGACGTAGGAAAAACAGGAAAACAGGATAGTTGCTCTTTATCTTGCTGTTGCTAATATACTATACCGATCGACCCCTAGCGCCAACTTGTCAATGCTTCTATTAACTCGGTCACGATCTTATTGAATGTTCAAGAAATTTTATTGTCAACTGTTTTCTCGTTTTCTCCGTATCGACAATGGCTGACGATGCTACGATGCGACCGTTCTTGATTGGGTTGGCCGGCAAGAACCTAGGCTGTTTGAACAGGCCATAAAAGACGAAACGATATTGTCGAGTGAGGAGAAAACTTTTTATCGTATTGGCCTCAGAGTTTCCACGCAGTCAATTCCACGACCACCACCACACATAGAAATGTAGAGAGACAGAGAAAAGGGGTCGCTCTTGGATGAACTACTCGGGCGCCTACATGTGAAAACCATCGTCCAGCCGTTGAATAGCATAACAAATGTATTTGTTTGCTAGTTGCTACTGTCGCCAGTGCCACCCGTTTTCTGGCTGATACAGCACTCGAGTCATTTCGACTCTCTGGGAAACAATCAGTTGAAATGGTGGCAAACCTCGGTGAGGAGAACTGTCGCTTCTGCCTTTGATGTCCCAGGAGAAGTGAAATTGACACAAGAATTTTCGTCATGTCTCTTATCTCAAGTATGAGACGTTTGGACGTCCCATCCAGTTAGTGAATCGTTTCCGACTTTTTCTTTTTGTTTGCGTCTATCAGTTCGACGACTGACGTCCTTCTTGATGTGCATTTACACTTTTAATCCGACTCATGCATTCTCTGTGTGTGTCAACTCGAAAAACAAAGTTAGAGAGACTTTAAGGCCATTTCTCTCTCTCTGTTTGTTTTACGCGGAGGATAGATAATAATTCGATTTAATATTAGAGCGAACTCGCCCAATGGATTGGATCGATTCTTTCTCAAGACTGACACTCTAACTAATTAACATGCGGACTTTATTTAATTTGGCACTTGTGGTTGTGTGGCGTCTATCTCTTCTCCTGTATAATAAAAAGGAAGAAGGAGAAGGGACCTAGAATATGACATGTCGTTCACAGACCAATCAAATGTTCTTCTTTACAGCCGCCCACCAACATTTGTCATATGCCGCTAGGACAAACATGAAAAAGATCGCAGCCTGGATTTTCGTTTTCATACCACACGTACAAAGAGATAGATACGAACATGTGTGTTGCTATCATTGGGCAACACAGGAAAAGGAAAAAAAAAACTCAAAAATACCTTGTCTTTGCTGCGAATTCCTTCAGGGTAGCCAATGCAGTTGGAGTGATTGGTGTTGCACTGGAAGATCTGCTGCACAAAAAGAGGATCGCCTGTTTTTCAGGTGTTCGTTGACGCCGGAATTGTACGAGGTGGGAACCGTAGGACTTGTTGCGTACACACATTCGCTCGCCTTGTGGGTATGATGTGTTGTTGGAATTATACAACCATACAAACCACCAGGTGGCAGCACTAAACATCTGGGAGACGTCCCGGCCTGCCTATATAGACGTCCTGCCCTATACAAGCCTTCCTCTTCTCCCTCGTCTCTCTCACTTGGCTGCTGACACCAAGCTGTACGGATCTCTCTCTTGAACAAGTGGTTGACTCACGATTGCTGGAGAAAGCAATCCTTTTCTTTATTTAATTTTGTACACTGCTTATTGCAGTAGAATTTCTGGTGTACTTTGTTCACTGCCTTATCACAGCAGTAGAGTCTTTAGTGTTTTCTTTTGTCATTGAAGTTAAGTGTGCTTAATTTAATTCACTCTTGTGTTTTCTCATCCGAGTGGTCAACACTCAGGTAATTATTCTTTGTTTAACTAAATTCAAGCCATGTTGTGTAACATGAAGCCCACGTGTTGGAGGACATAAAAGTTCCTGTGAATAAATACAGAAGCCTAGTTGAGTTTATCATTTATTCAAATCCTTGTCTGAAATCAATATGTGTAGCAGGGTCTGCATAGCTGGATGAACTCGTCTTGCTCAGTGAGTGTGTCCGTTTTCCCTTACATTTTCCGCAAATCAATCCGGGTGGTCTCTCTTGTTTGCCAAGCGCTCGAAGTCCAAATAGGATTGTCGCGTCTTCTTTTGTTGAAGGGGGTATATTTGCGGTGGCTCGTTTTCAAAATACTCTGGATTCTCACTTGTATAATTAGATTCTGCTTGTAATTCTTATGTATAGGTTACATTTTATCTCATTAACTTTAGTCATTCTTCATCTTATTCATTTGTCATTCTAGTCATTCGACGTTGTAGTCATCCGATGTTCTAGTCATTCGTTATTCTATATCCAGGCCCGTTATGTATTTGTCATTCTAGTCATTCGTCAATCTAATCATTTATTATTCTATATCTAGTTATTCTATGCATTTGTTTTTCTATTTGTAGTGACATTCTAGTCAATTTTTGTCATAATTTTACCTACACTGTTAAAAAAAGTATTAGTTTTAGGCGGTTATAGGGTACCAGAAACTGGGAAAAAATCATGGAAATTGGGGTTGTGTAGCTAAATCTACCTGTTTTCGATACCACGTACTAAATTGGTATAAAAAACCACCACCAGAAAAGTTTACCCAAAAACGGCGGTTTTAACTACCAGCTATTGTATGGCTTTCGGCAGCAAGTGGTAGAGCCAGAACCGAACAGACGACACAACCCATTTTCTATCCTGAATGAATTTTGAATATGGCAACATAGCCTTCACTAATAATTTCTAGAAACCAGCCAACTAGCAGACAAAAATGTATTTTATGTTTTCAGAATTAAGATGGCCGACATTTTTCCTGTTATTATTATTATTTGTACTAGAACGAATTTATTTTTAACTTTTTTTTTAGAAGTGAATAATTCATACAAAAAGTCGACGATGAAATCAGATGATTTTTAAAGATTTAATTTATTTTCATTTTTTTTAATATTTCACTTATTTGTAGCAAAAAATTAGATTTATTATTTTTAGAAAATATTTTTAGCAAAAAATAGGGAAGGTCACTACAGATTTAAGGAAAAATGTGTTTTCGCCCATTGATGAAGTGATGGGCGTGACTGGAGCTCAACTTCCATTTTGGCGTCAACTGAAATGGAAACTCGGTTTGTCCAACTTCGACCAACCGAGTTAAGCTAAAATCCATTTTCGCGTCAACTTTATGGTTGAGTTGAACTCAACCAGGTTGGCGCCAAAACGCTCCTTTAGACGGTTGTGGGTACCAGAAACAGGTAGGGGTTGATAACAGTGTAGTCATATATTACAACATACAGTGTTGATTATTTTTTAAGTACTTACGTTTTCGCGAGGCCATTTCTTCTTTCAAATCAAAATTTAATATCCTTGCCACGTTGGCGTCCATGTTGATGAAATAAGTCTCGAAATAAGAGAACACTAATTG
The DNA here is from genome assembly GCA_030770115.1 of Daphnia galeata. NCBI lineage: Eukaryota > Metazoa > Arthropoda > Branchiopoda > Diplostraca > Daphniidae > Daphnia > Daphnia galeata. The sequence goes on from CM061118.1 coordinate 3,829,919, forward strand.
AGGGAATAAGTAACACTAAACACGTGGCGTGAGTGATCACTGTTGTTTGTGTAATTTAATTGGCAACGTCGTCTGCTTTAATAAAATGGCGACGGCGTCTGCTCTCTTTTCACCTGATGCCTGTGCACGTTGCACCTTAAGGTAAACCTGTCTGGACCTGTTGTGAGCGGTGATTGGCTGTAAGGGTTTTTTGCCCCTCTTCCTTTTTTTTCTTCACTTCCTGATTCTTAACCTGTTTTACACCCAACCTCACCTCATTGCACCATTCAACTCATCTCTCTTTTCCCCTTGCAGCTGTTTATATATTCTGTTTGACCCAACCTTTTTATTGTGTTGCATTTAATGTATTCATTTGATTGGGGGTGGGTCGTGAGGTGTTTAGGTTTTCGTTTCATATTATGTATTCATTTGAAGGGGGTTAGGTTAGAGGTGGGGGGGGGGGGGTTGTGAGGAGTTCAAGGTTCTATTTAATATAATTATTATTTCTTGTAAGAAAAAGTACAGTCTCGAGAGAGCTGAGGCTCGTTATGATTGCTCACGATGTACTGCACCAGTTTTACCCTCCATTTTTGCCTCTCGCGACGAACAGACCTGGTTTGATGATAATTTTCTTGGCATTGGTGATCCTCTTGACTGTTCCATCAACATTGACCTCAGTGTGGGTGCCGGTGATTCCATTGGTTTACCTCCGGCAGTGAAATCATCGCATTTATCGATCATCGATCGGTCACCGGATTTACACTCCCCGACTTTGACCGTGCGCAAGACGCTTCTCGCACGCAACCTCTTCGATGAGATACCGGTAGCCAGATTTGGAAAAAAATATTTTTTTTTCCAAGTCCCGATGACGGTCTTTTGCTCTCACTTACTCCGTCTTTTTGTCGAAAATAACTTGGAAAATTTTTGAATTTGACCGGGCCTTCGAAGCCCACTTACTGCGGCTCTGCTGACTTGCTTACGGCCTTTTATAGTGTGGTTTTGACGGTTTTGACGCGAAGCACGACGTCCTTGGTCTTCAGTAAGCGTGCGACTCGACGACCCCCCGGACCTCCATGAATTGGTTGACGAGTATCAACGTGGTCACCGTGTGCGCACGCTGGACTAGTGATCAATGTTAGAGACGACAGATCTTCTTAAAGAAAATCCAAGTCAATGGCGTCGTAATTACGAAAAGAGAATGTCTTCTTTTCTTTAACTGGACGGCAAAGTCCAACAGAGCAGGTAACAAGGTAATGGTCACTGACGGACCTGACTAGAAAATGGCTCATCAATGACATGTTCTAGATCACTCTGAGACGAATAATTGGCATCCACTGTGCCAGCCCAAGAACATTATTCCAAATCGATTTCAACAACGGGCGTTTTATTCATCAAACTGATCTTGCTCATATAAATTGAAAGCTCCCCTGGTTCTTTGGAAATAGGTCCTGGGAATCTCCAAAACATCACCTTTAAAATCGTTGTTACTTTAGGAAATCCCGTGGGCAGCTATTTATGTTTCTTCGAGATATAATTTTCTCAAAATCTAGAACGTATTTATGTGACGTATTATGTGACTTATTTAGTGTAAAATTTTATTTTTCGCTGATCTTACTCCTTTTTTTCATTCCCCGGTAAAAAAATTACATGTAATTTTATTTTGTTTTTTACATGTATTACTGCATAGATTTTTCATTTGTATGTAGCACTACATGTAGTATTGTATGTACTGTGACATAAAGCAGTATATACATCTATATTAAATAATAAAATAAAAATCAGTTATACACGAAGTATTTAACTTTAAATGCGCTGCTTGAACTGTGGCTGTGAAAACAGCCGAACAGGTTTCTTACTTGCATGTACCTGTTTCAGTGTTCCTGTTATCAGGACAGAGGAACAGGGTGCTGATTTGCAAATTCCTGTCCCTGTGATGAGAACAAGGCTGCATACGGAAGGATAGTAATTTTAAACAGATTCCAGTATGTTTTGTTTTTATGGTTATCGGACGGAAAGGGATTTAAAAAAGTTTTCAAACAAATAATTGGAATAGTTGGTTGGGAATGCTTTGTTGCAGAATATGTTGGAGATTTGGAATAGACAATATGGCGCGATGACAGAAACGCGCTACCCGAGAGAGTTTTGTTTTTGGATATGCATTTTACTGGTTCCAGGCAGTTTACCAGAATCTCAAAAAGATTGGCCTGGTAATGCTATATTGAACTAATGAGTATAATCACAACATACTAAACGTATCACATATCAAAAAATCGAGAGGGTGTTTCTTGTTTATCATGAGATATATTGCATATTATAACCCTCAATTTTTGTATTATTTGCGCGTTTTTTAAATCCTATCAAGGTATTTTGTCCCCTTTCATTGGCCTTTTTTCTTATGCGCAATAAAAATGGTTAAAAAACAGTCTTTTTCAGAAAGCACTGTTAACAATTATGTCATAATTGCTGCTGTGAATAAAGTCAACGCAAATGTACCAATCAATCGCTATTCCGAATTAGACAAAACCACTGATTGATACCTCTACCCCGTGATACTGTGTATTTTACCAATCTGATTTCTCATCACTTCTCTTATTTTCATTATGAAACAAAGAATTTCTATAATCTATAACCTCTTATGTTAATGTTGTGTATAGTAACCTTTTCTTTAAATTAAAAATTACACTTCATGCGTTATAGAGGAAGTGACTGTTTGTCGTTTGTCGCGAGTCTGTGTTTCTTCTGAGGAATTCACGTAGGGAAAAAAAGTGTCATGAAATAATATTTGTGAAACGTATTTACAATTTACCAAATGATACTAGCAATAATTTTACAAGAACGAAATAGTATTATTAGAACGAATAATAGTAAAAGAACGAGCTACAATTTAATGTTAAACGGTATTTTTTAAAATTTACGGTTAAACGGCAAGAATAAATTCACAGACAGATACAGTCCCCTCCATAAGTATCGGATCATCCCGCGCCGTTCCATGAGGCAGCGTGCATTTTCCAAGTTGGTTTATCGGGTGGCAAAAATCAAAAAGATGACATAAATTCACGAAACTTTAAATTCATGTAATTTTGTCTCTTTTCTTTTGTCTGTAATTTTTCCAGATTTTTTCCCATATTTTTTAGGCCTGTAAAAGTGGCACCAAAAGTATCGGATCACTTTTTACGTCACCCGTGTTATTTTATGGTCCAAACTCGCTTTTCAGATAGCTTTTTATACATTTAATTTTTTACAATTTTTATTTTCAAACCGTATGTACATTTCCCTTGCATAAGTTAACTGTAAGTTTTCCAAAAGAATCTGGACTATTTTCGAATTTTCCTAGATTTATTCATTTCCCGAGTTTCTAAAATCGTGGTTAATTCGTTGTAAAATTGAGTTCATTTACGGTTTACAACCTCTATCAGATGGCGTAGGCCGGAAAATTAGTGTCGTTTTTAAACGCCATTTGCGCTCTGCTACCTTTTTTACTTTTTCAAAACCCATAAAGTTCATTTTTATAATTTTTTCACCCTTTTTTTCAAACTGGAATTTACCATTTCGTTTCCTTTTACCGAGATAAATCATGACATTGACGGGTTTTGAAAAGTAAATAAGGTAGCACAGTGCCAGTGGCACTAAAAAGTAAAAATGACACTAATTTCCCGGCCTACGCAGGGTAATTCGGAAAAAAGTCGGTTTTGGATTTCAATCGATGAAAGACTCTATTCATGATTCAAGTGACGACCAACTAGATGCATCTCACAGTTTGGCAAATTGCCCATCGTTTCCCAACACAACTATTACGCTACTATTTTTTTAAAAATAATAATAATAATTGCTTTTTGCTGAAGAAGGTTATGAAGTCACGCGTAAGCCTCTGGAAATGAAATAATGATTAATCACAGTTATAATTTTATTGAGTCTATTATCAAATATTTATAGAGGGATTCTATACATCAACACAATAGCGTCAATCCACCGAAAACTAATTAATTTTTGCACGGTAGATCACCGATTTGGCTAATTTACAGGGTGTTCGTAAGGTAAACACTATTCACTGGGTAAAAGAAAAAAAAAAGGTTTACCGGAAGTGAGATAAAAAAATGCCAAAGTTCCGCACTTTTTTAGTTTTTAAATGGCCTTTTTCTCACTAAATAAACTGTATTTCACAAACCGTTTGAGCTAAAACTTTTTTCAAAAACTAAAAGATAGAGTTTTGTTTTCACTTTTTAATGGTATTTTTTAAAGTAATAGTTGAAGAAGTTACAACTTAGTAAAATTGATTTTAAGTTTCTAACTTTGAAAAATTGTAGCTCATGTATCTCTACTGCGATTTCTATTTTTGTTTTGCACGCATCGATAGCTCTTCTTTTTCTGCTATCGCATTCACGAAATGTTTAGTTTTTTTACTATTGTGTTTGAGCGGTACTGTTTTCCCTTTCTTTTTCTCCCATCTTTCAGTCAATTCTTTTTATTTCTTAAGAAACAAAGTGAGTTTATGAGTGAATAATTGTTCACACATTTATGAACATTTTGGATCGATGATATCTGATTCATCCACTCACGGCGTGGTAAACAAGGTGAAGTCCAACACATGTTCAAGTTACAGGTACCTGCATTTTTTCGGCTTGATTAATCATTTCTTAATACTGTTATCTTACCCTAAGACTCGTCCACTCCAATGAAATATTTACGTGGTCCAGTAAGCACAAATTCCGCTGTTTCCTTGAGTAAGAATGGCCCTAAATCAATAAAATGTTATGTGATAAACTATCATTACATAGTTCCAATGTCAATATGACTCACAGTTCGCACTCCTCCTGCCATTGTACCTCAGTTAAGGTTTTTTGCTTACCCGATCTGAAAATTCCCCTTACCCAGAGATATGGTGACAAAGGCATCATTTGTACCTGAAAAGTAAAAAAAAAACAGCAATTTGGAATACAGGCCTTGAAATTTTTAACTTTTGGTATACCATTTTTCCCTTTGGTTAACAGTCCTTTCACTCTACAAACTACAGAAACATACACAAAAAAAAATTGCGTGTGTGAACAATTGTTCACATATAACCTCAATAAATGCAGATTCGTTCATTTGACTTTAAATGAATAGTAATTTTAACTAAGATATTATTCAGATACTTAATTGATTGCTTGTTGCGCTTTGTACTGTGTTACCTACCATGTTCTCTTTGTGTGTTGTGTAACCCATGTGTAACGGTAACGGCGTGTAATTAACCCTATAGGTTTTGTTGGTGTTTCTTAAATAAACGATTAATACGGAATTAAATATATGTTAATCACTTTTATAATTCACTTTTCACGTACAATGTTGACATACACTATATAATGCATGGATAGAAATAGTATTATTGTTTTGATACACCGGCATGAAACCCTGTTAGTATACCAGGGTTGTAAAAGAGGATAGTCATGAATAAATACAGTTGGTACATCTACCGAATATATTTGTGGCGTTTAACGGAAAAACACATTGTATATACAGGAAAGAGGAAATAAAGATATGTTATATTTAAGATAAGTATTCAATGGATGTGAAATTTGTATCTCCCACATCACTGTCAGTAGACTCTGCTCACATTCCGGGAACGTCTCAGTGATATTAGGGTAAGCATCTCCTTAGAGATTTTTACCGGGGAAGGTTGTGGTAGGGCGTAGATGGCACCTAATTTTTATGAATAAGGAGCAAATAGCTTAATTGAAATTTGCCAAGAGGGGGTATGTAGATGGTACATTTAAAATTATATCAAATCCATTCAAACATCTTTTTTTATTCACGGCTTCATACGGAAGTATAATAATGTTGGTATACAGACGATTCGGCAAATTTGACGTTTGCCGAATTGGTTTTTGCCGAATTGGACGATTTATTTATTTTTCCGAACAGTACACACCAATTCGGCGCATTGGGTCATTCCACAGATATAAAAGATGGTCACTTGAGAGACTACAGTGCAATGAAACTTCCAGGAGGCTATGTAGTTGTCAAAGGTTTGGTAAGTCATATATTAATAATCAATTTTATCGCCAACAATAGGGGATGGCGCAAAAAAAAAAAAATAAAAATTAAACATACTAAAAATAAGAGAAAAAAAAATAAAAAATATCCCCCAATCATACTATACCTGGGAAAAATTTTTTTTTTTAGTTATTAACGTTTAAAGTTTGGCCTCCGTGACCCGCCTCTAAAACGCAGGAGGTGGCCTAAAGTCACGTGATTGTTGGTGCATTAGCACTGGTCAGTCAATAACCAATAGGAGCAGATCACGTGATCGGAGGAACCAATAGAAGCGGGGAAGATCTGTCATTTCTTCTGTGTCGCGTCTAGCTTGTTTATTCTAGTTTTTACAGCCATTGTGACATGTCGAAAAAGATTTTGCAAACCAAAGTTTGCGTAGCAGAGTATTGTACCAACACAAGTGATTCTTCAGAGAAAATTTTTATAAGTGTGCCCGCCCCAGCTCAGAAAGAAAGAAGAAATGCTTGGTTAAGTGCCTGTGGAGTTGGTCAAAACGACGTAAGCCCAAATAGTCATCTCTACGTCTGTGAAGACCATTTTAATGTAAGTAACTTGGTGGAATTTCATCACATAACATTTTTTAATTAAAGCCTATTTCATATAATGTTATTACTCTAGATGGAAGCTGATTGCCTAAACTTTGATGACTACAAAAGTGGTCGTAGGAAAAAAATTGTGATAGACAAGAATGTCATACCTCACAGGTTTCTAAGGCAAGGTAAATCCCATCTTAATCGATAGCATTCCAAACTATCATTTATCACTATTGCTTTATTTATAGATTTTTCCCACTTAACTGGTGATGTGGTTACAGATGCGATGAGGGTATCAATACAAACTTGTGATATCTTTTCACAAGCAGCTTATGGAGTAGAACCTGTATTGACTGAAGGTATATTCTACCTTTATCGTTAAGGTGTATCATAAGAGTCTATCATTTATCATATTTCTTTTATAGAAGTTTCCCAATCAGCTGTCGTTCTTATTGAAGGGGCCATGAAGCCTATAGCCAGTAAATCAAAACAAATTGATGGAATCTATTCCCAAGCATCTAGTGACGTAGACCGTTCATGTGTGACAGAATTTGCGTTGAGTGAAGGTATATCACATTTTTTTCGTTAGCAATGTATGTCTTTCTTTAACTATTGTATTTTTACAGCTTTTGCCTGGCCAACTGTCGACACAGTTTGCAAAGCTGATAAGGCAGCAGGAACAGCCCCTATTTGTTTTAAAATTGTTGGTGTAAACACTGACAATTGCTTAAAATTTGCCGTTACAGTTAGAAGTAGAGCAGTTCAAACAAATGCAATGGATTTCGAAAAACATGGATTACTTTCGAATGTATCCTGCTCCCCATTTGGCTCTCCCTGGAAAGTTTCAAATATTGAACCAAAAGGCTCCCCCGTCAAACTTGGAAATACCAAAAGAAAATTGAATATCCCATCAGAGGAAGAGGAAGTTTCATCTTCTTCAACTGAAAGTAGTGATGATGAATCTTACTCTTCCGTTACATCAGAATCAGACTACTCAGACGTCATAGAAGAACAACAGAATGCCTACTTCAAACGAGAAAGCTGTTGAATTGGGAACCCAGAATATACTTGGGTGTTGTACCGGAGCGTATTTCTTTCCTTACTCTATTATCAAACAAATTATCTTGGGATCAGGACATGTTTATTACAGCTCATGATGCCGTATGTTTGATATTCCGAAAAATCAGGTTAAACGTGTCTTTCACGATTCTTGGGTAAAGTATTTAATTTGGAATAAGTTCCAGAGAGGCAAGTAGGATTTTTATCAGATATGTTGCTTTTATTGCGGATCATATGCAAGAAATTATCTTTTGGCCTAAACACGATTCCTTAAAAAGAGCTTTGCCCATATCGTTCAGAAAAAACTATAGCAAAATCCAATCGGTTATTGACTGTTTTGAGGTTGAGATCCAAAAGCCTTCTGATCCAGTTAACCAAGCTCTTACTTGGTCCGAGTACAAAGGGTGCAATACATTAAAGTATATGGTCTCCGTAACGCCGGACGGGCTAATTAGTTTTGTTTCGACTGGGTATGGAGGGAGAACAACGGATGAAGTGGTTGCTTCTCAGAGCAAGTACCTTGATTTATTACCAACCGGATGCTACGTCATGGCCGATCGTGGATTTAAAAGAATTGAACCTTTTCTTGCTTCCAAACAATGTTTTTTAGTTCGTCCTTCATCTGTTCAAACAGGCACTAAGTCGACTAAAAATGAAGTGATTGATAGTAGAAAAATATCTGGCTTACGAATCCATGTTGAAAGAGCCATTCGGCGGATTCGAGAATTTAATTTTGTCTCCCCACATTCTTGTATAGATAATAAGCAACTGAAACATGCAGATGATGTAGTAAAAATTGTATGTGGACTTGTCAATTTGCAGAATCCTTTAATAAAATAATTTCAAATTGTCTACCATATGTTGAAAATCAATGTATTGGAAAACTAAAACTAGACTGATGTTAAAATAGGCGAAATAGATTCAGTCCAAAAATGCAAACCCTTTTCAATCAAACACTTAACATGTTCTTCATCATAGGATAGGGGGACAATCTCAACATTTTTGTTTTTCTCAAAGTCTGGATCCGTAACACATAAAATGCCCATACGTCGACCACTAAAAGCCATTTGTAATTGGATTTGAGATTTAACTTTTTCTACTATTTCTCCTTTCGCATTAATGTAGTTGAGTTTTGTTTTCGCTGAAACGGGACATTTTATTTCTAAAACATGTGTAGAGCTGATTCCATCGGGGGAGGCGCCAAACACAGGGTGATCGGCGGATAGCAATAGTCCACACCTTTTAAAGTACATTTTTGTTTTGATGTGTACTTCTTTCAATACCAAGGGCTCGAGTTTTCTTCCACGGTTCATCGCTTTCGTATCTCGTAACTTGTTAGCACCGAATAAAGTATTGGTTAGGCTGCCATCGATGGTATTGCTCTTGGATGCCTCATAAACTTTTGATGCCGTAATACGACAATTCCTAAGAAATATTATATGTATTTGTCAAAATGGAATTCAGGAAGATTTTAAGTTATTTCATACCTTAGTCGAAACCATTCAGCATTGTCTGACTGATCACGTGTATTCATTTCAGCTACTTTGCAATTTTCCGTGGTCATGTATGATTTTGAAAAGGATAAAAAATCAAATACATTCGTCGATTGATGGCGGCTTCTGAATCGCAGTGATAGAACGTGAATATCAACTTTGTCACACCAACTCAGTTCTTCACTGACGTGATAGTAAAGTGAACTCTGAGATCTTGAATTTTGCGATTGCGGTGTGACAGTATTGGCCCATTCAACAACTTCTCGATAAAAACTATTGGCAGGAGTTTTTTTTCGTTCTTGGGTTGAAGAAAACCTGGATTTTTTTTTTACCGTGAACACAGCGACTTAGCCTTCACGAATTTTATTGTATTTCCTACTCTAGAAAGTTTACTTTTTTTCCAGTAAGCTTTAACTTCGGTTACGCTTTTTTTCTCACTCTCTCGGTGGAGCCACCCTAACACAGCCAGGGCATGTTTGCACCCACCAGCACTTGCTATACAGTCATGGAAAACAGCTGATTTGATTTCAGATTTAGTCAAGTTATTTCGACTTCAACCCGATAGCTTTTACTGCGGACACTCTGTTCAGGGCAGCATGCTGCAATTATAGTACATTGACCATGTGTTCTCTTTAATTGAACATAGCCAATGGCTGAATCTCCGTAAGACTCGCGACCATTTCTTGTTGCTTTTACGCAACGTATTTCAGAAGCAATGAAATTCGAATCTTTTTTAATGTAATCCGAAAACATGTGAATATCTACTACGGGGATGTTATTGGAATCCGCTTTGATGAATCCTTCCAAGAGACGATGGGACATCTTGCCCTCTTGAAAATGGTAATAAAGTGTGTAATGCGGTAAAAGAATGAAAAATCGTTTTCAAGGATACGCATTCTATTGGCTGTTGCCGATCACGTGATCTGCTCCTATTGGTTATTGACTGACCAGTGCTAATGCACCAACAATCACGTGACTTTAGGCCACCTCCTGTGTGTAAGAGGCGGGTCACGGAGGCCAAACTTTAAACGTTAATAACTCGAAAAGTAAATTTTTCCCAGTTATAGTATGATTGGGAGATATTTTTTATTTTTTTTTCTCTTATTTTTAGTATGTTTAATTATTTTTTTTATTTTTTTGCGCCATCCCCTATTCTCATTGAAATTTTTTTTACTTTGCCACAGGTTACAAGGTCTTATATGGTATTCCCAACCACCTCGCAGTTGTTGGATTGTTCTGGAACATCATGATGCCATCAATTCTGGCCATTGCGATTGTCCAGCTGGGTAAAGTTAATATTGTTCTTATTGTTCTCCCTGTTTGTGATAGTTTACACACAAACATATGTTATCTGCCACCAATATGTTTCTCGATTTATGTAAAATAAACAAAGGATTACATTTGAAATTAAGACACTTCAAATACTAAAAAACTTAGTAAACAAGGTATCAATAGATCGTTTAAAGCTCCATAACGTAATTACTTTTTAAACATCAACACAGCTGAAAAAAAATTACAGAGTTGATTAAAGACATTTTGACTTTTTCAAAGTTAGACAATGAGAAAGCTACTTTGCAACAGTCCCACAAGGGGGCAGCGTGTGGGGTGTATTCGTAAACCGGGTAGGTTACGCATCATGCACTAGCACTATTATTTTTTTCAGCGACAAAAATTTCGAGTTGGGGTGGAATGACCCTGGCCTGGTAAGGCTATAGAACTAATGAGTATGCTCACTAAATACTAAAACGCGTTATGTTCTTACACCTTATTACTCACGAAAAGATCCTAAAAACTTTTAACTATTTGGAAAACGAAATTAAAGAATTGTTTCAAAAGGGGAATGTACTATTTCATAGAAAGCATGATCAAGAAATGGACAACCAATTTTTTAGTTACATGCGTGCATATTGACGGACATGTTTTCCCCCACATGTTTGCAAAAAAAAAAAAAAACTAGTCAGGTTTCAATCAACATATAAGAACTAATAATGATCCTGAAGGCTGGCACAATCGAGTAAATAAAGGGGTAGGGGAAAAACTAGATTACAAATCGAGCGTCACGACAAAATATATAAATAGCGTGGTGGTGGCGCTTATTTCTGGATCCATACAGCCAGCACCAATTGCCGGAACAATTCGAAAATATTGCCGGCAATTCGGCAGCAGATATTTTTGCCGAATCGACTAGCACACCCTTTTAAATATATTAATTTAAAATACAGTACCCTCACCCCCTCATTAAAAAACCTGTTGGGGAATAGAGGAACCGCTTCCTAGACACCTGCCGTTCCTAGAGATAGACGATCATGGTTTGGCGATCATATACCTTACAGGGACAGGTAATTCAGAAAAAAGACATTTTTCGGAATTTTCCCCTTTTTTACCTCATTTAAAAAAAATTCTACCCTTAAAGTTTAAAAATAATTCAAATGACGATAAATATTGATGAAAAAGAAATTAAGAGAAAGATAGTAATTTAATTCAAGAGTTGCCCCTAAGCAGCTCTTGGATCGTAGATTGAATCTGAGAAGGAAAAAAATGAATGAAAACTAAGGGAAAAAATCGACTCCGAGTTTTGAAAAGAAATCAATACAGGTCAGATCTTAAGGGAAACTCGCAAGCGAAGAGAGGGATCGGATGACAAGTACTCTATTCTCATGATAACCTTTTCATTAACTGCGCATGTGCGAAAGACTTGAAGCTTAACTTTTACGGAATTTTAAGTTATTTAATTAGCAAAAGAAGTAGAATAATAAAGAAAAAGTAAAAAATGTATACCCAAATTTCTTTCCGACGGGGAATTGAAACTCGGTTTCCCGCGTGACAGGTGGGGATACTCACCACTATACTATAGGAACAACATTTGTTTGGGAATTTTGGTTTTATTTAATCAACCATCTGAATCATCTTTTTTCTCGACCATTTGAAGTTGAAGCATCCTGAGAACGGGGTTCTCAACCCAATCTTCTTCTGCACCAAATGTCGCCTAGAATTTAACAACTTCATTACTGCCGGGAGACACGGAAGAAAATGCTCTGGGGAAACAAACTCCATTTTGTTTTCGCTAGATCTTACTCTCAGGTCTGTGGGGCCGAGATCTTCGATCTCTTCAGAGCGGCGCAGCTCAGTCCACAGAGCATTTCCGATACCAGAAATCTCTGGTAACAAGCTCATCCTACTCTATTCTGGGGCTCCCTGTCAATGCCCTAGGTGTGGGTGGGTGACACTATCATTTAATTGCAGTGCTATGCACTCAATGGCGCGCCATCTGGAGATCAAGCATTCTCTCCGGCTTAAGAAGGCCTGGAGGTGTTCGAAATGTGGAACGATTGAAGATGGGAAGAAGATTCGTTCGCATGATGTTAAATGCAGCAATCCATCTCTCAACCGCAAACGTCTCACACTTCTCGAATTCCAAAATTGCTGTCAACAACATCCCTATCTTCTCAGTCGGAAGCGAATACCTCAGAGCATTTGTTCCCTCGTCAAGCCACTCCTCCTCAATCCCACCAAGAAGAGGGTCAAGATACGGAAGTTGCTCCGAACGAAGCTGGCTCTTTTCTCTTCCTCGCCACGACGCTGAAGACGCCTCTAGAGTAGAAGACTTTGAATCACAAATTGATACTGATGCATTACTTTCTGCTTCTAGTGCTTCAATTCCATCAGAGCCATCTTCCCCGGAACAGCCACTTCAGGGTTGGACCACCGCGGGAAAAATCTACCGCGGTAGTACCGCACTAATTCACCGCGGTAAGCTCAAATTTTTCAGACTACCGCACTACCGCATGCCATGTATACTACCGCGCGGTAGCGGTAGTACAACGCCATCTATCAGCCGGCAAATAAACTATATTTCAATCAACAATAGATGGCAGCATGTTATTTTCTGAGCCCCTAACTCCTACTGTTTAGCTGTGAAGCTTGTCATTCTGAATAAAGTTACTGAAAAACGTTTATTTAACAGATGAATAGTCTTTAATCATCATGGGGTAAGTCAAACTTGTCAGTGTTACTATGAATGAATGTAATGAAAGTATCCAAACTATATTTTAGTAACAGTAAACGACCTCAGAAAAACAAACGAGGTAAACGCAGTGAACCTGCCAGTGTTTTGTTACATCAAACAGGTAGTTGTGACTTAACTATTGCTCGTGTAACTTTATTAAAAATAATCGTTCATTCTCAACCAGTTAATCCACCTGATGCAGCACAAACTCATGATGTTGCTGTCGCAGTACCTGCCACTGCGAAGGAAGCTTCAGTACCAGCTTCTACCAGTACTCCCCCTGTTCAGCGTGAGCAATCAGTTCATTTAATAATCCTAATATTTCATCTCCTGTATTCATGTTTCTCATTTTAGGTACTGAATTGATGGGCACACATATTGAGTTGGACAGTTCTCGTGAAGGCAGCAGCATTCTTCTTCTAGTCTCAGACGAGAGAGTGACACAAGGGATTCTGAAGATGATACTAGTGTTTCTGTATTTTTTAACTGGACATTGCTTTTATTTTCATTTGACCAGGAAGCAGTCTTCTTCAGCGGCCGATGGTATTCAAAGTGAGGATTCAGACTACAGCCCACAGAGAAAGAAGACCAAGAAAGATTTCTTCAAATCAATTTTGACAGCCACGGTATCGGCGGAGTCCAATGAGGTTGATTTGTTTCTTGCCGACCAGTCCACAAAGCTAAGCAGCCTGAACAAATACCCAACCATTAAGGCCATTTTTATAAAGTACAATGCTGCATTTCCTTCTTCGGCCTCCGTCGAGCGGTTATTCAGCGTTGCAGGAAGGATTTTTACCCCACTTAGGGGTCGTTTATCAGACAAAAACTTTGAACGCATGTTGTTATTAAAAGTAAACAATTGCATTCATTCATAAACTACTTCTATGAATCCAAAATACAAGAGAATAAGGCCTATTGAGTCATTGCTACCTTAATGCGTGTAATTTGGGAGTTGATTTTATTTTTCTATCCGCGCTACCACAAACGACTACCGCCACCGCGGTAGCCTGTCAGACTACCGCGGTAGAAAATCAAAATCTTGCGTTTACCGCAACCGAATAGCGGTAAATTTTTTGACTACCGCGTCCAACCCTGAGCCACTTCCCATCGTATTGACACCCTCTACTGCAGAAGAAGAAACCCAACTGAAGAGTCTACCACACCGGATATGTCAACAAGGTCAACCTCTGACGAAGAAGACGTACTTGTCCCGCCCTCTGAGAACCCAGCCCAAAGACCTGGGCATTTCTTCCATCTTTGGGGAAACTTGTTCAGAGGATTCAACAACATGGAGGATTTTAATGATGTTTTTGGCCGCTGCACAACCGACTGGCTTACAAGAGCCTCCACAACTGAAAAGCCACTCCAAGAACAGCGCCCAAGTCCAGAGAATCCTACAGAAAGACCAAGAAGTCGAAACCAGTCCCGACGACTGCAAAGAATTCGTCAGAGGAAGAGGTAAAATCCCGAAGAAGCAAGCCGCATTCAGAAGCTCTTCAACATTTATCCTAGAAGAGCTGTAAGGCAGGTACTTGGAGAAAAGTCTTCCCCGTATACTGGCTCCACTGAATCGGCGGACCAATATCTCCAGAAGACTTATGTCCGTCCTCAGCCATCACCAGAGGAATGTACGGGGGGCAAGAAGACTCTTTGATGCCTGCGACTGGACCAATCCCACCGAAGACCAGTCCAGCTTCTTGAATCGGCCCCCTTCCAGGGAAGAAATTTAATTGAAGCTTCGACGTGCTAATAACACGTCTCTGGGATTTGATGGGATCGAGTATCGTCACATCAAGGCCCTCGACCCTAAATGTCGCCTACTCTAAGTTATCTACGAAAGGGTATGGCAGATTAGAATTCCTGATAATTGGAGGAGATCGCGAACAGTTCCCATCTTTAAGGAAGGGGACCGTAGTGACTTCCCAACTTTCGTCCAATTTCCCTTCTGTCTACTCTCTACAAAATTTACTCTGGCATCATCAGCCAGAGAATCATTTCCGTTGCAGTAGAGTTAGACTGTCTCTCCTTGGGACAAAAAGGATTTCTACCAGGTGTTCATGTTATCCAAGAACACACACAGCTTTTTCAAATCGCCCTGGAAGAAACAACTTCAAAGCATAAGTGCATGTCCATGGCTTGGCTGGACTTGTGCAGTGCAATTGGCTCAGTTCCTTATGCTGTGCTCTTTGAGTTGCTTCACCCTCTCCCTCTACCGAACGACCTGAAGCGCATGCTCTCTGACATCTACACTGGAAACATCATGGACTTTGTTGTCGGAAACGAGTCTGTCTCGATCGCACCATCTGCTGGGGTTCGGCAAGGTGATGCCCTCAGCACCACTGTCTTCAACCTGCCCGCAGAACCTCTTCTTCGAGCAGCACTGTCGAAGAGCAACCCTGGAATCGACCTCTTCGGACAAATTGTCAAGGCTACAGCTTACGCCGATGATATTGCGGCGGTGTCAAGAACAGCTCAGGATCTGCAAGAGACACTTCACCATCTATCTCGTGTAGCTGCAAAATTGGGACTTAAGTTCAACGCCGGAAAGTGTGCCAGCCTCAACTTCAGCAATGGAAAGCCATTTCAGGTGGACCTTTTTGTTGATGGGAGCCCCATCAGATGCCTGGGACCAGACGACCAGCAGATATATCTTGGCACACCAATTGGCGCTAAACATCGGTTCCGTCCACCAAATCAGCTCGTCAGTAATCTCGACAAGATCGCCGAATCGCTGCTAGCACCATGGCAGAAGCTTGAGGTATTTCGGAGTCATCTTCTTCCATCGCTCTCTCACCATCTAGCGTCTGGAAGAGTTCTGAAGGATTTCTTGACTTCCCTCGACACCGAATGCCGAAAATTTTCCCGATGAGAATCTACTTTTGATTGAAACAGTATTTTATCTGGGAAGAGAGTACATGAGGTTCAATGAGGATTACTTGATCATTACAAGATTTCGTGGCGCAATGGTAGCGCGCCTGGCTCCAGATCAGGAGGTTGCGTGTTCAAATTACGACGAGATCAATAGTAGGGAATGTGGAAGAAAGACAATTTTTGTGTGACGATTGTTGATTAAGATTCATCTTCCTCAAATCAAGACTACTTTTTTTTCGGAGAATATTTTATAGAATATACATTCTGTCAACAATAATGGAGGGCAAAACGAACCCTAAAATACAGTTAGTTTCTCCTTGCAATAAATCTAAATAAATAGAAATCGGTTTCATGATGCTGACATACTCCAAGCGAATCTCATAATCTTCATCATCCAACTGAGGAATTAAAAGTTTAGTGCACAAATAGTTAAGTAGCTTTTTGTTGAATGTTGAGAAGAATTCTCAAGCAATCAAAGGTAGAATTCCATCGGGTTGTGCAGGGCTTTGGCAATTGACGCCCATCAATTGTTGCTTCAGTTAAATCAGAAGCCTTGGTGCTGGCACTTGCACTTTTCATGATGTTTGTTGCCTTGGAAAAAGCCTTTTTGAAATCTCGTTGGATCGAACTTGAAATATATTCAGTGCTGTTCAAAATTTTTTCTATGTCGCAGGTTTTGAGCAGAGCTAATGTATGAGCTGCACATCGAAGATGAGCTGAAAGCCAAATGTTGATTGTGGCCTGTTGTTTTTCTCCATACACATCAAAGTTCTCCAATATGTCAAAAAGTGAACTAATGGTGATAGGCGTTGCTTCGTCATCTTCACTTATTTCCATTTCAATAAGGTCATCTTCAGACTGATCGTCAACAGTGACTTCCGCAGTATTTGCCATGGACGGGGAAGACATATATTCTTAAATGGCCTTAACGAAGTTGGAACCGTTATCAGTGACTATATGCTTAACTTTTCCTTCAAGTTGAAAACTCTGTATTACAGAGTGCAGCAATGAAACAATCCGGTCGGATTTGTGAGCCCCTACGTATCAATGTTTAGTTATGTTGTGCTAGTTTATCAAATAATTATAAAAGGCCTTCACAAAAAGTTGTAATTAATTGTCACCTTTAAACCGTTTTATGGCAATTGCATTTGATACCCTGGTTAGATTGTCTTTTAGCCAATGCAGTGTCACTCCAAGAAAGCTGCGATTTTTCGAACTCCGAATATCCGCCGTCAAACGAACAACACTTACGGTGGACAAAGACGAAATTAAATTTTCCAACCTATCCTCAGCATCTTGAGACAACCCTTTGTCTCAAAAAGCGGTCATCCATTCCGACAAAGGGTTGTCTCAAGATTTTTTTTTATTTTCAATTTTTGGGATTTGTTTTGTTTTTGCTTTCAGTGAATTGTTTTGATATTTTCTTCAATGGCAGCCATCGTGGTAATCGCTGGCTCCTTTTTGTCCACTAGGCCTCACTTGATTTAGGCAATGCTAAACAGGAGACAAAGCATTGTCTCAAGATTTAAATTTTTTTTAAATTTTGCTCATGATTTGGAAAGGAAATTTTTCTTCCATTTTTACGTCCATTTTCGATAGGAAAAGCATTTTTTTTTTTATACAACGGTGTTACTGGTACCACTTAAGGATTTGAAACGAAATTGTTTGAATTTTAGTTTTATTTATCCCTTTTATCCATAATTCCTTCAGATATCATAATGTTATTTATGCAATAAAATTCTTGAGACAAACCTTTGTCTCAACTTTTATTATTTCAATATATCTCATCCAGTTTTTGGATTTGAAACTAAATTGTTTGCATTGTAAATTTATTTATCCATTTTATCCATAATTCCTTCAGATATCATAATGTTATTAATGCAATAAAATTCTTGAGACAAACCTTTGTCTCAAATTCTATTGTTTCAATATATCTTATCCAAATTTTTGATTGGAAACTAAATTGTTTGAATTTTAATTTTATTTATCCGATTCATCCATAATTCTTTCAAATATCATAATTTTATTTATGCAATAAAATCATTGAGACAAATCTTTGTCTTAATTTCTTTTGTTTCCAAATATCTCATCCATATTTGCGCCGCCATGCTGCGTTTTAAGATAAAACGGCAAAACAAAACAGATCCCGAAGAGTCCTATACCTAAGAGATGTAAAAATTATGTATTGTACTAGTTCTAGTAATAAACGTTGCTGTTTTTACATCTGTTCATCACATTTTTTTAGATTTTTTGTATATATTTAAACCAAGCAATTTTAGTCACAATCGTCTGCTACGACGTATTTTAGAAGTATATACATCCCTACGGCTGCACAGAACAAGTAGACACGACGCACTCACTCCTTTACTGCCAGGAATGAATAGACCAGTTCAACATTCTGTGTTGCCTCTCATTTGTTGCCAAAATGGTCAATCTGATTGGCAGAAATCTCATTTGTGGGCAAAAACGGCCAATCCTTATTGGCCACATGAGATTTCGAGAAGTGGCAACGCAGGATGTTGAACTGGTATATTCCTGTTCCTATTTTTTGTACAACATACAATGAAGCGAGGGCAGAAATGGTGATGAACCTCTCCCCCCCCCTCCCGCACTAGAAGTAGCAACACTGTTAGGGCTCAACAGCGCTATCCCTAAACTGCTAAACACACCTAACGTAAAATCGCATCCTCTATAATCACATTCATATTGAAAACTAAAATTATTGGAAGAATATAACCTATGTTTGTCCTTGGTTCCCTTGTTTTGTTTTTATTCATTAGCTTGTAGTTTAAGGGACGTCTGTGCGACCCGCAAGATGTCACCAGTGTCAACCAGTCATGGCCAGCGCATGGCCAGCGGCACCTATCTTTTTCAATTCAATTTAAATATATATATTTATATAAGTATTAACTAACCCTTTTCCATTTTTATATAAAAAAACAGACACAATGTATTCAATTTAAACTTTCTTCATAATGATTTTAGTTTGACACAACCTTTATAGCATTGCGCCATCTATTGGTCAAATGTAAAGTAAACAAGTAAAAGAAAAAAAATAATCCTGTAGTTTGGTCTTGTGAAATCTACCAATGATCTACCTGTCACGTTATATTTCGTGTTTTGGAGTTTTTAAATTATGGAAAGTGAATCAGAAAGTTCAAGCAGTGATGAAATAGAAGAAGTAAATGATAAATTCCATGTCCAAATGGGAAAACGTAAAAATTCAAGAATATATTTAGCTAACAGAAAAGAGGTCGAAAAAGAACGAGGCGTTAGAAGAAAAAAGAAGAGAAAAGAAAATGTTAATGTGGCCGGGAAATCGTTTTCATATTCCGGTAGGAAACGTGAAAGAAAATCAGAAAAATCTGAAAAAAATACGGAGAACAGCCACGATTTACCGTCAAACGTTTTCACCCCTCAAGAATTGTTGTGCAGAAAACCAATTCATCAACAACTCACAGATTCCACTGTAGAATTTGGTACCACCTTTTCTGTTTGTATTATGCATTTTCGTGTATTATTTTCAATCGTTATTTTTTTGTTTTAGAAGAGCTTGATGAAACTGATCGTGAGCTGATTGAAAATTTAAAATCCGACTTTATGGGTGTTTCAATGAATTCAATAGTTACGAAAACTTGGCAAGAGAGGCAAGCAGATCTCAGACAAGACTGGGAAAATAGTAGAACTATCATATTTGAAAGTTATGTGTCAAACCAACCTTTCATTCGTAGTGGGTGCGACAGATGTCAAAAAATTCTTGATTCGATTGCGATCCGATGCATGACATGCAAAAGGCATTTTTGTAATGATTGTGATTACGTTTTGCATAGTTTACTACCCTTTCACCGCAGAAATCTTGCCAGTCTTGAGATATTGCAGCCATTAAAACCAAGTGAATTCTTTGACCAAGATTGGTGTCTCATTATGAAAGGTATTTTGCTTTAAACTAATGTTTTTCATATAGTTTAAAAATTCTATTTTGTTCTCAGAAATTTGTGTCCCTTGCTTTGTACCAAGTAAGTGTGAAAAATGCAACTGTGAAGGAAAGATGAGGCTAGTACCTAATTCAGATCCAAGGCTTAATATAGCAGTGATAATGCTTGAAGGTATTACTTGTTTTTTTGTAGTAATTAAATTCCAAGTAATATCTTAACAATTTATTTTATTTTCTTGTTTGATGTAGGTCGTTTTGACTTGAGAGCTTCAGGCTTCCATTGTATGGAATGCAAATTGTTCATAGATGCTGACAAAAATGACTATATCTTCTCTGGATTTTGGCCTGCAAGTACCACCGCTCCTATCAGTTATCTATTTTCAGAAGAAGTTTTTCTCATGTGGCACCATTTGAGACACAAATCCCCTCTTAATTCTGAAAATATGTTTATCAGTACCCTGCAAGAAATTTCAGATGAATTTGGACGAGTATATACCAATGAAAAAATTGTTTTCCTAACAAAAAAAAATGATTTTTATTTCTAGCAATCAATAGTTAACAACCCTTTGTTCTCAAGAGCATTTAAAGAATGGGAAATTTGTCAGTTAAATATCAAGGTAAAAATTAAGAACATGAACACTATGTCCTGCCCCCCGTGCGGAAAAAATCCAGTTATGGGTTCCTCAGATGCAAATGTAAAGTTGAGACGCCGTACTTGTGCTGGAAAAGTGCGGAAGTCACGAAATGAAAGAGAAAGGTTACTGTTATCAATTAATTATTTTCATCATCAATTAACATTTGATATTAACTTTTATTTGTTATTCAGCATTCAAGAAGAAACTCCGAGGTTTGGTGATTTAGTGATAAAATCTGACAAAGAAGTACAAGAATTTCGAAATAGAATTTACACCAAAATCAAAAGAGTAATATTTTTTCGTTTTGTTGCAGTAAAGAGCGTACCTAAAGGTATATTATTATTTTTTTGTAGTCGAAAAGAAAGGAGATGTGTGGAGGTTCAGCTTTTAAAGCTGCAAAAATTGATGCTTCCAAGAAATCGAAATGTGACGAAACTGGCCTTCTTCTTAGTGTATGCCGGCATGGATTAGGATTAGGTGCAATCAACATGCACGAAGGAGAATCGATGACATACACTTTATTTTTACAGAAGATCGCTTACGAAATGAATTGCAAATTTTTCTGCAACGATGTTATTTGTAGGTACGAAAAATTTGCCCGAAAGGTAGCACTAGCTTTTCCCGAGTATCAACCGATGAATAAGATGAATGGCATGTTGCCTAGAATGCATGCAAAGGCTCATCATTGGCCGTGTCAGGTACAGCATTGGAATCAAAAAATGTATTATGCAGACTATATAATAAAATCTGTTTTCCATTATTAGATTCTCTACAATCCCCACTGGCAAAAAGGAGCTGGCCTTACTGTAGGAGAAGAGCACGAGCAAGTTTTCTCAAAAATGTCTCTCTACGGCTACCCAAGTAACACACTTTATTGGGCCGATGTCGGCCCGATCGAATTTTTGGTTGGCAATATCGGCCAACTTAGCCGACTCTCCCCCAACTCTCAGCCGACCGTTTAAAAAATGCCAAGTTTTTATGTTGGCCTCAGATATCGGGCCGACATCTATATGAGAAACAATCCTGATAAAGTTTTTTAATACGTTCTTATCCCCTAACATTTTTGTAATAAAATAAATTTCAGCGTTTTGCTAAAGAACCAAATTGTATTTTATGTCAGACGAAAAATACATGACATTAACGAATAAAAATGTTTCGATTAATAGTTAGAAAGAGTGATGGGTTGGATCAATCTCGCCAAGTTGATATAAATTTAAAAAATATAAATTTTATTTTATGAAATAAAGTGAATAGGCCTTTTATAAGTGACTTCCCTTTTATAGTTTTTTTATCTGCTTGGAATAAGAAAAAATCTAGAAAATTAAAATATTCTTAAATTACAGCATTATATAGAATTGTAACCTTTGATAGAATCCAAAAGACTCAAACAAATATGCGCTGAACGATTCTAATGATCCGGCCATGCTATAGGCCTACATTCATTGGCGAGTTGAGAAAGAATATGGTAAACAAGATGGTGATCGCCATACAAAACATCAAACTGATTGGCAGAAAATTTAACGAGTTCATCAGCATATAGAATCTTTTCTTCGGTTAAATTCTCTGATGTGAGCAAACGAATTGCGAAGACGTGTACATTCCAAAAATGTTCATACCATTCCTTCCCTATTACCTGCTTCGAAAGAATCAAGCCTACATATTAAAGAAATACCTGACTGTTTTAATTCAAAATCAGTTGTTTGACACTGTTGAACCATCATTTCCGTGTCTGATTCTTCAAAATCAAAACTGCCTCCATCTCAATAATTTCTTGTTTGACATTTACATCAATATTTAAAAATATTTCTCTATGACCACCTCTAAGTAATATTTAATTAATTATAATATGCTTAAACCATTATAATGATAGTGTATATTAGTAATTGAAGCAATTAAAAATTGCAAAGTAATTGAAAAATAAGTTCATAGTTCATACATGCAAGCCAAAAAACGTATTAGTACAACATGCAAATACGCTTTCAATTCTGGAGAAAGATAAAAATTCTTGAATTATTCCGAATTAAGGCCGCAATTCCGCATACCTCCAGGAATTAAAATTTAGACAAAACATTTAAATATAATATTGTTATATGAATTCTTATTACATAACTGTTGTGGTCCAGTGGTTAGCGAGCGTGCATAGCAAGTGTAAGATTGATGGTTCAAATCCAGTCTCAATCATAAGTTGTAACTGTCAAACTATAAATATGAAAGAATTCACAAGTGAATAGGAACAAGAAAAATAATAGGTGAAGACAGAAGAAATTTTTTTTTGTTTTTTGTTGCATGGGGTATTAGAGCTACTTCAGCCCGGATATCGGGCCTACTCAGATCGGCGCGCCAAACTGAGCTCCAGCCGATATCGGTTTAGGTTGGCACGTGATATCGGCTAGGTACAAATGCCAACATGGTCCGATATCGGACCGACAACATGTGTTACTTGGATGTAACTAAGCATATGAGTAAAGCGAGTAAGTTCATTCGGTTCCTGTAATATCACTAGTATATTCTTTGTCTAAATAGCTTTATTTTTTAGATAGAATAGATTTGCTTTCTGCTGCTATCCTATACTGGAATTGGGGTAAAATTGAGAGGATGCCGTCAATTCTCAGCAATCGAATGAAAAAAGTACATCTATTCTAAATGAAAATAATTCATAGGTTAATGCATATTATTATTTTATGCAAAAAGGCTAGAATTTGTGTAACGGAATATCGTAAGAAATTGACCTCTCTTTTGGATTCGAATCAGTGTGAAATCGAAGAGCTTCCGGAAATCTTCAACGATTTACAAAAAAATGCCAGAATTAATCTAGGATCACGGCAGAACAAGAACACCTCTTTTGATAAGCTGAAGCGAAATATTGAGGGAATTTACATTCAAATTAAGAATGTCTCTATTTTCATCTCCACTCAAGCTGGTGACTTGATAAAATATTATTTTTAATTTATCCTTATTCATTACTTGAAATATTCCTTCAGAGTCCTGCAAAGCTCGTACTAGGTTTCGAGGAGTGCTAAGTAAACTAAAAGCCAAAGCCGTAAAATTAGTATCAGAAATTAACACCAAAAAAGAATCCCAAAATTGCCCTATATCTATGGAGGACTTTGAAAAAGGCATTTTCCCTTGGGACTTCAATTCTGACGATCACGAAGGAAAGAAATCTTTCGCTTATCGTAAGTTGACAAATCAATCAGTTTCACCAAATAAAATCTTATTTTTTATTTGAAATATAGTTTCAATCAGTGAAAAGTACGAAATCGTTGATACTTGGATGCTGCTTCAACGAGCCGAGGAAGAGATCAAGCTCTGCAAAATGGAGATGAAAACGTATCTCTTGTATCTTGTGTCAACTCGTTCTTCATTGAACAAAAATCTCATGTTTGAGGACGTTTCCTATGGTCAAACAAATACTAAGTTCCTTGCTGGAAAAGCAGTTCTCTCCCGCTGTGAAATTGCCCGGTTGGATAAGAAAATTCAAGAGTGTCTTTTAATGTTTCAGTTGTATTCCGAAAACGATTATTATAGATTCAGTCAAAATGAATGTGAGTATGAGCAAACACAAGATAGTGAATTTGATTCTCAGGATGTTGATGAATCTTATTATGATGAAAGCACAGGCTCAGAAGATTCAGAACAAACTGATTATGAGAACGACTCGCAGCTCTCTGGTAGCGAAAGCGACTGAATGAGCTGTAACGATTTTTTGCAGCCTAAAATTTGATGTTTCTATCTTCTTTGTATATTCTGCTTATTGATCGGCTGTATAGAAATAAAAACTTTGCTTTTTCAAAGTATTCGCGTAAACGAGTAGTATAAGGAATTATTTTCCATATTTATTTATAAACAAGTGATAATGATTTAATATTTGATGTTTCATGTATCAAACTATCAATGTATTGAACAGGCATTAATATAAATTTTAAAAGTTTACAGTAAAGGTAAGTAGGCTTTACGAGAATGGAAAAACAAAACATTTCTTGGTATGCCGGGGTATAGAGTTTTTCAGCTACACGTCCTCATTCCTCTATCATTTAGAGTTCCGGCCAAACCTAATGAACGGGGCTTGTATATTTTTTTGTTGAATTTTCCGCATCGTTTTCGATCGTTTTTTACATACCGAAATTCTTGACATCTCCAACTACTAATATATTGTGTAGGCTAAATGGGCTTAATATAAACCTTGCGTTGACTGGTAGCAATGGTAGCTATATAATAAACTAATTCACAAATAAATTTACAACGCGCTACCAAATGTGTCCAGTGAACTCTATATGCTTTGCGTTGTAGCTTGTAGCGCTGTTCACATTATTTTACCGCTGATTACCTTATCAACAATATTGTTTAAAATGATTGTTAATATTCCCCCTTTATTATTTATGAAAATCACTTCTATCATTTAATTCTCAATCTTCTGCTCTTTTCTTAATTCATTTCTCTTTTCAAACATTTTACATCTTTTATTATATTTCTTGCAATTTAAAACTTGACGTCATAACAAGCAAGCTATTTAATCCAGCCAAATATAACCAATATTCCTATTCTAAAAATTTCACTCTATTATGAAGTATGATCAGCAGTTGAATTTTATTAGTATTTTGGAATCGCAAAATAAGACGACGATAGGCCAGCGCATATATATTCTATTATTTTGCTGATAGAAGTTACCATTGATAAATCTACCATTACATTTTCATTGTTAATTAACCTTTTTATAACAGCCATTGAATCAATTGTAGCAATTCCTTGCAAATCGCCTAATTTTCTACTGCAGGTTTAAATTTACTTCATGCTGATTTTATAAAATACAGTGGCTCAGTGATAGTATGAAGTACGCTTATTCAATACTCATAATGCACATAATACAATGCGCATTGATTGTATCCTTCCTACGATTATATCTATCAACCTGTTCCAGCAATTAGTTTGAATGTAGATACGGCCTAATACCAATCAAAAAAGTTTTATCCGAAAATTCTATATAATTATTCACTTCATTGTTTCTAGCTGTAGCAGCCAGCCGACTGAATTTATTATCAAAGACATTAATTGGCTTGGGAAAAAAAATCGGGCTTTGCTTGCTTTTAAGTGAAACAGAGAGAGAGAATTTTAGTGGAAATATGTTATAGTCTTCGTTTATAAAAGCCACAAAGAAAATTTTTTTTGACAAGAAATGCGACCATTAATTGAATTATGTTCAGACAAATCAAGGATGTTTTTATATTGAAATAATTGCGCCACCAAATTCAAAATGGTTACGATTGGCATCAGATCATCAATACTGAACTCCTCGATCTGAAAGAATTATCACAGGTTATTAAGCGACTAAAGTTAAATTTAAATTAAAATCCGCATGAAGCTGTAATGAAACTCATTAAGATTAATCTTTCTTTCAAATAACTTTAATGCTTCTCTGGCAGAGAAAAGCGGCTCTATCTTACTTTCTTACTTATTGAACGGCTTAAATCACAAGAATATTCAGAATTATATAGCTTTATAGATGATTTTTGTAAAATGTAAGCTCATATTTTTTAAATTAATTGGTTGTTACACTTATTCCTTTTAAACGGTTTATTTATAATTTATCATTTGTTTTGAACGGCTATTCCTCAATGTTTTGACAATGGCTTTATAACATCATGCAGAGTGATGGTTAGATTAGACACTCCAGCAAACGTGGTTCGAGTTTAGGCAAAGGCTGCTGTAAACAGAGGTAAACAAAACTGTAACGGGGTGAAACAAAACGCTATGTTTAGACACACGAAATACGAAAGAATTGACATCAACAATGACCAATTGGATTTTGCTTGGGCAATTGGAGGAGGGAGTTGCAAGAATACAGTCGATGGATTAACAGTTGGAACTGGTTGGCTTGTTTCTTCTAGCTGTTGTTGCAGCAGTTCGGCCTCTTCATCAAGTCCATGGTTGGCGGCCGTTAGGGAAGCCAAGCTCGTCTACAACAATGTTTTTAGCGTTAACATAATTATTCATTTGAGTAAACTGAACACTCATATATAGGCCTACCTGCCCACAGTTAAAATGCACCTTGACACGTTCTTGCGTATCCCCAAGCAAAGTAGCCAATTGGTCGAAGTATTGAGAATTTGTTGGTCGAAAGAATTGACCCAAAGTATACTTGCAGATTTCAGCAATCTTCATCATCTATTTTAGTTTGTCGAGATAACCAGTAATCAGATACAAACAGGCTAACTTGTTGAAATTCTTTGTCCTTTGATTGAACATCTCCACGACTTGATTGCCTAAATAATGTGATACAAATAAGTTCATATCAAGAACACAAAATCTACTCGTAAAAAGTCTAACCTTGAAGAAGAGCAGTTTTACCAAGTTTTTCCCAACAAAACTTGTTGTTTCCGTAGTGCATACCATTGTTCAGTGATTTCAGTAAGAGTGAAGTGGCAAGAGATTTTCACGCCTCTGTGAACTGCAACTAAGTCTCCTGTCTGTGAAATCATACACATCTACTTAAAGAAACAACCATTAAATAAAGCCAAATTTGGGTAATACCTGCTGAACAGCTATGATGAGGGAGAGATAATTGGTCTGTTTCCGGCGCCCAAGATCTTTGGTTGCTGTTGGCTGTGACACTTTGGGCTTTGGGCCTCCAAAAGCCTGAATCAACAGTATGAAAATTTTATGTCATGATTCAACTGAATTAAACAAATCAGTGACTTACTTGTTTGACTTAACTGGATTTTTGAATAGTCTCTTGTAAAATAGAAGGATCTTTTAAATACGTTGAAGCTTTATTGATGAAAACACTAACAACCTGTCAAACAAAAAGAAAAACTAGCAGACGACGAACTCGAGTAAAGAGGCCGAGAAGCGGTGGAATTATCAAGTATTTACCGAATCCATCTAGCGGTGGCTGATGGAAGTTTTTGCATATTGTTTATTTGAACATAATTTAAATTGCCCAATTGCCCCGATAATGCTTGCTATTTACAATAATACAATAAGGCAAGACCTTAAACTTTCCTAAGGAAATCTTTATTCTTTTTTCTTCAGTGTTACAAATTAAATTTCTTTGTTACTTTGGACGTTATTGCTGAAAATTTTTTTGAAACAAGTAGTCAACAATTGTCCTTCACTAGTCTCTGCAAATTTTTAATATAATAAAGTTTACGACAATTAAAAATGTTATAAATTATGAATACCTGTATTAATAGTTCACCAGCTTCTTTAAAACAACAAGTGGTTGCATGTTACACACGAGTTGGTCACTATTTTTGTTCGTTTTTTTTCCCCCTTACACTAGCTTTAGGCTGAAGATCGTCGACACCAGATTTGCCAGCAGGATTAGTGTTTTCGTAAGAATTTGCCCGATTGAGACTTTCCTGAACTTCTCCTTCGGAATCAGATGAACATTCTGAAAAATGTGAACAAAATGTACAAATGATAGATTACAATTACAAGTAGAAAAATTAGTTACCATCATGTCGAATCCTCTTGTAAGATTTTGAAATGTTACATTCACTTTCGAAATCTTCTTCACATTCAAATGAATTTTCTTGAATGAGAATAACAACACTCACTTGAAAATAAATTTTACACTTGTTAAAAGTAGTTACCAAATTGAGTCTTATTGCTATTGGATTCCAAGGTGTTGCACTCAATCTCCATATCTTCAGCAGCTGAATATTCAGGGGCGGTCCTAGTCTTTGCTTTTCTAAGCTGCTTTTTAAGTCGTTTGACCCCAATACCTATAGTTAAAATGAAAAATATTCATTGATAATGTTGAAAAGAGTTCTAATATGTTGCTTTGTACAATATTTTCATCGGTTTACTTACATTTCTCATTTTTTCTCGAGTGGGAATGATTTCCTGATGATTCTTTTTTCTTTATTCTTTTTTCTGTAGTGTAAATTGAAAATGGTTAAGAAATAAAAATTATTTTTATACTTTAAAAAATTAAATGTCTTTGTTACTTTGGACGTTGCTGAAAAAATTTTTGAAACAAGTAGTCAACAATTGTCCTTCACTAGTCTCTGCAAATTGTATTGCTTCGCCAACTTTAAGTGTGTACAGTGATTGTTGGCGTCCATTGGGAAATCGAATATTTGCCAACACACTGGCTCCAAAAAGCGTTTCCATTTCCTCCATTTTCTTTACAAATGATTCAACGGCATGGCTTTGACGCCTCGATAAATTTCTCTGCTGTTTTACATTCAAACTACTCCAGTACAAATCCCAATCAGGTGGAGGCACGAGTGTTTTTTTTTTACTCGCCCCCCCATACTTCTTCTGGTTTAGAAAAAATTTAAATTTATAATATAAGTATAATGGTATTATTATAATGTCAATTTTGAGAAATAATAAAAAAAAAATGCCTTGAGACAATAATATTTCTGCAGTACTTTTAATTCAGTTAATCTTTCTTTTTTTTCTCTTTTTTCTTTTTGGGTTAAATGTCTGCCAAGAATTTTTCTTTTCTTGTCTCGCTTTTTCTTTTTGGTTTTAGAATCACCATGCTTGACTTGAGAACAATTTTTCATTGATTCCATAGCCAAGTGTTACGTTAAAACTAAAAATAAATATTTTCCTTGTGGGAAACACGTGTACTGACACACACTAAGACTGACGCACTAAATAGTTAATCGGTTAATCCAAGATGTCGCTTATGCTTAATACACCCCCAGGGGAAAAATTTGTTTATTTGTAAACCAAATAAAAATATTAAGAAAATAAGTTTTCATTTTCAATTTGATTGTACAATTTTAAAATAAAATGAACCCAAAATGCATTTGAAATTTCCAAATATAGCATCTAAGCATTGCAAATATAGCATCAAAATTCAATAGACCACGAACGGATGCTGAGTTGTCAGTTTTCAAAATGGTCGAAAATCTCAAATGTGGTAAGGCAGCCTAAAATTAACAAAGACTTCTTATGGAGACCCTTTTTAAAATAAATAATTCAGTGTGAAATAACTAGTCTTTTCTCTTTATTATTTTTTTTCTGATAAATCATCATTCTGGCTAGTAGCTTGTTTCTTTTATACCTGAAATTCTTTGGTATATATTTTTATTTATTTTATTTCTGAGGATGTTTACATTTTGTTGGATGTTTGGAGGAGGTTTTACAGTTTCAGTTTGTAGTCGGCTGCCATTCTCATCTGTCAAATGTTAAGATGACTACTTGCGTTATTAATGGTTGCAACTATAATAGTAGCAAATTAAGTGCAGGATGTGTTAAATCCTTCTGTTTGCCATCAACTAGTGTAAGATATTTTAAAGAATTTAATGACCATAATTAAAAAGTCAGACTTATTGCTTGGCTGAAGAATGCAAAGCAAAGTGTTCACATGACTTTATTAAACCGATCTGTTCTTACCATTTTCATTGAGATAAATAACTTTCATTTCATTTATCATTCAAGTAACAATTATAATGTCCTTCCAATAACAAGTAATGAAATGGTATGTATTGTTCATTGAAAGTAAACCATGTGATGATGTATACGAAGAAACTCATCTAGACTGTGCTCCTACTATATTTAAATCTATGAACACAGTGCAACAAATGTCTCTCCTTACAACGAGAGAGGAGAAACAAAACGAAAAGAAGAAGAGAAGAGAAAGAGAAACGAACGAAGAGTACAAAAGAGACTTGCTATAAAAAAAACAATCGAGACTGGAATCAAACTTGAATTATTATTATGTTATAAATTAACTATTATTGTAAGTTGGCGATTTCAATGAATATTTCAAAACCTTTAGTTAACAATTTATTTTCAAATCCAAAAGTTGGATGAGATATATTGAAACAACGTGAATTGAGACAAAGGGTGTCTCAAGAATTTTATTGCATAAATAACATTATGATATCTGAAGGAATTATGGATAAAATGGATAAATAAAATTGTAATGCAAACAATTTAGTTTCAAATCCAAAAACTGGATGAGATATATTGAAACAATAGAAATTGAGACAAAGATTTGTCTCAAGAATTTCATTGCATAAATAACATTATGATATTTGAAGGAATTATGGATAAAATGGATGAATAAAATTAAAATTAAAATAATTTAGTTTCAAATTCTTAAGCAGTACCAGTAACACCGTTGTATTAAAAAAAATGCTTTTCCTATCGAAAATGGACGTAAAAATGGAAGAAAAATTTCCTTTCCAAATCATGAGCAAAATTTAAAAAAAAATTTAAATCTTGAGACAATGCTTTGTCTCCTGTTTAGGATTGCCTAAATAAAGTGGGGCCTAGTGGACAAAAAGAAGCCAGCGATTACCAAGATAGCTGTCATTGAGGAAAATATCAAGAAAATTTGACGAATTGAAAGCAAAAACAAAACAAATGCCAAAAATTAAAAATAAAAAAAAATCTTGAGACAACCCTTTGTCGGAATGGATGACCGCTTTTTGAGACAAAGGGTTGTCTCAAGATGCTGAGGATAGGTTGAAATTTTCTCTAAATGAATTGAATTGATTTAAAACGAGAGTCTTTGCATGTTTTACACTCATCATTGATGCTCTTTTGTTATGCTTTAACAATACCCAGATAACACACACCTGAGCCAATGACGTCCCTTGGATGTCGTGTTGGGACGGTTGCAACGTCCCAAGGACTCCCCATATTTTGGGGTTCTCGTCTTTGGGACTGGTTTTGGATGTGGCAATGTCCGCCTTGTCATCATCCCATTGTTGTGCCCAGCACAGCCCATGGGACGTCTCTAGGACGTGCTAAGTACGTACTTTACACCACCATTTATTAACAATAAAATCTTCAACTGTAAGGAAGCTAACTTGATTGATTAGCTGACTGATTATATAAAAGTGTATTATGGAGATAAGTGGTGGTCGTGAGATGACCAGTACAATATGTGAGTAGAATGTAGACTGAATAGGGAGCTGTCTGCAGCGGGATAATATACGCTGCGGAGAGAGCAACATGAGAGGATATGCAAGACGATATGTAAGACGTCATCACATGTCCCTTTTTTTTTTTTTTTTTTTTTTTTTTGAGTAAAAACAAGACTAAACAAGTATTAAAGGGGTGCTGCAAACATATCAACTTTTGTAACGGTCAGGGGGCTTCGTTGTCCTGGTAGACCGTCGTAGTACAGCAAACGTAGGCGGCTTTGCTTTACCGCGCCTGCGAGGTTTAGCCTTTTCAGGTGATACTTCTGATGGGGCAGGTGCAGGAGGCATCGACGTCGGTGTCGATTTCGTCCCCGGCATAACTGGTATCCTTTTTCGGAGCATCCGGCGGTTACGGCGGAAAAGTCGACCTGCAGGAGTTTTCAACAAATAGTCCCGATTTGGACCAATTTCCACCACGACAGCGGGAGTTGACCAGCACTTCGAAATGGGGTGCTGAATGACGACATGATCGCCTACAGAAAAAGGCGGAAGTTGATGAGCTGTCTTGTTGTAGTGCTCGATCTGAATGTCTTTGGCACGTCTCGCCCTTTTTTCCAGGACATCAGTCTTCTGTTGCCATTCTGGAGCGAATGAGCGACGATGAGCGGGTAGCGCGTCACGGACGGGGCGATTAAGCACCATCTGTGCCGGTGAGGCTGCGCCTGAACGAGGTGCATTCCTGAATAATAATAATGATTTAGCGAATTTATCAACGTCAAAAGATCCTGCTGTCCAAGATCCAGTGATGAGTTTCTTCATGCTCTTGACGGCGGCTTCTGCCAAACCATTCGACTGAGGGTAGTGCGGCGATGAGGTGCCTGTTGAAAAACCCCAGTTTTTCGCGAAATCTTTAAACTCCGCTGCGCTAAATTGAGGACCGTTGTCGCTCCAAACTTTCACCGGAGCGCCTGGTCCATGAACGAAAAAGTCACGAGAGGCGTCGACGATGCGTCGAGCTGTAGTGTTCTTGTTCTTAAACGGAATGACGTCAGGCCATCCGCTGTATTGGTCGACAAGAATAAGGAAATCGCGTCCGTTGACTGAGGCAATATCCATGTGGATCTGCTCGAATGGGCGTGTCGCAGCTTCACGCTGTTGAAGCGGCTCACGGGGAAGCGAAGGCTGATGCTCAGTGCAATGTTTGCAGGACTGAGCTGCCATGTCGATATCATTGTCCATTCCGGGCCAGTATATCGACAATCTTGCACGTTGTTTGAGCTTGGTCGCGCCTTGATGCATCTGAATAAAGTCCTGAAGGATAGGGCGGCGACATGACTCCGGGATGACAATCCTGGCTCCGGCCATGATCATCCCATCCGACTCGTCAATTGCAAGCTGAGTCCGTATGTTCCAAAACGGACGAAGTGAAAGAGAAAGATTACACTTATCGTTAGGGAAACCATTGATGATGGCTTCTCTCAATTCGACCATTTGTTTGTCAAGTGCTGCCGTTTTGATTCTATCTAAAACCGGGTCAGCCACAGAAGTGTCGGAGCCTTTTATCGTGCTGATTATGGCCGCTCTTGCTGAAAAAGAGGGTGGCCCCTCGGCTAGTTCATCGTCGGGAGATGCAATGTCGACCGGCGCGCGAGATAATGCGTCGGCGTCGAGGTTGTCTTTTCCTCGCACCCAACGGGCAGTGAACTGGTACCGTTGCATCTTCAGTCTGAGGCGAAGAATGCGCGGATTGTCCAGTTTGTCAAGGCTGTAATCGTTTAAAATAGGTATTAAAGGTCTATGATCTGTAACAAGTTCAAAATGCGGGAGCCCTTCGACAAATTGACGGCACTTGTGCATTGCCCAAGCGGCGCTCAAACATTCCAACTCGATCATAGCGTAACGTGATTCTGCATCTGACAAATATCTTGATCCAGCCTGGACCATTCGCCAGTTTCCGCTTGCGTCCTTCTGCTTGAGGATAAAACCAAGTCCATAAAGGCGGGAAGCGTCGACGTGTAAAGCAGTCGGGTTATTCATGTCGTAAAAGGCCAGATCAGAGATTTCAGACAGAGCCTTCCTTGCGTTTTGAAAAGCCTGGTCGTGTGCCGTCGTCCACTCCCAAATGTAGCCTTTTTTCAAGAGGGGCGACAAAGGTTTGAGGGATTCGGCCACCTTTGTAGAAAAATGACCAACCTGCTGACATAAGCCATGGAAAGACCGTACGTCAGTGGCGTTGCGTGGCACTGGAAACTCTCTGATTGCCTTCATCAAATCCGGATGTGGACTGAAACCAGTCGAGTTCACGATGTATCCGCCGAATTTGGCTGACGGTTGCGCAAAGACAAGTTTACTTACGTTGATTGATACGCTGTGTTGCGCGGCCCTTTCAAAGAGACGTCGTACCAACACCAGATGCTCTTCGTAGGTCTTCGAGAAGACGAGAATGTCTTCTACAACTCTACGACAGTTTTCGAGATCGTCAAAGACCTCGGACACGCGACGGCAGTAATCATCTCCCGCGAGAGAGACACCGAACGGAAGACGCTTGTATTGATAACGACCGAACGGAGTCGAAAATGTAGTCATCTCTGCCGATTCATCATCCAGGAGCACCTGGTGGTATCCTTTTAGGGCATCGACGACAGTGAAAAAGTGCATGCCAGGTGGGATCGTCCTCACCGCTTGAAATGGCGTCGCAGTTTCAAAACGTGGGCGGATGATGCTTTTGTTTAAAATAGTAAAGTCCCCGCACACACGTATACCCCCGTCGCCCTTCGGAGCGATCACGATGGGGTGGACCCAAGATGTGGGCTTCGAGACCTTCCGTATGCAATCCTGTTGCTCAAGGAGGTCAAGCTCTTTCTTCAAAAGCGGCACGAGTGGCTCTGCGACGGGGCGTGAACCTCTGAACGCTACAGGAACAGCGTCTTTCTTGAGTTCAAAATGGCATGCCGGACCAGCCATTGGTCGGCAGACTCCGTCGAAAATAAGAGGAAAAGTGTTAGTTAAAATTCTCAAGTCGCCACGTTTTATACTCTCTGATGGGTGTGTATGAATATTAGCCAACAGGGTGGAAAACGCCACTTGATGCGCGTTGATGTTAAATATTTCAATGCGTTGATTAGGATAGCCAGCAGGAAGCATACCCAACTTCTTTTGAGTTGCTTTAGAAATAACCGGCTGCTTAAGATCCTGTAAAACGTGAATGATTGAAGTTGCTTTATTGTTTGAATTACCATTAGGCCAGCAGATTGTTGCTTTAAAATGGCCAAGGTTGATGATACGGCTTCCAATGGCCGTGATCATATTGATTTCCCCAGGCATCAATTTAATGGGTGAGAACTCGCTATGATACAAATCGGCTGGGATAGCGTCGATTTGCGCTCCGGTGTCTGGTAAGACGGAAAGGCTGATTGATTTACTGCCTTCGTTCGGAGAAATGTTCATTTGAACGAGCTCTAAAGCTCCAATGCCTGACACTTGGGTTGGAGAATCAGATTCCAATCCAATGCATCCTATTTGAGCGGATGGGGTCGTATTCTTCTTGATGCCGTTGCTGTTGCACACTTTCTTGAAGTGTCCAGTTTTTCCGCATTTCCCACAGTCTTTCCCGTTAGCTGGGCAATCTGAACGCGGGTGACGGGTTTCACCACCACAATTCCAGCAACCTTTGGAAGAGGTGTCGAATTTCACAGACTTCCCGTCCTTCTTCGACGTTTGATTTGATTGAGAAGACGATGACTGCTGTTTGTTCTGAGGTTTAGACGATTTGTTCAACTTATCTTTCTTGTATGATGACTTTGATAGCCCTTGAATGGCCAATGCGTCGCCTTGTTTCAAATTTTTCGCTTGGGCGGAAGCGGCCTCCGCGACGCGGAGAATCTCAATCGCTTCATCCAACTTCAAATCGTCTCCTTTCTCCAGGAGTTTGCGGCGGACGTCATCATCATACACACCAAAAACAATCTGACCAAGGATGCGGGTTGGTTGGCATTTATTACAGCAGTCCTTGAAGAATTCGCATTTGCTAGCCAGTTCTCTGAGCTCGCAAAGCCAATTGTCGGCTGCTTCGTTTGCTCGCTGCTTCTTCATAGCGAACTGTTGACGCCAAACATGTCGATTACGACCCGCATTACACCTGTCACGTAATTGCTCAATGATGACTTCGTGATCTTCTAGCTGACTGTCGGACAAACCCATCGTTAAAACAGCTTGGAGAGTCTCTTTGGATAAGCAGGATAAGAGAATGTTGGTCTTGTATTCAGGACGATCGTCCTTCTCCAACACCGTGTCAATCGTCGACAAAGCTAAAAATATTTTCCATTGACAGTGCCATAGCTCGAATGTGTCCTTAAATTCGTCTAAATCGAATCGAGGCGGCGAGCCGTATGGCTTGAACGCTCTTGCGGCAGGTGCCATGCTTGAGAGGTCGACAACTTTTGCGCTACGTTCAAGTGCTTTACTACCAAAAATAGACTCACGAACTTCGTCGTCAGACATAAAGACTGACAAAAGAAATATTGACTATAGCGGCCGTGAATGTGGCTCTGTACCGTTCTCAAGAGCCCCTAAACAAAACACGCCCCCGCCAAGTGGACAATATTGTACGAAACTATCCGGTAAAAGTAAGCACAAACGACAATGAAAATATATTGTAAACTGTTCAACTTACTCCGTTTGATTCGGCAAGAACCAACTGCGCCATGTAAGGAAGCTAACTTGATTGATTAGCTGACTGATTATATAAAAGTGTATTATGGAGATAAGTGGTGGTCGTGAGATGACCAGTACAATATGTGAGTAGAATGTAGACTGAATAGGGAGCTGTCTGCAGCGGGATAATATACGCTGCGGAGAGAGCAACATGAGAGGATATGCAAGACGATATGTAAGACGTCATCACATCAACCATGCTTAAAGTGTCCGACTCGGGAATCGAAACATAGACCTTTAGCATTCCAAACTAGCCATCTAACCACTGAGCTATTTGCTTCTTATATGTATTGGTATATAGTATAATACGATTTGTGTAATATCACCAGAGTCATCCAAAGTCATCATAAGGATGACTCTGATTTCACAAATTATGAATCGGATTTCAACTTTCTTGACAAGATGACGATGAATCATGATGAAATATTTTATTGAGTGAAGAACATCAATGAAGAATAAAATGGAGTCTCCTGGACTCGAACCATAGACAATTGATGCCGAATGCCAGCCAGCTACGCGCTGAGCTATCTGAGATACATTAACATCTTTGTTTATTAAAGCTGAGTCGTTGTTCCCGCGTAAAAAAAACGGTAGTTATAAAATTTTCTAAGTGTTTTGTTGGAGCCAAAATGTAATCAATGGTACGGATAAGGTACTTTCACATGGGACTGTGAAAATTGCCGCGCTTCGGTGCTTTTTTTGTTTTAAAAGGGACGGCTTTTAGATGTTTTATACTTGAGCCTGTCCCAGACGTCCCATTGGTACGTCTTTGGGGCTCGATTGGGACGAGAATTCCTATCTGGGATATTGCCCGAAAAAACAATGACTCAACCGTAGAAAGTGGTAAAGCATCCGCAATGATATAGGGTAAAAGTTCAAACTCGGACATCGATTTTCCTAATAGGCTTTCTTATGGCGTTTACGTGTTAAGCCAAAATGCGAAGTTCGGACACAAATTCGAACTCCCCGGACAAAAATTCGAAATCCGGACAGAAATATTTTTAAAAACTAATTATATCAATCGACGCAGAATTAAATCTAAACATTGAGCTGTCAAAAGTTGTTTTCGTCTGCCAATCTTTTTTCGGCCAGGCATCAAAACTGATCAGAGACATAAAAACAACATTTTCTAATTATGAAGATCTCCATAGCTAAATTCAGTAAAATGAAAGCGAATAGACTTTGAATTAAGAAATAAAAAACAGAACAAAAATTGGATGGGTAGATTTTAAGAAATCAGATTGAAAAGTCACAGAAGTATGTTGCGAACATCCGAAACCCACAGAAACTTGAACAATTATTTTATAATTCAAAATAACGTGTCTTTTCATGAAAATTGGTGCTGATTTGTTCAGACAAATTTTCTTTATGAATATATGTATAAATTGCTTTAATTAGTTTGATATTGCTCATGTATATCATTAACATCTTTTTCCCATTTGAACTCTTGATGCGAATGTCGGATGGCAACTATAAAAAAAAAATATTAACAGCTTATTCGAGTTTCCATACTAAGTTTTTAAAGTGCATATTGACGCAGTGGTATAGATTCGGTTAATGACGGATAAAACCTTATGTTCGATCCCAATATCAGATACAAATTAATAAAATTAATAATTTCAAAACTTTTCTCTGAAATAGAAATGCGTACTTTTAAAAATATTGTAATAGCAATTGTAAAAGCAATGGGTACCCTATTATTGATAAAAGACTAATGACTAACTAGTTGATTACTTTTAAAAGAATGATATTATTATTACAATAGACTGATTTTGGTTGAACATGAATAATCATATTCTCGTTCACAATTTCATCTATTCCGAGATTCGAACCGTTGTTCTTGGGAGTGTTTTGGGAAGTATTTATCCAAGCTGCCAACATAGTTTATGTGTAGCAAATGGAATAAAAAGTTTAGCAGTTAGCCTGTAGAAATGTTTATTCCCCCAGTGGGTTAACCTGTCCGGACTTTGCATCATAGCCTCTTATGGGAGCAAGATTTCAAACTTTTTGATTGACATATGTCTTAATATTTAACCTATCTATACCCGCGTTTTTAAAGCAATTTTTCTGTTTGGGAGTAGAGGTACGGGATATGAGAGAAAAAACTTAAAGACCTAGAATATTTTTTTTTATTTCATGAAACCAGATCATTTCGGACATTCGAATCATGCGCTTTGAGAAACAAATGTCAATATCTAATTCATGCATTGAAATAAAATGATAAAGTTTTCACGGAAATTTCCACAATCCTATTCGCTTTGAAAATTTTGTTTAAAATATCAAATACAAAAAAAAAAACTTTTATGTGACAAATTTCTTGGATCTGGTCAGACTCGATCTCTGATGACAAATATCTTTTTTTGCGAATAATTCAAAAAAGGTGTAATAAAATACATTAACATTGCACATGAATGAATTCGTCTCAAAATTCTGCGTCGATTAATGTGCATACAATTGAAAATTGTGAAAAAAAAATTTTTGATACTTTTCTGTCCGAACTTCGCGTACCCCCGTCCGAAATTCGCATTTTTGGTCGTTTTCCTGGCAATAACAATATTTTGTAAAATAGTGCAAAATACTAGGCAAAACTTATATAATATTGTAGAACTTTTCATTCTCTATCTTTTGATTCAATTATTTAGAGATTTCGTTGAGTTTTAGCTGAGATATTCCTTACGCCGTAAACAAAAATTTTACTGGGTTACACAGAGCCAAATTTTTTGGCTCGTAAGCGAAAATGGAAAATTTTAAAAATTGATTTCTTGGTTGATTTTGCGTATTTTAAGATGCCCTTTTGCTCAATTACGTATTTCCCCCTGTAGTTTTAATTTTATTTATTAGATATCCCAATAAACTTCGAATTTTTTTGTATTGATAAGAATTAAAAAATCGGGTTTTGTGTCCGAAGTTTGAATTTTCATGGGCCGTGTCCGAGTTTTAACTTTTACCCTAATCAATTATAGATTGGTGTAAACAGTCTTGCACAGTTTTTGGTAATTTGGTGGATTTTCACACGAAGAATTCTTTTTTTATTATCTTAAGAGCTTGTTTCTGCTCATCAGATAAGCGCGTCTTGGATGGTGTCTAAACTCTCTTTCTTTTCTGAGCTTTGGCTTGATTTAAGATTGCTAGTTCTTCTATATACTTATTATATTCCTTTTTATGGATCTAAATTTAATGACAGATGTATCATTAATACGTGACAAGTTTAGTTTTTCTAAGTTATAACTATCAACCTTAAAATAGCGCTGCCAATTTGAAGTAGCTGCTCGACGCCCAGATTTTTCGATACCACACACAACACACTTCCCTTTAATATTTTCATCTTTCTGTGGTTCGTTTTTTTTAAGTTCATCAGAGAACACATAGTTAATTAAAATCCCTATCTGAAACCACTGAACAACCGTAACCTGATTAACACTAGCATCACTATCTGAATCTGACACCTCACTTCATATATTTTCGCTTCCTGACATGGTTTATAATTAATGATATGACAGGTTGACAAGACAGAATTGACAGAAGTGACAGAATTTATAAGACAGACAATGTTCAATATGGAAAAAAATTATACTGCCATATTGCCAATTTGACAAAATCTTTGTTATTTGTCACCTGTCGGCAAAATGATTTTGATTTGTGAAAATGTGATTTAAAATAAAAAAATTAACCCCAAAAATAAAAAAAAAAGTGATTTAGATCAAAATCAAAATCACAGACAAGTTGATTTAAATCGCGATTTAAATCATTTTTGATTTAAATCGCCATTGATCTTCCGAACACTGATGTCTATGGCTTGGCTAGACTTGTGCAATGTGTTTGGCTCAGTGCCTCATGCTGTGCTCTTTGAGTTGTTTCACTCTCTCCCTCTACCGAACGACCTGAAGCGTATTCTCTCCGACATCTACACTGGAAACATCATGGACTTTGTTGTCGGAAACGAGTCTGTCTCGATCGCACCATCTGCTTGGGTTCGGCAAGGTGATGCCCTCAGCACCACTGTCTTCAACCTGCCCGCAGAACCTTTTCTTCGAGTAGCACTGTCGGAGAGCAACCCTGGAATCGACCTCTACGGACAAATTAACAAGGCTACAGCTTACGCCGATGATATTGCGGTGGTGTCAAGAACAGCTCAGGATCTGCAAGAGACACTTCACCATCTATCTCGCGTAGCTGCAAAATTTGGACTTAAGTTCAACGCCGGAAAGTGTGCCAGCCTCAACTTCAAGAATGGAAAACCATTTAAGGTGGACCTTTTTGTTGATGGGAGCCCAATCAGATGCCTGGGATCAGACGACCAGGAGATCTATCTTGGCACACTAATTGGCGCAAAACTTCGGTTCCGTCCTCCAAATCAGCTCGTCAGTATAATCTCTACAAGATCGCCGATTCGCTGCTAGCACCATGGCAGAAGCTTGAAGTATTTCGGAGTCACCTTCTTCCGTCGCTTCCTCACCATCTAGCGTCTGGAAGAGTTCTGAAGGATGTCTTGATTTCCCTCGACACCAAATGCCGAAAATTTCTTGGTCACATCACCATGGTGCCCAACTCTACCACCGTACCGTTCTTCTATGCAGATAGACGAGTTGGTGGCCTCGGCACTTTCAGTCTTTCTGAAGATGCTGATATCTGGACCCTCGCAAGAGCTGTTCAACTACTCACTAGCAAGATCGGTTGGTGAAAGGCATCTTTATGGAACAGCTCAAAGACACCATTTCGCTAGGGTTCAGGGACAAAGTCCAAGCTACACTTCCTATTGGGGATTATCTTTCCGGGTCAACTGAAGCCGGACTCTCCCGACTTCGTTATGGACCGGCTGGTACCAACCTGTGGACACTCACTCGTGGCGCTGTCAAACGCCAAAGAGCACAGATCGATGTAACCGGTGAAGAAACCTTCCGAATTATGGCCGATGACGTCTCTGTGCTCCCAGCAAAGGCAGTTTGTGGCCTTCGACAGGTTGTACGTCAACGACAAACCCGGAAATTTACATCTGCTCCCCATCAAGGAAGAGTAGCAGCAGCCTTGGCAATCGACCAATCGACCAAAGACATCGCCCGCCTCACCTCCTGCAGGACTGATCTACAACACGAAGACTGGAAATATCTGCATCGGGCAAGGCTTGACCTTCTCCCTCTACGTAGATATACCTGGTCTTCGTTCGGCAACAAGTCCTGTCGCCACTGCGGTGAAAGCTCTGAAAACGGATTTCATGTCCTTAACTATTGCAAGGTCAATCTGACTCTTTCCACACAACGACATGACGCTGTTTTGGAGCTTCTCTTCAAGTTGCTGACTAGAAAAGGGTATGCTGCCACCATCAATCGAGAACTTCCAGAATTACGACTGAGACCTAACGTTGAGCTCCAAGTATCTGGATCTCGACTGATGATCGACGTCGCGTTCTCCTACGATCATTCCGAGAACCTCGAAGCAGCATACACCCGGAAAGTCCTCAAGTACGAGCACCTGGGACAAGTTCAACCACTTGTAGTTGGATCCCTTGGTTCGTGGTATCCCTTAAATGAGAACATCCGGTCTCTTCTAGCCATCGACCACCTCAGCTGGTCAGCATTCAGGAGGAAATCAAGATTGGCGGCGATAAAAGGATCTATGGAGATGGTAAGGAAACACCTGACTAACACTACAGACGACTCTTTTATATTTATCCTCCATGTATATTTGTATCTGTATATTTATATCTATATTTCTTCTTGTATGTGAATTAGTATTATGATATTTTCTTGTAATTTGCTGCCAAATATTGTATTTTATTCTTTCTCGTATAATTTTATTTTCCCCAAAGTTCAAGAAATTCAAGATTTTGCGTACCAATTTATTAATTCATGTCACCTGGCCATATATCTTTATTCCAAGTTGGACAATAAAATTGCATCATTTACTATCGGAACCACATTTATTTGGGAATTTTGGTTTTATTTTTTTTACAAACTTATCGAGAAAAATTGTCAGCATGT
Organism: Daphnia galeata; assembly: GCA_030770115.1. Taxonomy (NCBI): domain Eukaryota; kingdom Metazoa; phylum Arthropoda; class Branchiopoda; order Diplostraca; family Daphniidae; genus Daphnia; species Daphnia galeata. The sequence goes on from CM061118.1 coordinate 3,871,985, forward strand.
TCCCAGATAGGAATTCTCGTCCCAATTGAGCCCCAAAGACGTACCAATACGTCGTGGGACGTCTGAGAAAGGCTCAAGTATAAAAAATCTAAAAGTGGTCCCTTCTAAAACAAATAAAGGACCGAGGCGCGGCAATTTTCACAGTCCCCTGTGAACGAACCTTATCCGCACCATTTATTACATTTTGGCTCCAACAAAACACTTAGAAAATTTTATAATTCAGGTCTATTCTGTTCAGAATCGCAAGGCGATTCCAACGGAATAAAGTCTGGATTTTTATCTCGTTTCGTTCAAAAGATATTCACGATTGAAAATCGTGAAATACCACAAGTCTCCCTCTCCGTTTCCATCGCTTTTTGCCGTATATTCGGCCTTAAAAAATCTAATTAATAGGAAATGTAGCCCATTCATCCGTCTATGCAAATCCAAAAGGGTTTTGCAAAATATTGAAGGATCCCCGAGATATCACGATTTTCGTGAGACCCCCATTTCCACCAAAATTTTTTCCATTTCATTCTGCGTTTCCTATTGACGTATATCTGCCTTTCGCCCCACTCCCGGCCATTTTGCATTATTTCTCTTCTTCCCTTCTTTCTACCTATCAACTTTCTTATGTATCGCTACGCAAGCCGCGTTGCATCGATTCGGCTGGACTTGGCAATATTCGACAGTTGACGTCGAGCATCACATTCCAACTTGACATCTGTTTACCAAGGATATTTGTTATTGGTCTACAATTATATCGTCAAATCAGTGGTAAGTGAAATGTGACATACATGTAAACACAGTCATTGACATTTACGACGCCGAATATGTCTGTACAGGTCCGCAAAGGAGAGTCTCTTCATTATGCAATGGGAGTTGTTGGAAGAAAATTCTGGGGTTTTTTACAGTGACTTGTTGGACGAGTATTTTATTGCCGTTGATGCTTCTATAGCTCCTGAAGAAGTAAACAGGATTATTCGTTCCCAGGCCCTTCTTATACCAAAAGATGTAGAACCCTAGTACCTGCCTTCAGTGAATTTCTCGTTCCGGTGGTTTTCACCCCTTTTAAACCCTTTCTTTTGAGGGAAAAAAGGGTTCCACCCACGCTCGTTATAATAAGGAGATTAGGTTTTCAGTCACCGTTTTTTACTCAGATAAAAACCAGTACATTTCACCGACTTTTTTTTTTGTTTCTTTTCCTTTCTTCCGTCGGCAAAATATAAAGAATTTTAAGAAGCTTAACTTTCTCTTAATCCGCGCGTGCTCTTAAAAAAGGCGGCGCTTTTTTATGTTTTTTTATCAAGTCTTTTCCCCTCATTAATTTCATAGAAAGCTCACCAACCCACCACCCACTTTGCCAGCGGCGAGTGAAATCTCCCAACCTAATTCCTAAATATCCTACTTGAAAAACACGTCTTTACTTCATCTCTCTCACACAACTAAATAGCTCAGGTGTTAGCGAAGAGAGCTACTGATTCAAAGCAGTATGTGTCTGGGTTCAAGTATGTAAGTATGTGTCGGTTCGGTCAAAGTAGTAAAAGAAAAAAAATCGTGTATGAAAAAAGGAAGAAATACTTTTAAAGATAAAATAAAATTTTCCTCATAACCTTATATCAAGGGTATTAATAAGACCTTGAAAGGGAATTAAGAGCCCGGAAAAGAGTTTTAAGCCTGCGTTTCAAAGTGGTTCAAAATACTGGTTTAAAACCGTTTTCCGCACGCAAACAAGCGGTTATTCACCAGGGGAAATTACGGGGTTTTTTCTTAAAACTGGTGAAAAATACCCGGGAAAAACTGGTTTTTCCCCGCAAGATACTTGCTAGGGAAGAAGACGAGGATGCTTGTTGTTAGAATAAGCAAACGACGCCATCTAGCAGTCAAGGGGGCAACTTCCTCTCTTGACTGTTTAGCAGCAACTCTATTATTCTCTCCCCCTTGCCGACTTACAGTGCCTACCTAAAGTATCCGAACACCCGAGAGAACCTTATGGGAAAAGGTCATTTTCTCGGCGCTCCCATAAATCGAGTTTTCATCGGAAAGCGACGAATTTTCGTTTAGAGTTAGTTATGTAGTTCATCTTTCACGTGAATTTTTTTTATAATTTTTTAATCACGGGAAGGTGGGGTTTTGATCCGAGCCAAAATTATCCGAACACGCGAGAGAGCCTTATGGAAAAAAGGCTACTTTGGCGTCTTATAACTCAGAAACGGATAACGCTAGGATGACGGGAAAAGTCTTAATAAATAGAGCTTTGTTAGCTCTATATGCGCTATAAATATGGGATTTTTATTCATTGATCTACACTAATGAATTTCAAAAATAAAACAGAAATTATCCGTTTTTCTCGGTGTGTTGTTTTCCCCTTTGTTCCCCCTTTGTCACATTTCGCGGCAAGGGCAGGGATGAGGGGTAGACAAAGGATTTGGGATTCGGAGGGAAAAAAAAGAAGAGAAAAAGGGAGAAATTATAATTTCTGTTTTATTTTTGAAGTGATCAAGGCACCGAACAAAATTATTTAAAGTCCAAACTGGAAGAACTTGGCATTGTCCGTCAAACGTCATGCAGATACACTCCGCAACAGAACAGAGTGGCAGAAAGGATGAACAGGACTGGGATGGAGGCAGTCCGAAGCATAACCTATACACGTTCTAACAAAATAACCAACATGTTTGAACAAGCTCCCAGGTCTGTGCTAGAGCTGTGGGGAGATTTTTTGATCGCCGTGGTGTACGTTCTCAATCGTGTAATCTCTTCCACTTCCACTAAAACGCCATACGAACTGTTCTTTGGCACCAAACAAGATCTGAGTAATTTGCGAGTGATTGGTTGCCGAGCTTATCCTCACACACCCGATCCTGTTAGAAAAAGTCTGGACCCAAAATCGAAGCCATGCTGGTTTGTCGGTTATGGCGATGGCCAAAAAGGATGGATCTTAAGGAATCCAACAACACGGGAGTACACCACAAGTCCTAGTTTCCGTTTCGACGAAACGCTCCTTATCACTGATGTTCCAGAGTCAAAAAGAAGTCAAACGAACATATCCCAAAAGAACTTCGAACCGTTCCACATTGTATCTACAATACTCGGACTGGATGACGAGATTGTTAATCCCCTACCAGACCAAGTCAATGCTCCTGCCATGGCACCAATCACGATCAACCGTGAAATCGGTGTCATTGAGCCGAACGAAGACCAGGACGGTAGTGAAGAAGACGACACTGATGATTAAATATCTTTCGTAACGGGCGAAGAATTATCTGAAAATGGACAGATCGATGACTGGGTTCTGGGTCATAGCCAGTCTGGTGTTTCTCAAGAAGCTGTCAAAGCAACACTTGCTGAGGTTGCGTCCCGCGGCCTGTACGCCAAACAAATAGACATCAAAACGGCGTTTTTGTATTCAGAACTGGACAAGAAGATTTTCATGAAACAACCTCAGGGCTTCCTTAAAGAAGGGAAATAATCATGGGTATGTGAGCTGCAAAAATCAATTTACGGTCTTAAACAAGCGCCCCGCCTCTGGTATCAACTGCTGGACCGAGTTCTTGGAACCTTCTCACACAAAGGCAAGCACTTGGTGAAATATAATGCTGATAAATGTGTCTACGTGCTCAGAAATCAAAACTTCATTCTAATTGTAATTGCCCATGTGGATGATCTATTTATGGCAGCAACCACAATGGAAGCCCTGGATGCACTTGCCAAGCATGTGTTTGAGCAATTTGAAGGACGAACTGTTCCCCCCACTCGTTTTCTAGGGACGGATATTACGAGATACCTAATCAACAAGAAAATTTACTTAAACCAGCAGCACTTGTTTGTGAAATTAATCGACCGATTTGATATGAGAAATCTGTCTCCTAAGTTTGTTCCTGCCGACCCATCCAAAAAGCTGAAACGGTGCATGCTTGCATCAGACTCGTTCAATTTCCCGTATCGAGAAGCGGTAGGAGCCCTTCTCTATCTTACAATCTCCACCAGACCAGACATCTCTTATGCTGTTGAACAAGTAGCGAAACACTGTAAAAATCCGGACTTGTCACACTGGGAAGCCGTAGAACAAATTTTTGCATACTTGATTGCCACGCAAGACTTTGGCTTGGCGGCGATGAAGAGATCGCCATTATGGGATACTAAGGCGCGGATTTTGCCGGCGATATCAATGACCGAACATCCACCTCTGGCAATATCTTCTTTTTTCATGGAGGGCCTGGAGCAGTAAGAAACAGAAATGTATTGCGCTGTCCGCCACAGAAGGCGGAATACGTGTTGGCCAGTGAAGCGACAGAAACAGCTCTGTGGCTGAGAACTCTACACAAAGACTTCACCGGAATTAACTACAAAGTCCCGCTTTTCTGCGACAATCAAGGCGCTGTGCGACTAGTTCGCAACCCGGAATTCCATCCACGGACAAAACATGTTGACAACCGTTATCATTTTGTTCGCAAAATGGATGAAGACGGACTCATCGAGGTATTGTTTGTGAAATCTGAGAACCAATTGGCCGATATCTTTACCAAGCCCATTTGAGAAAAACAGAGAAAAAATTGGTGTAGGTAAAATGTAATGACGTTTTTTTCTCACTATCAGGCTGTGTAATTTTTTCGTCTCTGAGTCCTTCTCTTCGTCTAATTGTTTGATACTCGACGCCATCTATCGACGCCATCTAGCAGTCAAGGGGGCAACTTCCTCTCTTGACTGTTTAGCAGCAACTCTATTATTTTCTCCTCCTTGCCGAATCATGTCAAAGTGTTGAATTCTCTACTCACTCTTAATTTCTCTACTGAAAAGACTGTAAGTACTAAAGACAGATATTGTATGACATACTAGGAGTAGTTTAAATAAATGCCCACAGTTAAATAGGATATATAGTGTATCAGTTTATTTAAACTTCACACTTGTTCAGTACTTGGACAACACGAAGACACTTTTTCAGGTAACTATGTCACATGAAGTGTAATTGTTTACAGTATTATTTCAGACAAGTGTTTTATTGTTGTTGATGCTTGAACAATCTACAGTAGGGTGTTTCATTTTACACGAATATTTTTTGATTCGCGCGGCATTTGGGATCGAGGTGCGTTATAGGGAAAAAAAATATTCCCCAAAGATTAGATTTTTAAAAAAATGTTTGCCTCTCCCGCGGTACAAAAAATCGTGAAAATAGGCCAAAATTGGCATTAATTAATTTATATCAGCCTAACGGCTTAAAATATCTTAACCGCGTTTTCAGGGATTGTAGATAGACATTTTAAGAACACACTCACCAAAAATTAGCTTAATCGGAATAGTTTTAGATACCCCGAAAAAATAAATTAATGAGGCAACCTTTTGTTTTTATTGTCAGGCATCTGTGCCTTCTATATAAGGCAAAATGTGATCCGCTATCATTCTTCTCAGTTTATTTCAAATAGTAAGTCTTACATTTTAGGCCCGCACAACGTTAATTACACTTCTTGGGGAAAGAAATCAGTGTTGATAGACGGTGTCAGGCACGAATTGCCTCTAGCCATGCGGAAGATCAGCCGGACCCATATGTTTTCAAACTATAACCGCGACTCCAAACGGAAATGAAATAAAACGTGCCACTTTTTTCAGACTGGCGTCAACTTTGACACATGTCGACACACAGCTAAGAAAAGCTGTTGACTACGTGAGTGGATTTTTAGTGAATGATAACTTTGCTACCATTACACTTTTGGCAGATTCATTCGTCCAGGAGCCGGAACTAAAAAAAGAATTTCATGTTGAGCTGCAGTGGCTAGGCGCTATATGAAATATGGTTTCAATGCTCTGGCTCAAAATTGTGGTTGTATTGCGCACAACATATTATATGGACTCTCATCTAATAGCGGGGAAAGAACTTATGAAAAAGCCAGCTGTGTCGGTTGCAAACATCCTTTCTACATAATACAGCAGCTACGTAATGCAATTAAAAATTCCCGAAACGAAGATGTAGAAATACAAAAGTCGGCCATACGAGCACTTGAAGGATGCATTACGAAAATGCTGCTTTTTCTCGGACACCGATTAAGGGTGATGAATCAACAAGTCGCAATCAAAAAAATGTTTCTTGGGATGGAACATCGTCGTGAGCAGAATAAAACATCCGACGAGTGTGTTATCGTCGTCGACTATAAGATGAAGTTCGAACCGTTGTTTTATCGAGAAAAACAGTTGACCATTACGGCAAACGGGGCATTAGTTGGCATGGGGCGATGGTGTCATACTACGCGATGGAAGAAGTGAATGGAGTACAGGTTCCAGTGCTGCACAAATTTTATATGGATCACATAATTGAGAACGAGAATAAGCAGGATGTCACCGCCGTTTTTGCGGTTCTAGAAGCGATTCTCATGAGACTGAAAGCTATTCTACCCCACTTGAAAACGGTCTACCTAAGCTTGATTTTCTTTAACTTACTGTTTCTATATATATATAATCGTTACCTTACAGGGAATGACGTAGTAACCCCTACGCATTTAGTTACTGCGCTTAAGTCCTATGGCGGATTGGAAAACTGTATTGCAGAGCTGATAAGCCTAAAAAGAGGACGTTTGAACATGCTACGCCAGGCTTGTTCGTCATTGGAGAAGAAAGTAAAACGGTTCATAGGACGCACTAGCGACATCCAGTTTACGTACAGTGATACGTTTCCGCTGTCTCCCGATGTATGTCATCCCGACGGTGCGGAAGAATTCCTAAAAGTGTCCAGTTATTCCTTCGTAGCATTTGAATATTCGGGTAAGCAAATACATACATATCTGGTACATAGAAAATATGACATAAATAATTGGTTTTCTATGTCCAGCTATAGGAAGTGGCATTAATGTGGTTGTAACACCCGGCGATAACAGTTTGATTTGCGCAGCAGCCGGACATCACGACTCGGATTCAGGCGACAACGGAGCTGACATAAATGAAATTCAACGAACGAACGCAGCATCGTCACCCATTGTCACAGAAACTAGTGTTCCCTGCGAGAGGAACACGGGAAGGGCCAGTAAACGAAACTGGTTTCGTCACCGAAGTGTTAGTTTACAGTGATTGGCGATTGAAAAAGCGGGCCAATAGTTGGAAGAAAAAAATTAAAGTAACTCGTCATAACATATTGACGAAGTAAGTCGTCAAGTAACATGTCATAAGTTCTTCAAAATCCACTTCAAAATGAAAAGAATATACTGTGTGTACTGTAACAAAGCAAAAGCTGTTAGATGGAAATAATCAAATTGATCTGTATGAATAGGTGATGAGTAGAATCACCAGTATAGGCTTGGGTGGTTTCAACAAGGATAAGGGGACACATCATTTGGGAAGACGAATAATCTTGTTGACTTCTTCATGACCTGTAGATGGTACAAGCATCAACAACAATAAAACACTTGTCTGAAATATTACTGTAAACAATTGCACTTCATGTGACATAGTTACCTGCAAAAGTGTCTTCGTGTTGTCCAAGTACTGAAGAAGCATCCTCGTCTTCTTCTACATCTTTTGGTAGAAGAAGGGCATGGGAACGAATAATCCTGTTTACTTCTGCAGGAGCTATAGAAGCATCAACGGCAATAGAATACTCGTCCAACAAGTCACTGTATAAAAACCCAGAATTTTCTTCCAACAACTCCCAGTGCATAATGAAAAGACTCAGGTCCTTTGCGGACCTGTACAGACATATTCGGTGTCGTAAATGTCAATGATTGTGTTTACATGTATGTCACATTTCACTTACCACTGATTTGACGATATATTTGTAGAAAAATAACAAATATCCTTGGTAAACAGATGTCAAGTTGGAATGTGATGCTCGACGTCAACTGTCGAATATTGCCAAGTCCAGCCGAATCGATGCAACGCGGCTTGCGTATCGATACATAGGAAAGTTGATAGGTAGAAAGAAGGGAAGAAGAGAAATAATGCAAAATGGCCGGAAGGGGGGCGAAAGGCAGATATACGTCAATCGGAAACGCAGAATGAAATGCCAAAAATTTTGGTGGAAATGGGGGTCTCACGAAAATCGTAGTATCTCGGGAATCCTTCAATATTTTGCAAAACTCAACCGAAAAAAAAAGAATTCTGTAATGGCAGTTGATTCAGCCAAAAAAATTGATTCAGCCCTAACAGCAATGGGTAGTTTTTTTTTCAAGCAGAATAGCTACTGTACCACCCCTAAAAGTTCTTCCTGAAATAAGCCTAGCTGTAAATCCGGTTTGAACTGATTGGCTTGCATACTGTTCTACCTTTGCTAAAAGAGTTGCTTCTATTGACGATGAAGAAAAAAGAGATGAAATCAGGTAAGAGATGGAAGATATTTTGTATTAACATTTGAAATCGTACAACAACTCAAAGAAAAATGCTTAGATACAATGAATACAATCATTTGTCATCAGACTCAGAGCAATAACCATCTTTATTTACCAATTGAAATTGCCACGGCACACTACCTTCATTAAAACAATAGTTTTTTTAAGTAAATCTCGTATATGTTTAGCTTCTCTTGAATGGTTTCGGCCTTATAGCGAAACTACTTCAGTTAAACAGGATCTCGTTCCTCCTGTTTTCTTTCTCGAGCCACCTTCAATTAGTTTGCTATCAGTACCAAAATGGTCAGCTAAATTTGCACCACAATATTCATTGTCTGTGTCAATAAGAAAGTTATGAAGTACTATTGAAGCTTTAGTGTAGTGCTCTATGTGTTCAAGACTGGCATTTATTGTTGTCCTGAAAATTCTTCATCGATTGGCGAGTATTCCAAATGCTTTTTCGACGACTCTACGTGCACGAGATAATCTGCATTCTTAAGGGAATGATTATCACTGTTTTTACAAAAATATGGTTTTGGGATGTTAATTACTATACCTTTAATCAAACACTCGCTCTTCAATATTCATAAGTCCAGTGGTTCTAACAGGATATGGCTTCATCATCATCATGAATGTTTTCAGAGGGAATGCGTCGTCCCCCACCAAAAAATGGGGTGATACTTTGCTTGAGAATGGTAACTTTGCTGGTCCAGGAAGACCAAGACCCTAAGGATTTTGATATTTCAGACGTACTATAAACCTGTTTGTCACCTTCACGACCATAGGCTCCAACGTAAATAAGGGTGAAACGATATTTTGCGTCACACATGGCCATGAGCAAAATACTGAAAAAATTTTTGTAATTATAATAGTCGGATCCTGAATTGGCTGGAAAATGAATAGTTATGTGTTTCCCATCAATAGCTCCTACACAGTTTGGTAAATTCCAGGTTTTGGAAAATTCATATGACAGACTTGTCCACTCTTCTGTGTCAGGTGGTTCAAGATTATCTTGAGCCAACACCTTGTACAATGCTTTGCTTGTTTCTAGCACAATTTCTTGGGCAGCGGAACAGCCTATCCTAAAACCCCAAGCCACAGTTTGAATGCTATCACCTTTACCTAGAAAAAACAATGTGATTGCCAAACGTTCCCCAAAAAAAGTTGAAAATGTTAAATATGAGAAAGTTCATGAAAATTTCTATACAAAATTACCAACTGTAATGCTTTTATGTAATCTTGTATCCTTCTACTTTATCACACTATTTAATTTTCTAACTTAATAAAAGAAAGCTTGGGGACTCATTCTTGTGAACTTGTAGAACGTTTCCTGAAGCCTTCATTGTGGTAGTAAACCATGAGTGACGCTGACGCTTATCAAAAGTATTGTGAATGTGAGTCCACAAACGACCTGTAATGAATCATCATGACACAAAAGTTTAATAGTCTAAATTGCCCATTAAAAACCTACCAAGTGGTCGACGATTAAGAATAGCTCTTTCTTTCAACAACACTATTATACGAATAAGAAAAATTGAAGTAACAGGAGCTTCAAATGTTTCAATTAACTCATTTTCGTCCATTTTGGAGTTCAAAAATTGAGATAGTATAACTACATGGAATAACTTTAATAATAATTTTATTCGATGCTGATTACAGCGATGACAGTATTGTAAACAAGCAGACAACAATGTGAACGCCACCTGTACACAGTATCTCAAAGCATTTTTAATCGACTTATTTACACTATATATCGATAATTTACATAAGACTTAACATAAATTAAAAACAAGTGTGGGCGAAAAGCGCAATTTTCTTATTTTTATGTCAGTTACGACGAAAAAACATAAAACATTTACGTCAGACTTAACATAAAAACCCCAGTCTGAACGGGCCTTAAGGGACGTCTTTGGATCAGGTGTGTGTTATCTGGGTTGTAACCTCTGTATTACGATAGTTACAAAGTAAGTATCTAGTTAGCGGGAACTCCAAATGATTTTTAAATTATCTGTAATTGTTGGATTTGTTTTAGACAGCGCTTTTGCTGCGCTCTGCCTTTCAAATCTCTTTTAAAATAATATCTGCATAATAGACAATTAATGGGATTAATTTTTTCAAGCTCTTCCGTATAACTAAATGTTAAAGATAATTTCAACTAAGACGTAGGAAGTCAGGACAAAAGTGAATAATATTATAATCGTTAACTATCTTAGATTCCAACAAGTATAGCCTATATGAATGCGACACATGAAAATAAATGATACCACAAAACATAACAAACCAAAAAAAGCGGAAAACAAATGGAACAAAGGACCTACCACCGGTTGCTGTCCTGTTTACCCTGTTGCTAATTACAACCTTGGCTTTGAAAAAAACTCGCTCGTGTTTCGTTTTTTTTATTGGAATGCTATTTGGGAAGTTGGGATGTTAAGTTAAAATCCAGTTCATAGTCTACTGTAGATCAAATTGTACTAAAATATCTCGTTGGGTTGAATTATTCCGAATTTTCCCCTGTTATCCGAGAGAGACTCTTAGTCATTGCGATAAAAAGAATATAAAGTAAAGGGGAACTTTATAGTATAATCCTGATCACTTTAGCTGACCTGCTAAACAACCGTTTGAGAGAGTGGGAATTGATTTAATTGCTACCTTTCCTCTTAACATCTCCGGGAATAAGTATGCGATAGTTGCCATTGACTACTTGACAAAATGGGCTATGTGTAGGCCGTTCCCGCTTCGTCCTCTAAAGAAGTTTTCGATTTCTTCGTACGGAATGTGGTTCTCCAGCACGGTGCGCCCGTCTTCCTCATTTCTGATCGAGGGAATTGCTTGGCGGCGTTCTTCGCCGAGTAGCTATTCAAAGCCTTACAAACCAACTACTGGGTTACGGCCGCGTTTCATCCCCAGTGTAACGGGTTGGTCGAACGCTAAAATCACACCTTCGCTGAAATGCTTTCTATGTACTTTAATTCGTATCATAATGATTGGGATGGGTTGGTCGATTTCGTCACCTTTGCGTATAATACGAGCCGCAAAGAGTCGACAAGAAACAGTCAATTCCTTCTCTTATATGGACGGGAGGCAATATTGCCGATTGACGTCGTATTGGGCAACAATCCAGAAATAGGTTTAGGCGATGGCGATCCTGTCGACCGTGTCCGCACAGTGACGGCCAAACTTTCACTTATACGAGAAGAAGTAAAGGGACGGATGGCGGCCGTTCAAGTCAAAGAGAAAAAACGTTATAATCGTCGACGACGGTTAGTAAGCCTTGCCTTGCCGCTTGTGCTTGTCTTTTGCCCAATCCGGAAAAAGGGGCGCACGGAAAAGTTGTACGTTGAGTGAGCGATCTTTATTATATCGTCGAACAACTGTATGGTCGAAAGAGAAACCACGATATAATAGGAAAGGTACACTCTCGGGTATCCCCAAGACCGGCGGGTGTTTAGTAAAGGGTCCCAAGATTCCCCGCCAGGTTCGCTAGTATAGGAGGCCCATCGCCTCTCGGGGGTATTGTAAAAATTTGGGTTTTTCGTTCATAAAATAGAAAATTACCAACCAATTCGTCCAGAAATTGATTTTATTTAAGCTTAATTTAATTTCCTTAATTTAATTTATGATTGAAAATCGCAATTTTTCGAAAATTGCGCCTTTCTCAACATTGCCAATTTCTCAATATCCCGGTTTTCTTCTCGAAAACCAGTGACTTCGTGGTAGGAAGTGTTTTATAATTCCGGCTGAGGTTAAATATACAGCGTTTTTTTTTACAAGAAGTTTTTTATCACTGGTAGAGATTACAAACTTGATATTGCGAGCGCCGAGTGGAAGTGCGTGTTTGAAATCGCCAATTGACGCTCCTGCTGTGTCAGTGAAAATGAAGGAGATGCGACAAAAGACGCCTAAAGTAGTGCTTTGGCAAGATCAGGTACCTAAACCTGTGCTCAAGAGGAAGAAACAAATTGCCAGAAAGGCGCTTTCTCATCATCAAATGGATTTAATGGAGATTGAGTAGGAGAGCATGTATTACGGTCTCGAAGAAACTTGAAATTTCTTGAAAAAATTTCGTGGCATCCGCTTGAATCTGACCATAAGCTCAACAGCATCGCTTTGACTTCTCCCCTCACCAACCTGGCAATGCGGCCACTAGAAATAATCGATTGTAAATTTTATCTTTTACATTCCCCTTTTCAGTCGTCTTTAAAGAAATTGTCGGGGCCAACAGTATCTCCTGGCCCTCTCCACTGTGTGCATTACCAAACCCGCCATTTTTTTAAGTAGCAACTCCCGACTGGGCTCCGCTTGGAGCTCTGTCTGAATATTGCTATGGGTAATCAGTTAATATAGGCTGTAGCACTCGTCGTTTGTATCACCAGTAAATATTTGTATTTCGAAAAAAAGCGCAGGGTATATCAGTAAGAAATTAGACATAATAATTTACATTAAAATCTAATCAAGAGAGCAGATATGCTGATTAAGCAAAATAAACTTTCTCAAAGTTATAAGTTTATTGGTTTAAGGCTCACTTACACCGGAGGTTTTCTTAAGCTATTAGTTCCTTAAACTTTTAAGACTTTAAAAAATTAAGGTAAGTTTTTAATTTACGACTTGTGAATTTTCTAGTTTTTTAACGAAAAGATCGATTGATCAACTATCGATGAAAAATTGAAACTGAATTCAGAAATCCAAAAATCCTGAAAACAAGTTCAAAATTCGATTATATTTTAAAATAAATTTTAAAAATTATATTGAAATTGACATTAAATACCAAATCATTTCAGAAACTGAAATCATTTTGAAATAAAAATTCAAAAATATCAAGTGAAGCCATTGAGTTTAAATTTTTTATCGATATTTGATGGCATACAGTGGGTACCTGAAGTATCCGAACACCCGAGAGAACCTTACGGGAAAATGTTATTTTCTCGGCGCTCCCATAAATTGAGAATTTTTGTTTAAAGTTAGCCATGTAGTTCATCTTTCACGTGAATTTTTTTTAGAATTTTTTAATCACGGGAAGGTGGGGTTTTGATCCGAGCCAAAGTAATCCAAACACGCGAGAGAGCCTTATGAAAATAAGGCTACTTTGGCGTCTTATAACTCAGAAACGGCTAACGCTAGGATGACGGGAAAATTCTTAATAAATAGAGCTTCGTTAGCTCTATATGCGCTATAAATATAAAATTTTTATTCATTTATGGAGGTATTGATATTTCCACTGAAATTAACTCATAGTTTGTGACATGGTTAATAATATTTCTATCCAATATAGGTTAACCATGTTTGACTTATATGAAGAGATCCATCCTGACTGGGCTCCCAGCATTTTCCCAAAAGTGAACAATGGTCACGACAATTTTTCTCGATACCATAGAATAAAGAAGAGATCGAGATGTCGAAAAGGTTGTGCCACATCAGATTATCAATTTGAACCATGAGAGTTATCTGTTGAGGTATTTAAGTTAAATTTTTTTTAAATTACAGAATAATACCGGAGAAGAAACTACTTTTTTAATCTCAGGAATTAACATTGATGATGTTTTATCTTCTACAATGGCTGATGAGTTTGAAGATATGGACAATTCATCAAAAATGGTTAGCCAACTGAGGAGTCTCGAAGCAGAAAACAAGAATTTAAAGGAGGAAAACGAACATGTCAATAAAGAACTTGAATCAGAAAAGGTTTATGATAAGCGAGTTAGCGGTACAACATCAAACATTAAGTCTTAAGTTGTACGAAGCAATCGAGGGAAAACCGAAGAAGAGCTTCTTATCTCAACTGGAGAAATCAGAACAAATGACCCTTTTTTAACACTGGTTTGAATTCGTTTGAACTCTTTATAGGAATTTATAATGTCCTATTGCCAGCACTAGTAGAAGATAAAAGGTTTACGATTTCATTGCAAGAATATTTCCTTACATCTGTTATGAAGTTCAGACTTAATTTAAGTACTACGGATCTAGAAGACAGGTTTAAAGTCAGAAGAGTTACTGCTTGTAAATATATTGAAAAATATATATAAGTAATGTTTGTACGCCTTCCCCCAGTTTTCCTAAGATTTCCAGACGAAGAAACGTCTGAGTATACCATGCCACTTTCGTTTAGGGCTAATTATCCAAAGTGTACATTTATCATTGACCGCTTCAAAACAAATTGCGAAATGCATGGATTTATTCTAGAAAAACTTTCCATCTTCTCTAAGTACAAAAGTCATCATACTTCTCAGTTTCTCATTGCGATAACTCCTCAAGGTTCAATTTGTTTCATTTCAAAAGGATATGGGGATTATGGGGGAGAGTTAGTGACGTCGAAATAGTGAGAGATTCTGGGTTACTGAGCTTAATTCAAATGACAACCTAATAACTCTTAATTCATAAGGACAACTTAGTTATGGCTGATCGAGGTTTTTTAATAGAGGAAGACTTGTAAAAACGCGGAGCGTTACTAGCGATGCCGGCTTTTAAGGGCACTAGATTGCAATTAGAGAGAGACGAGGTAGAAAAGTCTAGGGTAATATCTCATTTAGGAATTCACGTTGAGTGCGTTATTGGAAACTTGCGCAAGAAGTATACTATATTACGCGGTCCAATAAAGATTCGTGATTTATGCACAGACCCACATGACGAAACCTTTGTTGATAAAGTAGTTACTGTTTGTTGTGGTTTAATTAATGCAATGCTATAAGTGTTGTACCTCCTACTTAAATACCAACGAATAAATGAAGTCATGGTGATGAAAACTACATCTGGATTTTTATTTTTCGTGACATTACATTAATGCGATAATTTATCATGGAACATTTATAGATTGTAATGGTTTACGCGTTTTACTGGTTACCAACCTGGTCTCAGGCAACGCGACAAAACATATTGTCGGCGACAATATTATTGCGACAAAGCATTACGTCGGAAGCACGGTCCGTTTTGATACACTGTTTTGTCGCGTTGACAAAAATTCTTTCTAATTTTTGGCTCCTTTATTGTTTATTATTGGATTATCAACATTTTATTTTTAATATTTTCGATATTATTTAGATAGTTTTATCGCGTTGTTTCTTTGTTTTTTTTGTTTTTTATTTTCTTCCGGTTTTGAAATGAAACCCCCCAAAACGAAGTGATAATTATTTATTCATTTAATTCGATTTATAATAAAATATTTCGATTACTTCCGACAAAAACTTCGACAAAATGTTTTATCGCGTTGTTTTCTTAGATTTTTACATTTTTTTAAGAAAAAACCCCAAAACTAAGTGATAATTATTTATTCATTTAATTCGTTTTATACTAAAATATTTCGATTACTTCCGACAAAAACTTCGGCAAAACGTTTTATCGCGTTGTTTTCTTAGATATTTTCACTTTTTAAAGAAAAAAAAGGAAAACTTAAAAATTGAATCAATCGCTTTTTTTTAATTCAGATTTTTTTTTTAATTTACATGGTTTTCGATAACACGTTTTGTCGCGTTTTTTTCAAATTCACTGTGTTTTCACTACCCTGAAACGTAAATTTTAAATAAATAGTTTTATCTGTTTTGTTTATTACTGAAATTGTACGATGATGATGATGATGTACGATGAAATTGTACGATTTATCTGAAACATTTTATACGTTTTATTGATTCGTTTTATTTTCTTTTAATTTCTGCATCGCTTTCAAAAAAGGTTTTGTCGCGTGGGTTTGTGTTATTTTTTTTTGTATATTTTTGAACGCAAAGTATATTCTTTTAATAGAAAATAACAGATTCTTGTTTTATGAATGATTTTTTTTTTTCATATCGTGATTTTGTATAAAAAGCGTCGTTTCCTTAAATAATTCCATACGCCTCTGTGTATTTCTAATCAGATACCGCCCACTAACGCCATCTGACAGTGGGGTAAGTTCCCCTCCAAGTTCTACTGCAGGTGTGTGTACTCCTTCTGTACTTCATGCCCGAGCCTGACATAGGACATAAGAAATATTTTATTATATATTAAACATAAAGAACAATTTCTTTATAAAAATATTATTTTTTATCAAGTTAAAAATAGTCCCAAGACAAATGCGCTCACAAAATTCTTATTAGAAGATAAGTTAATATACGTTTTTAAAATTGGTTAGAGAAATATCATCAAGCAAGAAGTATGTCGACGAAACTGGGCTCATTATGGCCTGTTGCCGACATCTGATAATTTTACAGGCGGTTAATATGTTTGTGGGAGAAACATACAGACATGCACATTTTCTGCATAACTTTCTATTCAATGCGGGATACCGAATTTTTTGTTACGACATTGTTTGTCTTTACTGGAAGTGGGCAGAAAAAGTTGGGAAGGTTATGTCAAAATATCGACACCTTACGGAAAAAATGACTGCTTTCTTATCGCGCTTCCACGCAATTGCCCATGTTTGGCATTGTAATGTTAGTATAGTTATTAAATTTATTCACTTTTGAATTAAGTAATAGTATTCATTTATTCATTGTAAAATAATTAAACACATATACATATTTTGGTCTTTTTGCAGATATTATGGGTGGGTCACTGGATAAAAGGTGTTGGAGCAACTGTTGGAGAAGAGCTAGAGCAAGTTAATGCATCCATGTCTTTGTATGGAAATAGAACCAAACACATGATACGGGGAAGTAAGAACAAGAGTGATTGAAATAATTAGAAATATCTAAGAGTTCAAATAATGTAATTTTTTAGACAGAAACGATACCCTATCTGCAGGAATGATGTATCTTAACACTGAGAGATTCAGTCGAATGCCAGCCTTTCTCTCAAAACGACTGAACAGAGTAACTTGATTTTTCATTTCAAAAATGATTACAAGGAGTAACCAAATTTTCCATAAAGGCTCGTCTTTTATGTGAACTATTTTCGGATGAGCTCAATGAGTTGTTATTGACTAAAGAAATGAACAGAAAATTTGCCTTGTATTCAAGAAACTCTGAAACAAAGAGCCAGGAAATGTTCACAGCAGCGTAATTATGGGAAGGGACAGCAATGCTCACTAAAGAATGATTTGGAAGGAACTTATGCTGAAATACAAATGTTAAAGAAAAAGAAAGAGAAAACTGCAAGTATGTAGTAATATTTCCGCAATATTAATTTGTGTTCTTATAATTAATCATTGACTGAAATTATTTTTAGCTACTTCTAAGCAAAGAACAAAATTTATAAAAATAATAACTGCTGGGAAAAAAAGGCATCGGTGCTCATAGAAAAAATTAAAAATTTACATCGCGAACAATTTCCTGAGAACAAAGAGAAGACGTACTTAAACTTCGACGACTTTAGCCAAGGTTCTTTTCCATGGCAACTTCCAGATGACAAAGGTACTAAAATATCCGTATCAGTGCTGGTGAAATGATAACTTCATTTAGATGTCTAGATCAACATAATGAACAGAAATACCTTATTGAAACATGGATGTTGTCCTTGCGTTATGAAGAGGAAATCGAAATTGTTAAAAACGAAATGACGGCATTTCTTCGATCAACTAGAAAAAAAATATGTGATCTTCAGGGAAAGGAAAAAAAATAAAATTGGAAATTATAAAGAAAATGTTGAGTAATTCCATCGAGCAGGTAAACTTTGTTATAATATTGAGCTACTTTTATTAACAAAAGTACTTTTATTTTAAAACAAGTTACAGAGTACTCGATACTTAAAGTCGACGATATTTATCATTAATGCGGAAGTCACAAGGCTTAAAACATTGTTGCATTCAGCATTTTATATTTTCAAGCAAGACTATTTAAATGAAGATGGAAATTGTTCATCCGAAGATGAATGTGATTCTTGTGATGAATAGTGTGCTAAATAAAATATCTGCATAAAGTTAAGATGCTGTTTTTGAAATTTAGAACTTTTTGCTTGCTTTTTGGTAATAAATGGAGTGATATACCTCCTTTTTCATCCTCCTTGGATTGACAAATTTTGGATAATATCTAAAAAAGTACCACGATAAAAAATTACTGATACACTGCAAAAAAACGCGATGATACGTTTCGTTGAAAACCAATTTTTGGGAATATATTTGGAAATCAGATAACATATTCATTATCCATTTTCACTCCAAGGCTATAGGGGAGAACGGAGTCAACGTGGACACGGGTCATATTAGACAAAGACCATAAAGGCCCGTTCACACCAGAGGTTTTCGGCTAGCCGAAAGATGAAAGATGAAAAAAACGAGCCGAAAAACGAGCCGAAACGAAAAAAAATTTCATCTTTCCAAAGACGAAACTTTCTAAACTTTTCGGCGCCGAAAAGTTTCAGCTAGCCGAAAAACGAAAGATGAAAACTGAGCAGCCAATCACAGCTGTCCATTTGATGCGCAATTAATTTTTGATATTAGGGCAACATCAGCAATGTCAAATCTGTCTGCTCTCATTCTTTTCAACAATTCGTGTGTTATACTCGTGATAGCCGGCTATTTTTAATTGTTTTTCAATTATTAGTTTCTGAATCACAATGCCCAAGGTAGCAAAAAGTTTATCACCAAGGAAATGTCCTCCCGATGGCGGAGTGAGAGCTGCGAACAAACAAATTACCAACGAGTAAGTTAATAAATGTATAATTTCAGAACTATGTGTGGCATTGTGATCGTCATCGCTCATATTTTTATTATAAGGAATAAAAAACGAATTAAAATGTGGACAAAGGAAACTACTGAGTTATTACTGAGTTATAGTTATGAAAGATGAAAGATGAAAACCAAAAGATGAAAAATTTGTAGTGTGAATAACCGAAGATGAAAACGAAATTTTTTCATCTTTTGGTTTTCATCTTTAATCTTTCGGCTAGCCGAAAAACCTCTGGTGTGAACGGGCCTTAAGTGCTCCATGTTATGGAAAAAAAAATTTTTTTTTTTAATTTTTGTATGTACTAGAACGTTTCACGTTCTAGACAAAATATTCATTAAAATTGAACCATTATTGCTCTTGTTATCGCATAATGTAAAAAATGACCCTGTTTGATGTAATATGTCCCCGTATTACTCTAAGTATTTTTAATGTGAAAAACACTAATAATGAATAAAATAATGATAGGTGAAACAGCCAATTCATTTCTTAATTGATTGCTACAAAAATTAAATGTTAGTGCCTTTTCAGTAAAAAGTTATGAACGAAATACTAAATAGCACCGAGTTGTGTCATTTTGGACACCTAGTTTTGGGGTGTAATTGGACCACGCTAACTATAGCAACGAGGGGAGCTTGCCGCCTTAGGGCATAATTTACAGGCAAATGTCAAATTTTCCCCCCTCTTTTCTAAAACACTCGTAACTCTTCATTGTTTTACACAAACGTGTCATTATCAGTGTGCATGAATAAAGAAAGGGCAGATGAACATTCTAAAAATTTTTTTAATTTTTTCCGTTTATTATTTTACGTTTTATCATGATTGTCCAGTTTCAGACAGAGCCTGTCCAATTTTGCCCCGTCTTTTTCAAAAAGGCCCAAAAAATTTGACTTTTTAAAATCGTCACAACTACTCTATTTTTAAAGGGAAAAATGTATAAAAAATATGGGAAGTAAACAAATAGACATTTAACAAAACACACGAAAAAAAAATTAGGAAAAAGTGAAAACGACAAGAAATATTGCAAAAAGAAAAATTTTGTCCACGTTGACTCCGTTCTCCCCTAAAGAAAAATATAAATATAAAAGAAATAACAAAAAACAACGCGACAAAACCTTTTTTGAAAGCGATGTAGGAATTTTTTAAAAAATAAATGAATCAATAAAACGTATAAAATGTTTCAGATAAAAAATATGATCAAAAATATTCTAAACCAAACGGTGAGAAATCCGAAAATCAACCACATTCGAGCATACAAATTGAAAGACGTTTTTGACAACTTTACAAAACAGGGTATTATGCTTCAGACGAAAAAAAAACAAATCAACAACGGGACAAAACATTTTGTCAATTTCCATGGCCAAAATCCATGGCCAAAATTCGGGAAAAATATAAGAAATCGTACAATGTCAGTAATAAACAAAACATGTAAAACTATTTATTTAAAATTTACGTTTCAGCGTAGTAAAAAAACGGCGAATTTGAAAAAAAACGCGACAAAACATGTTATCGAAAACTATGTAAATTTAAAAAAAAATCTGAAATAATCAATTTAAAAAGCGATTGATTCAATTTTTAATTTTTCCTCTTTTGTTAAATAAGTGTAAAAATCTAAAAAAACAACGCGATAAAATATTTTGTCGAAGTTTTGGTCGAAAGTAATCGAAATATTTAAGTATAAATCGAATTAAATGAATAAATAATTATCACTTCGTTTTGGGGGGTTTCATTTCAAAACCGGAAGAAAATAAAAACAAAAAAACAAAGAAACAACGCGATAAAACATAATATCGAAAATATTAAAAATAAAATGTTGATAATCCAATAATAAACAATAAAGGAGCCAAAAATTAGAAAGAATTTTTGTCAACGCGACAAAACAGTGTATCAAAACGGACCGTGCTTCCGACGTAATGCTTTGTCGCAATAATATTGTCGCCGACAATATGTTTTGTCGCGTTGCCTGAGACCAGGTTGCTGGTTACAGGATTAATTTTACTGTTTGGCAATCTTTTTGCATTCACAGTGCTACGCTGTTGGTTTTATTTTCCGATACTTTTCTTTTCCTTCTTTTCATCAGACACACATTGTTTGCGACTTTGCGTTACCACTTTTGCCAAAGCGAACTCTCTTAGGTACGATACAAGTTTGTGAAAGACTTAAAATACAGTTGACGTTTGTGCAAACAACAATATCCTCACCAGGTCGATTTCGTTGACAAATGCAATAAAATGAATCTGAAGACCTTTCTGTTTACTAATGTGTTATCTTCGAACCTGCGATCACATTTGGCATCACAATAACAGGAACATAATGTACAGAGTGAACCTGTTGACTAACGGGAGATAACCGGAGATGACAACAGCCATTTCAACTTGAATCACTGAATCATCTTCTATCACACTTTTAACAAGCCGTCCGCGACTCAACGAGACCGTTTTAGGGGTTTCGACTAAGTCAAAAATCCAATCTAGGGCCTTTAAAAAAAGAATTATTTGTTTCAGATGCGGAATTTTTAGGAAAAACCAATGGTGAAATCCGCAATCGTCTAACTTTTATAGTTTAGCAGATATTTAAGAAAAACTAACTACACCCAGCCCAAAATCGAGCGTTTTTTTTGATTTCCTGGACTTGTTACCCGAAGGGTTACTGATCAAAGTTTTGTTTGCCGTATGGTTTACATGGGCACCCTCAGTTCTCGTAAAACTACACAGATGGCTTTTTGCGGGTATCGTAACACTACATAGATGGATGCACTATTTTTTTTCAATTATTGAATGTAATCAACTTTTTATTACATTTCAATAACTCTACTACGTAGCTGAGGATATATTACATCTTTTCCGAAAATTTGGCTGAAATCTATTCAGGCGTTTGATCAGACGGAGAAATTGCTACTTTTTGACATAATTTCAGTAGCTGTTATAGCAGACGATAACACAGATAATAATATTAAAAGTAAACGTTACTTGAAATAGAATAAAATTAAACGAGAAATCCTATCATTTATAAAATTACTGCTAATAATTTTATCTCTAGGCTGATAACTAGGCCTAGTTATGGGCACAATTCCACCAAACCGAATATTTACCGTCACTGCAAAGTAAAAATTTATTACGACATTGGGTGACGGGGCTTATATAATTCAACAATTTGCGGGTTTCCCCGCCACGACGCGTATTTCCAAATAGTATCAATATTAAATCAGGATTCTAATATCTAATTCAATATTGATTCAGGATTTCAATATCTGAATGGATATTTAGAGAATATGAGCTTTAGATAAAGACCCGTCACTCGTGTGGCGTGAGGCGGCGGGGCTCCAGCCCCGCAGCACCAAAGTCGCACGGAGTCTGTATTATTAGCTAAATATATATTACTAAAAACTTTGAGACATTAATTAATCGCACGGAGCTAGTATAAGCTGCATATATATTTACATAATACTTAGAGATATCAATTAATGTTTTTTATATTCATCCGGGAACTTTGCAACCCCAATAAGGGATGCCTGCATATTTGTCGTAACTTTATATTTATTGGTAAAATTAAAGTTAATTTAAATTCCAATCCCTTGGGTACCTTGCGGCGTACGTACGCTGCCTATAGTTTAAACAAATCACTTCTTTTATGTGCCGCAGATGTCACTAGTTGTTACGGGCTTTCCCATGTAAAAATTTCCAGTCCTTGGCTCATCTAGTTGAGCTGGCTCAACTGTATGAGCTAGCTCAGCTAGTTAAGCCAGCTCACGTGAGAACGCGTTGGTTCACACAGGCTCTTTTGTCGCGTTGCGTATGAAAAGACTGAAACAAAGGGGTTCGAAAAGTTTCAGTAAACTGTGGTCACCCTGAACCTGCGATCTGAAGGTTATTTTATTGCGTTTTCTGAAAAAATGCTGAGGCAATACGACAAGGTTTGGTAAAAAAAAATGTTTCAAAATCGGTGTTCGATCGGCCCTTTTGTCGCGTTGCTTTAAAAAAGGTTTTTCAAGTGTAGTATATAGAATTTCCACGCTTACGTTGGTTCTAGGGCTCATCGGTCTTTCTCAAAAAAGGTTTATCAGTAGAAAAAAAATATATTTAATAATATATTATTTTTTTTTTTTTTTTTGGGGGGGGGGGGGGGGTCAGCGTCAAACATCGGGTTCGACAGAACCTTTTGTCGCGTTGCGTGAGACCAGGTTGATTATACCACGATTGCGGAAATTTAACTGTGAATCATGGTTACTTTACCCAATACCAAACCCCCCAAAAAACGAAATAATTTACCAACAATTTATCGTTTTTTTAACCAGAAATTTACGGGTTTATTTGACTGTTATTTTAAATTACAGAAACTTTAACCACTATTTACCCGGTTACATTGAAGGTTCTATTACGGTTCTATTTCAAAGGAACTTTGAATGTTGGCAAAGCTTCGTGAATCACTTTCTATCTTACGCATTTTAGAGGCAAAATGAAGCTGGGGTTGGGCAATGTTGGCTTTCTTATTAATTTTCTTCGTTTTTTCGATGGAGATGGAGGCGCTATTTTCTATAAAAAACCATAAGAATACAGAATACAAAATAAAGACAATAATAGTTCATACGTCCAGGCTTGTTTTGACTGACCAATCTACTTAGACTTCTAACAGGCCTTTCCTTGAGCCTGCCTAAGTTCAGGTCTGAGTAAAAAAATTGTACTACTTGGTCGACCAAGCCACTCTGAAGTTCTCTTGCCTTTTTGTTGGCCTTCACTAATCCAACTAAAGAAACTCGGTCGTAGGAGGGTATAGTAAATAACGCAAGTCGGAAGACACCCAATGTTTAGGCACACTACTATATACAAGCTCACCTCTCCGTTTTCCGTCTCATGCTTCGAACTCACAATGAAAAACACATTCTTCTCTCCTATCTTTTCTTTTGTGACGGATGGTTGATCAATGTTTTCAAACTGACCTTCCCAAAAGGTTGAAAGGCGGCCGACCTATAATATGTTCGTTAATAAAAAAATTTCGAAAATTCCCCAATAACGTTCAAAAATTAGTTACATAGGCCTACCTCAAACACTCACTTGTCATCGTGGGAGCTGTGGTTAAAACCAGCGCAACATTCAAGTATTCAATTATATTTAAGCACCGCAAGAACGAAACTTGCGCGAAAAAGGCGAAACTTGCGTTCTTGCGGTCGCGCAAGTTTTTAAATTAAGAATCTTGGGCTGGTTTTATTGCGCAGATCGACGAAACTTCATTACGAGTACATATATTCGCCATAAATAAGACGAAATCTTTATTTTTGAGGTAGTTGGCGCTGGTTGCGTTTTTAAAATCGCAACTTTCGTCGCAACTTGCGGCAAAACTTGCGGCAAAACTTGCGGCGAAACTTGCGCTTCAAGAATACACATTAAGCCAACACCTCGTTCATATCTTTGATGTCAATATACATCCTTAGCTCAGTTAGTAGAGCGCTGGCTTGAGACATTAGCAGACTTTGGTTCGACTCCCAGAGGTGGATTAATTATCAGAGATATTATACAATGAAATTAATTCGTAGATTTTGTCAAAATAAAAATTTGTGTGTAAAATAAAAATTTATTTCATCCATATGGAAAGTGCAGACGACGGGAAGTTAAAGTTTTATTGTTGTTTATTTCCTGACTTGTGTGTATTTTTTATCAATGGCAATGGCAATGGCGAAATTTTACTATAAGTTGGTTTTTACCGCAGCTCCCTGTTTTTGGCTCTTACTTTTCATTGTACTTTCAAAAATTGTTGTAATTCAAAAATCCAAAATCAACACACGTCGAAATGCAGAATAGCTACTTATTTTACAATATGGCTCACGCTAACGAAGTTACGAAACTAAACGAGAACAGTGGTCTGATAAAAGACCGCATGGGTAAATAGTAATCTATTATGATCTAATTACGCTTTGGGGACCATTAATGAAATTAAATGAACTCTTATGATAATTGAGATAATTTTCCGAATACCCAAAAATCATTATTTTAATTCAGACATTTTTTAAAATGATCATCTAGAGTTCATTTAATTATTACACAATATTGTAATATTTTGCATATTGAATTGATCCCTAAGGCGTAAAATTATATCATAATCGATTATGGCATATTGCATTGATGAAGCGCCTATTAGCATATAAGTGTACTATTTCCCAAAACAAATTCTAAAAACGCACCTATCGTTAAATCCTTAAACACGACTACAGTACCTCTATATATATATTATTACCCTTCAATTACGATGGATCCTTTTCATTTAAAGTATTCACTTGATTTCGAAACAGCTTTTGAAGTGCTTACAGCAGCAACTGAATATAAGAAACAGAAAAAAAAACTGTAAGTGATAAATATAAGCTAAGCTTGATTGTGAAAGCCGCACATTTTTTGGTAGAATGGAAAAAAGACTTGTGTTCCAACTCATGTGTTTAAGATTTAAAAACCAACAACAAAACTGCGATTTTCTCTACTGACTCGTGTCGCCGCTTCACCACCTATTATAACTTCATCATCACCCATTTTAGAGAAGGGAATGAACGGTACGACGATTTTAATAACGATGTATATTTATTGAAAGACTATGGATGGTTCTTATTGTGTGTTTGGCTGGCGCAATGTTTTCAAATAATGTGCTCTCGGTTAAACTTACTCTTTATTATTTGTAAAATACACCATGTTAAAACTCAAATTGACGACGGGTTTCTTTCGGTTGCAATCCAATATTTCTTTCGCTATTCATACCAATGATAAAAAGTAAATAAGTATGGTGTGAATAATCTAAAGTATGTAAGTGTCGTGTGATGTTACTGGTTATAAACCAGTATTATGACCAGCACGTTTAAATTTGAATCTTTATGAAATTGGTATTTTCCCCATTAATAATTTTAAATAACAATAACACCTCTAATTTCTGGTCTCCTTTCAGTATTCATTAGTCGAAGGGAGTGAGTGTTTACCCAGACGTCAAGCCACCTGAAGGAGAAAGACTCAATGATAAAGCCGAAATTACTTTCTATTGCGTCCCCTAGTAGAACGAGATATCTTTTAGATATCTACATATCTTTCTGCTGTCTTTTTTTTGTAGGCATCTTACAGATATCTTTTAAATATATACAAAAACATCACCCGTTTATCATATCTATAAAACTTTTAGAAAATATCTTTATAAAAACAACTTACTTAAGATATCTAAAATGTTAATAAAATACGATACTGGATTCGAACCCTTATCCTCCATGTTCACCCGCTAACCACTAAACTATCACGTTCTTCGATATACTTAGAAATTATATAGTAACATTTTATCAAACGGCCTTTAACTTTGTCCCTTAAGTTATAATGACAAATCTTTAGTAAATCATGATAGAGACAAATTTTAAACTCTTTTTAGACCAATTAAATAATCTTTGCGGCAAGAAAAAAAATTATTTTTGAACCGTTAAAAAACCCAGTTTGAAGCCCATAAATTAGACCACCAAAAGCCGTCTTTTATCAAGCCTATTCGGAAGGTATAGACGACGTCTTTTTTATCCCAAATAAAAAAATGTGCGTCTAAATTAGACCGCCAAAAGCTGACTTTCCAGCCTATTCGGACGATCACACAAAAACGGTCTTGGTATTGAGACACAATGAATGAACAATTCAAGCATCAAGTTATTTAGAATCAAATCAATTGAAATCGTACAATGTCAAATAAAAATAATCCTACAAAATATACTTTCCGCCACTTTTTTCAACAAAATTTTCAATCCTCGTCATTTTTCATCACAATACATTAGAGATTAAAGTAAAGCTGCAAATCTCCTACAAAGAACTCAGGTCCTGAGTTTCTAGCAAACTTTTGAAAACGGCAGCCAACGAAGGTGGAACATTGGATCATTGTTGTTTTTAAAATGTAGTTTAATCACGCTTGGATATTTTTACTGTTTGGATGGGCGGATAAGATATAAACTTGATAGTACGACTGGCTAGTTGCAATAAAGTTGTTGCATGCACTCTTGCAAAATCCAACAAGATTTTATAGCTTGCTAATAATACGATTTCTATACGCAAAACAGCTGAAGATTTCAAGGGAACCGCAAATCGTCTATCTAGAATCCTATAGGTTGCAGATAATATATATTATCTTCAGTTAAATCATAAATCCCCTTGGTAAAAACGTATATTTCTACTTTAACCTACTAGCAAGTGAGGCTACTATTCTAATAGTCCGAGGTTCGATCCCCACAATTGATATATAATAAGTTCACCTATGGGAATGAAACATACGAGAAAGTGAAACAGAAGTGCCGTAGTTTATTTAAATACATTTTTCGAAAATGTATTTAAAATATCTATGAAAGATGTATATTAGATGTATTTAAGATATCTATGAAAAATGTATATTAGATATTCAAGAAAGATATCCATAAGAGATGACAATAGGATACTGGATAGTTACCAATAAGATATCTTTCTAGTAGATAACTCTTTGTCTATAAGATATCTAAAAGATATCTCGTTCTACTAAGGTCTGGCCCTTAGACTGGAAAACAGGAAAGCTAATCACCTATCCCCAGTACCACCGAAATCGTTTAATTCTTCCTCATTTTGAAATTAGACTTGCAAACACTTTATTTCATCTAAAAGCAACATTTTTTTCATACGAGTCAGAAAAGGAAACTTAACGATATTCAAGGTGATGAATTTCACTGCATATGGGTTGAATTTTGATGGGTGCTTATGCATTGATACAATTTGAATATAAATATGGAAAAACTGTTGTCATTGCCAGTTAAAATTTGCTAAAATTAACTATTAAATAAAGAGTAAATCTACCCATGATATACCCTTTTTTTTAATTGTAAGTTGGTAGAAATAACGATGAAAATACCGCATGACAACGGATAAAACATCCTTTCGTCATTGCAAGTTGAAATTTGGTAAAATTTATTAGAAAATTAAGAGTAAATCTACCCGTGATATTATACCCTTTTTGAAAATTTCAAGTTGGTAGAAATAACAATGAAAATACCATATGGCAACGGATAAAACATCCTTTCGTCATTGCAAGTTGAAATTTTGTAAAATTTATTAGAAAATTGTAAGGTTATTGATCCCCCCATCCGCTCTGATTGACTTTGCCTCTTCCGTTACGCTATCCTTGTGTTACAAATATAGTATTCGTGTCGCTTCCGCTAATTATGTTTCACTGTCCGGAGTATAAGACGACCGAAAGAAGAGTGGGTTCGGCAGTTCAACAGCGCAGGAGTTGTAATACACAAGTTGCACACAAAATAGTCTTACATTGGTGTCAGAACGGTACGAATCCATGCGAGCAACAAAAGATTAATCCGATTGATATATATATATGTATCAAAGGCTTTCAAGAGGGTTCTTGGAGTTGAGTTGTTATAGAGAAACGCCAAGCATGAATTTCTTTTGAAAAAAACTAATTTTAATTTATCTTGTTAACACAATCTGTTACGTTGACGGAATATCTGAGTGTTCGTCGGGATACAGTGTATCTCCTTTTTTCACGGTTGTTATACGTCAAGAAATTTCTAATGACGTCCCGATCACTAGGGGAAATGTCGGAAAAAGATGATGTAAACACGTCAGTTTTCGCTGGCGCTGGAGTGGGGAAAGGTAAGGGGGGCCAAAAATCAGAAGCATCTCATCAGTGGTTAGCTGGCTAGCATTCGGCATCAATAATCTTTGGTTCGAGTCCAATAGACTCCATTTTATTCTTCAATGATTCTTCACTGATATTCTTCACTGTAAAAAAATATTTATCATGATGATTCATCGTCATCGTGTCAAGAAAGTTGAAATCCGATTCATAATTGGTGATATTATCCAAATGGTGTTATACAATATCACAATATTTCTAAGAAGTAAATAGCTCAGTGGTTAGCTGACTGATTTGCAATGCTAAAGGTCTAACGTCCTAGAGACGTCCCATGGGCTGTGCTGGGCACAGCAATGGGATGATGTCAAGGCGGACATTGTCACATCCAAAACTAGTCCCAAAGACGAGAACCCCAAAATATGGGGAGTCCTTGGGATGTTGCAACCGTCCCAAGGACAAAAAAAAAGTACTAAAACGAAATTTTTAGCTCTACAACTCTAGATATTGACAATAGCAAGGAACACTTTGTCGGGATCTCTTTTCAGTTGCTTTTTCCAATGGATTTTTATTGATTTTATATTTTTCCAATAAATAACGGGGAAATGAAAATAATAAAAATAGAATATTTGAAAAAGGGTTAAAAGGAGAACAAACTTACCATTTCACGTTTTTATTCCATTGCTTGAGTCTTTCTTCCGCTTAGCAAAGTTAAATATTTCATTCAAGCGTTTCCCTCGCACCACAGCTAATCTTCGAACGAAGATTTGAAAAGCAATAAAGTTGTTTAATATAGTTGCTTCTCCAAAATCATCTATTTCCAACAAAATAATGTTGTCATTTATCACATCCTTATTTCCGCCATCCTTTTCATCTCCACTTGATTTTTTCTCTCCCTCCTCCTCCAACGTCTCGTCTACATCCCCGACGTAGGCAGTTTCGTTCTCTGATTACAGCTGTTTCCTTTGCCAATGCACTAAAAAGATATAAAATAATTATTATTTTAAATAATATATATTATACTTATAAGGATACAATCTTGTGCAAAGAAAGGATCCCCAAACAGAGTGTTCGCAGGGGTGGAAGAGGTAACAACCTTAAGTGGAGAGAATAGCTTCAAGTTCTAAAACTGCCTACGCACGTTTCTTTTAAGCTTCTGGAGCTTATTGGGTTCAATAATCACTTAATATTGTAATCGGAGGTTTATCAGCTTCGTAAGATTCTATGGGTGAATTCAACTTGCTTCCACAAAGCGGATGCAGAAATGGACTAAATGAAAAGATAAATTTAAATTTTACAAACGATTATCCAAATTAAATCAAAGTAAATAAACTAAATTATTTTTATTTTTTTGGTTTCTTACACTTTCTAAAAACGGTGTCCACCAGTTTGCAGTTTTGGCACTCTTTTACGGCACCACTTGTTTGTTCGTTTTCGGCACCTGATGTAAAACCCTTTTCCTTTCTAAAAATGAATTCGTTTGTTTCGGCACCAAATTTGCCCTTTTTGGCACCAATTGTGTTCGTTTTTGCCCCAAATGTGTACTTTTCGGCACAACTGCTAAAATAAATCTTAACGTTGTTTTAATGTTGTTAATGTTTTTTTAGAAATAAATTTATTTTTCTTAATCAAAATATGAAGGAATAGGGAGATAATGGGTACAGGTTTCTATAAACATGGTCAAAGCCTTAGTGAACTAAAGACAAGGAACAATGGGAAACAAATGCTTCTAAGCTGTCGCTAGAGTGCAAGTAATAAAATTATACGTTAAACATTTCTAACTATGAATAAGAGATAGAGAACCCATCAATTTGAAGAAAGAACATTGCCACGATGATAGTTGGCGGTTGTGTGCTAACCATGCCCTTCCAAATTTTGACTCAAGAAAAAGAAAATAAAAAATTACACGTTTCAAAATTATTTTTTTTTTTTTTTATGTTTAATGAGTTTCAATTTCTGCATTACGAATTTCGTTTGCATTTTTGGTTTATTTAATAGCATTGAAATTAGTATTCATTTCAGTGACCTTTTTTCTAAGAGTTTTTCAGTGGTGAGTGGTAAGGAGATATTCGTTGAATGTATTCGAATATTCAATTAATTTTGCATCCAACAATTTGAAAGATTTTCTTTCTCTTCAAAGGATCTTCCCCTGCTGTAGCATCTTTGTGAAAAAGTCAATCTTTACTGCCTCTTCATGCAGAAGTTCAAGAAGGAAATACAGGTTGATGCCTTTCGAAGTAATTCGTATGCCGACAAAATTAACAAAGTGGGTATGCCATTCCTCCACATCGTTGGTAAAAGAGTGACACAAATTTAGCAAACAAAAATAATAAAAGACAGTACTGAACACCTGGTGTATTAAAATATTTTGTGCCGAAACAGAAAAACAACGTGTCAAAACGGACAAACAGAGTTCTCGTTGAAATGCATCGTTAAACGAAATCTGGTACTGAATCTGGCGACGGTGCCAAAAATAATAAACACAGTGCCGAATACAACATGGTCGCAGACTACTCGTCGATCCTTAGCGCCGAATCGCACCTTCACTTTTTCTTCTGAGGAAAGTCGATTCTTATTGACTAGTCTATAAGAGTCGACTTGTCCATCAGAGTATGCCTTTTTGATAGTTAGGTTTTAAATAATTAATTATTATTGTATTAAATCGTTTGAATATAAAGTTAAAAAAAAAACGTTTGCAGAATACATTTTGTTTTAATTTTTGTGTGTATTGTTCATAAATGCTTGATTTTAAAGTTAAATTTAAAAAAGGTGATACTCTCACTTGGTGCTGGACTAGTGATAAGTAGGATAAATTTACAAAATTGGTCGGGAATACACATAACTGAAGTTGTATTTAATTGAGTATTGCTGCGACTTAGTTGTTTATTTGCCACAGCCATTTCTTCGATGAATTCCTTCAACTCAACCAAACGAACAAGCATTTTGAAAGTAGAGTTCAATTTATTTTTTTAAAGAACACCTTTATTGCCTACCTAGAGAATCGAATTCGATTTTTTATAATTAGAAGCGTACTGCGCTAAACACTATGTCATACGGGGTTGTATGGTATACCTTGTTTTACAGTCTAATATGGGATTCTTTCTCTTCTCCCTGCGTAACAAAATCATGAATGTCTGATTTTTCAAAATTTTCATTACCTTTCTTGCTCAGTTGATGAGTCTGTCTACTGATGGTAGTTTCATTAGCATCCAGAACTTCCAGCTGAAGAGTATGGGCCGCACAACGAAAACCATCGACATCTTGATTCTTCAATTCTTTTTCATTTTTTTGGACGAATTCTTCGTCTTGTAAAATTTCTTGAATATTTTAATTTTCTGAAAATTCTTCTTCCTCATTTTCATTATTATTTAATTCCTCTCCATTTTCATTGGTATTTCTATTCATGGAAGCCACCGGCGACATGTTGCGAACATGTTACTTCCCTTGTCGGTTGTAACACTTAGAATCTGGTCTCTCGTTATTCCATAAATCACCAGTATTTCTATGACAATATCCTATATATTCTGGCCGGTATGTCTGACACATATTTCCCTCATTCCCAAAATTCGCAAGATAAGTCTTCCGTCTTGAATAAATTGAACATTAACGCCAAGCATTCATCTGTCTAGTCGAGTGCAGCAATCAAATTTTATGTAGAGAAGTTTATCTTGATGTTTCCACCTTTACCTACGTCTCAGTCTCTTCTAGTCTTTCGGATATTTCGTGATGCCTTTTCTCTTAGTACATTTTTTATTTTATCTTAGTATAAGTTTTCTTGTGACACGATTAAATGTATTTTTTTTTAAGTTACCAGCGTGCTTTATTTTCGAGGTACAACTACACTCCCCAATTCTACTAGTAACCCCAATTCTATTATTCTTCCTTGTAACTGGGTTGAATTCAAAATATTTATAACATGGATTACTTGTTTTTCTTCCAATTAAAGCCTAGTAGGAGAGACCAGGGTCGTATCAAGTAGCTAAGATCTCAGCTTGGATCACTGATCTACAGGGAAATTTTACAGCCAAGCAGACGAAGTTATTATAAAAGCGGAAATATGAAATGCTGCAAAATTGTTTTCAAATAAATACATGGAATGCAACTATAAATATAAAAGTATAAATAAAGTAGAAGTTACATTTTTTTAGAAATATTTCATTACGGAAAATGGAAAGAATAATGTATATATATCAGCTATCGATATAGTTTTGATTATTTTAAGATAATGTTTCCTATAACGCTATTAAGAAAAAAGAACAAGAGAAAAAGGATAGAAGGACATTTTTTTGGCCGAGAGGGAAGGGTTTGGAACGTTAAGGCCCACCAAGAAACCAAAAAATTACGCGCGTATTTTAAGAATTTGCTTGGCTATGAAAGGGTAAGGTAAGATAAATCCTGCGTAGGACTTTTACATAAGAAAACGTTTAGTTGAATTTCTACATTAGTGAAGAGAACGCGTGTGGGCTTAGAAACAGGCATGGCGGAATTAATTTCAAAAGAGAAGGTTGTAGTTAAATTTATCTTTCCCTGTGGCGGAATTAGTTTCCTTAAAGTGTCAGAAGAAGAAAAACGGCGATTTGATGCAGGTAATTCGAGTAGGTTAAACTTAAAAAATAAGAAATATATTTTAGTGTGCAATTGGTTCACAGATCCAGATTTTAAAAAGAAGATTATGGATGCTGTCTACAACCAGTTTTTGAAACAAAAAGAACAAACAGATATTCAAGAACAATTGCGGGTGGAAGAAGAAAATCGAATACTAGCTGGGCATGTTGGTACGTTATTTATAATTTTCAAGTAGGCTAATAGTTACTCAGTAATGTAGTGTGTATTCCGTTTGCGATGTAATGTAAAATTTTCGATGCCATAACATATGTAACAGATTTTTTTTTAAATAGAGCAAGTAGAAGATTCTGAGACGGATAATGAGGGGCCAGGCACTAGTCGTCAGCAACGCGTACGATCTCTAGGCCATGCCCGTGTTGCTGTTATCAACGGCAATATTCGTGTGTTGCCAAAGAAAGCAGTTATAAAGACAGGAGGCAAAAGAAAAGCTACCTTGCCATCTCTCCGTATGCCTGCCGTTAAGAAAAGGCTTGTTATTGATTCACCCGCATCTACATCGACATCTCACGTTAACAAGATAGGTAATAATTACAGACAATGAGTTTGGACGGTCAATTAATTAAATTTATTTTTTTCAGGCGGCGTAAATGACGGAAAAGACGTAGTTGATATCGATGAATACGAAGTCGAAGAAGACGAAGATGACGATGAAAGAGATTCCGACAAATGGACTGATTCTCAAATTGATCGACTTTTAGATAGTTTCGTTGAGTTCAAGCCTCAATTTGATGCTCCCTATTCAAAAAAAATGAAGATCTGGATCAAGGTTTTATCTGTTTTATTACATATCATACAATTTTATCTTAATATGTTTTTATTAGTTATCAAAACAAGATACGATTGCCAGGATGGGAAGATCCGTTGCGACGTTGTCCAAGAAAATTGCCAATATGAAAAAAACTTACCGTTTGCTTAAGCGGCCCGGAGCTGTGTCCAAAGGATGGAAATGGTTTCAAAGGATGGAAGACATTTTCGGTGACGATCCAGCTGTCGAATTGGACCATGTGGCAGAAGTGAACGATAAAGGACCGAAGGGGAAGAAAATCGTGGAGCCTAAGAAGAAACAAGGAGAACAAAATTGGAGAAGAGAACTACTGGACATTGAAAAGGAAAGGGTTGACGCCCTAAAATCTATCGCGGACAGTCAGAAAAAAAAACAACACTTTTGATCGTTTAACATCGGCTATCGAGAAAATAGCCGACAAATAAATGTGTTGCAGTTTCATTTTCAATAAAAATATCTGACAACTTATGAATTTTATTAAATCCATCTCTTATTTATCAGTCTTCCTTCCAGTATTCTCACTAAGTGAGCCAATGCCATGAAAATCATTGTAAAATATATTTACTTGCATTTCTTTTCCTCTTGGCAGCAGCGTTGCCTGGATAATCTTCCATTGCATCTCCAAATACTTCTTCATCTTCATCGTTTTCTGGTTCTTCTTCCTCAAATGGCTCTTCATCATCTGCATCTCTAACTTGTATGATGAAATTGTGGAGGCAGCATGCTGTCATTATGACATCGGGAATTCGTCCCAGCAACAACATATCAAGGAAACGCAGGCGTCTCCATTTCCCCTTTAATAATGAAAATGCCCTTTCAATTGCGGATCTGTTGCTTGATAGGATTCGGTTATAGTTCCTTTCAGCCTATAAATATAGAAAACAAAATATGACAAACAACAAATCAAAGTTAATATTAAATTCTCAACTAAAAATATTTTCATGTACCTCATCAAGCCTGCCGTTATCTTGATATGGCTTCATTAATCTGGTTGTCAGGCCGTAAGCGGAATCGGCTATTAAATGATAAGAGGTACCATGTAGAAGTCGTCCTATGTTGCGGCCAAGGTTGCTTTGAGCAAAAACGGAAGCATCGTGCATTGAGGATGGATAACCGGTCGAACAGTCAACAAATTCTCGATTAGGTTTACAAGCAGCTTGGAGGGTCATCAAACAAAATTTTTTGCGATTTGTGTATGCATAACATTGGTGTAGCGGCTGTCGAATCCTAATAAATGTGCTGTCAACACTAGCTATAAAAAAAATGTGACAGAGTTAAGTTGCGACGATCTTTCTCTGGAGAATTGTTTAAAATCAACAAACCGATTGCATGTGGAAAAGTAAACGTATTCGATATTTCCAGGTATTCTTCTCTCTCTGGCCAACGAATGAATTCTCCAGAATTTGACCGAAATACTCTGGCGGTTGAAAGAAAGATGAAATGTGCAGTGCCTGCATAACATGTTCAAAGGTTTAAATTTTACCAACTTATTGGCATTGATTAATTGTTTAATGAACATACCCATATACATCCCAAACCTATCACCAATTCCTCGAAATGATTCTTGATTCCCCAAAGTCCATAACGTGATGAGCAATTTTGTTTCAGGAGGTACACACGAAGCAATACCACAAATATTCAAAAATGGGGAGATCTTCCATACCAACCTCTAAGGATTTCCAACCCAAAAAATGTATGTCAAACCTTCATATTTTCAAAATTTAACAAGTAGTGGCCTACCTGAAAACTCATTCTAGACATTCTAAAATGTTTGTAGAAATATGGATCCGAATACCCAGTAACCGTCCTTTCGATATAGTCTTCAATCCCAGTGAATTGACTTGTACCATCTCGCCCTGAATTTAAAATGTCTTGTTGAGCAATAAGAGGTTGGCTGAACTCGTGACAAATAACATCACATTCATCAATATCCTGTTGTATCACTTCACCTATGACCGTAGAAATTGTCAATATGCGTTGCTGTTCAGAAAGCGCCATATTTCTAAAACAAAAAGAGTGTCACTATAAAAGCTGGCTGCTAGACGATATATGTATCGATTTAAATCACTGAGCAGACGAGAGAAAATTTATCAAGTTGTGATCCAAGCTGAGTTGCGCTGAGATCTTAGCTACTTGATACGACCCAGGGCTATGTGGAACAAATTCTCCAAAAAAATTTTCAATTAGTATTTTGTAGTACAAAATTAAACGGATTTTACCTTTTTTTTAAATATATTAGTTAATTTCTCCCCTTTTCATTTCTTTTTTCAGAAATCATTAATTTCAACTCTGCAATTAACTATAAAATGTTTTAAATAACTAGATCCCTTTTTTTATTTGTTAGTTCTACTACGATTTTTTTTCGCAGTTAAAATTGCATCAAAGAGAAAAGGCAAAACTGTTGGTTTTTTATGAGGGAATAAGTTATTGCCATTACAGTAATTTATTTTATTATTAAGACCAAGAATAGATGAAGATATTATTGATAGTATAGCTCGCTCTCTTTCTATCAGAAAAAAAATCCTCTTAAAGTTCCAACAAACATGTTCGAATATATTAGGCCAGTTAAACACAAAGAGAACAGTATGTGTACGTTTAAGTGTCTTCTTTGCAGTAACTGTTGGATGCTGAAACTAACAGTGAAGCTAACGTCACCAACATAAATTGACGTTTTTGAAAAAAGTCAAAGTCAACTGTCTGTGATTTGAAGTAAACTTACTAATTGCTTTACGGTAAGGTTTCAGTTTTTAAAAGAAATGCTTACTTAAAAAGAAAAACTTCTCAAAATGTGCAACCCTCAAAATATGCTCTCCGACTTAAGACAAGGATGTGTCTGAAGTTTTTTTAATAAAACCCCAACCGTAG
This sequence comes from Daphnia galeata, assembly GCA_030770115.1. NCBI lineage: Eukaryota > Metazoa > Arthropoda > Branchiopoda > Diplostraca > Daphniidae > Daphnia > Daphnia galeata. The sequence goes on from CM061118.1 coordinate 3,908,713, forward strand.
GAAACAGAAAAACATTTAAAAAATTCTAAAAGGAAATATGAACGTTTTCAAAATATTATGGTGTGAATTGAAAAAGGATAAATTTAATGTATAAAAAATTAATGTAAAACTTAAGACAAAGCTTTGTCTGTTACATGGAAAAGTACCAGACATATAGCTTTGTCTTAAGTCGGAGAGGACATGTTGCTTTCATCAGCTGACTGTCTTCTTAAGATGGAGGGTTTGTAGTTGAATTCATTGTTGGAGTGCTCCCTTGATTGGTTATTTTGAATTAATATTCAAATTGTAAAAATGAAAAAAAAATGGTAAGCTTCTTCTGAATTTTAACATATTTAATGAAGAGTTCATCGGGATCAATCGCCTGTTGTTTGGAATGAAAACAAAATTAAATTTTTTGGCAAGAAATTGGAAGATTAGAATACTACCTATTAGTCGACATTGTAAAACTTCCGCACCACTTTGATAGCATCAACTAAAACATCCATCAAAGTCTTGTAGGTGAACACATGATTCTAAAAGAATCGGTTAATGCATTTAAAATAACATGCATTTATGATGTATTTAACAATTACCATAATCAATTCAAAATGAGTTTTGCAATCAACCTAAATAAAAAAAAATATAAATATTGTAATATATTTGCTCCCAATCTATGTTTTCTAGCCGATTGGAAAATTTCAAAGTATCTTTGACATCGGACACAAAGCTGAGTTTTTATCCGCTTCAACAGTTCAACACTATTTTCAAAATTCCACACTGTAAATATTATAAAGTTAACAATTGTAAGGGAAACAAACGATGTCTGACGTTCCTTTTTTATTACGATCGCAATTTTGAGAGTCAAACTGAAACTGAAATGGCTCAAAATCAACTTAGTCTTGGATGAAGCCGATTTCGAAAAATTGTACGGGAAAATTGGTCAGCCAGTGTCGGGGTAGCGGCTACCCCGCTACCTGGATACCGGGTAGCCAGTGTCAACCCTCCAGGTAACCAATGTCGAAGGTAGCAGGTGTCGTTTTCCCTTGCTAGCGTCGTGGGGAATTTTTCATGGACGATACCAGCGAAGCCTTTTGCCAGAGCTGACTACCACAATTTGCAAAGGCTTTATAATGACTATTAAAAACATATGGAAAAATTTATAGCAAAATGAACCTTTCAGAAGGTTTCATCGAGGACCTTCTTTGGTGGACGACTCATTTATCCACTAGCGTCAATGTTCATTCGGATGATACCAAAAAAACATTACAGAGATAATTTAATATTAGCAAATAATTAACTATTCAGAGAACGAAAATAATTACCTCGATGCATTTTTTCAATTTTCCTGTTTAGCCCCCTGGTTATTTGCAAAAATCGTCCTAGGAATCTCCAAATAATAGAACATCGTCTTCCAGCCAGAGTTAAAAAGAGCGCGCGCTCATGAGCTCAAATTTCCCTTTGTTCAAGTGGAAGATTTAAGCGCTCAAGTTTTGCGCGAAAACACAGAAAATCTCAAATTTTACACGTGAAAAAAGAGCAAAATATGATCTTATGAGCGCGCGCTAATTTCAACCGTGCTTCCAACTCGTTATTACTTTTAGAAACCCCGCAGGTAAGTATTTCTGTCTCCGAGACACTGATAAAATTTCCCCGAAAATCTTTTATTTGTTCCGACGCGTCCCTTCTAGGCTGGGCGCAGTTTGTAATAATATAACGACGAATGGCCCCTGGTCATCCCAGGATAGCAAGCGACACATAAAAGAATTAGAGTTGCTAGCCTAATTTAATGTGGTTTAGGCGTTTGCCCAATCGGCAAGAAATATAGCAATGCTGCTCATGATGTAAAACATACTCATGAATGGCGGTACGTAAATAAAGCTGGGGGCACAAGATCTAAATAAATGTGTAAAACAGCGATGGAAACGCTTTTGTGGTGCGAGTCGAGAGTATTTCTAAATTCGATTGCACACATGGAGTCGAGGCGCAGCTACGATGTGAGCGATAGGCAACTGGCAAGGACAGCCTTCAGGGCCATATCGGAGAAATGAGCGATCAACATTGACCTCTTCGCGGCATCTTGGAAGGCATAGACACCGAAATTTGCCAGCTGGTTCTTACAACCCGGGGAGTCCTTCAACGATGCGAAGAAGTCATAAATAATTCTAGTTTGTCCATATTGGCCCAGCCAGCCTTATTTCCGGTTCTTCTGGAGCTGGCCTCGGCAACCGCAGTCATCTTAAGACCATCAGAGAACCTGGATAAATAATTCTAGTTTGTCCGTATTGGCCCAGCCAGCCTTATTTCCGGTTCTTCTGGAGCTGGCCTCGGCAACCGCAGTCATCTTAAGACCATCAGAGAACCTGGAACTATCATCACTGGGCGACCCACACTCACTCTGCATGAAGCCGACTTTTCTTCTGACCGCCTGGAAGTTGTCAGGAGATGCTTCAAAGGAAAAAATCTTCCGGAACGAGTTATTAAGCTTTTATTTGCAGCCAACCGGAAGACCACACACATTGCTTACAAGTCCGCCTGGCGTTTTTGGCGTAATTGGTGTATGGGTCAAAGTCTCAATTCTGTGTCAGTTAATATAGATAATATCGCAAAAAATTATCGGACGCAATTTAATCAGGGAAAGCATACAGCACAATTAATGTTTATCGCTCAATGTTATGGGCACTTTTGATTAAATTTAAGGTTTCTATATAGGTTCCCATTCCCTATCGTGCCATAACTAATGAAAGGTATTTTTAATAGTAATCCCCCAAAACTCAAATATTATAATACAAGGGACGCGAATATTGTGCTGGACTATTTTAGAACGGTCCCAAATAAAGAACTTGGCCTACTCCCATTAGCCTGCAAATTAGTTACTCTTTTATCAATGGACACAATGCTAAGATTATCGGAATCGGCCTCCATCGATAGGAAGTCGGTAATATTTTCGGATAACTCAGTTAATTTTTCTGGAAGAAACGGGTGTAGATACATCCACCTTTTTGGCTTAATCAAACTATGGACGCGGCAGCGTCTAAGGCAACGACGCTTGGGCTGCCCATTCAATCAATATTGAGCGCAGTGCATTCGGCCTCTAAGCATAGCCTTCTAATTTAAGGAAGCCGAAAGGGTCGGGCTTTTTCTCGAAGCCGTTTTGGCTTCCCTTCCTCCATTTAGGCCCCACCCAGGTAACCCCACGGGAGCTAGTTTATCGTCTAGTGGTGATAGTTAAAAGCTTGGTTTTTGGAATTTTTCTATCGATATAAATGCTCTTCTATCGATATAAATGCTCTTCTATCGATATAAATGCTCTCGGGGAAGGAATGGAAGGTTTGATTGTTACCACCCTGACGTTTTTTTATCGTTTATTTTATTAATAGAATTTTCTTAGTTTGTCATAAGACATGATCGAGTGCTTAAGGCGATTGATTTGCAATAAATTTCCCGTGTGAGAGCGTAGGTTCAAATCCTACAATCTTCATTTTTTTCTTTCATAACGTGTAAAGTTCAAATAACTCTCCAGAACCCCATCAACAAAAATAGTTGTTAAAAAAAAACAAAGAAACACGCGATGTTTTTAAAAAAGTTTATTTCTTCGACTACTAGATGGCTCCCGTGGGGTTACCCTGGCGGGGCCTAAATAGAGGAAGGGTGAGCAAAATTGGCTTCAATTTTTAACACGGCGGGTATCCCAAACCTTTCGGCTTCCTAAATATAGAAGGCTATGCTCTAAGTCCACCTTTTCAAGATTTTATCGTCGGGAAGTTCCGGAAGCAATGGTGACAGAATTAATAATGACGGGATCATCGATATAGACTCTAAAATAATAGACTCAGGGAATTTTAAGAAATGTTTGACAACAAGCACTGAAGTAAGTGCTTTTTGGCCACAAAAAAGCAAACAAAACCAAACTAAGTATACAGTGAAACTGAGTTATTCAAGGAAAAATAAATTAATATAAAAAAATTTCCATAGCTAAAATCAAACTCGAACGGAATTGAGTGGAGGAGAATCGACAAGCTTTAAATGCATGCCAGAAGCATAGGCTAAAACTGGATATAAAACTTGCAAGTTTCAAGCTTCTGATTCTTCGGGTGGAAAAAACGGACAAATTTGTCGTCGTTTATGTTTGGAATAAAAGTGTTTTTTTTTGTCTGATACATATTTAGCTGTGTAAACTTGATCTGTCTTTTTGGTGATGGTGGCCTGGCATCAACCTGATTTATTAGCGCGAGCCCCGTAAGTTTCGATGCAAACGGTTTTTCCCACGTTTGCACCACTTTCTGTAGCAGCATCTAAAAATTATTTAAAAATAACTAACTGTTGCATAGATATAAATTTTAAAAAATTGCCTTGACTTGGTGCCTTTGGTAGTAACTTTCTTTTCTTTCCTGATGGTTTAAAACCCGATGCTTTCGAACCCGATGCTTTCGATCCTGTCGGTTCCAATCCCAATGATTAGGGCAAGGTGATTCTTCATGAACTACCTTGGGGCGATTACGCTTCAGTCTCCTTTTTTCGTTTTGTTTTAGCCTTACAACGATTTACGTTCCTGTTGACATTCCCTCTCGGGGAGCAAATGTAGCAAAACAATATGTTTTCTCTCAACATAAAAATTACTCGAAACATCCCGAAGGGATTTCGTTTTCGAAGCTCCCTGAATAACAAATAAAACGAAAGTTAAATGAGTTAGCAACAAATTCTATTACTATTTAATTATCTTATTTTACCTTTTTATTCTGTGATTCAACGACATTTGTAGGTCTTGGGCATGCTGCCTAATCAGCATCCGTCATTTCAGTGTAACTTTTCCCTAGTACCTGCCTTCAGTGAATTTCTCGTTCCGGTGTTTTTCACCTCTTTTAAACCCTTTCTTTTGAGGGAAAAAAGGGTTCCACCCTTGCTCGTTACAATAAGGAGATTAGGTTTTCAGTCATCGGTCTTTACTCAGATAAAACCAGTTCATTTCACCGCTTTTTTTTGTTTCTTTTCCTTTCTTCCGTAGGCAAAATAAAAAGAATTATAAGAAGCTTAACTTTCTCTTAATAATCCTCTTAATAAGAGAAAGTTCTCTCTTTTAACAATCTTCTTAATATATCCTCATAACTTTATAGCAAGAGTATTAATAAGACCTTGAAAGGGACTTAGGAGCCCGGAAAAGAGTTTTAAGCCTGCGTTTCAAAGTGGTTCAAAATATTGGTTTAAAACGATGTTCTACACGTAAACAAGCGGTGTAGAACCAGTATGCAGAAGCAGTTTTTCCCAATGCCTTGGTTTAAAAAACCATAGAAAAACCGGTATTGCCACGCAAGCCAAGTACTAGGGTTAGTGAACAATTGGGTTACTTTTGGTTGCCCCCAACAATCTGCCCACGCACACGCTTCCTCCCACCCTTGGTTGTTGGCATTATCAATTTCATCCGACGAACATTTAATTTCTTTTAGTAAAAATCCTGTAGCCTTGGAAGAATCCAATTTGGCACACATAATTTCAAAGGCCATTCCAACGTTCCCGTGATTGCAGTTCATATGAATTGACAACCGACACAGTATAATATACATAAACTTTGCAACAATTTACAAAAGTTACAGGAATGGCATGAGCGATTTTCCGAAAAAGATTATTTGAAGGATCATCCACCGCAACCTTGTCGGCTATTTTTCACCCCTCTTTTATAGTGGAAATTGCACCCAAGAATAAAAGCAGCTTTGTCCACGAGGTTGGATTCTAGCCCATGGCGTTGAATGAATTTTTACTTACAAGTACTTTTCCGAACACCGTCTTATAGGCGGACACTGCGAGTCTTGTCATCAACACCCTTGCTACTACTTGGTGATTCAGTGTTTCGTAATTAAAGCTCACCATGTTGAGTACGTAGGAAAAAGATTTGGCACCTGGAAAGGTCACGTCTGCTTCCATGACCCTTGCTTCATTTAGCAATTCAAGCATACGGGTTGGAAAAAATTGCGTAGTTGAACGATTCATCATATGGGGGAAATCTAAAAAGTGGTTAACTTTATAATTATTTTGATGATTAATTTGTTTTCAAAATACCTGCAATATGGAGAACACGCTTTCCGAATTTGTTTGGCCGTTTCTTCGTTTTCAGCAATTTTTTTTGTCCCTTTCGTCGATTGAATTTTTATTCAGCTGGTTGAAATTTTCTAGTGTATATCGATCAGTAGCACCGGTATAGAGTCCAGGGGCGTGCGGTAAAAAGAGAAAACTGGCTAAAAAATCCAAAATTTAGTTGAGAAGTGTCATTTCATTTATTTGCAAATACACAACAAGAAAAACAGACTAGAACTTCTCGAAATCAAAATTCCTCGAAATGGCAATCAAACTCAGGTTTGATTGCTGTGTAGGCTCTTTGTAAAGTGCACAAATCTGCCATCAAAACTATTTCACCATTTTTTCCTTTAGCCCACTTATATTTAATGGAATCAGGGTCGGTTTTCACAGAAATAGGTAAAGTGAGCTGAATCGAACCACGGGGCTTTGAATTGATGTGATCTCTGTGATTTTCAAGTTCTGCTTTCAGGGCTACAATTTTTGGGCTGGTAAGAGTAATAGTTCCTGCAGCTAGAGCTGAAGCAAAAAGCGCATGTACATTATAAACCACTCCAGGCCAGGTATATCCTATTTCGACTAGGTTTGTTTCTGGGCCAGTGCCTAGAAGAGCGAAGACAACATCTTTAACGCCACTCGGGAGTGTAACAACGATCGCGAGCATCTCGTTTAGTGATACTGCATCATGGTAGACTGCCATCAAAACCGGTTGGTTTTTGTTCTGAATCCTAGCATCGAGATCTTCAATTTCATTGTTTAATTCAGCTTGCTCATCACAACGTAATCGTTTTGCACCAACATTTTGGCTGTTGCTAGCGGTGATGGCTAATTGATTTGAACTTGATGCGGCCGATGGTTTTACTAAAATTAAAAAACAGCAATGAAAACAATGCTCAAAAAGAAATACGAATAACTTAAGTAAGCACATTCAAACCCTTGCAATAAACGCTGCTGTCGGAAATTGTTGCTAAACACTGGCATGTTGAACTTTGAAAACTCGTAGTGTAAGGCATAAGCTGTCCTCGCACTAGTGTTTTCATTAATCGTTCCATTGTCAAACAGTTTGACGAGTTCTTTCTGTGCCACACAGGGGGGTTTGTGTGTCCACTTTTCGTCGTTTTGTAATGGCAAGTTTTTTTTCATCACTAAGCGTAATTTTAACTATTGAGCAATAACGATTGAGACTAGAAGAGAAAAAAACGTGCAGGTTTTTTTCGTCTGTTCGTGAAACTTTCTGAGGGTTGCGCGATTTGATAAAATTGAAAATTATTTAACTATTTCAATTAGTGTAGATAACTCATTTTATTCAAATAATATTTTGCCTTGTCCAGTTTTTCGTTAAAATAGTGGAATATATGAATAAAATTTTAAAAAGTAGATTATTACCAAATGCGTGGAACATTTAAAATGCGCGGAACATTACAAAAAGTTTTAAATGTGAAAAAAATTTTTTTTTTTGGAAACTTAAACTCGCCGCATCTCCTTAAATACATTAAATGCGAAACTTTTCTTTTGAGAGGTTGGACTACTCATCAATAAAAAGTGTAACAACCCAAAAAAAGTGCGAAAACTATTGCCAACAAGGAGATGCAGCGGGTTGAAAAGCTCAAATTTGCCAAAAAAAGGTCACATTTTGAGCTTTTCAGTACAATATCGAATGTTTTTCTCTTCAATGCTGGTGCAATTCACTGTCCAGTAGTTAAATTTCTTCATATATTCACATTCCCAGATAAGTTAGAGAGCTCTCTCTACCAAAAATGTCCACTTTTTTACATATATGACCATTGGGTTATTGGACAATTTTTCCATAAAAATTTGACATATTTGTCTTTTTAATTGGAAATATCGTTGGAAATAATTTTCACTTTGTATAAGGTGAAAATGTATTTCCAGAAAGGAAATAGAAAAAGAGGGAGGATGATAGCGCGGGAGTACTTTTAATGTTGAAAAAAAGAATTAATCCGAGCCCTTCCCTGTCTAGAAACGACTTACATAATGCACGCCGCCACTCTAGTCCTCTTTGAAAACTTTCCCCACCTGCTCCACTTGGCTTTCGCCCACCGCCCGCCACCACTCACTCGCCCTCATTGGTCAACACCCTTGGGACAGGAAAAATGTCTTAGTCCAAATTCTAGATTTACAAAGCTCACCTTGAATGCTAGGATTCCAACAATTAAAGTAAAAACAGTGTCCTAGTTGTTAGCGTCTCTATCTGGTGATAATTGATACATCTAGTACGTGGGTTCGAAAAGTCGTATATCATTCCATATCAAAATGTTTTACTTCTTCGGTTTTCTTCAGCCCGGGGTGATCGAGACATTTTTTTCCTCCATTACAAAATGAAAAAAGCTTAACTTTGCCCTTGAGAGAGGATCAGGCTCTATGAAAAATTTTACAAAAACCCAGACGTATAATTGTCATTGTCCATTTATTTTTGGACAAAGTTTCCTAGAAAATAACTGGAAAAATTGTCCGAAAAGCTCTTTATGGACATTGTTGTCCAAAAAAAACTGGACATATTTGGTAGAGAGCGTAGGCTGGTTCACCCTCTCTATACCCGCCCTACAACACTCATGCATAAACAACGATAGATTTTTCGGGAGACCAACGTGAATCACAGGTCGCATGCTAGGAATATTAATTCCTAAAACAAAAGCGTTTGTTGCTACGACAATGTCGATCTATTTTTTTTTTATTTTCTGATAAATTTCCTTCTTTTCAGCATAAGTGTTTTTGCCTAATATATTAGAAAAAAATTATTAAACAACTGGTCATTTAAAAATAAATTTGATATTTACCCGTGTAAACGTACGCTCTAGCATTTCTCAAGTTAAGCGCGGAAGCTAAATCTTGACATTCCGTTGCATACGAGCAATAGACAATCGTTTTCTCGTCGTCGATAAGGTTTACAATCTGCTTGGCTGTGCTGTCCCACACGTTGGAATTTTGTGCTTTTACTTCTGCTTGTGAATCTTTCTGGTACGCAAACATGTTGATAGATACATTGGGCGATCAATTATCCCTACAAAAGTGGCGGAATTGTTCGAAACTTCATTTCTCATATCGAACAGATGTTTTGGTTTCAATGTTGCGGAAAGCCAACTTTTGGGACAATTTGGAAAAAGTTCTTTGAAATTTTTCACGTCACCAAATGCGCTTCGAAAACCACACCAATCAAAGATGAGATGAGCTTCGTCAATGGCAATAAAGTTTATTCGGTCGGGGGTTTCTAAAAGTCTGCCCAATATTCCGCTATTAGTGCCACTACCAAATATGTTCGAGGCTTACTATGACCACTTTCACGGCACGTGAAGATAATTTGAACGCTTTGTCAAAGTCGCTTTTCTTCGAACTAGAACTGATGAAGACCGATTCAATATTTCATTCTGTAAAGACTTCACAGTGATCCATCCCTAAGGAGAAGGTAGGGACAATAACGAGTCCAATTTCCCTATTTGTCAGCATCAGTGCAGGAATCTGGAAGCATGTTCATTTTCCCACTCCTGTGGCTTGGATGATGATGCTGTCCTTCTTGCAGCTATATGCTTGGATTGCTTCTATTTTAAATTCCTTTAGCGGCAAACCCTTGCCATTTCATAACCTCTTCTTCGGGTAAGTCAGCTTTTCTTTAAAGAACCTCATCACGTATGTCAGCTTTTCTTTGAAGAACCTCATCAAAAGGTATGGTAGCTTCCCTTGGAAGAAGTCTTCAGATGTGTCGGCTTCCATTTGGAGAAGACTATCGCCGTCAGATGTATTAGCATTTCTATGGACAATGACCACGCTGCTTGAAATATTAGAAGAAACCCCAATCGCCTGCGGTTCAGTCACAAGCTCGGATTCAGACGTTGGAAAAGCTGAGTTCATTGGTGACAACCTCAACCGGAATTCCTCATCCTATTTAATAGCAAAATTTAAAGATAATTCAAAAATGTAACATAGGAAATAACAGCTACTTTTGCCAACAAATATGCCATACCTGATCGATCTTTTCATCATTTTCTTCTTTAGAAATCACCGACAATTCCTTCAAACTTTTCTCAGCAGAGGAAATATCAGGGTGTCCTAAAATGCGAAAGCCAAACGTGAAACGTGCAAAGCTTAAATTGTGAAACGGCGGCGCGAAACGGTCCTAAATTTTGCGACCGTTTTGCAGGTCGTTTTGCGAAACTAAAATGTTTCTTTTTCCACCACTAGGGTCAAGTTGGAAGGGACGCCGCCGTGTGATCGAATAGGAATTTACCAAGCTTTTTTCAAAAATAAACTTTTTTTCAATTTTGTTCAAAACAGTTTATTTATTGATAAATGAAATTCAAGTATAACATGCACTAATTTTGTTTTGTAATTTTCCGATCACATTTCATAAACAGCAACAACCGGATAATCATTAAAACTTAAATCATATAGTAACTTTGCTTATTATAGGATTGTTATGACTCATAACCCATAAGTTAGAGTTTATGTGAACAGCGCCGCCCTTTACAAGATTTAATTAAATATTGTAAAACTTTTCAACAAGTTTTCCTTACCCTTCCTTTAAAGTTTCCTTGCCCTTCCCTTAACAACGCATGTCGATTTAGCGTGTTTTCCTTCCCATAGTGCGAATATTGTCTACCCTAAAGCTATGATCTAAAGGGCTAAGGGTAGAGGGATGGGTTAAAGAGCAAAACAGTAATCGCTAGTTATTAGTCAGTCTCGTAAGTTTTTTCAGTGAGTGAAGTGTTGAGGTTTTAGTCAAAGGTTTTAGTGAAGTCTAAAATACTGTATCCTAAATTGAGTGATAAATGAAGACATTTTTACGGATTCCAAGATTGCCTCATCGAATCCGTGCTATAAACAAAAAAGGAGGAATTTTCTACGTCTACGAATAGACGGAGGAATTTTCTACGTCTACGAATAGACGGAGGAAACTGAAAGAAAAAAAGGTAGTAGAATTCCTGTTTTTTTTTATGTGCACAAATTGCCGGGATTGAACAATTCAACGGGATGTAAAAGATACTTCCAGTCCATTATTGGAAGAGACAAGGAAGGTCAGAGTATTTTATTATTTGACTTCACCCGTACGACCTACTATCATCCGACGTTGCCCAAAGTTCTTGTAGTTTATAAAGGCAATGAAGCGGTTTCTTCCAAATTGTCACACGGCAACGCAAAGAACGATGAAGATTTAAAAAAAACACATTTTTCAAAACGATGCCTCCTTTTTTACGATGGAGGAAAAAGTGGGAGATTCCCCTGCCAACACCTACGGAATAATTACTGCCGCCATGCCCCATGATATCAAAGTGCAAGCGGGACAAGGGCCGCGTAATCTCAAGCAAGTGCAAAATGCAGTGCAAAATGCCGGGCAGAAATTGCGTTTCACACGTGACTCACACGAATATAATCTTCATGTTCGAGCCATGGATGGGTCTTTCGTGAAGGAAATAGTACTTTCCCTGATTTAATCGTAATCGCTTGGGAATATAATATTGCCGATATTCGATATATTTGGTTCTCTTCTTCGAATACCCCAATCTATGGGACTTTATTACGACACCACATTCAAGCTGGGAGACTTATGTGTCAATATTGTCATTCGAAGAAAAGGAGTTCACCAACAGCCCTTTAATTCCTTTGTTTTTTGTGATCCATGAAAGAAAGACATCAGAAACTCACGATTTCTTTTGGAGGCAGGTGAAAAAATAATTCCAGGGACTTTCGAGGGCTAAAAAGGTTTTCATAGTATCTGACGAAGAGTTGGCTATTTTTATGGCAATGCAGGAAATTTTCTCTCCAATTGAAATTTATTGGTGTTGGAACAATCTTTTTCAAAATGCGCTGCTAACATTGAAAACAAGGGGAGTTAAAACAAAAAAAAAATTGGGAATTTACGTCGACGACATTAGACACATACTTTCACAGCCAAACATCGATAAATATAAAGAGCTTCTTCTCATCAAACTTGTATCGTGGAGCAAGGTATTTTGCCGTTATAGATAAATATAACATTGCCTTAATGATAATTGAATTTTTAAATAAGGAATTTGGGAGCTTACTTTCACAACTGTATCCACAAAGATATTTGTCGTCTCACCAGTACGACGAAACACCGCGAAGAATCCATGAATGCTATATTGAAGCATTTCCTCAATTGGAAAGAATCGCCGTTGGATTTAGCTTTCTTCGAGCTCTCAGTTTCATTTTATGCGGAAATCCTGAGGGGCAGGTATGGCCATGGTAACTAAAATTTGCACGACGACTTCGCATCCTTTTATAACCTGGAAAAGGATTGCCCGGTTCTGCCGCAAACAAGAACAGAAGAAGAAATATTTCTCAACTTGAAAAATTCGGTAAAGAAGAAAGGAAATGAAGGATCGGAAAAGAAAATGCATCAGCGTATGAACGCGCTCTACATACCTTAAAAAAACAAACATCATACAACATCATCAAACATACATCAACAAACAAAACATGTGGAGTTTAACTTCAATAGAATTGGTACCAGATCATCATCAGCTACACGTGATGTTTGGATTTTTCCCCATCCGTCCTCTTCCTGCCCAGAAACGCCAATTTGCTATCATGTGATGGCAGTTCATCTAGAATGAGGCCTCGGAACGAAAACATCATTCCCGGGGATCGCAGAGAAATGCTGAAATTAAACTATCTGGGGCCAAAATTAATGCGGAAACAGAGCCGGGATATCTTCTTGACGATAACATCATGAATTTCATCATGAACCTCATGAGAAACCAATTTCCTGCTATCGGAGGTTTTGGTGATACCTTACTATGATCTATGTTTTCCTGCTGCGGAAAAGGACAAGTGGATACAGATCTTTCATATTCCTGGCCAAGACCACTGGATTGTGGAATCAAAACAGAAGGAAAACAACTGTGTCTCAATTTTCAATAGTTAAAAACCATCTTTTCGCACAGTTTTTTCTAGATATATAGGGAAGCTTTTTATTGATCTCATTTAAAGTAAAGTTTTTTGGTTTTAATGTAAAAAATGGAAGCTTACCTTTTTAAAATTACCGATGATTTTTTCGGTTTTCTTCGTCTTTTTTTCTCTGATAATTTTATGATTTCCATTTGTGCGATTCAATCAAACTTGCCAGAATATAATTTCAAAAATATTTTTACCCTCGTAAGACCATTTCTAGCAAAGTTTTCTAAAAACTAAGTGTAATCGATACCTAATCATATTTTTTAACTTACCTTTCCAGTATGGTTGGACCTTCAAAGCTACCCAAAGGAGGCCACCGGCTTAGCAAACGGAGTAACACGGATCCTGGGTCTCGCAGTCCGTCCCGATTGATTTAACTAACATGGTTGTGTTTGAAAGAGAGAAAAATATGAATTGGACTTTGCGATTACTAGAGAGAAGGATGAAGCCAGAACTATGTGTAAAGAGAAGATAGAGGTTATCGCCCGAGTAGGAAGTTGTCTAGTCGCCTAGACTTATAGATTAATCTTCTGATGATGTTCAATAGTGTCCTATTTTGCGGTATTTGGAAAGTTGCGGATGAGGACAGAGATTATAAAACTCAAGAAAAGCGTTAGATAATTCTCCTTGTCTTGATAAACAGAGGGTAAAATCAAAGAAGATCAAAGGAAATTGGGGACTGATTCACGCAGTAGCCAGTTAATATTTGACCAATATTAGTAGTCAACTTTGTCTATATTAACATGATAGTGGAATTTACGCTGCGGAGGTAAGTCTAGTCGAAAAGCCAATGATTTCATTCAACAATTTTTTTCAATCAAAATCCGGTTTCTTTTTGGAAAACTCTGAATGTTTCCCACAACTCCAAAAAATCGTTCAGAAACTAGTTCCTTTACGTCTCTGTCTCTCTTGAAGACCTTTGTTATAATAAAAGCGTATGAAATAAGCTATAATGAAAACAAAATATTATTTTAAGCTTTTTCGATGTTTTGAGCTTCTTATTGGCCACGGTTCGTTCGTGATTTGTACTGTATGTGTTTATATTGTATGTTTTTCTTCTTAATTGATTGTCCTACTAAGTACTTGTCCCTCACATTGACATTGTGAATACCCTTATTATTTAACTTACAACAAAGTTAACAACAAAGTAAGTTCCAAGTTTTTCAATTACAAATAGTATTTGGCTGGTATTCTTTAAGTTTTTTGTTTCTAGGTTTGCCAGCAGTCTACAGTCTGCCATGCAGCCCATACACAGCAATCTTTACCTTACGAGTTTGTTTTCAGCTTCAAAGTTGGTGAATTTACGCAACTATAACCAGTAATAAATGTTGTTTTTTTAATTCTTTGCTGTTTCATTATTTGTGTGTTTTCATTGCTTATTAGTTGGATTGCTGGCAATAACAAAGGATATCTTGGCGTTTGATGTATCAGGTGAACTTCTACCAGTAAATCTTGTTCAACTGATGTTGAAGAGTATGTTAAGTTGTAATCTATCAGTGATTTATTGAGTGGATGCCTGAGCGATGCAGAGGTTCACGATCAATTTTGTTCTCTTTTCGCTTTCGAGCCACGTTATTGGTGGCGCTCCTATCGGAATGCCATGGAACCCTCTCAGCTACGATTATACTCTTATGGCGTTTGCCTACCTCTCCTGTTAGACCGTAACTGGAGAATGAAGAAGGAACTGGGGTACTCTTTTGATAAAGTTGATAAGGCTGCCAGACACAATGTCTGCAAAGAAGGCCTCTGCTGGCTGTTGATGGTGGCATTTCTGGAAAATCCAATAAGGTTGCCAGCCCCTTTGCCAGAATTGAAAACCTATTTTAAGTAGTCAAGGTATTTACAAATAGGACTAAATGTAGGAAGAAATTCGACTGTTCTAAAAATAAGAAAAATACCCCTATTTTTGCTTGAAACTAACTGTTTTAAGTACACTCGCTTCCATAAATATCTAGTCCACCGCCCGCGGGTTTAACCGCTTCAAATATACCTTTACGGTATGTTTACCAAAGCTTGTGAAAAGAAGAAAATAAACTTAAGGAATGGGTATGTAACCCCTTCCTACTCTTTTGTCGAATATACCGTAAAGGTATTTTCGAAGCGGTTAAACCCACGGGCGGCGGACTTGATATTTATGGAAGCGAGTGTACGGAGAAATAGACTTTAGTTTGGTAGTCCTATTTCTAGCCATTCCTATTTGGTTTAGTACTAATTTTCCGTCTACCTTCATTTAACTTAACATAACATATATTTTATTCTTCATCTTAGATTTGATGACTTTTGTTTTAAAGGATTCTGTAAGTCTTTGACACAGTAATTCTATTAAATGCATTGTATTTCCCGATAGAGATTCTGGGAAATTGACTTCATCGCATGCGAAATACTTATGTTGCATTTTAAAAAGTGTGCAGCGAATTCAAGACTAATTGAAAGTCTGAAGTACAAAAGCATCGGAGAACCTCTCACATTCATTTTCAAAAACTGCTGTCAGATAACACAGACCTTTGTGGGAAAACTGATAACTATACGCATGCAGTCACGGATAGCAGTCATCACAATGGAAGTCAGTTTATTGATGTTTATTGCAGAACACAATCTACCTCTTTTGATTGATGCTAGTCTCTTTCTGTCTCCTATTATCTTGCCCGTTCTACCTCCCTTGCTTCCCTCTTGATTTCATTTCTTCTGGACTGATAGTTAACGTTGCGAGACAGATTTGAAATAAAGACGAGTTTCCTCGTTTACGCGAATGAACCATATATCCAGAAATGTAATACATAATGTCACAATCAAGTACATCGCAAAAGAACATCATTATCGGTAGAAGGGTCATCATTTTTCGCGCTGTCTATGAGAGCCATTTCACGCATGATTACCCGTAAAAGGATATCATGACAATACATGCTTTTCTTTCATCAGTTTCTTATTCATTATTATCGAATATTTTCTTGATGTATGAGCAGTCAGATGTAAGGATAAAACTTTTTCCCTCTCCTTTACAGTTTGCCCCACACAAGATCTGCTTGGTTGAGTAATACAGGGACAGAAGCCTAAATATAATTTGAAAATGATGCCAAAGTTGGTTCAATACCACAGCGACTGTTCATTCGGATGATACCAAAAAAACATTACAGAGATAATTTAATATTAGCAAATAATTAACTATTCAGAGAACGGAAAGAATTACCTCGATGCATTTTTTCAATTTTCCTGTTTAGCCCCCTGGTTATTTGCAAAAATCGTCCTAGGAATCTCGCGCTCATGAGCTCAAATTTTCCTTTGTTCAAGTGGAAGATTTAAGCAATCCAGTTTTGCGCGAAAACACAGAAAATCTCAAATTTTACACGTGAAAAAAGAGCAAAATATGATCTTATGAGCGCGCGCTAATTTCAACCGTGCTTCCAACTCGTTATTACTTTTAGAAACCCCGCAGGTAAGTATTTCTGTCTCCAAAACACTGATAAAATTTCCCCGAAAATCTATTATTTTTTCCGACGCGTCCCAGCTAGGGTGGGCGCAGTTCGTAATAATATAATGTTGAATGGCCCCTGGTCATTCCAGGATAGCAAGCGACACATAAAAGAATTAGAATTGTTAGCCGAATTTAATGTGTTTGAGGCATTTGCTCAATCGGCAAGAAATATAGCAATGCTGCTCATGATGGAAAACATACTCATGAATGGCGATGACATACGTGAATAAAGCTGGGGGCACAAGATCTAAATAAATGTGTAAAACAGCGATGGAAACGGTTTTGTGGTGCGAGTCAAGGAGGATTTTACTTCAAGCCTCTTACCTTCCGGGATTTCTAAATTTGATTGCACACATGGAGTCGAGGCGCACCCACGATGTGAGCGATAGGCAACTGGCAAAGACAGCCTTCAGGGCCATATCGGAGAAATGAGCGATCAACCTCTTCACGGCATCTTGGAAGGCATAGACACCGAAATTTGCCAGCTGGTTCCCACAACCTGGGGCGTTCCTGAACGATTCTCTAACATTCCGTTGGATGGGGTTGAAGGGTTATTCTTTCCACCATTTTACCGAATTGCCTGTCCACAAACAGGAGAGAGAATTCAGAAATAATTCTAGTGTGTCCTTACTGCACCAGCCAGCCTTGGTTTCCGGTTCTTCTGGGGGTGGCTTCGGCAACCGCAGGCATTTTCTGGCCATCAGAGAACCTGGAACTATCATCACTGGGCGACCCACTCCCACTCTGCATGAAGCCAACTTTCCTTTTGACAGCCTTGAAATTGTCAGGAGACGCTTCGAAGGAAAAAATAAGCCGGAAACAGTATTTAAGGTCTTTTGGCAGGCAACCGGAAGGCCACACACATTGATTACAAGTCTGCCTGGCGCTCTTGACGTTATCGCTGTAATGGACAAAGTATCAATTCCGTGTCAGTTAATATAGCTAACATCCTAAAATTTTTATCGCACGCGTTTGAATCAGGGAAAGCGTACAGAACAATTAATGTTTATCGCTCAATGTTGTCCGGCACGTATAATCAAAAAGGTTTCCATATAGGTTGCCACCCTCTCGTGGTATAACTAATGAAAGGGATTTTAAATAGTTACCCCCAGAAACCCAAATTTTCTAATACTTGGGACGTGAATATTGTGCTGGACTATTTTAGAACTGTCCCAAGTGAAGAGCTCGGCCTACTTCCACTAGCCTGCAAATAAGTTACTCTTTTATCAATGGCATCTATGCTATGAGTCTCCGAATTGGCCTCTATCGATAGGAAGCCGGTAATGTTTTAGGATAACTCTGAAACCAAAAAACTGGGCAGCTTAGGTCAATGTCTCTAAGAAAACTCCGGGATCAATCAGTCGATCCAGTTCATTGTATAGGTCTTTATGTACATTCAACAGACACCCTGAGAAGTGGAGTTAACGAGCACCGCCTACTAATTGGCTCGGTATAACCTCACAAACTCTTTAGTGGGTCAATTTAGGTTGATTAAGAAATAACTGGAAAAGCGGGAGACACATCCACGTTTTAGGCGTACTGAACTGGGGGCTCGGCTGGGGGCTCGCTTAGGCAACGATACTTGGTGTGCCCATTCAATCAATATTGAGCGCAGCTGATTCGGCCTCTGAGTCCACCTTTTCAAGATTTTATCGTCAGGAAGTTCCGGAACCAACGGTAGCAGAGTTAATAATTACAAGATCTTCGATATAGACACGAGATATTAGGTGCTTTAAAATCACAGTGGAAGTCGAACGATCTTTGGGCGATATTTGGGCTGGCAACTTTCTGCAGCAAGGTTCTATCTTTCATGCCGTTTCAAGTATCGTATCTGTCTTGTGTGTAATAGCGGGTGTTTGTACAATATTCGCAGATCTTACAAAGACTCAACAACCCCATTTAACAATCCTCTTTTATTTGTTTACATCAGATTTTATCAGAATCGCAGTGGCTTCAGAGAAGCCCACTAAGGAGACGCAGTAACCCTTGCAAAGATCTGAGGATCAGACTGATACAGATCAGATCTGTACATCAGACCAAGAAGACAACAAAAATTATCGTTTGCTGTAAAGAGCTAAAATATACAAGGTCAATACAGTTGAAGCCTCCTTAATTTCTTACACAATCGAAATCGTTCGAGTGAGCGCCAAGCGCGAATGAAGAACAATTTGTCATTGTTTTAAAACCCAGATAGCTGTTTGATAGGTTTTTTTCTAGTTCAAGGTGGTATTTTTATTTTATAAAAAATGTGTTCCTAAGTATTCAATAATTAGTTAATTTGATATTGGTTGGGTTGGATTAAATGATAAATGGAAAACGGGGTAAAACAGGATTGGGGTTTTGCATGCTACTAGTTGACCCACCGACATAAACAAGGAAAAAAGGTCGAAAAAAAGGCATTTTAACTTTTTTGATAGCATCTTTACAAAAACTTAATAGAATAAATAAAAAGACAGCAAGCACTACTGAAAAAAAAGGAATTTCTTTTTTCCCATTTTCACCTTGCATTTTCCCTTTACTTTTTGCATTTCATTCAGCTAGTTTTATAGTATGTTAAACGTTTATAAAAACGCCACTGTGTGTCGGCCTTCGAGATTTTCCTTTGTAAGTTTGAAAGGGGGTAATTTAAGGAGATGACATTCGTTTCATGGTGTTAGTTTGTTAGTTGATTTTTTTTTGGTGGCGCTAGTTGAGGTGGTTTTTGGTATGTAAATTCAATGGTCTTTTCCCCAGTTTCACACACGCTACTTCCCAGTATGGGAGTGCCCAGGAACTTGTCTTATTTTTCTTTTTCTTCCGTTTCTTTTTATTTCATGTATGTGGGCCTTAATTGTTTTGTTTGTGATGTGTGGCTCTCGCTATTTTTTGGATGAGATCATGAGAGGTTTAGATTCTTTAGTTTCTAACTAAAAAGATATCTTATTTTAGTGGTTCAATTGTGTAGATCATTTATTTCACAGATTATACAACGTAATGTTGTGTGGATGGTGAGTCAGGAGAAGTGTGCATGTTACAAGTGTGACAATTATTTGCAATTTCATCTTTGTCGTATTTCTTTTTTTCATTCCACACTTTTCTTGATTTTTAAAATCTGCTACATTAGTTTTACAAGTCATTTCAGCGTGACATAATTTAAAAGAAAGTACTTTCTTTGAAATAATGTTCATCACACTGAAATTAAAAGTACGTGACACAATGTAATACATTCGGTTGCGTTTCCTTCTTCATCAATTTCTGATGTCACGAATTCAGGGTGCAGATGGAAAAGATTGCCGCTAATAGCCTTGTAGAAACTGATTACTGCACTGTATTTTTAAAAGACATATGAAGTTACATGAATATACAATTATACATATTACAATTTTAACGTTTTTAAAGAAAATACCGATATTTTTGAGGATAGGTTTCTAAAGTTTGGACGTTCTCTTTTGACATTTGAACACAATTAACCTCGTCTAACTTAACCTTGTGATGACGATCCTCTCCCATTTGGTAACTCTTCATACCACATGATGCACATGCTACTAAATCGGCAGTCAGGTTCCAATGATTTTGAAATGATGATTGAGTAATAGATTAGTTATGTAGCCTGGCATTTCTTCCTCTTCATTAAGTACAGTGTTTGGTTCGATTAATCTCCATTCTCGGATTAGTTGCGAGCTATCCAAATAACGGCCAAGGCCAGAATTAGTTGCTAATGCCATCAAAGCAGATGTTGGATCCTTTTCAGCATTGACGAGTAATTCTTTTGACGGCATTTCTTTCATATCTAAGGAGAGTTGATCTTCATTTTTTGGATAATTTGTCCCATTGGGTTTTCCGTCGAACGTAGATTTCAAAAACTTTTCCTGAGTTTGTGATGTTTTTTTTATCCTTATTCCTCCATTAGGCTAAAGTAGAATACAAATGTTAAATCAAAAAGATATTTTGTCTTCAATAATAACTTGCTTTCTTATTACCACATATTGTTTCCCATTTGTGCGGAAAGAACAAGTAGGCTTACTAAGTTCTTTTAGGGTGGCTGCAGTATTAAAAACAGCACCTTCGTTTTCAACACTGTGTGAATGATGGATATCGCCTTGAGTAACTGTACATACACTTATACATGTTTAGTGAAAATAAAGTATGTTACATCACATGAAATATTTTAAAAAGAAAAATTTACCTGTGGGGGCCTATACGAATTAGTTTGCACCGATAAGACTTAGACCATCACAAGAGTTTGTTGGAACACGCTAAAGATTGTATTCCGGGTTTTGCCTTCCAGGTTTCAGTTGCGTACAATTGCGAAACAAGACAAAAACGGGGCTGGTTGCCAGCCGGCCCGGCTGGCAACCAGCCCCGTTTTTTTTTGCACGAGAGTAGCACAAAGGTAGACAACTCGTAGACAACTGATAGACAACTGAAGGGAATTTTTTGAGACAAAAGAATTATAGGGGGTTAAACGGGAGGATGGGTAGCACAGCTTTGTTTGAGTGACGTTGCCAAATGTCACCATAATTAAGAGTCGAGAACATTGCCGGCCCTGTTTCCGGTTCGTCTTCTTCGAGGAGACAAAGCTTATGCACCGGGCGAGTGTATAGATGAGTAGTACAATCGATGTCGGATGGTCCTTTTCGCTTTTTTGGTGGTAGTTGAGTTGCGTGGAAGAGTTTCACGTCGGCTGAGCGGACAACTCCGTCTGGACTCAGATGAACCTTGACGACTCGGCCTATTGGCCAGGATCCTCGTGGGGTATTTGGTGAGATGACGAGGACAAGATCGTTCACGGCCAGATTTCTTCTGTTTCGGAGCCATTTCCGCCGTTCGATTAGGTTTGGCACATACTCGCGGAGCCACCTATTCCAAAAATGTGTAATTAGCTCCTGTGTATGTTGATGGCGCTTTCGACTTGAAAGTTGTCTTCCAGGTGGAAAGTCGAGATTACAGCCGGGATGAGCACGGAGTAAAAGAAAATGATTAGGTGTGAGCGCTTCTAAGTCGTTGGGATCCACACTGACGTGAGTCAGAGGACGAGAGTTGAGGAGCGCTTCTGCTCCAACGATTGCTGTAAGGAGAACGCCATTGTTCACGGATCGCTCTTGCAGGATACCACGGAGGGCGATTTTAGCCGATTTAATCAAACGTTCCCATGCACCTCCAAAATGAGGAGCAACTGGAGGATTGAAATGCCATTCAACGGGTTGGTTTTTTACCCGCTCGATTCTTTTTACGAGTTCTTCTTTTTTCCACCGCGACAGCGCCAAATTAATTTCTTGTTCTCCTGCGACGAGATTGGTCCCGTTATCGCTGTAACATGTCTTGGGAAGACCTCGGCAATCGACGAAACGGGAAAATGCGTTGACGAAGGACTCCATATCAAGCGAATCGGCAATCTCAAGGTGTACGGCGCGGCAGTCCAAACACGTGAACATGACTCCGTATCGTTTGACTGTTCTCCGCAGGATGACGACGGTCAATGGACCAAAAAAATCGATACCGACGTTAGTGAACGGGGGTAGATGAGATTTGAGGCGGTTGGCCGGAAGAGGGCCCATAAGCGGAAGATCCGGTTTGCTTGTTTGGATTTTACAGGTGAAGCACTTCCGGATGACCTTGTTGATTGTAGCTCGAGGATGAATAACGTGATACTGTGCACGCAAAGCGTGCAATGTGGGTTCGACAGATGAATGAATGTTGAGTCGATGAATGTCACTGATCAGCATAACGGCTAACTGGCTGTCTTGAGATAATATGATGGGATGTTTTGCGTCTTCAGGAAGAGATGAATGTTGCAGCCGGCCTCCAACTCGAATGATACCATACATGTCGAGAAATGGTGTGAGTGTGGCTAGCTGAGACGCAGTTGACACTGGCTTCTTCCGTTTTAGACACATAATCTCTGAATCAAAATAATGGCGCTAGTCGACACGAATGATGAATCTCAATGCGTCTCGAAGTTCAGACGCCTTTAAATAAGGAGAGATGTTGCGAGACTCTGGTTTGACAGAATAATTATTAGTGTAACGCAGCAGCCATGCTACTGATCGTTTCAATTTATGCAAGTTAGAAGTTTTTTGAATGAGATTAAGTATGGGGTGACGTTCGTTGACTTGCACAAAACCAACCCATTTTGCAGGAGAGACCTCTGGATCATCGGCTGATGGTTCTGGAATCTTATTACTCGTTGGCCATGAAGATTGAGGCAGGTAAAGAAAATCAGGACCACGGAACCATCTGTGTTGTGGCTTAAGATGAGTAGCCACTGTGACGCGCTGCTGCTATCTAAAATCTCAGACACTCGATGAGCCACAAAGGCGTGATATTTGCATGATGTTGAGTGAATCCATTGCAACACTGTCTGAGAGTCGCGCCAGTAGACAACTTGGGATGCGATGGAGCCCAGCTCAGTGATGACAGCAACGGAAAGGTGGAGGCAGGCTTGTCATCGATCACGGTTTTTCGTGATCGCGATAACGATACCGATGAACTCAGAAAATCTTGATCGAGATCCCGATCTCGATACCAAAAAAATATTGTGATCGCGATACCGATCAAGATCGCAAATATTCGATCATGAATATTTATAATGCTGATCAAAATCGATAAACTTAACTTCTTCCCAATTTCTTTTCGAAGCCATTTTGCACTCAGAAAAACATCGGCAATATTCCAAGAAGAAAGTAAACGAAACTTGAGCTGTCAAAGCTTTTTCAATACTAACACTTTTAGCCAATGATAATTGGCGCGTGATCGATACAAATTGACCGAAAATTTCCTAATCGATCTCGATACCGATCGCAATTTTTAATTTTGATCGAGATCCCGATCAACGATCGTGGTCGTGCGATCGGTATCGGGATCGTGATCGGAAAATATCGCGATGATGACAACCCTGGGTGGAGGCCGAAAACTGCTCCTTGCAGCTCGAGTCTGGGCATGGATAATTGTCGCAAAGGTGAAACCCTAGACTTAGCCATAAGAAGATTAAGACGATAATTTCCGGATGCGTATTCGGCTCGTAGATAGACACAAGCGCCGAAACCGAGTTCGGAAGCATCCGAACAGACATGAAGCTCGTATCCGACTGGTTTTTCATTAAGCCTGAAGCATCTGGGAATTTGAATGGATGTGATGGATTGCAGATCTGATGCCCATGAATTCCAGATGGATAAAAGACTTTGCGGCAACGGATCATCCCAGTCACAGCCGGATCTCCAAATTTCTTGCAGTAGGACTTTGGCACTCATGATGATTGGCGCCAGGAAGCCAAGAGGATCGAATACGGATGCGACCTGTTGCAGAACTTGTCTTTTGGTCGCAACAGTGGATTGAATTGACGATTTGAAGGTGAACGAATCGTTTTGGCAGTTCCATAAGAGACCGAGAGTGCGTTCGATCGGCAATTGATCGGCGTCTAAATCGAGAGATCGAAATAAATCTGGTTAACTTACTGTTAACAACACAGCACGAGAAGAGGAAAGCCATTGCGTCATATTGAAGCCGCCACACTTGAGCAGCGACGACACGTGTTTCATGATTTCAATAGCTTCTTCTTCCGTCTCGGTCGAATCCAGATAATTGTCGACGTAGATGTTGTGGAGAATACGATCAGCGACCAACGGATATCTCGAACCAAAATCTTCTCCTGTTTTCCTGAGGGCATAGATACAACTTGTTGTGGATGAAACGGCGCCAAATATGTGAACCGTCATTTGGTATGGTTTGGGTTCGCCAACTTGGTCCGGATTTTTCCACAGGAAACGAAGGAACGATTGTTGATGCGATGGAACGAGTACTTGATGGTACATTTTTTCGATGTCTCCGGAGATGGGCACCAGAAGACGTCTGAATCGGAGAAGTACACCGATTAAACTCGTCAAAAGGTCTGGGCCTTTAAACAGCTGCTCGTTGAGAGAGGTTCCTTTGTGACGAGCTGATAGGTTAAAAACGACATACACTTTTCCGGGTTTATGTGGATTCACTACGCCATGATGTGGTAGATACCAAATGGATCCAGATGAGGTTTGTTGAGTTTCGTCGACTGGTTTTGCGTGGCCTAAAGAAATATATTCATTTAGAACTTTAGCATATGACGAGGCGAAACCTGGATCTCGTTTGAAACGTCGTTCAAGCGACTTAAAATGGCGAAGAGCCACTTCCTTGTTTTCCGGGAGAGTGAGTTGAGGATCACACAGCATTAATCAAACCTCATACCGTTCTCCATTGTGACGTGTGGTTTTGTCGAGAATCTTCAACGCAGCTTTATCTTCATTAGAGAGAACTGGGGTTAGAACAGGCCGTATGCCGAAACTTTTGGTTAACCAAAACTGCGTAACAAAGTCGTGTAGCAGCTGGTCGGCTTGTTGACGTTGAATGGAAATTGAATAGATGTTAGGATTAAATTTTATTAACTCTGTTGGTACTGGACCTGCAATACACCAACCAAAATAAGTTTTAATTCCATCGGGAGCGTCAATGCCATCAGATGGGTAACGAGACTCCAAGACGTCGTGGACTCGGAGAGCATCACGACCCAACAGGACTTCTACTCGTTTTAAACCGGTGTTGATAGGTTGAATATCAACAAGATTACTCCACTGCTGCTTGATAGACGACCAATCAACGTGAGCCGACTGAGCCTGTAGACGTGGCATGGTGAACGCAATTTTGACTTGGAAAGTTCTACTTGTGTCACTGTTTAACACGTTGAAGGAGACCTTTCTGACTAAATCTTTTGGATCCATGCCATGGTACGTGCTGAGAGGTGACGGTAGTCTGGGACCTTTCAGCTTTAGTTTCTTCGATAGTTTTTCGACAATCAACGACGTTTGACTGCCTTCGTCTAAGAAAGCGACCGATTCGAATCTGATGCCATTGGACTCAACGTAGATTGGAACAGTGAAAAGAAGCGTCGTAGTCGAGTCTTCTTGTAGCCAATGGGTACCGATGTTTTTCTTTGTCGGCTCTTTGTTTCGCTCGTCTGATTGAGGTGTTTGAAAAATGCCAGGTGCTCCGTGCAGCAAAGGGTGATGATATGCAGAACATTCCTCGACGTTACACTTCTTCCTACTGATGCAATCACGCATAAGATGGCCTTTGCTCAAACAACGTAGACAACAACTCCACTGTTTGACCATGTTGGCTCTTTCTTCCAATGAAAGCGAGATGAATTGCTTACACTGGCGAGACGGTGATCCTCTTTACATAAGAGACACACGAGTGTTTTGGTTCCGTTCGCATCTTGCTGCTTGGTTTTTGGAAGTGAAGCAGCAGGCTTTTGATTGATGGAGTTGATTGTTGGCGGATGTTTTGCTTTGCTTTCGGGCTGCCGGCCCTGCTTTTGTCCGTGTTTGCTTGCATTCGACGACGGATTTGAAAAGTCGATTTTACAATGTTTTGCCATCATCTCCGCTTTGACGATTGCCTGAAGCCATGGAGAAAAGTCTTGCAAAGTAAGACAGGCTGGGTGACTTTTCACTATCTTTTTCCCCCACCTGCTTTGTAGCTCCGACGGGAGTTTTGCCAAGACGAGCTCAAGCATACCGGATGATTTCAACTCGTTTTCGTATCCTCCGTTTTTCAAGGAGGAAACGGATCCGGTTACAGTTTGCGAAAATTTCAAATGCATCTTGTAATCATTGTTCGAGACCTTCGGGAGCTCCATCAAAGATTGAATGTAAGCTCTGGACACAATTTTCGGATGACCATAAGTTGATTCGAGCTCTGCCAAAGGCTCGTGATACAAAGACGGAATGCTTAGTGAATCACCCAGGCCACTCCTGATGTCATCTGATAATGAACGTTTTAAAATCGCCATTTTTTCGGTTGTTGTAAGCGTATTGTCACAATGAACCAAATCTCGGAAGATTGCGATAAAATCTGGCCATTTTCTGGGATCGCCGTCATACGGTTTTAAATCGATTTTAGGAAGACGAAAGACCGATCTCGTATTCCGACTAACATCATTTGATTCGGCTGTTCTTGTTGAAGAAAGAAAGTCGTCATTAGTTGCTGTCCACTGCTTGAAATTAACATGAGCTGTATTTCCTTTCGGTTGAGCAGGTGGACACGGATCGGTGGATTCGTTTGTTTGTTTTGTTTGTGGATGCTGTGAAACATGAAAGATGTTTCATTGCTGAAGATGTTTATTTCGTTCGGGCCAAGTTCCAGGGCAGGCATTGCGTTGTACAGGTCAGTTCAGGAGATTACAGCCAGGCCATGTCGATTATAGTTAAGTCAAATCACATCGAGAAAGATCGGAGGCATACACACGGAGCTGCTGGCGGGACGAAACAACAGCTGCCGCATAGCCAACATCAACCTCTACTCGGACACATTATAGACAAGTTTACAGGAGAATGAGCTCTTTACCACTGAGCTGATGTCTGCAAGTTCACATCGGGTTTTATACCAGAGTCGAAGGCCAAATAAGGTCACATGGGGAGGGATTCAAGGTTAGCGTGGGTACTTAGCACATACAAGTAAATGAACGTAGGAGGGGTCGGCGGATTCTCACAATGCGTTAAAAACTTGAGAATCTCTTGTTCTTGACTTTTGATTTTGTCCTGCAATTGATTTTCAACTCTTTGACGCTCCTGTTGTTCTTGATCCAACCGATTCTGTTTGTCAATGGCTTGTTGTTCACAACTTTTCTCTCTTTTCTTCTCAGCCAGCAGCTCGTTACGAAATCTTTCGTTTTCGTCTGCTAATTGACTTGCGTAAAGCTGCGCTTTTTTCACCGCGTCGTTATTTGCCGTGTTGTAATCTGCGGCTACTCTTAACCTTTCAGCTTCCACTGCACGCTTGACTTGTTCTTTTTGGTCATTCTGAAACTGAATGAGTTTCGTTTCAAGTACCATGATGCGATGTTTATCATCTCGATCTGCATTGGGGTTGTGCGATGACGAAGAAATAGTCGCCCAGGAACCTGTAGAACTATTTTGAGATGATAGACGACTAACGCTAGAACGAGGTGGAGATCCAACTGGATTGGTGACGGCTGAAGAAGGCCTGGATGTTCTGGCAATGTAGTATTCAACGTTGTCATACACCCGTTTAGCGTTTTCTTCAATATTATTTAACCAGCTGTGGTCTTCATCGCTGACAAAACGCTTGGCCGTGCAATAATTGTGATTGCTGGTCCGACACACTTCTAATTGATGAGCAAATTCATTCCACAAAATCTTAAGACTACTGCGGCTGTCTCGTCCTTTTATGTGTGTAGAAATTCTAGTTGCTATCCTACAACCGAGCCTTTTCAGTGGATTTTTAACGCTCGAGCATCATTCAAAGGCGGGTAACGCTCGTTGTGTTCCGTCTGCACATCTTGTGTGCGGCTTGGTGGCCGTGCCACGTTGCCGCTTCTATTCAACGGATCACTAGTACCGTCAAAATTAGCCATCTTGCGTTTTACTTTCTTTTTTTTTAAACGATTGTTTGAGACGGCACGGATGTATTGAAAAAAAACATGAGATGAATTTCTACAGCAAGTGATCAAGCTTAACGGACCGTCAATACTGAGAAATGAATGAAGAAACACACACTTAGAAAGCCCAACCAGAAGCTGGCCCAACGACCGATAACGGTTAGGACCACGCTCTTAGGACCGTGACTGAAATGCTGTGTTAGCCTATTGGATGATCTTCTTGAACTTGGAGAACGTCGTCGTCACTCTCTTGCTGGTGTTGAGCTCGATCGGCCAAAATCTGATTGTAAATCCTTTCTGCTTCCTGGATTCGCTGCTGCCTGACAGCTTGCTGAGCTGCTTCTCTTCTTCTCTGTTCCGCGATTCTCTCCTCTCTTTGACGAATTCGTCTCTCTTCGTACTGAGCTGCTCTAATAGCATGGCTCAATTTGCCGTTTCCGTGTCGCGGCAGTTTGAAATGAAATAAGGCCTTGTGGCCCCGCGAACGAATAGACAAAAAAATATTTGGCGGAAGTTCTTCCGCCCTCAAGCAAAAACGAGAGAGACAAAGGGGGAGAGGAGTGGAGACACGAGAAAAAAAAGAACGAAAGCGAGAAACTGAGAAAGATAGGGGGAAGAGTTACGGCGCGAAAAAAAGTTTTGCCGACGCAAAGAGATAGACATACACTGAAAAGAACCCTCGAGCGCTTTTGAATCACGTGGCGACAAAAGAAATGCAAAATGCTAGCTAGACAAAATGACACTAATTGTTCCAATAAATCCAAAATGAAAGAAATTAAGGGCCTCGACAAGTGTAACCTCACAAATACAGAACATGAAAAAAAATTCTACCAAAAAACAAGATTTTTTCCGGTAGTTTTAGGTTTGGATTGACAATGAATTTACGTAAAGCTAAACTTTTACCTTGAATGATGTTTGAGATAGAAGGAGATAACTGAACGAAATGGTGGCGCCGAACGCGTTACGGAATACGGAGTCGACCACGTGATTCACTAGACAATCGGGGAGGGAAAACGAACGAAATTTTTTTTTTTTTTTTTGAATCGAGCTGCGAGATTGATACACCAGAATTTTTAATGCACCAATTGAACCTCAGGAACAAGATTCTTGCACCACAATGGTGCCGAACGAAATTTTAAATCTCGAGAAGCAAAGTCAATGCACCAAAATGGTGCCGACCAAAATGTTGAACTCGGGAACGAGACGCAAAGTCGATGCACCAAAATGGTGCCGACCGAAATTTTGAACTCGGGAACGAGACGCAAAGTCGATGCACCAAAATGTGGGGGCCTATACGAATTAGTTTGCACCGATAAGACTTAGACCATCACAAGAGTTTGTTGGAACACGCTAAAGATTGTATTCCGGGTTTTGCCACGATTTTTAGGTTTCAGTTGCGTACAATTGCGAAACAAGACAAAAACGGGGCTGGTTGCCAGCCGGCCCGCACGAGAGTAGCACAAAGGTAGACAACTCGTAGACAACTGATAGACAACTGAAGGGAATTTTTTGAGACAAAAGAATTATAGGGGGTTAAACGGGAGGATGGGTAGCACAGCTTTGTTTGAGTGACGTTGCCAAATGTCACCATAATTAAGAGTCGAGAACATTACCTTTAGTATCATGTCGAGTCTTCATTTGATGAATCTTTTCATGTTTCACAACAGGATAAATGATAGCTGTTTTTCTCAGTACTGATGAATCATTCAAAGGATAAACCTAATACAACAAAAATAAATATTCTCTGTCTTCAAACCACGAATAAATTTTACATAAAAAATAAGTATTCACTGTCTCCAAACCACGAATAAGTTGTCTCTGTAACTTACTTCTTTTTTCTGATCTAATGGTGTTTCTGAAGTTTCTTGAACTTCACTTCTAAATGATAGTTCCTCTTCCTTAGTAATTGAAAGTGTTGGCATAAGAATTAAAATTATAATATGAAGTGTTGGCATAAGAATTAAAATTGGAATGTGATAAAATATTACCTTCATTGGCTCTAAACAAAGTGAACTAGAACTGTCATTTTTTTCCTTCTTTCTTTTCCTGCGATCCCATGCCTTTCTGTTTCTTTTCACATTGGTGGAAACAGAGCATTGTTTTGCATCTTGGTTTGCAATATCTTCACTCACTGTACCTATAAAACAAGCTATTATACTATGTATTGTGAAACAGGAAAAATTACTTTCCAATTTAAAAAATACCTTCAGAATGAGTCTTCATAACATGTGTTTTAATGTAAGAATGAGGATTATGTGTTCCCTGTGATGACGCCATCTGGCAAAACAGCACCCTTCGGCTCTATGTATAGGACGGTATCCTCTTCCTATCGGTCAGTCTCTGTCTGCTCGTCCTCGAGCACTGGTCTCTGGTGTATCCAATATACACTGTTCCAAGCCGTACATTCTATCTCTTATTTCTAAGTTCATCGCATGGCGCAGTTGGTAATTGTTTCAGTGTTAGTACATTTATCGTGACAATTTATTGGTTAATAGGGTTGTCACAACCCTATTGCCAGACCAGAGTGATTGTGAACAGCAGTTTGTGTGTTGTCGCGACAGTTTTTCGTTCCCGATTCGCGGGCTGTTGGAATTGTGGATCGAAGACGCGCTGTAAGCCTTTGACGGCCTGTCCGGCCCAAGGGAAAGACTGTAGAAAGTGCGGCCTACTGAACCATTACTCAAAAGTTTGCCGAAACCCAAAAGCAGCAACGAAAAAACAGGAGGGCATTTACGTTGATCCCTCCCCTCCGACGATGGGGGCTGTGAACACGAGTGATTTAGTGGAACTGGCAATCAGTCCGGAGAAATGGACGTCGTCTGTTATGATCAATTTTTTCCCTGATACAGGTGCTGACCTCGACGCCATCCCAGAGTCGCTCTACAAGCGGAGGTTTAGAAAGGTGGCGCTGCAGAAAGGTGTACAACGAGTGACAGCAGTGTGGAGCCCGATTGTCAGCATTGCTGCTTTCAGCGCGGTTATTGTTTGGACGACACGTGACAAAGTGTCCCGATCAGTAAACACCGCCGTTCACGTGTTGCGTGAGTTGAAGCAGCCGGTGTTGTCCAAAAGGAGCCAACAGACGTTGGGAATGCTTCCACCCGCCTATCTGCACACATACGTTGGAATGGTGACAAACACGCCACCTACCGACAGCAACAAACAAGCCGATCTCAAGAATCTCATGAAAGAGTGCCCACGGATTTTCGATGGAACATGCCACCAAATGTCGGGACCACCATGCCATTTCGAGTTGGTGGAGAACGCGCGGCCTGTGGCAATGAGAGGGTCGCGTCTAGTATCCGTCCCTTTACTACCAAGAGTGAAATCAGAGCTGGAAAATCTCGAATCTGCCAAGATCATCCGGAAAGTGGCAAAGCCGACGGCATGGGTGCATCCGTTTTTAGCTCTTCTGAAGAAAAATGGGGACATCCGTCTGGTAATCGACTTTCGTGAGTTAAACAAGTGTATAATCAGGCCAAACTTTGAGACGGCCACACCTTTTCAGGCAGTGCGTACCATTCCGCCTGGAATGAAATTTTTCACAGTGATTGACGCGCTAAAAGGTTATCATCAGGTAACGCTAGATGACGAATCGATCGACCTGACGACATTTTCTACTCCTTTCGGGCGGTATCAGTACCTTCGTCTTCCGTTCGGCGTCGCGCATGCAGGTGACGACTACTGCCGTCGTGTTTCAGAAGTTTTCGATGATCTCCCGAATTGTAGACGCATCGTGGAGGATATTCTTGTGTATTCCGCAACTTATGAAGAGCATGTTGAAGCGGTACGAAGACTATTCCATCGTGCAGCTCACAACGTTGCCATCAACACCTCCAAAATAGTGTTCGCTCAGCCCGCTGTTACTTTTGGCGGGTACGTCGTCGATGCTGACGGTTTTCGCCCGGATCCAGAGCTCACCCGAGCAATCCGAGAGTTTCCAACACCCAGCTCGATTACAGACGTCCGTTCATTTTTTGGACTTTGCCAGCAAGTTGGCAATTTTTCTGACCAGCTGGCCACTGCATTAGATCCATTATCACCACTGCTCAAAACTGGCTACACATGGGAATGGACTACTCAACACGAAGAGGCTTTCATGGCAGCGAGAACACTCTTGTCTACCGTTCGTGATTTAGCGTTTTACGACCCAAAACGCCCAACTAGTCTCCACGTCGATGCATCACGGCTTAATGGTCTTGGTTTCCTGTTAAAACAGCTCGACGATTCTAAAGTGTGGCGTGTGGTGCAAACGGGATCTCGTTTTCCTTCCAGTGCTGAATCACGTTATGCCATGATCGAACTCGAGTGTTTAAGTGCGGCATGGGCCATGAATAAGTGTCGTTAATTTCTTGAGGGACTTCCTTCTTTTGAATTAGTGACGGACCACAAACCATTAGTGCCCATTTTAAATAGTTATTCGTTGGACAAATTAGACAATCCCCGTTTGCTTCGTTTACGACTCAAGATGCAACGCTATTCATTTGTTGCTCGTTGGGTGCCCGGAAAACAGAATTCCGACGCTGATGCTCTCTCGCGATTGCCGGTCGATCAAGCCACCACTAGTGATGAACTGGGTGAAGGTTTACCATCATTTCAGGGAAAAATGGCTATGATGAGTCTCTCTGGAAATCAGCTCTCGCAAGCTGATCCGAATCTAGATCCAGTTTTAGAGAAGATCAAGTGTGCTGCGGCTATCGATCATGGTGAAACTGAGAAGCCAAATTATTTCCGGCTTTCCAAACGACAAGTGTAATCTAGATAGTGACTTGCGTCCATTTTGGAGTGTAAAAGAGCGTTTAGCAATCGATGACACTGATGATATGATTGTAATGGGACCTCGTGTAGTTATTCCGCATTCAATTCGTCTAGACATCTTGCTTGATTTAGTGCGGATGCACCAAGTGCAACAAAGACACGTCAACGAGCCCGTTTATCGGTTTATTGGCCAAACATCGACAACGACATTGTAAACGCGACCAGAAATTGTGACACGTGTACCAAACATTTACCTTCACAGCAACCAGAGCCATTTCGAGCCCGTCCACCAGCAACTCGTCCGTTTTAGCAAATCCATGCGGATTTGGGTGACGTCAATGGCCGCCATTTTTTGGTTATGGTTGGCAATTTCAGTGGTTGGCCGCATGTTGTTGCGTTTCGTGACACAAAAACATCAGCACGTAATGTTATTGGCCAGGTCCGTAATTTTTTTTCTAGCGTAGGAGCTCCAGTAACCTTTTGGTCCGACAACGGGCTGCAGTTTGGAGCAGCAGAGTTCCAGCGCTTCCTGACGGATTGGGGGATTACTTCTCTCACGTCTTCACCATATTATGCTCAGTCCAATGGCCGGGCTGAAGCTGAAATCGACTCCATGAAGGCGCTCATCCGTGGATCTTGGACATGGCGCGTTTAATGAAGAGAAATTCGCCAAGAGTATCCTGCTTTTTCGCAACGCACCGCGATCTGGTGGTGCAAGTCCAGCACAGTTGATCTTCAACCGTCCGGTGCGTGACTGTCTGCCAGCCCATCGCCGCTCATTTGCTCCTGAATGGCAAAAAGCAGCTGATGTCCTTGAAAAACGAGCGAGGCGATCCAAGGAGCTGCAAATAGCTCATTACAACAAGCACACAAAGCCTCTCGCTCCGTTTGTCGTCGGCAACCATGTCCTGATCCAGCATCCCATCAGTAAGCTGTGGTGTACCCCCGGAGTAATCGTAGAAGTCGGCCATCATCGAGACTACCTCATCAAGACTTCAGCCGGGTGGATTTTTCGGCGCAATCGGCGTTTTCTTCGCCCCCGTGTACCTGTATTTCCGACTCCCGGCACTACACCGGCTACTACACCAGCCCAGCCGGAAGTTGTTCAGCCGCCTCCACCGGTACAAGAGAATCCTGTTCCACCGGTGCAAGAGAATCCTGCTCCTCCTGTTCCACGGCGTTCAACAAGGAGAAGGCAACCGCGGCGTCATTTTTTTCCAGCCGAATGGACACAATAACACCCGTCTCATTCTCATGTTTTCTCATTCATGTTTATGTGTGTTTTGTGTGTTCCAGATTTGTGTATTCGTTTCTTTAATGTGTTAAAGAGCAAAGTTAACTGTTACGTTATCTTTGCTCATTGAAAGGGGCGTGTGATGACGCCATCTGGCAACACAGCACCCTTCGGCTCTATGTATAGGACGGTATTCCCTTCCTATCGGTCAGTCTCTGTCTGCTCGTCCTCGAGCACTGGTCTCTGGTGTATCCAATACACACTGTTCCAAGCCGTACATTCTATCTCTCATTTCTAAGTTCATCACATTCCCTCTGTAGGTAATAACACTGACGCAGTATTCATAACATTATTGGAAGAAACAGGACTTTTGATTCTAGTACCTTGCAATTGAATATCTGTTCCATCAATTTCCATCTTTAATACTGAAAACATTCAGAAACAAACAAATTACTTATATTATGTTCTATAATCTTAATTCTTATTTGTGGGTAAAACAAAATTTTTTATTTCCATACCTTTAATAGTATTGTGATTCATCCTAAATTGAAAATTGAGAAGGATCATTAAAAAAAACTAACAAATTTTTGTGTTAAAGTAATGTTGAATAACTGGAAAAATCATCGATCGCTCTTTTTTCGCAATCTAAAAACATGAAAAAACATATTTGTAGCAGACGACTCTTAATAGTTTCTTACACATTAATCAATCAATTAAACTCCTCCCCTTTTTCACATCTAAACATTTATCTAAAATTCTCTGCAATTAATATTAAGGTGAAACTTGGCACCATAGTACTTCTTTTGATGTGGATTAGAATGAAATTAACATTCAAGGAAAATGTATGAAGAATTGAGATACAATTGTCCCCGAAATTTTGCTCCACCCCTTTTACACGTTAAAAAAATCGCCCTAAAATTACCATATCTCGTATCGAGATGAAACCTTTTGCTCCCCGTGAACACTTTGCCAGGAAATCCCATAAAAATTACACACAAAAAAAAAAGAAATGTGACCGAAAGCTGTCCCACCAATCGAAAATCGCCAATTAGCCAATGGAAGACCGCCATTAATACCCCCGGGATTGCAATAACACTATTTTGGCCCTGCTAACTTCTCCGCCCCCATTATCCCGCTAATAGCCTTCTAGATTTATCAAACAAGTTGCAAATCTCTCAGGGATAATTGTGCTATGTATGTTTCATAGCCTACTTTATTGTTTATTATAGGGAGCCCAACGGTTTAGGGCTTTTTCTTGAAGCCAATTTGAGTTCCCTTTCTCTTATTTGGCTCCGCTCTCAATTGAACCCACTGGAGCCAATTTATCGACTAGTGGCGATATTTGAAAACTCAGTTTGTTTACGTTTCTATCGATATGATTTCTTTCTGTTGCTCAGTTCTTTCTTGAATGACTTTAATTTTGACGCCATAATAGATAGAGCCCCCCCCCCGCCCCCACGTTTTAGATGAATTTCACCCCGAGGTGTCATTATTTCAATCACCAGATAGCTCCCGTGGGTCCACTTGCAGGGCACTTGGAGGAAGGGAAATTGGAGGATAGGTGAGCAAAATAGGCTTCACTTTTCCCACACGCGAGAGATATCCTTCCTTTGGGCTTCCTGATATACAGTAGGCTATGGTTTTATCAGCTGGGGTTCGTTAAGTGACACAGCCAGAAAAGGAAATTGCTGATTGGTCATATGTCACGTGCAGCAGCCTTTCAGCCAATAAGAGGAGGTTTAGAATCCGCCTGATTCAGCTTACTTTTTTTGACGGAGACAAAAATGGAAAAAGCGTAACGTCAGATTTTCTTACATTTTACAACTTGTATACGAGTGGGGCTGTAACACGGGTAATGAAAACCCGGGTATTACCCAGTAAAAAAAATGGGCACAAAAACGATGATTCGGTGCATGTTTCGGGTCAATGCTTGCGGCAGATGTTTTCGAAAACGGACTTCAAAAATTTTGGGTCCAAATTCTAGACCTAGTTCATGTAGATAATTTCATTTTGCTACGACCTTATCAGAAAAAGAACCATAGATTCCTATATGCTAGGATGTTAATGATTTTTTTGCGATTAATAGCAAACAAACTTGGGCTTATTAATTTTAAGTTTTTCTAATTTAACGGCGGAACTAGTGAACATAAGAGACCGTGTAATTAATTTTGGGTTCCAAGGTAAAATTTTTCGAAAAGTCCCCATCTGTAAATTCAATAACTCAAATACGAACTGACGAAAACATTCGAATTTGGTGATATCATAAAGTATATACGTTTCATTTAATTATTTTTTGGTATTTTAATTATTTTAAATTCGATGCATAATTTACAGTTTATAAAAACATTTAATTTCAGTTCAATGTTTTGTATCATAAATTAAATCGAATCAAATGCAGGTAAAATTGGGTCGACCCGGGTCAAACCCGTGTTCCAAAATCCTGACCCGGGTCACAACCCAAAAATGGAAAAACCCCCTTTTGTGATGACGTCTTATGTATCGTCTTGCATATCCTCTCATGTTGCTCTCTCCGCAGCGTATATTATCCCGCTACAGACAGCTCCCTATTCAGTCTACACTCTACTCACGTATTGTACTGATCTCCTAACGACCACGCCTTATCTCCGTAATACACTTTTATATTATCAGTCAGCTAATCAAACAAGTTAGCTTCCTTACACAGTTTTTTCAATGACCCGGGTTGCACTAGACCCGCCTTTTTATCACCCGGGTTACAGCACTATGTACGAGTATTAAAGAAAAAATGAAATTTGTGCGACTAATTTCAGTAATTTGACACCACGAATTACTTTGGTGAAAGAAGGTAAGGGGTTCCATGGCATTCCGCTAGGAGCGCCACGAGCAGTGAAGGTCTAATACTAATAGACAGGAAAATATATCGTGCACCTCAGCATCACTCAAGTATCTATGAATGGCGGGTACAGGATTAATGGATTAATACGAACAGGATAATAGTGTTATACAAAGTTTAAAAAGATTGCGATAGGCTTCAAATCTTGTTTTTATTGAACAGTTAAGAATATCAGCAAGTAAAATAGGAATATCAATAGAGGCTATTCACTTCGCGGTTTCACGTGTCAAGCGTTTCTATGTCCGCCATTTTTGCTGGTTGTTTTGATTTTTTTTTTTTTGCATTGTTTGTAACCCCTTAAGGATCACTACCGAAACCCCCCATTTCTTGGCCGATTGGCGATAGTTTCGGGGGTGGCCACCCAAAAGACCCTAAAGGCAAAAAAAGGGGATGTTGTTATTTCGAGCGCTAGGTGGCTTATGGGATTAAGGCCGGCAAGGCCAAAAAATGAAGAAATTTTGGAAAAAAAATTCCAAAATTTTAATCGTTAATATCTCGGCTTCTGAGCCGAGTATCTAAAAAATATTAAAATGGTTTGAAGAGTTGGGCTATCCTATCATTTCAAAACAATGGGATTATTTTTAGTTGCAGAAGTTGACGAGAAAACTGCACAACAAAAACCGAAAAAAAGTCAAAATTTCTGCTACCTTCTCTCAGTTTTTTTTAATAACTGCCGAACTACAAAAGCTAGGCAATTGCGGTTTTCACCAATCGACTTAGCGATAAATTTCGCATAAGACCTACCTATTAGTTAATTTTTAGGACCCCCAGCGATGATTTTCGCAAAATCAAAAAAACCCAAAACGATCAGTTTGAGTGGCGGACGGCTTTTTAAGTTAACGAATCCGCAAAAAAGTAAAATAAAGAAAACAATAAAAAATATTTTGTCTCCCTGACGGGGAATTGAACCCTGGTTCTCCCGCGTGACAGGCGGGAATATTCACCACTATATTATTATGGACTACTATTATTTGGCAAAGTTTTTGGTTTATATAAACCTGTCAAGATAAATTATTATCAGTTTTCGAATGAAATTATTGCCATGGTGTAACTTGTACAGTTACAAAGTAAGTTTCCAGTTAGCGCCTCGGATTGGACTTTTGACTCTCCCTTCATAGTTGTCCTTAAGTATCGTATCGTTTCGTCCTTTCCCAATTTTGACCCCAGAAGTCCAATCCGGGGCGCTCCTAGCGGCCAGATATATAAACTTGGTGTTACAAATGGCCCAGAAAATATTACAAAAGCAAGTGAAATAGCAAGTGCATTTGCTAATCATGATTGCAAACCCTTTTTCACTAACACTAAAATTAAAATAGCCAATCAACTCGATAATACAGGCATGTTTTTAGCGAGTGCAATTGTTAATTCATAATTCAAAGCCCTATTTCACTATAACACAAACTTTAAAATAGCGAATCAACTAGCTAATAAAGACACACGCCAACATTCAAAATTCACGTTGAAAACCCCATACAATTTGCATTTTTTTATATTTTCGCAATAAATGCGAATTATAAGAATTGAAAAAACTGGATTATAAATTTGAAGTGACAAACATGAAAAATGGGAGGGGGGATTTTAAGATTTGTTTGACAACATGCACTGAAGTAAGTGCTTTTTGGCCACACAAAAAAAACTAAATAAAGAGTGAAACTTAACTCAAACGGAATTGAGTGAAGAGAATCGATAAGTTTATAATGCATAGGGGAGAACGGAGTCAACTTGGACACGGGTCATATTGGACAAAGACCATAAGTGCCACATGTTATGGGAAAAAAAAATTTTCTTTAATTTTTGTATAGACTACAACGTTTAACGTTCAAGAAAAAATATTAATTAAAATCGAACCATTATTGCTCTTGTTATCGCAGAATTGAACAAATGGACCTGTTTGATGAAATATTTTTCCCTATTACTCTAAGTATTTTTAAAGTGAAAAACACTACAAATGAATAAAATAATGATAGGTGAAATAGCCAATTCATTTCTTTAATGATTGATGAAAAAATTAAATTTTAGTGCCTTTGCAGTGTTAAGTTATTAACGAAAAACTAAATAGCACCGAGTTGGGTCATTTTGGACACCTAGTTCTGGAGTGTAATTGGACCACGCTAACTATAGCAACGAGGGGAGCTTGCCGCCTTAAGGCATAATTTACAGGCAAATGTCCAATTTCCCCCCCTCATTTCTAAAACACTCGTAACTCTTCATTGTTTTACACAAACGTGTCATTGTCAGTGTGCATGAATAAAGAAAGGGCAGATGAACATTCTACATTTTTTTTTAATTTTTTCCGTTTATTATTTTATGTTTTATTATGATTGTCCAGTTTTAGACAGAGCTTGTCCAATTTCGCCCCGTCTTTTTCAAAAAGGCCCAAAAAATTTGACTTTTTAAAATCGTCACAACTACTTTATTTTTAAAGGGAAAAATATATAAAAAATATGGGAAGTAAGCAAATGGACATTTAACGAAACACACGAAAAAAATTTTGAAAAGTGAAAACGACAAGAAATATTGCAAAAAGAAAAATGTTGTCCAAGTTGACTCCGTTCTCCCCTACTAGAAGCATAGGCTAAAACTGGATATAAAATTTGAAAGTTTCAAGCTTCTGATTCTTTTGGTGGAAAAAACGGACGAATTTGTCGTCGTAAATGTTCGGAATAAAAGTTTTTTTTTGTCCGATTACTCCGATACATATTTGGCTGTGTATGCTTGTTTTGTCTTTTTGGTGATGATGGCCTGGCACCAACCAGATTTTTTGCCACGAGCACCGTAAGTGTCTATGTAAACGGTTTTTCGTGCATCTCTTTCTGTAGCAGCATCTAAATAATATTTAAAAATAACCAACTGTTGCATAGACCGATTCAATATTTAATTCTCTATAGGCTTCATAGTGATCCATCCCTAAGGAGAGGGTAGGGACAATAACGAGTCCAAAATCCTTATTTGTCAGCATCAGTGCAGGAATCTGGAAGCATGTTGATTTACCCACTCCTGTGGCTTGGATGACGATGCTGTCCTTCTTGCAGCTATAATAAGCTTAGATTGCTTCTATTTGAAATTCTTTGAGCGTTATCTTTAGGTGTTTCATGGCAAACCCTTGCCATTTTATAACCTCTTCTTCGGGTAAGTCAGCTTTTCTTTGAAGAACCTCATCACGTACGTCAGCTTTTCCTTGAAGAACCTCATCAGCAGGTATATTATAGCTTCCCTTGAAAAAAGAATCTCGTCTTCGTCTCGTCTCAGCTTCCATTTGGAGAAACTATCGTCGTCAGATGTGTTAGCATTTCTATGTGCAATGACCACGCTGCTTGAAATATTAGACGAAACCCCAATGGCCGGCGGTTCAGGCACAAGTTCGGATTCAGACGTTGGAGAAGCTGAGTTCATTGATTTTAAATTCAACTGAAATTCCTCATCTTATTTAATAGCAAAATTTAAAGATAATTCAAAAATGTAACATAAAAAATAACAGCTACTTTTAACAACGAATCTAACCTACGATTGCAATACCTGATCGATCTTTTCATCATTTT
Organism: Daphnia galeata; assembly: GCA_030770115.1. Lineage (NCBI taxonomy): Eukaryota > Metazoa > Arthropoda > Branchiopoda > Diplostraca > Daphniidae > Daphnia > Daphnia galeata. The sequence continues at coordinate 3,948,970 of CM061118.1, forward strand.
CTTCTTCAGAAATCACCGGAGATTCCTTCGAACTTTTCTCAGCACAGGAAATATCACGATTACTTTTAACATGCATCTGAAAAAAATAAAATATGTATAATTTAAGCTTATAAGAAATAATCAATAGTTATAATACCTCAAGATTTTTAATCTTTAAACTTAGAGTAGGAACTAAAGGTCAATCTGCTGGATTTTTTGCCAACAAATTTCAATCGTTTCGGTATATGGAGAAGATTCTTTAATTAACGGCCTTCATTTTTTTAATTTTTTGGCATGCTCAATTTTAACGGAACCGATTATCAATGAACGCCTTTTTTGTTTGTCACAAACACTGAAATCTGCAAGGTTTACGATTGCAATTTTGTTATGGGTTATTTGGCCCAAGTAGCGTTGGAATTCCAATGAGAGAACCAATGGGCAGTGGAACAGATTGTTGAGCTTGACCTAATGGTTGATACTGAGGCGGTGCATAAAGCTTCAATTGGCTCTTTTGGGGGAATTCCCAACTAACTGCTAGGATTGATGTGAGGTCTGTGGAGGAGAAGTTCTAGTTTTCCCTATTATTAAGAAAAAGTTTACAAATTGAAAGAAGCATTTGAAAACTTAAATGGTATGGCTTACTGATAAATCTCCTTCTACCAAACCCTGGAAGTCACTCAAGTCCAAAAGTTTCAAAGGACAATTTCTTCAACGCAATTTCAACAGTTAATTGCGATAATCTGCACGCTAAGCCATACGATTGGAAAAGTAGAGATTCAAACTCCTTTGGATGGTTGGAGAGAAGATGTTTAGATAAAGCATAACCATCAGAATGGCAATTTCCAAACAAATTCGCAACAGCGTCCGTCATAGTATTTGTTTGTTCTGCATCCATTCTCCTCGATTACGTGAACTATCATCTTTTCGCACGGTTTTGCTAGATATATACAGAAGCTTTTTATTGATCTCATTAAAAGTTTTTTAGTTTTAGTATTAAAAAATGGAAGGTTAACTTTTTTAAATTACTGATGATTTATTAAAACTCTTTTTAAAAGCAAAAGGCCGGCATTCCCGGCAAGATCCAGCATCCGTTATGTGTAGCCAATTCCTTAGCATCTTGCTCTCCCCCCGCCCACCGCTTCACGTCATCAATTATACACGTGATATATTTGAATTATACGTTAGAAAATAAATACGTTGTTGGTTTTCTTCTTGTTTTCCAATACTCCGATAATTTTATGGTTTCCGTTTGTGCGATTCAATTAAACTTCCAAGAATATAGTTTCGGCAATATTTTTACCCTCGCGAGACCATTTCTAGCAAAGTTTTATGAAAACTGAGTGTAATAGTTTTATATTAAAAAGAGAAAGTCATGGTAGTAAATTATTAGAGAACGGATAAGCCGATTTTTTCGATTTTCTGAAGGTCACTGACTAACCTTATATTCATTTTGGAAAAAGCCACTAGTGACACGAGCGACTTTAAAAAAAGTATCCACCATTATCTCGGAAATCATGGCCGAAAATCGAAGAGGAGTATAAAATGAAATACAATTTATTTAAATCAAAATCCTTCAGGTTTCTTTCTTGAAAACTGTGAATGTTTCCCTCAACTCAGAAACTAGTTTTTACAGGTCTTTTTCTCTCTTGAAGACCACTCTTATAACAAAAGCGTACCCTGGTAGCACACTGCTATCCATAGGATGTCCGTCACCCATCCGACTCGTCCGACTCGGACTTCCGAGCCGACAGCCATAGGATGGCCGCTGGACATCCTAATGTCCCGCCGTACGACGTCCGATTGGTGACGGACCATGGACGTCTCCAATCGGACAGTCATCGGATCAAACATCGCTGGTTAAGAAAAAAGGGGAATCGACCCGCTAAAGGGTGACCCATCTAAAATTCAACGCTAGGGACAGCTGCTGCGATTCTTAACTCTACTTCACCACCTGTTCTATTGCGCCGAAGTTACTTATTGAACTCATCATTGATAATTATAAACCATAATAATTTGAAAGAAGTTCTGATAGTTTATTGAAATTAAATAGAATTAATCAGAATGGAAAATTGTGGGTCTAAAAGAAATAATCTTAAAAATTAAAAATAATAATACTATAGACCAGTTACGGATGCTGCGTTGCAAATTTTCCAAATATCCAGCGGGTATCGTTTGCGGGGGGAGATAGGCAAAAAGTGAGTTTTTGATTTATTTTACCCAGAAATACTTTCCCTATTCAGGAAATGTTCTGGAATCATAAACTTTAAAGCATTCTGCGTATAATGCGTATAATTTTTGTGTACTCAGCATGCTAGCAATTATAAATTGAAAATATATTTCAAAAAAATAAAATGAAAATTTTTTCCTAAGTCCACGTTGTCCGCCTCCATCCACAGTACAGTCTATGGACGTCCTACTTCATGTCGAAAATGGACGGCCAAAAAGACGAAATACGGACAACCATGGGACGTACGTCGAAGACGGCTTAATGCCGTCGCAAAAGGAGAGGTTAAATTTCATAAGTTTTCGTCGTCCTTGTTCATCCAATGGACATATTTATAGGGACGTCCAACAGACGTTAATTTTGTCTATCCATAGGATGGACGATAAAGGTCAGATATGGTATCTCAAAATGTCTGGATGATCGGATCGAATCCGTACATCCAGAGGACATACAAAAGAAGACATCCTAAAGCCATCGTAAAAAGGTCATCCAAAGGAAGTCTTTTCTACGTCATAGACGGGACGAAACTAAATAGGATATCTCGACGTCCATAGGATGGACGATGGATGGGAGTGTGCTACCAGGGTATAAAATAAATAAGCTATAATGAAAACAAAATATTATTTTAAGATTTTCAATGTTTTGAGCGTCTTATTGACGACGGTTCGTTCATGATTTGTACTGCTTTGTGTTTTTTTTGTATTTTTTTTCCTTTTTAATTAATGGTCCTACTACGTACTTGTCCCGCACATTGACATTGTGAAAACTCTTATTTTTTAACTTACAACAAAGTTAACAACAAAGTAAGTTCCAAGTTTTTCAATAACAAATAGTATTTGGCTGGTATTCTTAAATTTTGTTGTTTCAAGATTTACCAACAATACAGTCTGCCATGCAGTTCATACACAGAAATCTTTACCCTAAGAGTTTGTTGTCAGCTTCAAAGTTAGAATTTACATCCAACTATAACAAGTAATGTTGTTTTTTTTAATTCTTTGCTTTTTCATTATTTGTGTGTTTTCATTGCTTATTAGTTGGATTTCTGGCAATAACCAAGGATATCTTGGAGTTTGATGTGTCAGGTGAACTTCTACCAGTAAATCTTGTTCAACTGATGATGCTGAACACTCTACTAATAGCAGCTTGGCTGTTGAAGAGTATGGTATGTTGTAATCTATCATGATTTATTGAGTGGACGCTTGAGTGATGCAGAGGATCACGATCAATTTTGTTCTCTTTTACCTATCTCCCAGAAAGGAGACCCTCACTAGCGAACCTAGTGGGGAATCTAGGAACCTCTTCTTAGACACCGTTCCTAGGGATAAGCGATCGTGTACCTTTCTTATTATATCGAGGATTGGCGATTACTACACCCCATAGCCTACTCTATTTAATAAAGCCGAAAGGATCGGGCTTATTCCTGAAGCTGTTTTTGCTTCCCTTCCTCTATTTAGGCCCCGCCCGGGTAAGCTAGGGTGTTTCATTCCCGACCAATTTTTGAATTTGACAACGGGTGTTAGAAATTGAGAATACTTAGTACTCCGATTTTTTTTTCTTTTCATAAAATAAAATGTAAGGGTCCTCGTCCCCCAAAAATGAATTTTTTCGTGTTTTTTTTTCGTTATTTCATTAATTAACACTACAATTAAACATATTTAAACTTTGGGGCTATACAGTATGCAAACGTTGAAGGTATATGTAAGAAGAACTTATGTTGAAAATTTGAGGGAAATCGGAGTTTATTAAGTGGTCCCCGTGAAAAATGTCATTTCACAACCTTCCATTCCGTATTGGCGTTTAACGGCGTAACCTACTCTCACGTAATGAAGTTCCGTTTGCTGAAGTGTACTGTTTACCTTATTGGTAGACTATTTAGATTATACTTTTTAAGGTCATTTGATAAACCTTCTTAATTTTTCACACCTAATATTGAATTAGGTAGATCAGAGGGATCATTAAAGGATCTAGAGGGAAACTTGCGAGCGAAGAGAGGGATCGGATTACATGTTCGCAATTTTCATTGTAACATTTTTTTTTACTGCGCATGTGCAAAATACTCTAAGCTTAACTTTTACGGAATTTTAAGTTAACGAATCCGCAAAAAAGTAAAATAATGAAAACGTTTTAAAAAGATTACGTCTCCCCGACGGGGAATTGAACCCCGGTCTCCCGCGTGACAGGCGGGGATACTCACCACTATACTATCGAGGACTGCTACAGTTCAGCAAAGTTTTTGTTTTAAAAAAACTTATCAAAATAAATTATTATCAGTTTTCGAATGAAATTATTGCCATGGTGTAACTCGTACGATAGTTACAAAGTAAGTTTCCAGTTAGCAGAAAGTCCAACAAGTATAGCCTATATTAATGCTGATGCGATATGAATGGGCCACATGAACATAACTGATACAACAAAACGCAACAAAACAAGAAGTGGCAAACAAATAGGACCTACCACCGGTTGCTCTCCTTTTTACCTGTTGCTAATTACAACCTTGGTTTTGAAAAAACACGATCGTGTTTCGCTTTGTTTGTTGGAATGCTATTTGGGAAGTTGGAATGTTAAGTTAAAACTCCAGTTCATAGTCTACTGTAGATCAAATTGTAGACTATCGCGCTCGGCTGAATTTATTCGGAATTATTCCCTGTTATCTGAGAGAGACTCAAACTCAATGCGATAAGAAGAATATAAAGTAAAGGGAAACTGTATAGAATCGTGATCACTTTAGCTGATCTGTTCGCGGACGTCAACTCAAAACTAGCTTCCATACACATTCATACTACTTAATAAGGTAAAATAATAAGGTAAAATTTGCAATGAAAACATTCATTTCTAACGTATACTGTTAAGTGTTAAGAGTATTTTAAAAATGTTAATAATAGTGTATTGCATACTTTCTAAATGTAACCTTGGACAATCCTTAGGTCAAAAATGAAGTCGACATTCATTTGTTATATCCTGGTTGCCCTTCTTCCGCTGATGGCTGTCGCGGGTCCACTGGCTTACGCAATATGTCAAACAGGATGCAATGCAGGTGCAGTTGCCTGTTACGCCGCAGGTGGGGCTACATTTGGAACTGTTACCGCTGGTGTCGGAGTACCAGCCGTCATAATGGGTTGCAACGCAGCTCTAGGCGTTTGTATGGCCGCATGCGTGGCTGCTGGCTTTACACCGACCTTGTGATCCTGTTGCCATTTATTTAACATCTCAGTGACTCAGTCTGATTCCAGCTTTTTTTCATTCATTTAATTTGAAAATGTTTTTCTCACTTTGTAGTTTATTTAGAACGATGAAATACAGCAATTAAAAAGCAAATCATTTTCTAGCGTGCAGTCCGGTGCAGTCATATTTTGTTGACACATGAAAATGTGTTATTTTAAGTATTTTATGAAAAAATTACGTTTTCCAAGTTTAAACAGACATTTTTGTCGATTTGTTCCAAATACAGATGGAATTTATGACTATATACTTGGTGTGAACCAGTATAAAATATTCTGAATTCTGAATATTCGTTCTGCTCTGATAAATAGAAGATTAAGTGAGCCGGTTTTTTTTTTAATTAATATTATAATGCGTATTAGTGGACCCTGGCTGTGTTATCTGATTTTAGTTCACTACGTACGTCCATATCGGTCCATATCTATAGTCCATAATCATTTGTTTTGTCTTTTTTTTCATTTTAGCTTCTGTTTGCATCAGATTGGTTACTGACCTAACAGAAAGAGAAAACAAGAAAAGAAACTGGTCAATTTTTGTTTATCATTCAAAATGAGAATATATATTGAATTAATAGGCTATGAATTCATAGACCATGAATCATATTATTTAGGAATGAATCATAATTTCAACGGACAAATAGGGTAAATCAACATGAAAGCTTTTATCTTTCTCAGAAATGTTACACGTCTATAAAATGTTACACAATTGCGACTTGCGCATGCAGGACCTGTGTCTATACAGTAGGTTTTGTATGTAGCGGTATGCGGCGGTATGTAGCCAATGTATTCATATTTAACTATAGTCCTACTTAGGGATCCTGTTGCTAACACGTGCAGCTTCGAGGGTCTTGAAAATTTTACCGAGCAAACGAAATACAAATTCTGTTGGCTGGAACAGTACATACATCACATACATTTCACGAATACATTTATTTTTTTAAGGTAGCTCATTTAACATTGATATATTTACTTGATTTAATCTTGTGTAATTTGACTTAAAAGTATTTTACTTCCAAAGGATATGATAAAATCGGATAAAATGCATCTAATAGGAAATCTCTTAATTGTCGGTTGTCTCATTGCAATTCTCCCGGTGTTTACTGAATCCGGAATCATATCTTACGGAATATGCCAAACCGGTTGTAACGCTGTGGCCGTCGCCTGTTACGCGGCAGCAGAATTTACCTTTGGAGTGCCGACAGGAGGTGCAGCCGTACCTGCAGTTATTACGTCATGTAGGCCTAATGCTGCCTTAGGAGTCTGTATGGGGGTTTGCGCTTTGACTATACCTCTACCAACACCGTAAGGAAATTATATAACAAACGTCATGCTAAGAGACCTTTTCAAATGCAACTGATTAGAATCCCTTTTTTATTGAAAATGAAATAAAAGGAAGTAGTAATGCAAATTTTTAGAGTGACTGCATAAAAGCTACCAAAAGAAAATACAAGCTGTTCTGAAAATAAAAGACAATTTATTCAAAAGTTTTATTACAAAGCAAACTTGAATTGAAGATAAAAAGAAAACAATAGCCTTTTGTATGAGAGAATGATTTAATATTTTGGAAACCAACCGTGTTTGTTCAGTGTTTATTTATATATTTACTATCTTAAGTGCAAAGTACGGAAAAAACGAAAAAATCGAGAAAAAATGCATCAGTAATGTTTTGCTTTTTGACAAAGCACCTGATGATTCGAAATGACGACCAAAACCTGTGACAACCACAAATAACGGATTTATTGTCGTCACTGGGCTTATTGCCTTATTCGTTTCGTTTTGCATGATGAAAATAAAGAATTTCACGAAAGATTTTGAAAAAAATGGCGCGATTGACTGTCGCCAAGGTTTGAAATTTGAAAAACTCCACTTGACTGTATACAAAAATTGGCGGAAATTTTGACAAGGCCATACATTGAGTATAAATCCAATTAATAAATTTTAGATATATTTCTCAATAGTATCTAATCTACTAATGTAATAGGGGTAACACTATACATTGTGGACAAGGAGATTAAATGTAATTTGTTTTTCTTCGTTTCAGCGATGGATCTTTACTTCCGTCACGTTTTAAAAACCACGAAACAAAACTGAAATAGTAGCCCTATACACTATACAAGTAAATGCTGTTTCGTGCGTGGCAAAGAACTTGATCAAATGAACGCCAATTATTTAAAGTTCTTCCCCACCGATTATTCAAAACCACAAAACCACCTTTTGAGTTCTTTTGAGTTACGTAAATGTTTTTCTGAGCATCACTTCCATCCCTTTATATTTTATTTATATTCTTATTTGAAGAAGTAACCGACAGTCTGTTATTTTGATGTGTATTGACGTCAATGGAACCACGAAATGTTTATTGAATTCAATGAACCGATGAAACACATGTTTGAACCGCACGAAATATTTTTTAAATGGCAGCTGCAATTGAGTCAGCGATTGGGTGAGTTCTTATATGAATTACCGAGTGTCCTGAAAGTTTGCAGACTATATAAACCAACACCATCAGACTGAGAAAAGCATCTTTGTATTCAGTTACTCAATTCAAAAACATGAAGATTTGCATCGTTTTGGCCATCGTTGCTTGCGCAACAGCATTTGTTTTGGTAAGAACAAGCCTAGCTTAACTCAGTTATGATAAACCTGTTTAAATCAACGAAATCAACATAAATAAATTTCAGCCGGCTTCGAGCGACATTCAAAGTCTGATCAATGACGCCCATAAGGCCCTGCAAGAGTCTGATTTGTCCGATAGCGTGAAGCTAGAACTGACCAATCTTCTAAGTGACCCCCAATTTGTCGAACAGTTGATCGCTGTAAGTTTTAAGTTATAGCTAATACATAAAAATAATTCAAGTTTCCAAGGGGTTATATCATGATTATAGCTATTATGATTAATTGTTTAGAACAACATGGATTCATTTAGTTCTACCATGAGATCGGAATCTGCTGATCCCGGTAAAATTTCTAATTATATTCAGCTATTTATGCAACTTTCTAACATACTTGTTTAACTTCGATTTTCTGTAGCCGAACGCTGCTTGTTCTTGCTAGCTCTTCTTCTAGCTCAGCTGGCCCAGGCTTTGGTAACAGCCACCACCACCGTCGCCACCACCACCACCACCGCCGCTGCTGCTGGTTAAGAGTTAAGACTACCGCTTCCGCTTGTTGAATGCATCTATGCATTAGTTGAGATATGTGACGTCTGAATGGCGGACTACACACATAGGAAATGTATGAATATCCTGGAATATGGTTGCAAATATAATTTGGGGACTAAAATCGTAATTTTCGTTTGTTCTTTTTTCTCTTTTCAAACATGATCAGTTGAAAAAAAACAAACAACATTAGCAACATTTGATCTCCTGAATGGAATCATCTGTTACTTAAAATTTTGTATCGTTGTTTTTTGCGTTAGATGAATGAACACGAAATCCACAGGAATATTTAGTGATAAGAATGTGAACAAAAGTTCTTTGAGGAAAGTATGCATGGCGCCGCGCCATAAACTAGAATTCACTGTACTATCAGATTTCATTTCACAACGTACTCAGTAAAAAAAAACAAGTACTGTCGATTACAAGTTTTTGAATTACGAATTTATAACAAATTAATAATTCCAAATGGAGATTATTTTTATTGTCATGAGAATGCATTGCTTGTTGCAGTAGAGGAGGTTGTACAATACATTTTTTATTGATGCTGTGTTCATCTATGTATACTTTTCCGATCGGAGTAGTAGCTACACAACATGCGATGATTAAGTGAAAGGAAATTGTCACAGTTACATTCAATTCCAGGGCCAAGCATTTACGACGTTGCCTCATTGAAGAAAAAATATATTAAAAATACAACAACAGGTCGAATAGAACGATGACTAGACGAAAAACTATTGACATGAGCAGCTTAATCGACAGTATTTACTATGTATACCACATAGATGAGTCCAGGAAGCGACGGTGGTAGTGGCATATCATACAGATCCAGCACACATCACACAACCACGCACTATACAATCACAGAAAGTCAATAACTGCGCATAGGCGTCGCGCATATTCCACTCGCACGCAGCCGTCCTCTTATTCGCCCTCCTGGTTTTCTCTTCTTCGCTGTCTTCGACGTCATTCACGATTGCGATACACCGTGTTTTCAGTTGGTGGCCAACTTCGGACGTTGTAGCGCGTTACTTCCGATATATCCCATATATACACGTACGGACCAGATACCCAAAGACAAAATAGGAAGACCCCCATTTGAGATACACGCGACACGTCCCGTTCCCCGCTATTTATCTAAATTGTTATTGCTCCGGCGAAAAGAAAGCTAAAGTCAATTTCATTGCTGGGACGTCACCTTCAGTGAGATTGCTTTTTCCCAATTTAATTTGGGTTTCTTCATCGCTCTGTATTGATTCCGTCGAATCATGTCAGTCACTGTTAAGAGCCGGACACCTCCGCGAAGTTCGGGCGCAGCGGACGACGACGACAGCGGCCAAGAGATGATGTTCCTCAACGGTAGCGACACGGGAGCTGATGGTAGTAATTCAAATTTGCGACCATCTACCGGGCTAGGAGTGTCATCAGAAGGGACAACGACAGCAACAGCTGGACATTCGGTGTCGTCGGGACCACCAGCAGGAAATGGCAACAAGAACAGCGTGGTCAACGATGCCGTGCTTCACGTGCCCGAGTCGCTACCCGAGCGCCAAAAATGGGATAATAAATTGCAGTTCATGTTGAGCGCCATTGGATACTCGGTGGGATTGGGCAACGTTTGGCGTTTCCCTTATCTGGTCCAGCAAAACGGAGGCGGTACGTATCCTTGTCATCTTTTTCAACCCTACCCGCCGTAAATATTTTTCTTGTCTCTTCAATATGAAGAGCGACGTGAAAGAATTCGCTCACAGTATGGCATTGCCAGACAGCAAAACAAAAGAACAAAACTATTCACAATAATCAAAGGCAGCTAGCGTCGATATTAGAGCTTATTGATTGAACGTCAACGAGCGCTCCGACAAAAGAACGTCTGCGTTTTCATCCTATATCGATGGGTTGTATCCGTCCCAAAAAATTGGATCGATGGCGAAAACGGAAAACTTGCATTTCAATTATTTACTTCGTTGTCATTGAAAAAATCTGGCAACATCTTTCAAAGTAAACTCAGCTAGTTTATTGATGACCTTTCATAGCTCGACTCGACGAATGAAAAGCAAATTCAATCGGATTGAGAACCTCTCCGCTCCATTCCGTATTCCTTCGTCGTCTCGTCATTTGCCATAATATCCAACTTGTCAGATTCGTTGACTAATCATCGATCTCTGGTTGAGGACAGCACAGAGCGACGACACAAAGGGGTGCACATATCACATTTTTAAATCTTCGACGTTGTTATTACCATATAAATGAAGCGCATAGTTTTCGCTGACCTTATCGTCACACACCGCGACTCGGAATCTGTTGCGTGACGACCTAATAGCCGTGAAATCGCGTGAAATCTTTGAAAAGAAAAATTGTGAGTAATGTAATTCGATCGCGTCATGCTTGTGTAAGCCTATAGACTGAAAAATCAGTTATCGCTAATATAAGCACAGCATATAGCGAGCGAGATCCTGTAATGTAAGACTATCTCAACAACAACAAAAGAAGAAGAGATAAACATCTCGATTGTTTCTTAGATGGATTCTTTATTTTTTCTTACACGGTACGTGTCACAACATATCCGGAAAAGCGATCAGAACAACAGCTACAAGGCGCACAACTATTATAGCTACAGTTCACTAGTGCTGAGGCTTGTCTATAGAATTTAAGGCGCGCGTGTCTGTATTTTTGTGTCAGTGTTCCTGCTGGGCTTCGTTGTTATTGCTGTTGCCATTCTTCACTGTTTGCATACATTATTAATCCTGGACGACAGACTGCCATCATCTCCATGTTAAATGTTCAATGAGTAGTTATGACTTATGAGAAAAGTGTGTTTTTAAAAAACGAACCGCTACTGGTTACGAAAACCCACGAAAACCAATAGAAAGAGAGCAACCAATAGAGCACAAAACAGTATTGGATGAGCTTCTTTCTTTACTTTTATAGAGAATTATCCTTCCATTCCCGTTCTCTATAAATTTGTTTTCTTGCACCATTTTAGTGTTGAAACATTCGTCACTTTATGGCTTGGGTTTATATTTTAAATTCTTAATAAATACTAGGGCTCCAGTTTTTTTTTTAAATCGAAACTAAGCTGTACAAGTGGCGTATTAAATCTCAATTTCTTAATATTAGATATATAACGTTCTTGTACGTATTGAATAACAACAGCCTGTCTGTATGAACATGCCAATCTCGTTAGAGATCCAGAGTAAGGCTTGGTTGCACTTCTCTGCATGCAAGTACAGACGGCAGCCGCACAATCCTAAAGTTTTTTCATCAAGTTCGACGAAAAGACGACAACTCAACAGAAATATAACAAACAGTTGAAATCTAAACCTACTTTTTTTTTAAATAAGAAATTATAACAAGTAAAGAAGAAAACAAAATAGGAATTGTCAATTTATTTATGCAATCAATATACAGCAATCCAGCTTGCACACGGTACACGTGCAATATCAATTGCGTTGTTTCCTCCTCCGTGTGTGCGGATGAAGGAGATGAGCGGATGAGCCCATATATAGATTTGGAGAACTTGTAGTCCTTGTGTAATGTGCGTTTCAATGAAAACAGGAGAAGACGTAGTGGCAGCATTAAGGACATATAAGACTAGTTTCGTGATTTTGATTGCAAACGAGAGATTTGTGCGTGATCCCCGCCGCCTGTAGTCGGGCCTCGTGTTCCCGATTCTCGCAACTACACGTGCAGAACAACGACCTATTACGTACACAACAGCGTACTCAGCAGCATCGTCTTCATACTATACTGTAGGCCTAGTACTTTCTTTCAATTCTTTGCAGTTGTTTGCCCTTTACGTATGTTAAAGAAAAACAAACAAAGAAGTGCACGTCTGCTTTTGTCATCTTCTTTCCAAACACATGGTTTTACGAACGACCAAACAAAATCTAACGAAGGAATATTGTTGGAAAAAAAATTTACAATTATTAAAATAATGAGGAAACTGCTATGGGCAGACCTAATGGCTATGTTATTACCTATAGAAAAGTGTCAACGCAAAAGAAAATGCTCAAGTACAGAAAACGAGAAGGTTGATTATCGATCGAAAAATATATAGCGCGCTCAGTAGCACTTCCTTCCCGTGCGCAGGTCTATGTCCTAGTTCATCACTTCGTCAATCTTAGAGCCAACCAATCTCTTAAATGAATTTCTCGTCTATTTTTTTGGGTTATTTTTTATTTTCTCATCTCATTCTGTCCCCTTTTTTCTATTAGGCTAAATCTACGGCTCCTCCTTCAAAATGAACGCAAGAAAATGAGCAATGAAATTGACTTTGTCGGGCACTGACAGCACCAAATTTATATGAGAATTTTATAGTATATAGTTGGCCTACGAGAGACAAATGATTAGTGAACGTTTACATTTTAGGTATAGTTTACCATACATTTAAAGTCTCATCCTAATTTCTTGTAAAATTTATTTCCTTGAAATGAAGGAGGGAATCGAATTTTTACTTCCAAGAATAAAAACGGAAGTTAACTCCTCGGACTTCCAATTTTTTTTTAAATGGTGCAGCGATTTGTGTGTTCAGCGCTGGCGACTTTGGCGAGCGAGCTTTTCTAAAAAGATGCGATGAAAAAACATTCTTGATTTCACGTGAGATTGATAAATAAAGGAAAACAAAAACGGATATACCGATGATGCAGGACGTAAACTGTAGATTCCTCGTTCTAAGTTCATTTCTTAAAAATATTGTCCTAATAAAAAGACATTGAAATGTGATGCGATATCTAAAAATTGTTTGCGTCAAATGTCTGCGTTTTCTTCATCGAGTCAATATAACCCATTTGACTTATTGTGACTAGTTCGGAATAGTTTTTGCCCCCCCCCCTTCCTACCCCAAAGAGAGAAAGAAAAAGACATCGTCAGCCAGATATTACAACTAAATAAAAGAGATACGTCCATCGATCTACTATAAAAAGGCAATGCAAACAAAATAAAAGATAAGCAAAACAGAAAGAAACCATGTCGATACTTTCGCAACTATTGTCAATACTTAATGATGGCTGAAAATAGATTTCGTTGAGTAAATATAGATATAGTTCCTACATATGGTGCCATACAGCAACGACGTATACGTTATGTCCATACTGGGTCTCTTGCTCTCCCTTCAATAATTTTGATTCATCGTTCCGCGTCCGCTGTCAGCGGATTTCCGTTTTTTACACACATTACAATCAGCGGCATACCACAAAGGACCACCAATAACACCGTGTACGGAAGACTAGAAAATGAGGGAATCTACTCATAAGTTATCTCACAACGCGTCCCCGCACCAAAAGAAGAATAAAAATTAATCTTAGCGGTTTCCACCACATATTTGAAACTTTTTTAAAGTGTGTCGACAGACGAAAAAAACAAACAAACAAAGACTGCGGTTGGTCAAAAAGAATACAATCCACTACCAATTGTATTAACAGTCTCTTCGATCAAATAGTTTCTTTTCTTTTTTCGTTTCTATTTTCTGGTTTCCTGTGATTGAGGTCAACATTGAAGGAAGCAGAATCAAAAGAATCAAATATTTATTAAATCTATTCATTTTGCTATTAATATTTCGTAGATGCGAATACGTTTATATGCGTTACAGAAATGGAATGTAATCGCTATTAACCGATTTAAAAAAAAAAAAAAAACAGCACAAAGAAAAAATGGTAGACCCAACAGCCCGGGCAAATAAGAGCGCGTGAAATCAGGCGCGCATGACGTAGATGAAAAGAAACAGATAGAAAGAGGGTGCTGAGTTGAAAATTCGATCCGCTAGCGAAATCGATAGTGATAGAGACCGACGAGTATATAATAGTAATAGGTCCTCGACGTCGATACATAAATGTATGTGTACACTACATCACTTGAGATGCTGAGAGATTCATACACCATCACAGCGGAATTTGGTTCTATTCCCTATAGTAGTTTATCACTATGGCGACAACATATCAATCTTACTTGTATCGAGTAAATGTATTCATCTCAATCGAGTGGCAACTAGGCGCAAAGAAAAGTTGGTGTCCATTGAAGAGATAGCTATAGCCATTTCGTTGGACAAACAAAAGGCAATCAGGCAGTGTTCTTTCCTTTTCAGTCGAAAGCCAAAACGGAGACAATGAGTACAACCTCTACTTCCTCGTGTACTGTATACGTATAGAACTATAGATGTTGGTTATAGAGGAAGTTCAGAGAAGAAGCCTTACACATTTAATTTTTGTCCGATTCTCTTTTTACGGCTACTATATTAAAAAATAAAACAAAAAAGGAAAGATCAGCAAAGAAAAAAGATCGTAATAATATAGAGAAGTATGTACGTACAATGTAAACAGATGAGTAAGTGAATTAAAAGGAGCCTATATAAATACATATATAGCGTTCTAGAGTCATGACATCGCTCATCTGTCCTTCCGCTTCCGTTCCTGAAGATGAGACACGCGCCCTTCTCGGTCCTAAAGACGCCAACTTGATTCGAGATCTTCATCGACGTAATATAATAAAAGACAACAAAGAAGTCAAGAACCAAACCCTTAAAAAGACCTCTGGTCTGCGAAGAAATGGTTTTATTTTTATTATGTCATAATTGGAGCTTTTCGACTTCTCATTTCTTGTTGTCAAAGACCAGATAGTTGTTAGACTAAGATTTAAAAAACAAACTAACGCAGACATCATAGCGTCACCGTCGAAAAGTATGTCCTATTGATCCAATGTGTACGCATGTGCTTTATATAATGGAGAAGAAGACCAAGACAGGTTTCCGTGTCTAAAGAGTACAATACAAAGTAACAAACCTTGTGTCAAAGGTATTAAAGCTCGTTTGTTTTTTGTTTTATTCTTGTTTTATTTTTTCTATTTGAAAAATAGTCGACAAGACTTGACTATACCCTTTTCATATTAGGCCTACTATGCTTTCTCCTTTTTAAAAAGAGTGATGAAACTAATTTTCGAATTTTCCATGAATATGATTAACTTGACGATTAATCAGTCAAGCACGAGTCATTCCACGTAAACAAAAGTGTAAAGTGCGGACGACACGTGATCCGATTGGCACGTTTCAAAGCGTTGAATAGAGGGGAAGAAAAAAAAAGAAAAAAACAATCGGAAACATATTTATAAATGAAGTGATGCTGTATAAGTATAAAGTGATGTTGCGTAAAAATCCACTGCTCTACTGTGTTATTTCTGGGCTGTATTTTGTTTGACATGATTCGTATGGCCTATAATCCTGTTACGTCTATAATTCTATGTAACGTATTACAAATATATCGACAGGAGCGTTTTTGATTCCGTTCTTCGTCATGTTACTACTGGAAGGGATCCCACTCTTCCTGGTGGAATTGGCGTTAGGACAAAAGCTACGACAAGGCTCACTCGGGGCATGGAATATCATCCATCCATGGCTGGGTGGTTTAGGTATTGCTTCCACTTTGGTCGCCTTTCTCGTCGGTCTCTACTATAACGTCATCATCACTTGGTGTTTCTACTACCTGTTCAACTCCTTTCAGGTAACTCAATCACATGCAAAAATATAAAAATTAAAGGATATAGCCTGGGACATTTCTCTGATGTTGATTAATTGAAATGTCAATAATTGCAGTCTCCTCTACCTTGGTCAACATGTCCAATTGACTCGAACGGGACGGCAGTCAAAGAATGTACGGCAGCCACGGAAACGGCTTATTTTTGGTACCGAACTGCTCTTGATATTTCACCTAGCGTCGACCAGCCAGAAGGCATCAAATGGTGGATGGCCCTATGTCTTCTATTGTCATGGATTATCGTCTATTTCATCACGATGCGAGGCATCCAATCTTCTGGAAAAGTATTTTATAACATTCAAAATTCAAATCTGAATTTTAATCGCTTGCTGGTCCTTTAATCTTGTCTGTGAGTTTCTCTTGCGCTGGCGTGGGTATAGGTCACATTTTTCAGTAAGCAAGGTCAATGTGATAGAACAGACGCTGTAAAACGACCGCAATGATTGCTTTTATACTATACTTTCTGTTTTTCTTTTATTCGTAGTTTTTATTCAATATTCGCTTATCTGTTATGTCTATGTCTCACAGACGGTCCTGTATAGGCTTATTCAGTGCTGATGTCTCTAATCTGATATCTCGTTTCACGCGGGATTCACCTTATCTCTGTTATTTAGGTTGTCTATTTCACGGCCCTCTTCCCTTACGCTGTCCTCACCATCTTTTTCATCAGAGGCATAACACTCAAGGGAGCTGGGGCTGGATTAGCACACATGCTACAACCCCAAGTAGGTTTGTTTTTTGTTTGATCTCGAAACGGGAAAAAATACAAGCACAAAAATCTATACTCGTAACGGATTTCAAAGGTTTTTTTTTGTCTGTGTGTTGATGACAACTGTTGCTCTGACATGTGTGATTGGTTGACCCAACTATACTAGAAACGTTGCGGGTTACATTTAAGAAATAAGTTATGATAGTGCTGAATATAAAAAGCCCATAGAATTTTAAGAAGATGCTATTGGTTTCATATTTAATATAAATCGAACAAATCGTATTTGTTCATTCTGTCCTTGAACTGCTGTTTATTAGTTGCGATTAGTAAAATACTGAAATGAACTAGGCTAAAATCTGTAAATAACTCTCTTTGTGTGTTATTGGACGTGTTTTCTAAGTAATACTCTGTTAATTGTATATTCACAGATGCACAAACTATTGGACCCAACCGTTTGGTTAGACGCGGCTACTCAAGTGTTTTATTCGTTTAACATCGGGTTTGGCTCACTCATCGCATTCGGCAGTTATAATCCACCACGAAACAATTGTGTTAAAGACACTCTCATTCTGTCCGTATGCAACGCAGCGACAGCCATTTACGCCAGTATTGTCATCTTTGCCATTCTCGGTTTCAAGGCCGTCCGCTCTTACGACCTCTGCGTTAATCAGTCAGTCTTCTTCTATTCATTTTGTTGTTGTTGCTGATTTAGTTATCAATATTTCATTATTAACCAAACATTTTATAATCATTTTCAGCGATAAAGATCTAATTGGCCAACGATTTCCTGGTCTGCTGGCCAACGGTAGTCTAACCGACGAAGCTTATTCGAATTTTCTTCAGTTTCGCGAAGAGTCGAAGGATTTGGGACTGCGCGGCTGCAACTTGGAAGAAATCATGAACGAGGTGCTATATAATAATCCAATATTGCTGTTAAAGCATCGTTGGGAATTCAAAGACAGCTATACTCATGATGATCTTGCGTACTCGCGATATCATCATTAAACGTAACTTAAAAAGAAAGTCGTTACAAAATATCAAATAATATAAGAACCAAATACAAAAGATAGTGCATTATAGAAGAGAAGACAAATTCTACATGTTACGATTATGCTATATTTTGAAGAGTTCATAGTTGCCTTGGCTACTGCCTTTTATATTTGAGTTCGCTTCGTCGCTTGTTCGTTTGATTTGTTTTCGAGTGTCTAAGCATGATGCTTTCAGTTAGAAAGTATAGTAGACTGTAGACTGTACCTGATGCTTCAATGACCACTCATTATTCGTCAGCTAGGTTATACATACTATACATTGGTCGTCGTCAAACGTGAAATAAGAAGTGTATGTGGGTGGAATGGCTGATGCATC
Source organism: Daphnia galeata (assembly GCA_030770115.1). Lineage (NCBI taxonomy): Eukaryota > Metazoa > Arthropoda > Branchiopoda > Diplostraca > Daphniidae > Daphnia > Daphnia galeata. Next base: position 3,967,137 of record CM061118.1, read on the forward strand.
AAGGAAAGAGCTTAGCGGTGACGAGGCTCAATAGAAAGTGGACAGACAAAGAAGAAGAATAAGGAGCGATTTATTCTGAGAATGCAAGCAGCAGCGCTCGCAGTCTGCTTTTTTAATACTCTACTCTCGTTTGATCATATACTATATATGTGCTCAATGGTGAACGAAATGGAACCCATACAGACAAATATATAGCCTAGACGAATGATTGAATTCTCTTCTCCTTATTCCCCGACTGTGCTGCTGTGTTTGTCTAATCGGCTTTTGTTAATAGTCAGTCGAAGGGACGGGCCTAGTCTTCATCGTCTTCACGCAAGCCATCGTCGAATTACCAGCGGCTCCATTTTGGGCCATTCTCTTCTTTTTGATGTTGCTGGCCCTTGGCGTCGGCTCGCAGATCGGCACGCTCGAAGGCGTCATCAGCACTGTCTTTGACATTCAGATAGTCCGTGGGGCTCGAAAGGAAGTCGTATCCGGTAAATAAACCAACTCGTCTGCATCGTTAATATAACAAACATGTATACAGTATATCCGCACTACTAACAACCAATAATACGTGTGCTATTGTATAGCTACTTATATATAAAGTAGCCGTAGCCTATACGTTGTCCAAAAAAAGTCTACTTGTAAGGTTCCTTATAACGTTATCGATTGTTTGACTTATTAGCCGCTGTTTGCATCATCAGTTACCTGATCGGCCTACTTTTCGTGACGGGATCGGGCGAGTACTGGGTCAAGATCTTTGACTCGTTCGCCGGAACTACTGGTTTGATCTTTATCGCCCTCCTCGAGTCCATCGCCGTCATGTACATTTACGGACATCGAAAGTAAGTCTAAATCTCTATAGGCCTTTACACGAGACCTAGAAATCTACTCATCGGTAGCGACCTGCGACCTACTAGGCCTATACTAGGCCTAGACGAGTTGACTTGTCGCGTTTAATGGCTTACACACTGTCGCCATCATTTGTTTTTTCCTTTTCTTTTTTCGAAATGACAATGACAATGAAAGATTCTGCAAGAATCTGATGACAATATCTTGGATGTTATATAACCATATACTAGCCGTGTTTGTTGTTGTTATTCAATTGAGTCAGTTGACATCTCCTGGCGACAAGGAACAATAATAAACAGCTGCGAGTGTGCGTGACACTGAAACCCCTGGCGAACCGACACGGACTTTAGTACAACATCGTATCGATCTCTCTTCGGACATTTAAAGAGCAGACGAAACGCACATCAGTGTTTTATTTTTTTTTTTTAAGTCAGCTTTGTGTGAGTCACGATGAGGTATACTAGCGACTATTGTTGCTTGTATGTAGGTGCATAAATTCGACGGTCCTTTTCAACATGATCATCATTGCTTGTTGTGTTACTCTTACATTGACGGGTGTTGGCCCTTAATATAAAATTATCATCCAATTGGTAGATTCTCACAAGACATCCTCCAGATGACAGGTCACATGCCTGGACCATACTGGCAGATCACATGGCGTTTTGTCGGTCCAGTATTGATCAGCGTCCTGTTAGTGGCGTCCATCATTTATCGCTCGTTCGACAAACCCGCCTATTATGCCTGGAATGCCGAAGAGGTGAGTGCGTGACTGGTTTTCCTTATACAACGACCCTGAAAACTAACATTGACCGCATCCGGCAATTTCCTGCTTCGAATTTCATCATTATTTTATTTTTTCCACTTTTTGTCTCCAGGGTAAGAGCTTGTTGACGCCCTATCCACAATGGGTGTTGATCGTGGGTGGGTTGCTAGCCACTCTGTCGGTCCTACCCATTCCCGTTGTGTTCCTATTGCGACGCTTCCAGTTCCTCCGGCTCGATACGGACATTAACAAAGGTGTCATACGACGCAATGAAACGACCATTTCAACCAAACAAATGATGACCGATGTCGACGTGAGTTCCGTTTTGCTTTCAAAGAGAGAGAGAGAGAGAGAGAGAGTAAGTACAATTTTTTATATCTAGGAGTACATCGATACGGCCATCGAAGAGGAAGATGAAGAAGAAGCTGTTGGACGTTTAGAAATGACGGCAAATCGGACGTTCAGCATCAGTCATCGCGACGAACGCTAACAACAAGACATCTTTAGTTCGTCATTAACTCGCCACTGCGTACTAAATTTTCTATTCTTTATTTCTTTGTGTGCGTTATTACGGGATTATTCGCGCTATTACCCTCTGTAGGGAGTTTTCGGTTTCTTTATTTATCCTCGTCGGCTCATTTCAAGACAAAGAACAAATGTTTTAACCATTTCGTGTTGATAACCCTTTCGTTGATTTACTTATAGCATCGATCCAGTGTTTGTAGAATCTTATTAGATTTAAAAAAGAAAAGTTACGGTTAGGTTTATATTAGGGAGATATTCACAGGAAAAAGAAGGTCCAATTTCCATGGACTCCTGTTCCTATGCGGCAAGTCGTCTGTTTGAAGACGACAATGTATCAGTTTAGAAAAATTGGCTCCTGTAAATCAATTTGATAGCTTTCCGAGCTTTCCAGAGAGTGGCAAACTGCTGAGCAGCTAAGGAAGAAGAGTTTGACAGAGAAGCGGCGCCGTGCGTCAAGCGCGAAAACTACAAGTTCCCATTAAATTAATGGAGAAACAAAACCAAACCAAACCAAAAAATAAAATAAATAAAAATAAAAAACGAAATGAAACACATTTATAAAAACGATTACAAATCCTTTCTCCCTCCCAATCAATCGCATCTTTTTTCCTTGTTTTAACAAAGTCTATATAACATTGAAAAAGGTAATAGTGAATGATGATGAATTTATTTTTCTTTTCTCATTTCTCATTTGTTGCTAACGTCGTTGTCGGAGATTATAATTGAAGAAATTGCAATAGTTTTACATGTTTATAGCTTCATCTCACTAAAGTGCATGTATATATATATATTCAAGCACATATACATATATACATCTATATTCTAGTATTGGCTCATTACATTTGTCATGTAGGCCAGCTATAGTTAAATTTTCGTATTAGGCAGACTTGGCAAACCTAAAACCAAATATTGTCAAAAAAAGAAAAAAGGAATTGAGAAATAGAAACAATAGTGTGTCATCCGCTTCCTCCATCACACACCATTGGGCTTCCAGCTTCCTTCTCATTTCAATGAACAACAACCAGTCTAACAAATTGAAATTTTGTTAGTCACACGAATATAAATAAGATAAAATTTTATCATTTATCTTCCGTGTCTTTTCACGATGAAAAAAAAAAGATAATATTAGGAGCAGGGAACATTAAAACAAAAAAACAACACAAATTATGAATTATATATACTCTTCTGAAAAGAATTTTGGATTGAATGAAAATTGAAAGCAGAAAAATTCCAACACGCGATAATTGTTTCGGAATCGTACCGATGAGTGAGTTTGGTATATGTGTCTCGGTCATAGAGATAATATGGTAAGGAAATAAAGAGTTAATAAAAAAAATTACTACAACTACAGCCAAAGGAGACAGATCATCATCATCATCACCATCCACACAATCAACAATCAAGAGAGAAGTGGGTTGATGGGCAGGTTACGAGACACTCACACTCCCAACACATTCACATAACACACATATAAAGTGTAAACAAGCGATGTACTAATTATAAGTAGCTGACAATTTTTGAACTGTTCTTTTCATTAATTTTTTTTGACATAGGGGAGGGCAGGGTTTAAATCTTGACGTCTTCTGGGGCATCCAAATTGGCCAGTGTCTTTTTTATACGAAGCGCCGTTAGACGAGCAGCTGCATTGGCATACCAGCACTCCTTCATTAGCTGCGACATGGCTCGAAGAGTTTCGTATGATTGCCACCGATTGGGGATTGACGGTCTCTGCCGATCAACGCAAACAACCTTGCGCATTTCTTCGATGGACGGGTCAGATGGGACGACGTCGTAGAATGGCAATTGGTATTCGTCAATGATGCCACCCATATTGCAACGTCGAGCAATCTCCCAAAATACGAGACCCAAAGCGTAAACATCGGCACGTTTAAATGAATCAAAGTGGCTGGCATTGATTGTTTCCTCAAGAACCTAAAAGCAAAAACGAAACAAGAAATCACAAATCTGCGTTAAAACACACCTCCTGTTTACACAAACTGTGTAATTTCATAATCTAACGAACCTCGGGAGCCATATAACGTTTGGTGCCCACTCTATGATTCAGAGCAATGTCAACAGTATCGACGGTAGCATCGTAACGGACAGCTAAACCCAAATCACCAATGGCGCAGGTACGATTTGCCTTTACCAAAACGTTCTTGGATTTGAGATCGCGATGTGCGATAGCCGGTTTACCTATCAAATAGAATAACAAGAACAACGGTCAAAACAAACGCAAATAAGTTATGATCAAATCAATCTAATAATTGACAAAAAAGAAAGAAGCCTCTACCTTGAGTGCCCAGAATTTCCATGTGAAGGTGAGAGAGTCCAGTGGCGATAGAAAGAGCCATTCTGACCATCGTAGTGCTATCTACCGTTGTCCGATTGAGAAAATCGAATAGAGATCCGTTTTCGTGATAATCGGTGACGAGCCAAAGTTGGGTCCAAGTTCCGTTATCTATATTTCACGTATAGGAGGTGATGGTGAATTTAATTCCACTCCATAGGAATGGAAAATAATACCTTTATTATCGGCAGCGATAAAACCAAGAATGTTATCGTGTCGGAGCATAACCGTTTGGTAAATTTCAGCTTCGCGGAACCAAGAGCGCTCCTCGCGCGACGAAAATATTTTGACGGCCACATTCTCACCGCGCCACCTTCCACGCCATACCTGATTTCATAACAATTATTCTATTGTTCTCTCTCCCTCCATTTCATTTTCAAAACGCAACCATACCTCTCCGAATCTGCCTTTGCCGATAATGTCCATTAGTTGAATTTGACGAGCAATACTGCGTTGAACGAGTAGGGGTAAACCCGAACCCGACCCACTGGTTGTCATGTCAATAATGTCTCTGAGGCAGGCAGCTCCTACGCCATTATGTCCTAAAACAACAACAAAAATACTATATGCATACAAAACTGCTGTTGCCATCGCAACGCTAAGCCCAACGTGAACGTGAACAAACCGAGAATGGGTATGTCGGCAGAATCCATATTATGCTCCATGTCGACCATGCGACGATTGATCATCCGTCGTCTCCTTTGATGTCGCACGCTGAATAGAATCATTACCAATAATATGGTTATGGCGATGGGAATTCCAATGAGCAGCGCCATCTCCCATGTGCCAAAGCCAAGCATGTTCAAATCACCGATCTCCGGATCTATTCGCAAGAATAAAACAAAAAAAAAACAAAAAAAACAAACCATTTTCAAAATCAATAATGACCAAAAATCGACCGGAATGAGATCGAAATTCGAAAAATAAAAGAGAATGTAAGGCGGGAATCGAGGAAGGTCAGAGTAAGACTGGGAAAAGAGTGGAGGAAAAGACCTGCGACGGAGAACAAAGTGTGATTGGTTAAATGTTGAGCAATCCGGCAGTAATCCTCAAGGCAACATGCCACAACGAATGGATTGCCTTCTTCGTCATAGTACTTGATCATCTCATCGATGTCGTCGCTACCGACGCCGCACCAGACGTTGGAGTCGACTGAATCCAGACAGCTGTGGCGATTTGGTTTCATGTCGTGGACAATGAGTAGACGGTAGGGAGAAGGGCAGGAACGAGTACGAAAGGAATGGTGATTGGTAAGAAAGAACAAAGAAGGAGGAAGAAATGTAAAGAAACAAAGCAAATAAACATAATACGTGCGGTTATTTGATTTTTGGCTTATAAATGAAAGTCGTAATAAAATTAGCAGGCTTGTTAAAGTGAAAAAAACAAACAAAATGTTTAATGTTAGAACGTAATTAGTTGTGGATTGGTTAGACGAAATGTACTTGAGATAATAAACCATACTTCACCTTCACCTTTTTAAATAATTAAAAATTAAAATAAAGAGTAGGCCCAGAAGACTAAACAACACCCAACGAAGGTTTGACAATCAATAGAAATGAAAAAAAAGAGGCACCAACCCAAAAGATAAACATACAAAAATAGAAAACAATAGCAGGAAACCCAAGCCAAATAGAGAAACCAATTTGTATGAAATTTGCGATAAATCCTCAAAAGTAAGAAGGTCGAAGAGAATATGACGAAGACGCAACTCCATCCTATTGTTGTTACCTGTGGTGTTGCGGACGTGCAGTATTGGTTTCAAATCACGGTTGCACAAATCGTAGTCCTTGCAGCATCCAACGACAAATGTGTCGTTCAGAGGACGGGCGTAGTGACACATGATGGGATTTTCGGGAGGATACAGCAGCACTCGGTCCAAGCATCTATTTTATCAGTAGCGAATGACCCCCAGTAAACACAACGTATCACAAAATGGTGGGTAAGAATAAGTAACACGAAAAAGAAATAAACATCAGCGGATTCCCGGCAAATTTGACGTACACAATAATCCCCCAGTACATACACACGAAGAAAACGACATTTAACCCGTCAGGTATTCATCCTATTTCTTTCTATAAATGTGTTTAACGATCGCGATTGAACCTAATACCCACATTGAAACAAAAAAAATGGTAGTTTGACTTGTCGGGCCCAAACGTCCAATTGAGCAGAACCAACACATATATAGAACATCCAATAACGATGTTCTATATAAAGAAAGCAGCACAGCACACACATGCTCACCATATCACCTGTCCTTTTGATTTTGGAAAAGACTATATTATAAAATAAAAATGGAATTAAATATGTGCCAAGCAAAGAGTTAGGTTTGGGAACCTGTTCGCCTTTTTAAAAAGACTATACTCATCCTACATCATCCTTACTATATAGTTCATAGGGCATGTTGTTTTGCAAACCTCGTGCAATTTTGCAAGCACAAACCACGTATGGAAAAAGGTTGGAGACGGGGACCGAGTTAGCAAATATCGGGAGAGTTTGGTTCCTTTTATTTCTTTTTTCTGGAGACGGAGAATACTCACCCAAATGGGAAGCAAGAGTGGGCACGTATTCTATGTTGCACAAGTCACGGTGTCGGCAGCATTGGATGACCATTTGAAACCGGTCGGAGGGACCGGAACCGGATGGCTGGCATAAAATTGGATTCTCCGGGGGAAACGTTTGCCATTGAGGAAGGCACCTTCCCAAAGGTGTTTTCAAAGACAAATAAGTGGATAAAAACCAAAGACAATGAAGGACTAGAAATGAAATGGAAGGGAACAGCAGCTATGATCGCAATTGAAAGAAGAGCAACTATAAGTAAATGAAAGCAGTTGATTTAAACATGTTTGTTTCCTCAAAGAATAATACTGAGTGAGAGAGACAGCCATCTATATTGATGGTGTGCTGTGCTGCAGTCTAGTGGACAACATGGAGAATCCCAACAAGTCAAACAAACAGATGATGACGACTTACCAAAATAATGATTTTAGCCAAATTGATCACAGTTATTAACTTTCACACATAAAGACTAAGTGAACATTGACCAGATGCATACCTGTAAGCATGAATCAAGGCTCCAGTCTTTCGATTTAGAGAAGTTGAAGTAAAGCAAAAACCATCAGTTTCACATGTGTGATTTGTCTCTACGGTGCATATATCACAATGGCATTTGAGAGCTTTACGTTTAAGGATAAAAATAAAATTAGTTAGACAAGAGCAATAAGAGCACAAATTAATTATTACCTAAAGTAATGTCCCAGCAGCCCAAAGCAAACAATAATGCAAAAAGTCCTCCGCGTATCATTTTGGATTTTATAAGGTAGATGTATGGTGTATATTATAAGATCCCGGTAAAGAAAGAAGACGACAATTTCAATTCGGGATGCGTAGAGAGAGAAAAACGGTTACGCTCCGCCCCGTCTAGCCATTCCAGACATGGCTGTCTGGAATGAAACCATCGAATATGTACAATGTACAACACCAAAGACAAAACGTAAATCAGCACTGGAAGCTTGCAACTAAAAGATAATTTGTTTAAGTTTCAGGGTAGCAACGATGTCCAATAGAAACAATTCGTAATGTGACCAATATAAAGTTAAAGCAGTCGATAACAAACAACGTAGAACGAACACAGAAACCTACTATCGTTGGCTGACAATTTTTTTTGTTTGCGCTAACTCGGCAGTGAGCACTGAGCAGTCGCCAGTCGGCACTAAATCGGTCAACTTGGTTGGCTTCTTTTTTTTCCCTGCGAGCGACTCTCTCTAGTTCCATCTACCGTTCAGTTGTACAATTTCTCGTAGGATACAATAATTTAAAATAAGCAAGTTGTGGGCGCTTCGAACCAGAAAATATCGACTATATCCAACCACGACGATTGGAATACTGTCGTCGAAGTTGGAGGCTCGTCGAGATTTGTTAAATTTTTTTAGATGATTAGGATTTACACTTTACAATCGGAGTTCAACCCCCTGTTTCTTCGTCACCACATAGGCTGACATAGGGGTGAGAGTCCACACATCCGTTCGAGTCAGTAAATTTCCAGATCATGACGACCCAGATATTCTTCAAACTAAAAATAGTGGACATTTGGACAATTTCGTCAGCATAGCAACTGCCGAATAAATAAATTAAGGAGGCAATAATCATTACGGATGTGTTCTTGTATTTTGTTATATTTTCTATTTAGAGTTGTATTTTTCTTCTGTGATCTCATTCGTTAGAATCGCTCGGAATCGCTGAGCATATTGATAGATTAAAACATTTTGTCGAAAAATATAAATATTTTGTAAATATTTAGTTGAATTCATTTGAGTGATCGTTCCGAATCGTTCTAGGGTTAATGTATGATTGGGGAATAAATTAATTATGCACTGCTTGTTTGTGCTTGCCACTAAATCTTAATATTATAGGCTACCTAGCTAAACTAAATCTTAGTAGATTTTTTTATATTGTTACATTTTTTTTTTTGAACCGTTGACGAAAAAAAACGGATGGGGCACATTCAGGCCCTGACACTTCAGGCCCAGGACGTTCAGGCCCCTTATATTATTTATTATATATTCTCATTAAATTATTCCCTTATATTATTTATTATGTATTCCCATGAAAAAAATGTCGGATTGCAGTTCGCTGACAAGGAGATTATAATATTTACCGAGCACGATTTTCATGATAGCATCAAGTTCCACTTCATTAGGGGTATTTACGAAAAAAAACTAATTTTTTTCAATTAACTTCTCGGCCAGAGAATAAAGTTTGGATTTTCTTGAGGATTCTAACAATATCTTAAGCACTACTCCCGTGTTTTTCAATTTGTAACGAAGCAGAGTTTCACTCGGCAATTTTTCAAAGTTCAAAATCTTGTCGGACAAATTCTCGTGAGGCACTAACTCGATTCCATAGGCGTTGAGGTTAGCTTCATTTAAATTAATGTTTGTACAGATGACAACGTCTTCGTTGGCCATTCAAGTTAAATTAATCCAAATTCTTTACGTACAGTGTACCTTATAAATATAAAAGAGATATGGGTTGAACTTTGATATATCAAGTAGCTTTTCTTTATGGGTGAACTAAAAATATTGGATAGTAACATACTGAAGATTACTGTAGGCTATGTTAATAAAGAGATTAATTTTGCTTTTGAATTGAGTTGTTGAATTTGAAATTGTACTAATGGCGTTTGAATAAGCTATGCTATAAAAATTTGCGAATTTCGCCCGATCATCCATCAAAATTCCCGCTTTTCGATCATTTAAAAATTTTTCGATTCGAATATATTTGGTTTTGCGATGTATCGCAATATCATGTGGTAGTACGTTTTACTGTAAAACAAGTTAAGGTGTTAAGATCAACTTTCTATCAACTTCTTAATTTAGTCCATTTAATGCAACATCTTTTCAATAAAGTGAAATGGGGAATCGTCTTATCATTGAGTCTTATCGCGTGCAATTTTTAAATGTAGCTATACAGTCAGGCTGAAGTGTTTCTTCCCATTGCTTCCCGTTGGGTTCGCCAAAACGTTCTTGTGCCTGTGGTTTCTTATTATACGACAACCTACAAGGATGCTACACACCTTACGACGGGAACAATGCATATAATTCGTTTCACTACGCAAATCTTGTAAAGCAAAAATGTCAACAAGACCAGAAAGTTTGCGCTTGTGTATGTGAGCTTTCTTTTATGTTTTCTTTCCCAGGCAGTGACAGTGGGTCTCCGCTCTGTACAAAGTACCCGCAAAGTACATGGGCTACATTGTCTCATCTTTGCAATAAGCCAACAACTCAACAAGGATGCGCTTTATCTTTATGTTATTATTTTCAGTTATCATTGTGAAATTGTTGTATCTCAAAATGGTTTCCCTTAGTTCCTTTCCCTTACCCTTGCAGAAATTCTGAAAAAAGAAATGCGATTAAGTGATCTTGGATAGATGATAATGATCGAGGAAAATTTGTTTCGTCCTATCTGTACTACACTTTTTCTGTTTCTTAAGTAGTATAAACCTTCCTCCAAAAAAAAAGTGTTTTAAATTTTTGATTCCTTATTTCAATTGTTTATTTCACATTTCTGTTGACCTATGGTAAACTTTGACCTCTTCATCTCCATCCACCAGAGTTAACCTATACACGGTTCTCGGAGAAATGAAAATTTCAATGACCTTTTCTGCGAAATATAGCTTACCTAAAAGAGCCCTACATGGCCTATAGCAAATTCAGTCCAAGTTGAACTGTTCATCTGTGCGTCGCTTGCTGAATTGCATGGCAAAGTTCAAAAATTTCAACTAGGATAGCTATTATTAAGAATAAATCGTACCCAATATTTTACGCTTCCTCATCGACGTGTGATCGCGTTAAAGACTTCCTTCGTTCTACGCCTCTATATTCACACAGAAATCGTTAGATTCAAGTGAAATGATTCACTTCAATAAAATGAAGTTCATTGTACTAGTTGTCTTCGTTGTTTGTTCAACCGGTAAATTGTGTACCTATTTATTTTTAAAACAACATAACATTCTCGACTTTATCTTTGATTAATTTGTTTATTTATATTTTGGTTTACTGGTGTATAATGCGCGCAAAGTGTTTTCAAAATCCGTGATGTCACCTCGCAAGCGCCCTTCACTCATTATGAATAATGGAAGCTACCAAAGGATTCCACAAGAAAAAATCGTAGGAGGGACTATAGTAGTGCCACATTCGCTTCCTTTCCAGGTGTCCATACAGCGCCGTACTGACGCTGAAGCCTCATGGGCTCATTATTGCGGAGGAGTTATTCTTGATTCTAACGTCGTCATCACTGCCGCCCATTGCGTCTCTGGGTAGGCTGAAATTACGTGTTTTTTATTTCTATTTTCGTGTGTCGCCCACAGGCAACAGTTAATTTTCTATGCATTGGCATTGATTAAGTACAAGATTGAGTTGATGCATTGTGCTGTTGCTACTACGTGAGATAATAACAATTTATTCAACGAAAACGTTTAGAGTTGATGAAAGCTCTTTGCGTGTTGTCGCTGGAGAGCATAGTCTTTCCGTTGACAGCGGCCTTGAGCAGGATGCTTTTCCTCTTTCGTACATTGTACACGAAGAATACAATCCAGATAATTTCGAAAACGACATTGCTCTTATTTTCGTGAGTGAATAATTTATCGCTCATTTTTTTAAAATTTTCTACTTACAGTTAATTGTGTCAATTTAACCAGGGTTGATTTCTTCATTTTTCAGATAAATGAAGCCACCTTGGATACCCGTGTTTCTTCTGCCAAACCAATTAATCTACCAGCCCCTGCCTCTCAGTTGGATCTGCCCGCTGGAACCCACGTCAACGTATCCGGTTGGGGATTTACAAATGTATAAGCCTCTAGCAGACTAAAGCTATATTGAATTATTAATTTATCATCATTCATTTGAAATATTTTTTTGATCGGTGTTTTTGGAATCGGATAGGGTGAAGCTTGGTCCGGTGACAGGCTTTCCGACCTTCTCCGAAGTGTGAACGTCTCGGTAGTTGCCGACGAAATTTGCGACGAAGCTTACGGCGGTGACTCTGAAAATCCTATCATTTTCCCCTCGATGATGTGTGCTGGTGACACGACTAAGGGTAATTTACATAACAATATTCATATCTATATCTACGTATATAGTAATATATATTTTAAATGAATTAAAATAAAAATTAGAATGCGTCTTAAGCCAAAATAAAAAAACGCATTTTAAAATTGTCCATTTTTTGTACCAACAGGCGGCCTTGATTCTTGTCAGGGTGACTCTGGAGGCCCGCTGTTCACAGGCAGCGGTGAGAATGCTGTCCTTTACGGAATTGTCTCCTGGGGTGAAGGATGCGCATTAGCTTCTTATCCTGGTACGTATAGTGCCGTGATGCATAATGTCCATCGCATTATCTAAAATCACAGTCAAGTTAAGTGATACAAGCACATGCAGTAATCTTGATCGTAGCATTAGCCATATCAGTCCATTCCAAGAATTTTTAAAACTTGGCTACTTAATAACATGACCGTTTATAGGCATAAAATGGCTAAATCGCAATTTTCTTTCAGGTATCTATACTCGGGTGTCTTACTTTTTAGATTGGATTGCCGCCTAACCAAAGGGACTATTCAAACTACTTTATTAGCCCTATGTCACCATTTTATCAGTGTCACAACCCGTTTTCTAACATGTTCGAACTATGTCGACATAGCAAGCAATATCGTTCAAAGAAAAATGCTTTAAATCGCAAGTGATTGAGATTGTTTAAAAAACTCGGAGAAACAAAATGTCTTTATTCTGTGTACTAACAAAGTTATTTCAATACAGATGATTCATTTCCTACAAGTACAGGTTAAAAGCTGGCTAAAAAGCCTTTGAACATTTTCCATTTCGGAAATTGAACGTCTTTAAATTTCATTTGAAATAAAATGTAAACAGATAAGAATCCACAAAACAGTGTACATTTTCATGGTAAACAGCAGATGCAAGCAAGGAGACACTAAACTTTCCTTTATAACAATGATGTTGCAATCCGTAAAGAAAGAAAGTAAAACCGATATGAAGATAAGAGCTAACGGCAACGTGTAGGAAGGAGGAATCGCTACCGATGACTGGTTGTTTACTGTTTAGACTTTGATACTTTGATAACAAACTAAAAAATATATTTTTTAGTTATATACATACAGTAAAAGTATTAATAACGAAAGTTATAACTGTTTGTCTACGCTCGGGCTTCACTTTGATATGACTGCGTTATTAACTATAAACTAAGAGGATCTAAACTCACTGACACATTTCTAAAAATATTACGAGTCATTTACTTCTAGAAAATGGTTTGAACGTAATAGTAAGTTTGCTGAATGTTTATTCAACCATGAAGGATCGTAACTGCAAACGGTAAAGAAAAAAAACCAGCGAAATGTTGGAAAAAGTTGGTTCAAGGTCCATTTTAAGTCCATAGAGCCCATATCGTAAAGTCTTATGATTTCGGTTTTCGTTTTCTATTTTTTTGTTTCATCCAAAACATGTCGACACGCACACAATAGACTCGCTGTACAGAAGAGATACGAGACAACCTTCGGAACCGGGGGGCAGTTGCTGAGCCCTGCAACGTTTAGACTTTAGATTCTATCTTCTTTCATCATTTATTTATTTTTTATTGTAGCTCTTTTGTGTTTGCTTTTGTTTTTTTTTTTGTTTTAAACGATTCGTGTTCGCCTCGTAAGGGCAAGCGGGTCGCATAATAATATAATATAATATAATATTCATATAGTCTCTGATGGTCGACTTGAACCACACACAGCAGAAAAAGAGAAAAGAAATGAGGTAATGTGTTTTGACAGCGAGATAAGTCGTTCCGCCAGAGTTTCAGCGAAATAATAAAATTAACATATTCCTTGTCACGTCTCGGCATTGGCTCAGCGTTCAGCCATAGACTTTAGACACGTAGTATGTACAGCGCATTTACTTTAGACCGTATACTACACAGCATAGCCCGAGCGTTACAAATTCTCCGAGAGCGCGTACCAAGCTACGACCATGACTCCGATTCGCATCAGTCGGAGGCTCGAAGCTCAAAAATGATGCAAAACATCTTGGCCCCCGATGGTGTCGTTTTTTTTTTTAGAATCCTTCAATGATTTACATGTTCAAGAATTTTTTTCTGTTCAAAGAGAGACAAATCGAACATCATTTCCAAGTCAAAGTCCGCGCTTATAGGCCACTGTTCTTCCGCTGCAGCTCCAGCGATAACTGTCTATTTTGCTTAATGTGACGCGTACGCGTTACACTTGTCCATATAGCTGGTCTGTACACTATATACCAGAGGGTGTAAGTTACTCAACGGAAAACCAAACAAAAAAACTTTTTGCAGCAACACGTGACATGTCAACAACAGTGAATTTGAAAAAAAAGAATAAAACATATGCAGAGTAAAGGAGTCGAATTTAATGCGATCATGCTTGCGATTGACAGCTCAAGATCGTCACAGTTACAGTCAAACAAGAAATTTCTCAAATAAGTTTGAAATAACAAATTAAAATACACGTCGCAAGCAAATGAGATCGATGCAGGTGTTGATAAAACAAGTTGGTGTATTAAAAATAACACGGAAAGAGGGTTGATAATGTGAATTGTGTATCGACTTTTTATCAAAACGAAATGAAAAAAAAATACGATAAAAATTTGTGTTGTAAATTTGTGTTCTCTCAGTCGTAATTATAAAACGGGTTTTTAAAAATAATGCCAGCGCTAACAGAGATGGCGGTAATGGTGGTGTTTAAATTTTTTTTTTCCAGTTGCCATTACCGTAATTGCTACAAGCCAATGGTGCCATCGTGTCTGGATTTCTCAATTTCTTTTCATGTAATATTAATGTATTCCATGATTTCACAGGAGGCAAAGTTTGGTCCTAAGCCTTGAACGTGCTTTTAGTGGATTATCGAGGATGGAATCTGTTCTAACTTGAAATGACCGATTTTTCAGACGCAGTAGATTATCTGATGTTTATCTGTCCACTGGATCGCTGGCTTTATACGACCTTACAGAAAATAAAGTGGGAACTTCATCATCCTGGTTGGTACCAGATCCTTAAAAGAAAGAAAAAAACGCTTCCAGGAATAGCCGAGTTATAGTCATCTTTCAGGACGTGGGACTGCTGGTATACATGGTCAACTTTTGTTGCCAAAACTTGCAACTTTCCTCCCAACCGCGACGTTTACATCGCTTTGAGACGTTTATACATTTTCTCTCTTTTCCCTTCTTCATCTCACTGTTTTACTACTCCTTTTTTTACGAACTCTCAAATGAAATAAATGACACACACAAAATTTGGGAAAACAAGACTTGTAACCGCGTGTGAAGTCGCTAACGAAATGCTGACCGAAATGATGGCAACCCTCATCCAGCCACTCGTTCCCATGAATGACACATCTACCAGAAATCTATGTGTTTTATTTTTCCTTTTTCGCCTGCATGTGATTATTAACGAGCCATCCATGTCATGAGAACGAACCCCCTGGAGTTGAGTACATTTCGAATTCGGACGATGGACATTAAAAAAGAAAAAAAAACTTTTAGGATTTTTTTGAAAAATTATTAGTTGCTGTCGCCAACAGAGCACCTGAAGCGCCAACACAGTGTGTGTTGTTGTATACTGTCAGAATAAATGGCGAATAAATAAATAAATAAATAAATAAAAATAAGCAAAAAAGACGAATGGTCACCGTTGATCGAATCACATGTATTTTGTGTCCACTGTACAATAGTCAAAAGTAATATTAAAGAGAGAGATGAAAGAGAGAGAGGGGAAAAAAAGAGTGTTTCTCTGAATTCTGCCCGTTTTATCGGCAGACACAGACGGGAAAGCAAATAGAAAAATCTTGTGTCATGTATAGGTACAATGGGAAATAAGAGAATCAATCCCAAGGAGATGCTCTCTGTCATACACGTATTATTTATAATATATAGGCACTGAATGGCTCGCGTAGGGAGAGAGAAAACAAAACAATAAAGGGACAAAAAGACACGCAACGACGTTGTGCTCCTTGATCATCTACAGCGTTTTTGTATAAGACACAAATTGAAATCGCGAGCGAAAAGTCGGAAAGAGAAGAGAATTTTAAAAAGAGAAAGAAGACTCTGTACATATTCTATTGTGTTTTTTTTTTTCGATGGTTTTGTGCTCGAATGAGACAGTCGCAAAGAGGAAAAAATTGTAACCCAAAAAAGAAACGATCCAGATTGTGTGTGTATCGTCGATAGAAGAAAGAAAATCTTTTTTGTCTTTTGAGTATCACTGGGAGAAACGTTGTTCGAACACGCTTTGAAAATTCAAGGATAAAGATCCCCCTCCGAAGAAACAAAAAAAAAATGAATGAAATTAATCTGAAAATTAGAAAAAAAGGGATAAAGTCCGCGAAATTCAATTGGCAATCATTAGAAAGAAAACAATCAACAAAAGTATCATTTGGCACACTTTGTCGCATATCCAAGACGTCAACGGAAAATATATAAAAAAGGATCTATGTTGTCGTAACCCAACACACATTCACACTCTTATTTTTTGAATAGATAGCAGATAATAAAGGTTGGCTTGATAATCAAATATGATATAATATAGATACAAGTTTAGAGATGAGGGAGATATTTTTATTTAAAAAAAAAAGATGGCCACGTTGGCAAGGTCTAGCGGATCCTATGAATTCCGTCAGACTGTCGTCTCGTTTCTTTTGAGGGGCTGCAGTGGTTGTAATTCACGCTGCAGATCGTTGTAATAGTCGTGATCAGAACCTTCTTCTTCAGACGAGCGCTGTGTCAAGTAGCGCGGACCGAAAGCTCCGGTAGGGAACTGGATCGGTCCTGCGGCCGAACCGGATGACGAGGAAGAAGAAGAGGCTGTCGTGCCAACGCCCAGGCTGTTGACCGGAATGCCGAGTGTAGCGCCATTACCGACGGGCAGACCGCTGGAAATGGACGACGTCGGCGACAACTGGTAACTGGGAGACGACGGATTGTACAACGTGTTGACGTCCTGATTGTTCATCATGTGGTACTCGGGATTGTCCATGCTGAGCGGCAGCGTTGGATGCATGCCCGACATTCGCTTGATGGCTGGTAGACTCTTGACAAAGTCCGGCATGGATCGAGCGTGGTAATCTCCACTGCTGAGTTCTCCATTGTCTACATCATTCACAAAAGACATAAAGACATATTTATGATGCCGTTTTTCAATTTGGAGAAGAATAACGACCCAATGGGAAGGGGAGATTATATTACCTCCGAGTTTGGCGTCGCCAATCAGATCCATGTAACCAGCGTGGTGAGGTTGAGTCGACTGAGGCGATGGCATCAGGTAGTCATCTTCGTCGACTGGCAAGTCCAGTTTCAGGTTACCCACTCGAGCTCCCGTCTTGACGCCGGGTAAATAATGAGGTAACCGTCTGTCTTCCATCGCCGCTTCCAATTCTATTTTTAAAACGAAATAACATTTGATGTTTAACAAAATGCGATGGATGGATTATTTAAAATTTATTTAAAATTTACCTTTGCCAATGAGTTGAAGTGGATCGCTACAGTAGCGCAGACTAGGCCCGCCACTGTCCCGCGAGTTCTGCTGTTGAGGATGCATTTGCTGCGACGAATGGAATCCAGCATGCGGATGATGGACCGGTAGTCCCGTAAGGTGATGGTGTCCGACTGCACCAATTCGCGAAGACGAGGTTGGACTGGCCGTCCTTTGACTTCCCTGACTGGAAAAACCCTCGGCGCCGTAGACACCGGCGTGTTCTGAGCCATTGGCTATACTTCCCCCACCGGTGCTACTGGCCGCGTATTTCTTGACGGGAGTAGGAGGTGGTAGTGGTGTTTCGGCCGTCATCGTCGAAGTGGATGGTAACGGGCAACGAGATTTGGGTTGTAAGTATTCTTCGGCATCCATAATTACCTCCGGGCCGTCCATCGACGACGACAAATTCCGGATCAACTCTTTTTCATCCTACCCAACCAAAAGATTTTTCATTTATAAAAATGAAATTGGACAACAAAAATGAAAAGAAGAAATATTTCACATACCTGAGGAGAGTAGGAAGGTAGGCGCATAAGTTTATCGCCAGGAATGACCAGATAGCGTCCTGGATCGCGAGCCATTTTGGCAAATTCATCGGCCAATTCTTTGAAACTTGGCCGGCTTTCGGCGTCCAACATCCAGCACTTGATCATGATCATGTAGACATCAATGGTGCAAGTGGGTGGCTGAGGCAGACGTTCACCTTTCTCGAGCAAATCGGGTACTTCACGAGCCGGTACGTTTTCGTACGGACGACCGCCGTAAGTAAGCAATTCCCAAACGGTGACACCAAATGCCCAAACGTCGCTTTTGTGAGTAAAGATGCGATGCTGGATGCACTCGAGGGCCAACCATTTGATAGGCATTTTCCCACCAGCCGCTTTGTATTCGTCTTCGTTGATGTCCAGCAATTTGGCCAATCCGAAATCCGTGATTTTGACACAGGCAGGATTTTGAACGAGAACGTTGCGGGCAGCAAGATCACGGTGGACCAGCCTCCGCTCTTCTAGGTACGCCATGCCACGAGCAATCTGCGTGCACCAGTTGAGGAGCGGCTTGGATCCGATTTTGTCGCGATTGTTGCGCACGTAGTCCAGCAGACAACCAAGGGGCATCAATTGAGTGACCAACATCATCTGTGACGTCATGCAAACGGCTAATAGTTGAAGAAGATTCGGATGTTCCACGCTGGCCATGATGTAAGCTTCATCTAAGATTTCTCGGTTGGTATTCGAACCCGTGCCTTCGCGTAAAACTTTAATGGCAACGGGTATCTTGACATTCTCGCCTTCTGGCACCCAAACGCCCTTGTAGACGGTACCGAAAGCTCCATAACCTAGGATCCCTCCGCGCCTCAGCTCAGCTTCCTTGACGATCCTCAATTTGGCCAAATTGGGTTTAACGTGGCTGGGACGAAGTGGCTCGCTATCCTCGTATCCGCTCATGACCATCGTCATTTTGGCCGTGTTCTCCTTAGATTTAGCGCGTTGATGCCAGTGATAGCCGAAACAGGCCAAGAAAACACCGAGAAGTGTGACACAACCGATGACACCGCCGAGAATTGCGGCAATATGTTCCTCGTCACCGTTTACCAGGGGATTGACAACAGGTTCTTTTGCGCAATAGGGATCGCCTCCATCGCCAGGGAAGATCTTGTGTGGCGCTTCAGCTGGACAGTTGGCCGTGCAATTGAATTGGGTAGCGTTGGTCAATGGATCGAGGACGCCTGGTGATAAGTAGACGCGATAATTGCGGCAACTGAGGCACTGATTGACGTTGGGACCCGTACAGCCGCGACATTCGCTGGCACATCTTGAACATTCATGTCTCTCCTCGTCGGCGTAATGATCCTGTGGGCATTCGTCTTCGCACTGCTCGCCGCGTTTATACTTGACGCATTCCTGGCACACCTGGTTTTTGTCGTTTGAAAAATTCGCAATTAAAATGAGTCAAATGCCAGATCGGAATTTAGAAATCGAAATTGTCATGTGAGATTTTTTAAAACTCGACGACGGACACTTGTCAACGAGCGCCAAAAACACGTAAAGTAAGTCTAATAAAACGTCACGTCCGACGAAAGACAAAAGAGATACCAGATCTCACAGCACGCTAGGAGGCGGTCGTACAAACCCCCAAAAGACTACGAAACTACCATTCTATTGAGTAGATGGTCGATTTTCTATTGTTCTTTTTTTTCGGTTTGAAAGCCAAAAAGTAGTTGGTGATGTTATCTGACTAACCTGTTCGTGAAAGCCGTAACCGTTGCACCTCTTGCATCGAGGATGGCATTTGCGACAGACGGCTTTACCGGCCAGCGGCTTCAGCGGTCCTTGCTCCTGAGGTCCAACCCATTCATAGTAATAACCATCTGGACACGTGTCGTTCTTTTTCAAGCAGCGATCCTAATTAAATAATTACATACACAAAAAATGTGTCAGCCAATTTTGTTCATTTCAAACGGATTCTTTTACAAATTCAAATTTAAAATAATTCAATACTAACCACTTCGACGTCGCCGTTAATAACAGCCTTTTCGCAAGAGCGACATCCGCGTGGTCCAATGTTGTTCTCTGGCCCCGTGCAACCTCCAACACAATTCTCGTGACATGACATACATTCACCGCTGTCGTTGAATTTACTCGTCGGGCAGGCTGGAACACAGTACGGACCGTCTTTGACGTGCTTACAAACGGTACAATTACCGGGTCCTGGACCCGTGCATGTTTCGTCACATTCGTGATGGCAGTGTTTGCATAATTTAGGAGTCAATTCGTATATCCTATTCAACAACAACAACAACAACATTGAAAAATTGATTACCTTGAGTCGACAATAAAGAGAAGAAAATATAGAAACTTACCCCAAGTTAAGGTCGCAACTCTCGACGCACGTTTCGTCCAGCTGGAAATGGGCGCAAGAGAGACATTCGTTTGGTCCCAAACCCCAGCAACCCTCGACAGAACACTGGGCACTGCAAACAAGGCCGGACTCTTTACACTGTTCGGCCACTTTGTTATTCTGAAGGAGAGTTCCGTGCAATTGCGACTTGATGATCTTGGTCCAACTGATGCTTTCGGCGAAACAGAGTTCTTTGTTCTCCAAAACGGTAACACTTCCAGCGCGAATCATTTCCAATGAGCGCAAATGCAGTGAATTCAAAGACGTTTTGACAATGTACAAAGCGGAAAAGTACTCGGTCAACTGACGGCCACCGATCGTCTCCAAGTTACGGAAATAAGACAAATTTCTAAACTCGGGATGCGACGCTTGGACATTAATGAATCCCGTGATTTCCTGAAGTGTGGAAAAGATTTCCAGACGATCGGGATGCATTCGCGGGTAACGCGGACCGAACGTGAAATTGGGATAAATTTGCTGGAAACCGGCAAACGAATGGTCTAAAATGGTGATGGACCCTTCAATGACGGTACAGTCTCTAAAGCTCTCGATGTTTCCAGCGTGGACAATGTCGACGCCCTGGCATGTCTTTGGACACGGTCCGTCGCAGACGACACACTCTCCGTTGACGGCCTTCTTCTTGGGTGGGCAAATGCGGACACAAGCACCGTTGTCCTTGAGCAAATGCTCGGGACACGTTTTGACGCAGGTGGCGCCATAAGCGTACTTGCCTTCCGGGTTCGTTTCCCACGAGTACGTGATCGGATTGTAGCGTTGCATTGCCGGACATTCTTGCTTGCAGACGCCATCGTCGAAGAAATTTCGGCAAGCCTGTCAAAATCACAGCAAGAGAAAGAAGAGTTAGATGATGACGTAACAAAATCGCAAATGACACACAAGCCAAAAAGGCCGACACACGGACCAATCAGAATCCTATCCATTCCGTTTAAAAAAATCCTTGCCTCTTCCTTTTTTGAAATGCATTACACATGTATATATAGCTGACTCTGAGCGTGAGTGTATTGCCTGCCATTGGCATTTTTCAATTCTCTACTATAACTAAACGTTGTGTAAAATGACACTCTTTCTCAATGCGCTCTCTCTTTTCTTCAAGGAGAGGAAGGAAAAAGGGTTGGCTGTTGTCATTGCGTTGTTTTCCCGATGCATCAAGATCGAAACGGCAATCGTGAGGACGTCGTAACACAACCAGCAACAGTTTACAAAACAAAAGAGAGAGAAAAGAAAACAAATGCAGTGACAGATTGACGGCGTATGTATCCACTATAAGATAACTATCGGCAATTGGTATGGAATGTCAAAACGGTAGGAAGAGACGCTTACGCCGTGCGGCCGATTCAACGGCGACTTTGAGCTATTTCGATACATGTACGGTACGATATATATTTTTTAAAATATTCTTACCAGACAATCGCTTTGTTTTGGGCCAGTGCAGCCGCCGGCGCAAAATAAATGGCAGCACTCTCGTGGTTTCGGCCCGAAACACCGGCCTTGATGGCACTGAGGGCTGCAATTGATCTTGGAGAATTTCTGGCAATTTTCGGGACCTTCGCCCCAACAACCGGCCTCGCACGATTCATGGCACGCCGGGCAGTCCCGCTCCGGTTCCGTGAAATTGTAAACGTTAAAGATTTTTGAACCAGAACCCGTGATGATCTCCTCCCAGTTGATGGTTTTCATGTGGCACAAATTGTAATTGTTGAACAGTCCGCAACTTCCAGCCAAAATATCTGGAAACATTTGAAAACAATGTCAGTTTAGAGTCATTTCAAATTAAATAGAAATTGCCAATAAAAATGTGTGTGGTACAACCCAACGTTACCTCTTAGAGCGGGCATTTCCAAATTGTGCATTTTAGAGAGTGTGACGACCAATGCGAATTCTTCGTCGTGGACGTTGAGTTTAAAGAGCGTCCGTCCGCGGATAATTTGTAAAGCGGGTAAAACAATTCGCCGGACGTCGACATGTGAGATGAGAACGTAACCGGTGACTTCTCGAATGTGTTGCAAAAATGTGAGGTCCAAATGTTCATCCTGAAGCCAAGTCAATTCCAGATTGCCATCGACGTACGTGCAATTTGTGTAACGGTCGCGTAAATTTCGGTAGTGATGCTCCCGGTTTGACGGAACCGACATCCGGCCATTGGTGCCAATGCAAACTGAACGAAAATAAAAGCAACTTCATGTTAAAACAATAGTCTTTTTTCTTTTGGTGAAATTGTTGTTAATGAGTTCATTTTTAAAAGTTACAAGAAAACATTTTTATGTATCACTTACCTGGTGAATTCCAATGCAGACTCATAAGAAAATAAAATGAATTTCACTTACTTTTGCCTTTAAAGACTTCATTAGCTTTATCAGCTGGACTAGAGGTGGTGACGTTTGTTGGTCCGGCGGCTGAACTGGCCGGCCGATACAACAATAAAACGACACTCAAATAGAAGACGGCCTTTGACAGCCAACGTAATTTTGGCCCGGGCGTGAACGACATTCTCAGTGCATTTTAATCCAGATCGTCTCGTTCTATTATTAATCACGTTATCGGTTAGACTCTTATTTTACTTTTGAAAATGAAATGAAATTTCGACAAAGGACAACGGCAACTCTACTTTTCTTTTTCTTCAATTTAGAAAATCGAATTCAATGGCTCGATTTGGGGACTGGTTTGTCAACAGATCATGACCATCGCAAATCAGTACAGTGGGCGGCGGCTACGTGTTGGTAGTAGTAGCGTGGGAAAAAAAATTGCTGCGGTTTCTGCGGCATATCATCCGAATACATTTCATCCGATGTTGTCGAAAGATGCGTAAGAAAAGCCTCCAATGTCCGTCCACTTGAGCGAACACGCTGGCGTCAGATTTTCTATTGTGAAAAGATGTGTAAACTTTTTTTTTTGGTCAAAAGCCAGCCGAAAAGAAAATAATCCGCAGTCGGGCATCAATAATACGGCGCCTCTTCAGCAGAGGTTGTGTCTCATTGCGTGTCTTTCTCATTTTTCTACGTATTTTTCTTTTTCTGTCACTCGCTCGTGAGGTATTCAGCCTTGAAAGACCCTGGATCGAATCTGATTTTTATTTCATCTTTTCTCTCTATCTCTTCTTATCTGGTTTTGATTTGTTTGTTATTATAATAACAGGGAATTCCAAAAAAACAACCGCGCCCCTATATCATGAGACTATATATAATTATCCACTCATTATTATTATTAGATTCGTGTTGAAATTGTCAACGGATTCCGCAATTTTGTCTCATCTTTCTTGAAATTCCTTTGAATGCCAGCTCAGCAGAAGTACTACTACCACATTTAAACGAAACAAAACAAACTATGTGTAAAAGAGGAATGTTATTCTTCGCCAACAGACACACACACACACACGAATATGAGAGTAAGAAAGACCTACAAGAGTCGAGGGAATCAAGAAAAATGATGAAGAGAGAACGAACGAAAGATTGCCTCAGGGTTCGTACCTTTTGTTGGTACTCTCTCTCTCTCTGTGTATGATGCCTTGCAGCTAACCAACAAAATGTTTTCTCTTCCTTTTGAATATTCCACCAAGAGAGAGAGAGACCCCCTCCGGACAAGGTTCTCTCTCTCCACGGCGAAGAAAAAAAGGTAAAATTTGAAGAAAAAAAAAGAAGTAGGTAAAGTGGAGGTAGATGGAAGAAGAAGAAGGAGGGGGAGCTTGATGGAGGAGGGGAAAAATTGGGGTCGCTGTGCCTCTGGCAAACCGTAAAGGTTCCATGGTGTTTTTTGGGTAGTTCCTATTGGTCGGAGAGCCAGGCTGCCAGGCCATCCTATAACTAAGGGTTCCTCAAGCTCCAGACTCTTCTAAGGTGTACAGAGAGAAGAAAACGCAAGCAACAACAACAGAAATACCGAATTGTTTTCTTTTTCTTTTTTTCAAGAGAAAAAAAGTTGGTAGAGACCCAGCTGGACAGTGATTACATACTGTTGTGTACTAGTATAAGCTTGGTCAACAACAAGAGGGGAAATAAAGGCATGGCGCCTTGCCCTGTTGCCCGGCAGCAGCTGAAAAAACCACGGCGGCCAAAAGAGTACATCATCATTATTTTCCAATGTAGATGACGACAAGGTCCAAGTATCGTCGTCTTCATGACAGCCCCTCTCTTTTTCGTAAAAGAAAAAAATTCTTTTCTATCTCTCTCTCTTTCTCGCTTACACAACACGTACACAAGACATTTTCTGGTCAGATGCAAATGAAGCCATTTTGTCTGAAAGAAATATATAGAGAGAGATAGAGAGAGAGAAAGAAAAGAGTCCATCTGATGATGATGATGAGGCTGCTGCTGCTGTTGTTGCTGCTGGGAGGCTACCGTCGTTCGTTTCTTTTTAAGAACCTTCCCAACTTTCCACATGTTATTTATTTCTTTTTCTTTTTTCTCTCTATACATCTTCTTCTTCTTCTGTTTTATTTGGAGCCTTGAGAGAAGAATCCTTGTTTTATAGTGGCCGGCTGTCGAGATATGACGGCCGGCTGAGACATTCCAAGGCAGCGGCTCACGACGGCGGCCGTGAATTGACCCCCTTGGGCGTCCCGCAGACTTGTTATACATGTCTTAAAAAGACAGTCATCTACGCAGATACGATCCTGAGAGTCTGTTGCTAGCAGAGAAGAAGAAGAAGAAGAGACAAGATCATCGCCGTCAGGGCCGGCTCTAAATACGATTGCACTGGTAATGCCGCCAACGATGACGGACGAATGAGGCAATGAGCTCCGGCAAAGCTGCTGGAGGCGGCGGTTGAATGAAGGGCAGCGCGGCCAAAAGACGTGTGATGTTTACGATCCCGCGCTCTTTTTCTTCTTCTTCTCGCAATCTCATCGTCTACTGACTCGATAAACTACAGCAACAATATTATAATACTAAATACTAAATACAAAAGAGAAAGAAAAGAAAACAAAACAAACAAAAGAAGAAGCTACGAAAAAAGATGATTTCAGTCCGCCCAGAAAAGACATTGTGTTCTGTGCTGTGCTGTCCATACTGATGATGTTGCACCGTGGATTGGATGACTGTTGGTCGTGACCATATAAGGATGATTGGAATCTCCTTGGCTGGATTTTCTTTCGATGATATAGACATATCAAACGACAGGTGGACTTTGAATTTGAATACCAGCAATGCCGGAGAGAATCGTCGTCAGAACGGGTTGACATGGTGACGGATGCCCTCCATTCCTTTCGTCTCTCTATAACAAATGAGCTACAATTTTTCCATATGCTCTGGGGGTTATCTCATATCTTTGGCCACCGCTTCATCTCTTCATTGTTATTCGACCCTCGTCAGCTTCACCAGGTGATCTCTGTATCAATTGCCCGGCATTTCTCTTCTTGTTTTTTTAAAAATAAAACAAAATCTCTTCAAGTTCGGAGAGAGAAATTTGTGCATTATATTATCTTGTATTATCGAACATGGAAATGTGTTGATTTCAAATCACGTGAAATCTTTTGTTGTTTTCTGTCGATGAAAGAAGAAAAAAACCTAACGGGGAAAAAAGACGATACCGGATGCTCGGGGGACTGTATGTGTAATATATAGAATATCAAAGACTTGTTTTGTGAAGATATTTCCTGTTGGATTTGACGTTTCCGTTCTCAATGGAAAATACATTTTCCCTCCACATTTGGAGAATAAAAACATTGAAGAGCCAATAACAAACAAGATAAAAGAGAGAAACAATAAGACGATGGACGCGAGACAGAGACAAAGCGACATCTGTCAAGACGATGAAAACCAAGCCCCTTCTCTTTATTCTACAATTTTGGTTTTTTTGTCTCAACAAAACAAAAAAAGAATTGGTAAGTTGGCGATAAGAGTGAAACATCTCCAACTACTATACAACTATTGTTTCTTTCCCACTGCTATGGTACCCAGCTGCAGCACGTCTTGGCTCTTCTTGATGATGATATTAAGTCGCAGGTAGTTACGACAGCAGCACACCGCGGGTGACTTGGAAATGGAGTCCATGTCGTCCTCTCGTTTATATAATACACAGTATGTATATATACCTACTCCTATCGTCCTCCTGACGAATCCTAATAGGGCAAAAGGAAAACGTCTCCGTTCTCTAAAACTCTATTATAACAGGAGTCTCTTTCTCTCTATGAGAGCCGGTCGGCCATCACTCCCCACTCAACTCCCAGGCTGACGCCGCCGCCGTTGCCGCCACCACGCGCGCGCCCGACGTGAAAAATGAGCGGGACGTGAGACGAATTTCCAAACAGATCAAACCCCCCTCCAAATGATACAAAGAAAAGCAGCAGCGACAACAACAACAGAGAGAGAAATATATAGGAGTTTTTTTGTTAAAAGAAAAGCCAAGAGTTGTTACAATGGAGACATGTCCGGTTAGTCTTAGCGAGACGCGGTAGCCTCGGTCAACTCCAAAATAACAGAAAAAAAATGTCCTTTTTTCATTTGCCCAATTAAGTGACATTTCTATTCGACTATTGGAAGGCGCCAATGCGCTGCTTGCCAGTCCAGTCAACAATCGAATTCAACATATTAGAAATGATAACAAAAAAAAAATCACTCTCTACAGCGCACAAGAACCAGATGATCGACGCGCATTCAACTCTCTTTTTTCTCTAGTTGGTTTTTTTTTCTTCTCTTTAATATAGTGACATCAATGCAAGGAGGCAAGCCGCGGCTCGTATGCCCCAATCTGCTGACTCAGACCCTCCACAATAAAATGAAATAAATAAAAAAAAAATGTAAAGTCTAGCCGAGTCGAGACTTTTTTGGAAGAAGGGGCCTATATCGCAGTGAGCGAGAGCGAACAGCGATGATGAGATGGTTGCCAAGTTTCACTGTCATTACACAAGCTCAAA
Source organism: Daphnia galeata (assembly GCA_030770115.1). Classification (NCBI taxonomy): domain Eukaryota; kingdom Metazoa; phylum Arthropoda; class Branchiopoda; order Diplostraca; family Daphniidae; genus Daphnia; species Daphnia galeata. The sequence goes on from CM061118.1 coordinate 3,994,425, forward strand.
CTCTAGTGTTTCCACCGAGAAAGAAAAGAAAGAGAACTGCTGCTGCCTGCTGCTGCTGCAGGTGAATATACTTATTTCCCGCTAGTCACGGCGAACGCGCCCTCCTTCACGAATAAGAAGAAAAAAGAGCCAGAAGCGCAGATGAGTCAGCTCCAAGCGGCCACAGCGGCCTCCAGTATCCACCTCGCTCACCTTTACCTAACTCCATCACAAGAAGAAGGAATGTGTGTGTGTGTTTTTTTCTTCTTCTTACCTTTTTAATTCTCTTGGTGTGTGTAGTGTACACCTCTCACTATACAACCGGACTGTCTACGCATGCTCACCATCAGACGGTCCAAGATAAATTGAACTGGAATCTGACTGAAGAATCTCTATTCACTTCTACTCGTTTTCATAGCAATCGTAACCTTTTTTTTTCGTCCCCTCTACTAAAAAGAATGATTACCTCGTAAAATATCCTAGTCAAATGCTATGGCTACTTTCTCGCCGTCCAGAGGAAAAAAAAAATAAAATTTCAGCCCAAAAAAATAAATATAAATAAATATATATCGAGGGAGAGAAAATAAGAATCAAACATGTGTGTGTGTGGTGTGCTAGATGGGACTTTGAAAATGACAGCCAATGAAAAACCGTGCGGTCGCTTGTTTTGCGGCCTACGGGGCTCAACTGTCCATCAATCGGCTGTTGGCTTTAACTTCACGACTCTTTGACTATTAAGGCAAGGTCGATTCCTATAGCTGCATGTCCATCTGTCACACCTGTTGGCTCTCTGTAGGGTGTGGGGAGAGAGAAACTGAAGGAAAGACCAACACGGGGTGTATAAGTAGTTTTCTTTTTTTTTTAAAATAAATAAACGGCTTCTCTCGTCCGAGACGTTTTCTTTCTACTTTACGGGGTAAATGTCCATCCAAATCATATACCAAAACGAGCCATTGCTTTCAACTCTTTTCTTTTTAAAAAAAAAGAAAAATCGTATTCGTTGCGATATTAACTTAAAATCGTAAAACTGTTGTCGTCTCACCTGTGAGCGCACCTATTCACCTAACTGTCGTCTGGCTTGTAATCCAACAGCGATAATTAGTAATCCAAAAAATGCAAGCCAATTGTGGGTGCCTTTTTTTCTTCAGCCAAAAAGTCTGTGAAGATATTCACTTTAACACACAGACACACTCACAGACAATCTGTCTCGGTTGTGTGGCTGCGATGATACATAAAAATGTGTTTCTTTTTTTAATAAGAATATTTAGGTGTTAACCACACACACAACACAGACACACACACATATACACGTATACACACACATGGACACACGCACACTTGGTGATGTTGTTGATGGCCGGTTGTGTGTGTGACGTGTGTTGGAAGAGAAAACGTAACGTCGTCCTCGACACACCGACAACAAACTCAAGACTGAGAGCCAAGCCAGTCTCTCCAGTGCCCACCACATTTACCTCCTCTGTATAAAGTGTAAAACCCTACCAGAGAGAGAACCTTTTCCTCCTCCTCTCCTTCCCCCCTCCCAATCTTGCAGTTACCTGTACAGCCTGCTACAGCTCCCTCTCTTCCCATCATTTTGTCTACCTGTAGTATCTGCCCTGAGGGCGAGTGGTTTTTTTTTTCTTTCTTTCTCTTCTTCCATTCGTTTCCTTGCTATTTCTTCTTCATCTTCTTATTCTTCTTTCCCCCTTTTTTAAAAATAAAATAAAATACAAAAAATGATGATATTTCTGTTTTAATAGGAACTATATACAGAATACGAAAAACTAAATAAAGCTGAGTGGTTTCCCAACAGACGTTCATTACCATATAGTATCCCTACAGCGAAATCTCTAGCACGATCAAATTGATCGAGCAAATTCTTCTTCTTCTTCTATTTTCTATTGACTCCCAGCTTTTTGTATGTAACTGTGTTGTGTGTGTGTGTTGTTGTAGAGGCCAGCAACTTGCATAATCAGATAACACAAGTTATACTACATCACCAACCGACTCGATCTCATAGTCGAAATAAGGTTTGGTCTTCAAGGGTGGCTGATTCTCTCTCTCTCTCTCTCAATTCTGTCGACGGGAAGATTGAAACCAATGGCCACTATCGTCTATGTGTGTCGTAGTCATCATCAAACAGGTGAAAATGTATACACCTGAAATTCTTCTCTTCTTGCCAGTTTCTCTCTCTTTCCTCTATTTCTGATTTCATGTGTGTCTGTGAGATCTTTCTCTCTCGCTCTCTTGAGAGATGTTTAAACATGGAGAGATTCAAACATTGGGGTTGAACAAGTGATGTGGAAAAGGTGGCAAAAGTCACAAGTCAGCGCTAATTTCGACGTCTGACTCCACGGTACGAAGAACAAGCTGCTCGACGTGCAGGAGGAACAGCAGCCGACGACCTAACCCGCCGCTAACGAATAAAGAAGAGAAATAAGAAAAACGCAAGCAAAAACTCAAAGGTGAGAAAGGTATTACTGATAAGGAAAAAGAGTAGAGAAAAAAGAATAATTTATCTTCACAGAAAAACAAAACAAAAAAAAACAAAATGGCTTCAGGCTACGACGAGAAGCACCGACAGGTAAACACAGCAATTCTCTTCTTTTTTTTTCTCTTGTGGCGCGTCCTTCTTTCCCCCCATTTATTTTTTGATTCTCCAGGCCTCTGGATAGGTAAAGGTAAGCAAGGCTAAAGACTTGAAGAGGCCCTATGGCGGCGCCATCTTGAAGAGAAGAAAAAGCTTCATCTTCGTTCTTTTCTAGCGCGCGCGAGCGGCTTGACTTTTTCCCCTCAATTCTTGCCGTATCTATTCAAATTGTTGTTGTTTTTCTTCTTCTTCTTTTAAAGGGGTTTATTTTAAAGGGAGATCAACCGAGATTTCTACCAGCCAAAAAGGTTGATTTTACAGGGAAAAAAAAAGTACAATTTTGTGCTTTAGTGGTGGCGACATGTCGGCCGTCGCCAACCCTTTTAGCACAAAGTCCCTCGTCCCATCTCATCGACACAATAAACTGCCGCGACGCCGATAAGATGATATCGGCATCCAAATGAATTAAATAGGCCTCAAAGTCAAACGAAAGGAGGAAAACAACAAGGAAATGCTTTCGTCTTTTAGACTGCTGGCACGTTAATTTAGGAATCATTTCATCAATTGCTTTTCTCTTTTTATTATTCGATGGGTATTGCTTGACTTCTTCTTTTGCTTTTCTTTTAAATTCTACTCGGGAAAAGCTCATCAAATTTGGGAAGAATTGATTAGTTAAAGATAAAATAAGGTTTTTCTTTTTTCTTGAATTTTTCTCATTACATTTATTATTATGGGAGGGGAGATTCTTTATTCTTATTTTTTCCAATAAGGTTTTCTTGTTTTCTATCCAAGAAGAGGGTGGCGATGGGTACGAAAAATGGGCGGGATCTACACATATTTTTTGTGTGTGTCCCTAGCCGACTGGACCTTCTTTTCTTTCCAGTTGTTGGAGCCAACAAAAAGAGAGACAACAGAGACCCATGAATATAAAAAGAAATAAGAAAAAAATAAAATAAGGGAGAAGGGTGAAAAACCGAAAAAGCGACTCTCTCGCACCTCCGCCATCTTTTTCTTACCTGTGTGTCTTGAGGGTGATTTCTTTGTGGTAAAGAAGAGGGAGGGACGTGTGCCGTTATGGCACAGCATCCCTTCCACCATCGCCACAGTCTACCACTTAAAAAATATAAAGAAAAAAAAAAACGAAAAGAGGGAAGAAATGAGTAGATGTGGAAATATTCTTCTCTTCGTTTCACTGTTGTCCAGAGAGAGCTGCTTCCAGGAGATCGACTTACCTTGACCTTTTCACGGTAAAGGAGCCCCAACGTCAAACAAAAGAAAGGCGAAAGAAGAAAAAAAAAGGCCCGCCATTTTTCTGCTTTTGTGTCTTACCTGTCAAAGACAAAAAAAAAACACAAAGAAGAAAGCAATAAGTCAACAGTTTTTTAAAAACACTGGACAAGAAATATAACACAAAATGTGATTAAACCAAAAATTGAATTTATGCTGTCCACCTCCATGGTATACATTGAATACAACTAACCCAAGTTCATATTATGTACAGCGCACTATTATTTTTTTTCTCGGATCATTTTTGAAATGTCTTCCATCCACGTCGTCGTGATTACTCTTTTTTTTTGTTGTTACTGTTTGTTTGCTTGTTTGTATGTACAATCTATACAACCTACATATAAACAAGGTATTCACGTTTAGGATAGTCACAAAAGGCGGCTTTTTTTCCCCCTCCCATTGCTTATGTTAATTGAGTTGAAATGACGTCACATCACCACCCCCACATTCAATGTCGCCGAGGGAATCCAATCATCCATCATCCGACACCTGAAGAAAAAGAAAAATTCGGTCGAAGATCTTACATACGAAAAACGTAAAAGAAAAAAAAAACCAACGCAATTATTTTCAACACTTTTTCTTTATTATTATTATCATTATTCTGCTGGTGGCGCAATCGTTTTCATCCAGAAAATAAAATACGAGGTGTTATCATCTTATTTTTTTTTTTCGGTTTTCTAGTATCATAAATGTACATACGAAAAGGTAACGCGACTTTCTTTTTATTTAACGATAATGTCGGTCACATCCCGCGCCGCTAGTAAACCAAAAGGAACGATTATGACGTCGCTGGCACCAAAAAATTTTTAATAGGCCAAGTAGTTGCTGCTGCTGTTGCTGCTGTTTTTTACCGGGATTTTTTAATTATTATTTAACATTTTTAATAATGGCGCGGGGCCACACTCTTTGACCTTTTTCTTATTTTTCTTTACTTGTTATATTCTTTTTTTAAAAATAAGCCCGGGCAAATTTCTTTAAAAAAAGAAAAGGAAAAATTAAATTTTTTGTTGTCGACGAGTTGAAACAGTGGTGCAGCGGGATTGCGGTTAGTGATACATGGTAATAGGTACGCACGGGGGTAGAACGAGGCAGAGAGAATGCTGGAACGCGATGACGGGATGCCAAGCCGCGCTATACGTAACGCAATACCAAGAGTCATCTTCTCCATGTCCCGTAATCGAATCCTCAATGTAATTCGGCTCTCGTCGACCATTTTTCTTTGTATCAAACATGCAGTCAGCAGTCTCAATAGCCTAGCGCATAATAGGTAGACGGGCTATTCTATTGTACATGGACACCGCGAATCTATACCTTCATTTCTTTTCTTTCATTTTACCATTCTTTTCTCTATCCCTTTTCTTTTCTTTTGAGCTATTCTTTCGTTCTGGGAAATTGACGCGTCGTAATGATGTCATACAAGAAAAACAAGACGCAAAAACCGAAAAGCTAAACAAAAGAGGGAAAAAAAGGAAATAAGAACAATAATAATAAGAAGAAGAAGAAGAAAAAAAAAGGTCTGGTACGTTGCTGGCGCCGAGCATCTCGAGTGGCAGTCGACACATCAAATAATATTTAGAAAAAAAAACCCTTAAAAGTAAAGAAGTAAAAAGAGTCGAGTCACCAGACTTGCCACCAGAATCCAACCAGCAAAGGCAACGAACCAAAAGTCGTCGTCCTCCGTCTTATTTTTTTTTGTAGTCGAAACGATGAGAGGGATTCGACTCGAATCTATCAATATTGGGTCTCTACCTGAACTGCTGGACAAGAATTCACAAGAAATGTAAATAATATAGACGACGAACTTGTCTTTTCTGGACAAAAAAGGGGAGAGCCTATAACTGGAATTTTCACCCGTATAGTTTTTAAATGTTCCTGAAATTGATTTTCAATTTGGAAACGATGGCGACAACCAAGTTCCAGCAACACATTCACGGGACCCAACTGAGCAAGAATGTAAATCAGTGCAATTGGGCATGGCCATTAATTCCGAGGAGTTGAGTGGACCATGTACGGACCGCAAATTTCACCGTGGACTCACACGACGACTTTGATGACCCAATCTCGGCACCGAAAAAAAAACAACAACAAAACAAACAAAAAAGCAATTTTTTTCCTATGCTAGACATGTGTGGATAGTGCCGTTCTCTTGTTTCATTTCCATTTTCATTCCACAGCGACGACGACGACGTGCTCAGAATTCATTTGGGAACCCCAAAAAAAGTTTCTTATTCTTTCTGTTCTTTCCATCCATGTGTCTCCTTTCTTTTGGAAGAGAAATGATCAAGTTTATAAGTCTAATAGTCTATGGGCAGTCCACAGGTCTTTTTTTTCTCCGTTGTTGTTTGCTCGCACACGCGGCAGACACGCGGACAGCAGTGACATCCAACTTGGTAAAGAAAAAAAGAAAAAAATTTCAAATCGAGTCAAGGGGCAGCAACCGTTTCGGAATGGATTGCTTCATCATCAAACTTTCTTCTTTCTTCTTTATTATTCTTCCTCTTGTTCTTGAGGACAAATAACAGGTTTCCCGACGATGCTATTCGGTTTTTCTATCATCCGTCTTGACTCTGTGTGTCACTATTTTTTCCCCTTTTTTTTTATTCTACAAAAACTCATTTTTCAAATTTAATGTCCTCCCGATCCGGTTGACAAGTTCATCAACGGATAGAAAAGAATGTCCCCTTATTTATTTATTTTTTCAATATCCCCTTTTCAATGTGTTTCTTTTTTTTCTTTCAAAATTAAAATAAAAACAAGAAAAATAATAACAAGAAGTGAAGAAATTCTTGATTTCTTTTTGTTGTTTTTTTTTCCTTCTTTTTTTGTGTTCATCTTATTGGTTGTTTTGTTTTTCATTTTTTGTGTGTGTGTTGTTGTTGTTGTGGTGGTGGTATACTCCATTTGCTGTGATAAGCCAATCATACAATGGCATCATTCGAATGCCGTGAACGTCTGTTGAGGGGTCCCGGGTACCCGCCGCCCGCCTGTCCGAGCCTAGCAGATGGCGCCTGGGTCTTGTGACTCCTGTCTCGTCGTCGTCCCGACTCTTTTTTCTCTCTCTCTCTTGTTTGTTCCTTTCTTTCTCCTCCGTACATAGACACGTAGAGTTTCTAGTACAATTTCTATAAGAGTAGCAGTGGTAGTAGAATTCTTTCAAGACATGTTCGATATGTATCATTAAAGATGGTGGTAATAAAAGCAAACAGCTTGTGTACTACTACTATATCGCTACTACGCACTACAAGTCTACAACCAGATCTCTAAAAAAAGAGTCAGAAGATGAGGGGGGACGCCAGAAGGCGCAGAAGCACAAAAGTCTCTTTTCTCTCTCTCTCTGTCTGTCTCTTTTTTATTTTCCCTTTGGCAACCAGATGGCTTCTGGTCATCATCATCCACAAAGAGAGAGAGAAAAAGAGATAAGAAAAAACTGTAGAGCTCATTTTTTTTTGGCTTGGCAACATGACATGATGAAGAAATTGACGGACTTGAAAAAAACATTTTTTGGTTAGTTGACTCTAGCGCATTCACTCACGCGCACATGCAATCATTCCGCACTTCATTACTTTTACATTGTTGGAAATTTTATTCCAATTGGAACACACAAACGAAACATTCACATAGTTCAAATGGTTGTGGTTGAACTCGATCCCACTCTCCCCATCTCTCTGTGTGTGTTGACCATCATTTTTCTAGTTCTTCTTATTTCGAATAGAAAATGCGACTGACAGTCTGGTATTTACATACTAGCGAACCTGGCACTATATAAGGCAGATTTTCTTTTTTAAATAAATGAACAAAAAGAAGAGAAAAAACATCCATCCACAAAGTCACAGTAGGGGGTTAGAGGGGGGTTCGGTCCAGTCAAGAAAAGAAAGAAAGAAAAAGATCTGGCGGGGCTGAGTTGCTGTCGGTGGGATCGGAGAAAGATCAGTAGGAGGGCCAATACTCTCTCTCTTTCTCTCTTTTCTCAAAGGGCCACGACTTCTCCAGTCTTGACTGTCCATCGTCCACCAGAGGCTTCAATCAAAAGCCGAGAGAATAGAACAGAAAAAAAGAAAAGAAAAACCGGTAACCCAAAACCGCATTCCACCTTACAATCTTCCAGTTAGAGAACTATAGGAAGGGGGAGGTAAGAGAGATAGGCATATATACCAGCATATACAACAACAAAAACAACAACAACAATAACAATAACGAGTAGGACGTGACTCACGTCGCGCCAAAAGAAGAAAAAGAAGAAGAAGGAAAACAAAACAAGTCAAATTTCGTCGAACAACAACATGGGCGAAATTATTTCAACTTGTAATCACACTTTCTTTTCTTGTCTCTCTGTTTTTTTTTTCTCCTTGGCCATCATCATCAAATGGGAAAGAATATCGGAAAGAATGAGGCACAAGGTGGATAGGTCTCTCTTTCATGGTTCAAAAAGAGCCAAGGGGTGAAATTGATAATCGAATAGATAAAGTTGACGATGAAAAAAGAATTGGCTCCACTGTGCTGTTGGTCCACCACAATGAGGTAGGAAGGTGGTCGATAAATCAAGATGCCGATAAAAGTGAAGAGAGACCCACTTGATTCGCCGACGCTATAATAGCTGTTCCCCCCGTTGGATGCAAATGCGCAATCCAATCGATTTTTATCCAAAACAAGTCAAGAGAATAAATTCTATAAGAGGATCTCCAGGTATTATATGCCCGTCCGTGTACTATACCATTAACTACAGGGAACTAAACGGATGGTCTATTGCATCAGCGTTTCAATGTTGTTGTTGTCGAGAGCGTCACCGAAACCGTGTCAACATTTCCTATTCATGGAATAATCAAATAAGACTCGGCGACTTTCATTTCTTGATGGAACAGCCTGCCTGCCGACTGCCCAGCGTTGCCAACCAACTGACGGACTAGTAAAAAGAGTCAAAGAGATGATGAGGGAATAAGGAACACGCGCGCGCGTGGCCTACAGCAGATTGAGCCCATGAGTCTCATCTTGTATTCAATGTTTTTCTTTTCTTTTCTTTTTCTTTCCTATCGCCGTCATCGTTGCTGTTGAGGTTAGAATCGCGCTGGGTGTCGGTTCCTTGCTGGTCGGGACGGACAGTAGAAAATGAGCTCCGCTATCCAGCGGGATGATGACGGGCCAACTTGGACTTGATGGATATTCTTACGTTGCGTTCGTTGTGTGTCGGCATTTCTAGTAAATTTTTTTCCCCCCTTTCCAATTTGAGTAAAAGTTGTTGGTATTCTTGAGAAAACAAAAGACACACGAAGGAAAGACCATTTACAGGCAGATCTTTTATTTTTTGTTCTTCCTTGGTGTGGATTCAAACGAAGAGAATGATCAACACACAAAAAAATTCGAGAAAAAAAATAAGAAAAAGAGAGAATAATAACAATAAACCTTGTAGAAGAAGCCGGTACAACCGGCGGCTGTTGGCGCGCGGCGCGAGAAACCACTCAACGATCCAACACTTTTTTTTTTCTAGTGAATGTTGTATAGCTCCTCGCAACAACAACAACAACTGGGAAAATGCAACGCTACAACGAGCCTGCTGGCAGCAAAGTTGATATGACATTCCAGACGAGCAATTTACTATAAGTTGGAGAAGTGAGAGAGAGGAGAGACTCATCACTCGACAAAAAGATGTTTCCTTGTCGCCGCGTCCGGGTGAGATATACACAAAAGTGTTGTCATGAAAACGGATGAATAGACCTCCATCTCGTCTTTTCTCAAAGAAAGAGAGAGAAAGAGAGTTGGACTCCATCAATGTTAAAAATGGCTAGAAATAAAAACGAGCCGTGACCGCAACACATATGCGTTCGTTCGCTATATAACAGCAGTGCGTCAAAAGAGAGAAACGGTTTGAATAGCAGAGAGAAATATACGCATAAATTAGACGTGATGGCGAATGAATTTTCTCTCTTTCCTCTACCGTTTATATATATATGTGTGTATAAACACATGTAATATGTTTTTAAGAAAAAAGAAAAACACATTTCATTATTATCGTCAGCTCAGCGGGTGACTTGGCCCTCTGGGTCTCAATTTCTTCTTTCAAACGACGAAGGGTGGAAGGGGGATGTACGATCCCAGTTTAAGGGGTTGCAACTACACTCGAAGTAGTAACTAACTAGGCAATCAACAGTGGTGGTACCAGGGGTTACGCACACAAAGAGAGAGGGAAATTCGAAAGAAAGAAATAAAAATCTAAATGTTAAACAGGTGGCGCTCGAACTAGCAGCTCCAACGCGCACACACACTAACCCATCATTATACAACTGACCCAAGTCAAAAAGGTCCTAGGTCTACGGATCTCCAACAAACAAAGAAGATGAAAAAGACAGAATAATCATAGACTAACTCCTCGTCTGTTGCGCCATTCTTCTGTTGTTTCATCGCTTGTAGACTGACACAAGTCAAGGGCGTTCATGTAATTGTTTTATTTTTTCTGTTTCTCTACTTTGAATTTCCTTCCAAATTCTGGTACACTCTTCTGACATCTAGCGATAGAGGAATAAAGCCCATCACAATATGTTTTGCGCCACCTAGCGATAGTGATAAAAATGAAAAAAATTAACCTAGTTTGATTTTTTAGCACTAGGTGGCGATGATACCACGGTCGAATGATTTTGGTGTCTTTCGCCCCCCTTCTGCTTTGCCAAAAAGAAACCAATTTTGAAAAAAAGGAGAAGAAAGCTTCTTGCAGGAGAGGAAGTATACAAGACAATCTAGGGATTAACAGGCACACTGTTCTTTCTTTTATCTTGAATAGAAATAAACAAAACACAAACAACAACAACAGCAACAAAAAGAAACAAAAACAACGGCTAAAGGCGGCGAGGTCTCCGGTTACTCGAGAAAGTTTTCGACCTGTTTCTCTTTCTTTCCCAATCTTGGCGAAATCTAAAATTTATTTTTTAATAATAAAAAGTAAAATACAAAAATCTCTTTGCAAACGAAACAATAGAGTTCCTCTACATCTTCCCTTGTTCTCTTTTCCTAGGTGCGCGTTCTCGTTTCGATCCATTCATCAGCATCGCTGCTTCGACCTCAATTCCCTCCCATTTTCCGCATTTTCCCAATTCATCTTCCCTTATGTGTTATTATTGTGATTATTTTCAATTTACAAGAAACACACAGATTTCAATCCGAAATAACATTTCGCGTATGACAATTTTCTAAACAAACAGCATAATTACTCAAATGTCTTGTTGTTTTTCTTTATTTTTTTCTTTACATTTATTTTCTTGGTTGTTGGCGACGGTTTGCGATGATAAGATTCGTTTTTTCGTTAATCACAATGACAAGTAGAAAATCCGTCGATGCCTATAAAAGGGAAAATTTTGTCGACATTTCCTATTGAAATTTCAGTTGCTGCGATTGGCAAGAATAAAAACGTGTTCTGGTCCGTTTGTCCCTCAATTTTGATTTATCGACCCTTATTGTTTTCTGGGTTGTTCTGCTCCGTCTCGTTTTGTTTGTTCACATTTTGTTTTTTGGTTTTTGGTTTTTTTTGTCATTTTCGTTATTGATTGTTGGAAACGGTGGTTAGAGACAAGACAAGTCTCTTTATGGACAAATGACCCCAACCCATTTTTGGCATTGGGTGCTCCACGTTTTTGATTGTTTGTTCGAGACGCGGCGGCAGCAGCGCAACAGCCAACGATTGAGAGGAAAGAAAAAAAGAAAAAAACCAAAGCGAAGGGGGCCTGCTGTATTGTTTGTTCACTCTGGCGTGAAGCGTGATCACGAGAGCGACCGCCCTAAGGACTCACTCGCTTCGGTTCAATTGTGCACACGCAACCTGAGGCCGGGCGGACTCTCCCGGATTCGATGGCAACGCAGCGTAACCGACTGCTAACTTGGTCTTCTGGTGGGTTGCATGGATATCGTCCCTATAATAACTATACCTACTCTATGTTGAAAATATGTGTCTCTACTATATATTATACCATCCATTATTATTTCTTTACTTTGAAGTTGAATTTCTGTTTCGAATTCTTTTTAGTGCTGGATACGAGCAGCTACGTGGCGTATGTGTGAAATTCGAAGACGCCAAAAAAGAACATTGGGTCTCGTTTGTTCCAACAGGTTTCCACTAACAATGCGATCCGATTTCTTATGACTCGTCGGGCCTATACAAGTATACAGCCCTTTTCCCATCAAATGGCTCAAACTGCCACTCGAGATCCGTCAGAAAAACCTACATATACACACTAGGCTATGTAGACGGCGGCCCGGTGTAAATGTAAACTATCCCCCCTGAGTTTCCCCCCTCTGTGCAGCTAAAAACAACCCCCAATAGTTGGTTGGTAAAGCTTCAAGTTCATTAAATAAAAAAATAAAAAAGCAAAGACTCCCTATATAGAGCTCTACATTTGGAACCCCCCTTTTGGTGGTGATGGCACAGTGTCTTTTTTCCAAGTACACTCTCTGCGGATGAAACCCCCCCCCCCCCCCTTTTTTTCTCCGTGTCGACTTGAAAACCATTGACATATTTTTTTTTCCCACGGAGAAGAAGAAGAAAAAACATTTGACCCCACTCGACCTTGTGTGTCTCTCTCTCTTTCTGCGCACATGTTGGCCATCCTTTTTTCCTTTTTAGCCAGAAAACTCCCAAAAAGACGCTGTTGGGTTCATTAAGAGTCGAATGATAATGAAGCTTCCGCTTGACAGTTGATTTACCGATGCTCTTCCACAATCACCAAGCAACAGATCTCTATTAGATGTCAACATTATTCCTTTAGCGTCTAGTCAAGTTGGAAATCTGTTTCATGAATTTCTACCCATCATCTTATATAACTTCTCCGGCTTCCATTCCTGCATTCTGTGCATGGCTGTCGATGTGGAATGCCGGCTCACTAACGAGATGCTCATTTAATGAGTCAGGAATGATGTCAGAAAGATCAGGAAGGGCAGACCTTGTTGATGTCCGTCGTCGACGTCGTCGTCGTCTCTATTTCTTTCTTCTCATCGCACTACGTTGGGCCTCATTTGCATCGAGACTCTAAGAGGCTTCGTGGCGGTTGTAAATCAAGGAGTGTTGCATCGGTCGTCGTGTCGGATGATACAAACAACCCCAACTTCTTTCTTTGGTCTTTTGGTTTTTCTTTATCTTTTCAACCGAACACACAAAAAGAAATAGAGAGAGAGAGAGAGCATCGATAGCAGGGCGTTTTCCGTTCAATCCAACTTTGTTGTTTGGCTGCCTGGATGAAGCGTCACATATCAAGTTGATATCGTCCATGGTATAAAGTGTAGTAGAGTTACGGGAAACTTGGGTTACGCCGGTGATCTATGGCCGTTAAGTTTCTTATTTTCTTTTCTTTTCAACGATTGAAGAATTTCAATTGTGTTGTTTTCAACCATTTTTGATTGCCACGTTCATTGGCATAATAAGAATAAATAGGAGGGGCTAGTGGAATTTCTATTTCTTTCTTTCTTTTTTTATATAATACAAGAGAGAGAACAAAGAAGATGATTTTCCCACACTAACAAACGCACACCGAGTTTTTCACAGGGCCAAAAATAAGAGCAGTTGCTGCTTGGACGTTCCTATAAGGAGCGCAGTCGAAATTCGAGATGGCGTCTACGACCGTTGGAACACGACTCGGAGTCGGAGGGTGTTTGAAAAAAAAATAAAAAAAAAATAAAAAACTTTTATATATTCGTACGGAGGAGAAAGTATTGGATGACAAGCGCAGTCGTCTTCTTCTTCTCTTTCAAACGCTGCGCTCCTCATTTCATTTTATATTTCCATCTGCAAGTGGTTGAGGGAGTTGGCGACCAGCACAAATTCAATTCCATTGCTCGTTGCTATGTGTCGACATGGCCTTTTTTTAAAAAAAAAAAAAAAAAAAAAAAATCTCCCATAGCCAAAACCAAAGAAACAAAAGAAATTTGAATCGTTGAAAATAAAAATTTCCCCTTTTCTTTTTTTGGTCATGGTGATCCTCTGCGGGTAGAAGAAAACTTTACCGACGAGCGTCGACCATCAGAGTTAAAGACACAAACGAAAACAAAAAGAGAAAGAACTTCTTAACTAACCCTGCAGAGCTCCGTTTTTACCTCCCCCTTTCCACGTATCTACCCTGGAGCCTTAGCAGCGACTTCGAGGACTTGCAACGACTGGTATATATATATATACGACGACGATAGTCTACAGAAAACCGTGACTGCTGACTTCCTGCTATTAACGCAATGACCTCAACAACCCGGTCTCCTTATCCCGGGCTTTACGAATGTGCGCCCACCTATTTTCCCCCTTTGCCTTTTGTTGTTGTTATTATTATGATGATTATTTTTCACGAGAAAATAAAGAAAAAGAACAAGCGCACTGTTCTTTTTTTCTTTTTTTCTTCGGTTGTTGCTTCACTTTGTGCTGCTCTGTGTGTCTTCCACCTCCTCCCCTCTTACACACACACACGAGCGTATCATCACTGCACCGCAATAACGTTGAAATATAAGAAAAGGACGCATCGCCTCCGGTTGATTGTGGCGTGTTGTAGCGTCGGGTCGCCAGCACTACTGTATCATTACAGCCAAAACATTTTTCTTCTTTTAACCTTTTTTTATTTTATTTTTATTTTTTTGAAAAACATTTTAGATTGCAGGCACATCCGCTCTCGTGACGTGCACTTCATTTACTTGTGCGCGGATTTCATGCTAGTAGATGTGCTGCTCTGATCATATCGGAAGCGAACCCGCATCCATCGTCTGTTAAGAGCGGCGGATGTGCGGGAAAATGTCAAGATTTTTCAATGTTTGTCGGTTTCCGATATCCTACTTTAAAGCGACAGCATCCGGAAGAGGAGAGTTATCATCACTCTGCCCAAAAATAGCTAGAGATAAATGACGGCAGGAAACTGGGCATTTCAAACAAACCGATCTATATCTAATATGTGTCTATCTTATATATCTTTCATGAACAGAAGATCTACCTGTCTTCCGGACTTTTTTTTTTTCTTTCATCTTTCCTGTGTGAGTTCCCCATCTGTTGCCGTGGCAGATGAAAGTAAAAACTAAGAAAAAAAAAAATAGAAAGAGGCTAGAGACGAAAAAGATATCCGGTCCGTGAGCCTATCCGTCGTTTCCATCTTTTTTTCTTTTTTTAAAATTGTGGGCGGGTGGCGTATGATTCGCTTATGGGAAAACCCTCATCACGAACATCAGTTGCTTCTTCCTGTTTTTCAATTGACTAAAATTCATTTTGTCCCCGATTTTATTTCCTGTTTCCATTCACTCGTCATTCAATCCAATTTGTTTGTTATGCAAAATTTCAATGAAAGAACAAGCGTCCAGATTTCTATCAGCCAATAAAAAATGGCAGCGCTGTACGAACAGTAGTCTAAACCGTACGTCGGTTAGGTCGACGGCGAAGAAAATGGAGAAGGAAATGAGACGCACCGTGGGTGGAAGAAATGGGATGGTGGGAGGAGGGTCGGGTGGGATGGGGGATGTATTGGAACTCCGACGCCCGAAGGACGTGGGAATCTTCTCACGGAAAGGAGCCAAGCTCTTATGTGTATGTGTTTTCTGTTGTGTATAGGATAGTAAGCGTCTTGCGCCGTGTGTGTAGACGTCGTCGTCGTCCGTCAGCTCAACACCCACCCACATGGACGAACCGAACGGTAACGGATGTCTTGTGTTGTACAATTCCGAACCGGAAGGAAAAAAATGTTTCGTCATCGATGACGGACGGCAATGTAGTTACTAGTAGTTAATACTAATGCAGAATATCGTAATTGCGCAACTTGTAGCGTGTCATCATTTTCTTATTCTCAGAATATGTACCTGTGTGTATGTGAACTAAACATAACAGAAGGCGAAGAATAGAGACAAGAATGGCCTGGCACAACTGAATCAAAATTTCATTTGTATTTTTTTTTATTTTTTTGGTCTTTGGCGATGCCTCAAGGCGTTTCTATTCTCCGACGTCTCGTGGTAGAACGTAATGCAACAACAACAACAACAACAACAACAACGGAAAGGTAATATAAAAAGACCCCCTCCTTCTCTGGCTGTTTTGCTCGGAAATGAGAGAAAGAAATGAGAAAAGGTGGAGAGTGGGAGGCGACATCAAGATGTCATAAAAATAACGAGTGCTGCTACGCAAAAGTATTATACGTGTACATATAGAAGAAGTACTTGTCATAAAAAGAGAAAAAACCTTCCGTTGCGACCTCTCAACCTCAGATGGGTTTTTCATCACCAATAACTAGAAGAAGCTTTTTTTTTCTTTTGGTTGTTTGGCTCATTTTATATTTCGCCGACGCGCTACTTATTACTGACAGCAGAAGCAGCCATTGTTTTCTTGTAAATTCCCAAAATTGTGGAAAAAAGGGGAGAAAAAAAGGGACGAGAGAGAGAACGTCTGGTGTGCTCACTGTATGTGTACAGAAGAGGAACACGCCACTGTTTTGTTTTTCAGAGAGAAGAATCGGCTGCCTGCCGCGCTGCCTACCACCTGTCACTTTGTTTTTGTTTTTCAAGCGACCCACCCCGCGGCCGCGCCGAAGACGAAGGCGGCGTCCGTCTCACCCACAACCGTTACCATATCCTCCTTCAACTACTCTCTCTCTTCCTTCTACCTTCTTCTTTTTCGTCAATTTCAGAGAAAGACGGAAAGAAAGAAAGAAAGAAAGAATGAAAAAACTGAAATCAAAACGAAAGCTAAACCAAAAATGACGTCAAAGATGGACGACTTTTAGCCAAGAGAAAAGAGCGACAATTTCTTAAGGGGTGGGCATCTTTTTTTTCCCCAAAGCAATTTTCACATTCGTCTTATTTGAGGTGAGGAATTTCTTCCAGTTTGATGCGCAGACTCAATAGAGTAGAGAAACCATCCATCAAGTCATCGACGTTCACGGATATCTCCCACACTAAACATACAAGTACGTGGCGTTATGGCAATAACAAGACTCGTTTCTAGTCAACGAAGAAATCAATTTGAAAATATTACAAGTCAGAAGGACGAAAAAAGAGAGAGGGTCCACCCATGGACGCTGCTGCGCTTCGATGGAAACGAAAACGCACAGCCGAGAGAAGAGGTTTGGTCTTCGATTTTCTGGAACAGCTTGAAAAATAAGCAAAGCATTCCACCACCAGCACCTTTACTTTATTCTGAAAGTTTTCCATCCAACAGCCGTCCCCCCTCATTTTCTTTCTTCTACAAGAGAAGCAGTCGAGCTTGTCGTGGCTTCTATTTTCTTATTTTCAATTCTTTTTTTATTTTTACTTGGACATTTCTATGAGCCTGTGCCTCCCACTCATTTTCACCCCACCACCTTCTACTTGAAAGTCTCGAACCTTTTTTCTTCTCCCCTTAAATGAATAGAAGACGAAAAAAAAGAAGAATGAATAGAATAAAAAAAAGGGAGCCCTCAGGTAAAGGAGGGAACGTATAGGTGAAACGAGGCAGCAGCAGGAACCCGGGAGCTCGCGGTTGGAAGTCACCTTCTTCTTCTTTCTTTTTCTCCCTCATCATATAGGAGGTATAGGCTATATACAACTACTACACACACCAATTTTGTGTCTTTCTCTTCTTCTTTTTCTTCTTTTTTTGTTGAATGGAGTGCACACAAGTCCACACGCACAGAAGATACGCCGTGTCTAGCGAGGAGCTTATAACAACGATTTATTTCCCTAAAGTGGGCTATAAAAGAATACTTCTTCTTCTTCTTCTTTTCGTCTGCCACTTGACAATGTGTGTCCTCCAGTCATTTCGTGTGGCCGGTGCAAGTGTGGCCAACGGAAGACTATAACAGTTCAAAAGACATTCACAACTACTACCATCCATGAACAGAGAATGGAAAGATGATGAAGATTCCTATAGAGAGAGAGACTGAGAAAGAGCTAGGGACTTGCTCCAGCAACTGAATCTTTATACCACGGTCGAATTCAAAGGAAGAATGAAACAAGAGACAATAAGCTAAGCCAGCGACCGATCAGTTCAGGTGCATATGAAGCCCAAGTGAAAAGAGCGGCATCGATTGGATATTGAAATCAACTCGTCCATGTCTGTCACTCTATAGTAGCTAGATATTTATACACACCGGCTATGCATTATGAAGTCGATTGGCCATGTATACTTCAATGGAATGGCCACCTCAAATCGAGTGAACGACATGGACGGACCACCTCCAAAACGGTCAAAACCAAACTTTGATGCTTTCAAGGTTCTTTTATATAGTAGGCTCATTTTTTTTTGTTTTTTGAATTTCAAACTCTTCTCTTCTCTATTGATTTAAATATCGTGCAGTTCGTCGACTGCAGCACTTTCTGCGTATTTACTGTAATTTCAATAGACAAGAACAGAAGACGAAGAATAAAGGAACTACAAGTCGAAAAAAAAAGAACTGAGAATTGTGCCGCTGCAATAGGAATCAGGCATCCGAAACGACTTTTAAAAATCGTTTTGGTTCCCTTTTTCTTACTTGTTTTTTTTGTTCACGAATCGTTTGCCTCCTCAGCCCTTCTCTCTCAAGCATCACTTAATTATTCTTTAGATTTAAACGATGCACCTGGGCCGCAATAAGTTCAAAGAAGAACAAAGAATCTGGTGATCCGAATTGACGGCAAAGCTCGGCAAAGGTGGAGAGGGGATGAAATAAACGTGTTGGAGCATGAAGATGAGGACGCAACACCATTGTTGTGCCAGTTGTGCGTACCGTGCCTACCCCGTGTGTGTATAATGTTTAACTAAATAACATCCAGGGCTACGACCGCCTGAGAAAAAAGGGAAATATATTACGTTATCTTTTGAATGGGCCAAAAGAAAAGAAAACAACGACGCTGTGCGAACGAAAGAAGAATAAGCAGAGAGGATGTGAAGGCGGCGACGGTGACTGTACCTTCAATTAAGATAGGCCCCTTTAGTGTGTGCGCGACTTGGTTCTTATCTACATACAATCCGACGACGACGACGACGTGGGATAACAAATCTAACCGTTGAAATTGTGTCGGATCTTGGTCGTATAAAACATTTCAACTGTGTGACTCACCTCTTTCTTCGATGAAGGCCGCAGCATCGACGACGTTGACGGCTAAAAAGGCCAATACGATGAGAACGGCGTAGCGCTCCGGAGGAGACATGACTCTTGGCTGTCTGTTATCCATGAAATCAAAAAGTGTAGCGAAGATGTAGAGAAGACACCGTCTGCTGCCAACTAGGCTAAGCAGAACTGTGCGGATTGTGGTGGAATAATCGAGGACAATTCAGTCTCGTGGCGGCGAATCAGGTAATCAATCAGATCCCGACTGACCAGTCAAATGGACGAATCATACTTACTTCGTGCCAATCAATATACACTGGCCGTTCCAATTTAGAGAGAAGAAAACTGAAACAAACAAAATCGATGAGGCACCAAACACTTTGAGCGCACGGAACACAATCCAATCCGTAGCGCAATCCGTGGAACACCACCAAGTCAAAAATAGACAAAAACTTGAATGAATCAGACTGACATCCGCGTCTTTGATGCAATAATGGCACTCGACGATGATGTGTGACACAAACCGAAAGAAAACCAAAATATTTGTGAATTCTAATGTGATGTAATATTCTCCTAATATTTTTTTTTTGAATTTAAAAAAAAAAAATAAACGAGCACTGATGTGAAATGTGCGACAAAACGAAATACGTCCTGACAGGCAGACGACTACACTGGGAATGAGGACCGTCGAGTTCTGTACACTTTTGTTCCTTCGTTTCACCTTGGGAGTTGGGAAGATTGCGAGCAAGTCCACAGCAGTGGTTTTACTTCTTCTTCTTCTTTTTCCATTCTTCTACTTCTCCATCCCTCTGCCTTTGCCCACCCAACCGCAAGAAATGGAGGACGCCCCGAGGGGGTAAGCACTACCCACCACCCGACCTGTTGGTGGGTATAGTTTCTGCTGTTCTGCTGTTCTGCTGTACGCAGTAGTAGCTGCTAATAGCAGAGTTATATGTATAGAGTAGTTGTATAGTATACACTATATACAGCGATATATATTGCTGGCAATAGCACAAGCACAGCACCACCTCCCATATTATGAAAACCACCCGAAATGGGGCGGTGGATAGTGGGGAGAGGGTGGACTAAAAGGAAGCGGCCAAAGGAAGCAAAAGAGCAGCAGCAGAATAAGAGTTGCTACATAGAAAGAGGGAGGGAAATGGCAATAGAAACGGCGTGTCACGACAAGCGCACGACGCTTTTCTTCTGTTCAATGAACTCTGGAGAAATGATCATAAAAATTGAGAGAAAGAAAAAGAGAGAGAGAGACAGAGAGAGAGAGAAAGAACGCTGTAGCATATAGACGACGACTGCCGGTTGTTTTGGCGCCCGTCGAAATGGCGCGACAACACGGTCGGACGTCAACGATTCACGACGGGGTTCAACGAATCGGCTGACATGTCTCATTCACTATATACAATGCGCACAAATACAGAAAAAACAAACAAACAACGTCTGCTCTATTTCTACTCGGATGACATTCCGCAAAATGAAGAAATATTCATTATTACATTGTCGATTCTCTTTTTTCATTTTACGATTCTCCTTTTAAAAAAAAAATATGATTAGAGCTTGACATGTGAGAAATGCGTGCAGCCAGTCCGTCCTGCCGGGTCACTAAAGTAAACAGTAATATTGATAGTTGAAAAAGTAATGTTGGTCATCAGACAGAAGGTGTCACGCTATGTATATTATATTGTTAACAGTGAGTCAGAGACAACTCTTTCTCTCCACAGGTGTTGTTGCCACAAATTCGATCGTATCGCAACACTCAGATCCATCCAGCTTCGTCATAAACAGGCAGTCGATCGCCAGTATCTCGAACAACTCGACCGTGAGTCACGGTTATTTTTTAAGGTTTTGCTTTTCTCCCCGGCCCTTCTACGACTTTTAAACCGCTTCTCATTCGCAGTTGCTATACAGTGACAACAAATCGTAAAAAACAGAGATAGTGATGAAAGGTTCTGTATTAAGTGCATACCGTAAGACACTTTTGAAAAAGTTAGCGACTAATGACGACTCAAGACTCAGCAACCAATAATAATAGCGCTCAAATATTTCAAAGGCGATAAAAAATACAAAAATTGAGTTTTTAACGGAACAAATACAAAAACGTGAAATATCTAAATCAACTCGAACAGATTTCCAATACTTGAAATCAATGGCTATCTTTCCAAAGACATTTTCTTCTTTTTACTATTTGTTTACGTTTATACCTACATAAATTTAAAAAAAAATATGTTAAAATTAATTCATTCAAAATGTATAATCAAAATCATTTGTGATGAATTTTATTTTGCAGAAATGATACCATGGCGAAAATAAGGTATAAACTGAAATAATGAAAATAAAAAAATAAAAAAGGGCGACGATACGGAACGAGACACCTTGAGAATCAATCATTCGCGATGTGAACTTTTTGTCCTCGCGCAATGTAATTGACGTTTTTTTTGGTCTGATATCTCGATTGAAAACAAATCGTTTTAAAATTCCAGTGAACTGAACCGTTTCGTGGCCTTGGCGAAAGTCGTTACGAAACGAGAGCTTTCTGTGTACGCTGTTATATAAGCTATTTTTATATGTTTGGACTGTTCGTTGCCCTGTTGGTGATCTGTACGTCGTTTCTTTCCATTCTACGAGTTTTAAAAGCACATACTACGTTGTATGTACCTAGCAAGTTGTTAAAAGATAACTCTCTTGTTTTCACCTTATCTCAGCTTTTATAAGATAGGCCTGGATACTAACCAGTAACAATCATTAAATGCGGTGTCAAAAGTACGAGCGATTGCTAAGCGAACTTCAATTCAAAGTAACAATCGGCAAATATCCATACGTAATACGTATATACATATATTTTAATTATTATTTTTAAATTAGAAATTTTCTTATCAGGCGAATGCTGAACATCTGAGCTGTCTTAGTCCCTTGTCTGGGCACTTGGGCAGTGCATGGTCAAACTGCAAACCGCAACTAAAGCAAAGTATCCTCGGCAAATTTTGGATCGGTCTGGATAGTACTACACTGATTGGCGATTGACAACACTTTCCTTTACTTTTGAGTAATCCATTTCACAGCAATAAATAAATAATATAGAAAGCCGACAAAACCAAACAGAATGATGAATTCCAATTAGAATGAGTTTGATTCTAATAATGTGATGTAGCAGATGACAAGAAACCGGTTGGTCGGTTGGTCATCGTTAAGTATGTGTCTGTCCAGTAGCAAAAGAAAAAGATGAAAAACAGAAGGGAAGCGTTAGGTCGCCACCAACTTTTTTATGTAACAAAGTCACGATACGTTTACTAAATTCTTGGTGAAGGGATCATTTCATTTCGCAGCGTGATTTTGTTTTAGTTCACTCTCGTTCGCCAACACCTTATAACCTCCAGAAGGAATTCTTGACCGTAAAAGTCGTTAGTTGGTGTGTTTCTACTGCCCGATAATGGTCATACTGGAGAATCGCATTTCGTTCATCCGATCCAAATGGTGGATCAAGAAACACGAAAAGAACGAGAAAATTTGTTCAAGCTGCGGGAGTGTATATCAGATGGTTGAAAAAATAGTCCCGCCCAATCCATCAAAAAGGTCAGAATGTTCAATCGAGACATATCGATTCAAAGATGTTGTGCTCTCAATCGAAAGGATGGAAACTGGAATGAGTTCCATTTGTTGTTATTGTTAATTTCTTCCCTACCTTGACTTGTCTTATTTATTTATTTATTTATTTTTTTCCCAAAATGAAGACATCAAATACAGCAGAGACATTATAGGTCGAAATGAGTCACGGGGATTTGAGCAATGCGGCTGATTCAGTTCTTATTGGTCAATAGTGTAAAAACGCAGAAGGGTGTCTTTGAGCCTATTTTACAAAGAGAATAAAGTGTGACAAAAAAATTTATAGCAAGTGACAAAAAAAAAATGTGTTACCGTTTTGTGAATGATTGACAAAGGAATCACCTGTAGTTTTAATTGGGACGTCAAAAAAGAAGGGAAATACAAGTCAATAGCCACTCGAGATACAGGACATTTCTTGGCGGCAGTCTGATCTGACTCATCCTGTTTTGAAACGGCGACATCCCGTGTTATTGATACGTAGCTGCATTTCTCAATTCTTCGTGAATATAATAACGATACAGAAAGTTCTTTACATTCTGCGTCGGGTTCACGCACACATTCAAACATACAAAAAGGAATGCGCCATGATCACAATCAGACTGTGCACACCACCAGAGTGCAGTAACTGCAACTCTCCTGCGGTTCATCATCCATACCCGCAAGGGGTTTCTTTTTTTCCGCTGGTCATTTGAACTCTTACCTGACCCACCTTCTGGCATCTATAAGGGAAATAATCAAGGACTCGAACATCAGACAACAAACCAAATCTGCTGTGTTCACAGTTCCTAACTAGGAATTCTCAGTTTTTTTTGGTTTTTTCGCCAACTAGATTGAGCCTAGGAGTGCGCCGTAACGCTTGAACGATTCTCTCTGTGCCGAACCAAACGAATGATAGTAAAAGAAAAATGATGACGAATATGAAGAAGTAGAAGAGAATAAATAAAAAGAAGAAGTAGGAGAAAAAGGAACTCTATCTACGTATATACACATATACCATAAATATATAAGAGAAAAAGAAAAAAAAAAGAAAAATGAAAGAAAGAAAGAAAGAAAGAGACCCACATCCGGTCCAAGTGCGCTGTTCATCCACTTGGAACGATATATAATGAATATATAAGGAGAGGCGGCAGTGGTGGCGGACTGACGGTTAGTCCCTTCTTCTCTCCCTCCTTTTCAGGTGTCTCAACAGTCGTCAGGTAGACGGAAAAGAGAAGTCCAGAAAGTTGAAAAGAAGAGCTCCAGCAGCGCCCCACTGGATCAGCTCTGCCGTGAAACAATTCTAGAGTCTTCACAACAGGTTGGGTACTGCGTCACGTTCTGGCCGTCTTGAATCATTCACTCACCAGTTCAAAGGTTGTATTTTTTGAAGACTAGACGTAATGTTTATTTCATCTTTCCACGCGCATTTTTTCTCTAAACGTCATAAAATTGACGGCGATAAATGGCAGGAGATTTGCATTTGCGCAACAGCTCGTTAAAATATTTTCATTTAAATGATCAAGTAGATAGCAGCAGATGACATGACAAATATCGTAAAGTAAATGACCACAACTACGAAGCGATATCAATGCTCTCATGCGCCAACTGCGACAATGTTATTACAGCGTCAATTGACTTGAGGATTTTTTGTTTGTCGCTGTCTCTCTGATGAGTTGTTTGTTAAAAATGAGATGATGGAAATTACATCGATATTGTTACGTGTCACAATCTCCTGTCCGATTTACACTGTACTACAGTATAAAGTCTGATCTAAAGAGCACGTTAGACATCAAATAACATGATTCGTGATCGGCGCTACAAAAATCTGTATCATGTCTGTATGTCTGTTTGCCTATGAAGGGACAGTGAGACATCTAGAAGCCAAAAGCCGAACTCAATACCAAGGGGAAAAAAGGATTTTAAAAAAGCGATTTTGTGATGATTGAAAAGATGAAATTCAAATACGGTTATAAAAATGGCTTACCAAAAAAGTTTTTAGTTTCCGACGTTTAGGCTACCCGAGTGCCGGATGCAGAATCCGCTAGACTGCGAATACTGCGATATAATCTGAAATTGATGAAATAGAAGACGAGCTCGAAAATTGACGGTGTACGAAACCGGGAGAAAAACATCTGAAATGTTGCCTAAATAATGTAGAGGATGCGTTGAAATTTTTCGTGTTCGTTATGCAGCAGTCTATAATACGTAGGCATTATGATAACTTGATAGCTATCTCAGCAAAGGAAAACTAGCAGCGAAAAGACGTTATAATGCCACCTTAACCTATATAGGTTGCAAAGCCCTAGTCAAGCTGGAGGCTTCGTTTTTATATACGCGCTCGTCCGCTCTATCATTCATTCAAATAATATCGCTCATCCGCTGTGAACAGCAACTGAAAAAAAAAATTTTCAATACAACATAAACGTGTATGTATACATACGTACCGCTCATTCAAGTTATAGGCTGTAGGGTCATCACATTGTGGTCAATTCAGTTATTATTGTTCAGTGGGAATGTGCAATCAAACAACCTTCGCCACCGGTAGCCAATAGAGGTTGTTTTCTTCTTTAGGCCCTTACTTTGTATCTTAAGTTGTTGTTGACTTTCAAAGAGCGCGCATGTATGTGTGAAAGTCCCATCCTTATGCATCTGACCAGAAAAAAAGAAATATACAGGTATATTCTATGTTACGATATTATTTCAACGTTGTGGCCATACATCAAACATCAGTAAGCCAATTTCAAATATATCATTGAATCTAAATCTTTGTGTTTCCTCGTTCGTCTATGAACGCCAATTTCAATTGGCAGTGGGGTTTCCTAACGTCATAATATGTGGTACAGCCACGGACACGGTGTATTTTGGTTCTTGGCTTGATTGTGTTTGTTGTTGAGTTGAGTTTGCTGAGTGTTTATTAAGTAAACTGTTATGCATGCGCTCATGCTCAGCTATTATTATATAGAAGAAAACCTATCCATCATTGCGTGACTGATCCGTCATTATTAGAAAAAGGTTGGGTAGATGAAGAACACTGGATCAGCTAATGATTAACACTATTTGAGGCTTACTTTACAGTTTGATGCGTGTAACTCTGAAATACTGGCGAGATGCAATGTTATTTGATATTACGGATAGGATTTCTTTATATATGTTGACTCATGCAAAATTCCTATCGTAAAAATTACATTGCCCGTGTCTAGTGTCTACATTGTCCAAAGAGAAAGAGTAACGGAATAACAGATTCACTTCTATGAGTAAAGCGTGAAACACTCGATTTCTTTAAATTAGCCGATTAAATTTTTTTAAATTTTTAGTCTTTATTATCACTTTAATCAACCTCTAATAAAATTTCAAATCTCTGAATGTGAAAGTTATTTTTTTGTGTGTGACTGGTAGTTTTTACAAATCTAATAATAAATATGATCTATCTAAATAAAAATATTACGTCTACAGCTGTTACACCTTATGTTATTCATTTACGGTACAAAACGTACTCATAATTAACGGAAATAAAAATGCTGCTCTACTATTTTTCGTGACACGAGTGTCGTTACACCCAAACAGTAAAAAAATACCATGATACTGACTTATAGCCATGAATTATTATATTATGCTGAACTCAGTTTATCACATTAATATCACCAATCTGAGGCATAACATACGTCCTCGATAGTATAGTGGTCAGTATCCCCGCCTGTCACGCGGGAGACCGGGGTTCAATTCCCCGTCGGGGAGATAATTTTTTTTTTACAAATTAAAAAAAAACATATTCTTACATTTTTCATATCGATTGAAGAAAACGTGGTATTGGTATTTTCATAAAATTCACACCTTTAACGTGTGTACCTGTGTATATCCCCATATTTAATTATGGAAATTCTAGTATAAATTAATGAAATAAACAAAAAACATGAAAAATCAGTTTTGGAGGAACGGGAACCAACGCATAGATTTTTAACTAGGTTTGTTAAGTAGAGCGAGGGTTAATGTTATGGACGTTTGAAATGATGATATAAATAAAGCTCACGAAGATAAAACAAGTTATCAATTGTTTTAAAGTAAAACACTATCAAAATCGTCAAACGCCAGGATGAGGCAGTCCCCTTTTTCTTCTGATTGGCTCTTGACCGGGGACAAGGAAAGGGAATATTTCCGGACCTCTCCCGGTTTCGCCTTCATGTCAGTAGCTTCAAGGAGTTCAAGCTTACAGGCCTTAACCTTAAACATTCAGTAGTCCTTGATCACAGGATTGCCATTCACTCATTCAGCATGACAGCATGATCTACGATCCATGTGTGTACGATCCATCAGAGTTCCAAATTCAATTTTCTCTCTTTACTACCATCTAGCGAGTGACTCATCAACAATCTCAAGACTATATCAGCTGACCTGAAAATACGTTTTGAAATCGTTTCAGAAATCAGAACCTCTTTCGTAAATTGTTCGTAGTCGGCAATTAAATCGACGACAGACTTGTTTCATAGCTATCTAAGTATCTATATTGTCAGCATTTCGCTAACATTAATTGTCAATAGAAGAATTCACATTCCTGCCGAGCAAATGGAAAAAATATTTGAACTCCGTCCGAAAAAAGATTTGCTAGATCCTACATTCGAAGGATATAAACTAAGTTTGGACTCTTTACCTGTTTACAAACACGAAGTTCCTGTGGTTGTCGAACATTTAAAGCCAAGTGATGAGCAACTTTCATATCAACATGTGAAAACATTTGGTCTTCACAATCATTTGATAGATGATCCTTGGTCTGATGAAAATGCCTTCTTCATATCAAAAGACTTGCAGATCTTCAAGACCAATTTACATTCCCTGGTTTGTTAGACAAAAATTTTTATTCAACCCTGCTGATGTTTATTGATGCCAAATGTTTTTGCAGGCTAGTCAGAATCCAGAGTTTAAGTCTGTATGGCAAATTCCACGAGGATTTGAAATAAGAGATGGCTGGTTTAATGCATCTTTGAGTTTTGCTTCTTCAGAGCTGGCAGTTGCTACAGATGGAGGAGGTGTCTTACATATAATTGACACAAACATTCGTACTTCAGCAAATTCTCATATTTGGGAGGTGCATATCTTTCATTTGGTCTTTGTAACACTTTTAAAGGATTTATAGTTCATTCATTTATTTTTAAAGGTTAAATTGTCTAATGAAATTTTGGGAAGCCGGGAACCTTTCAAGATTATACATTCTAACCTTAATACTGAAGAGACCAACCAATCAGAGACCCTTTCTGTTTTGGTTCTCAAAGTTGAATCAATAGGTACGAATTTTGAAGAAACAATTTTTAAATACATTCATATTTAAAAAAAAATAATGTCCAATGCAGATAAAGTTGAAAGTCAAATTGCTTTGTCAACATTTGGATGCAGTGAGAAAGAAACTCCTTTCATAAACTGTCTTGAATGGGTGGAATATGAACACAAAGATGGAAATTGGGCGTTTAAACAACTTAAGCGTTTAGCTATACCTCACGGCTTAGATTATGCTTCTGTTTTGAGCCCAGGTAAATCAATTTGCCTGATAGCTCGGGAGCCTTTCGGAATTATATTCGATTCCAATAGGAATATCGCTGCCCCATTACCAAGCTCACAAATGGTTGAAGGCATGGAAGGTATATGAAGTATTGCGGACAAACGTATCTAGTTCACAATTCTAATTTATCCAAGTTTTTTTGCCAGAGGAAGCTGAAAATAAAGTTGCATATACTTGGGCAGAAACTCCGGATGAGGTGACTATATGGATGATTTTTGAGAAACAAACCTCAAAGCATGACTTAGTCATTAAGATTGAAAGCCAAGCTTTAAAAATTGTGTACAAAAACCAAACTTGCTTAACCGGCGAGTTAGCGCATTCGATTTCCGTTGCTAAGAGTTCATGGACATTGTCAGATGGGAAATTGGAAATTATCTTATCAAAGAATGACAAATCAGTAAATTGGAGTCATTTGATCCTAAATGATGTTCGTGGTCGAAAAGTTCTTGACGCTGAAACGGCAGCCGTGTCTGAAACTACGTTTGATGCTACAAAAGACATGGTATAATTAATACAACCATATAGGTTATGTATTAGAAGGTAGTAGTAGTACAAGTCAGAAGTCACCAGTGTTTTTATTTTACACTAGCAATCCGGAAATGTTGGTCGGCCCTCTATTTTCAGCAGTGAACAACTAGAAGAATGCGATGATGATATGATGGACGAAACCTATATTTTTCGTTTCGATGGAGAAACTAATAAATTTACACATAAAGTAACTAGACATTTTTTTTGCAGGATCGCTCAATAACGACGATAAAAATTGTTATTTTACAGGCCATACTAAGTGGACAGCTACTCTTTTTTACTCAGTGTGCTCCAGAATTGGCCCCGGCATTCTGTTTACGCCATGATGTCGATGGTCTCATTTGGCAGCCGATGGGAGATGGATTAGAACAGCCGTGGAAGTGCCTTCATACAGCTGCGCTCCAAGCTCTTGGTTACATCCAGGCTTCGAAAGAACAACGAAAGTTCACTGTAGCACCTCCCAGTAAATATCCGCGTCAAGATACGCAAATAATTCCGTAAACTAATGAATCCATTGAAATCGTATAGATATGACTTACGCAGCTTTGTGTGATGCCTTCACCCACGTTTACATATACCGTCAACCCCATTGCTCATCGACAGGCGTAGAAATGGTTCATCGACCCACAGGGCGGAAAGTGGGTAATATTGCGCGCCAACAAGTACTCAATATTGATAGTTCAGAAGAATGCCTTGGAGCTATGGCCACAAATACTTTTTTGCTCATTCTAACCTCTTCATCACTTTTTTCTATTCGAGTGAACAGCGATTAAATCTCCCCAGATTTCTTTAAAGAATAAAATACAATTTACTAATTCAGATTATGTTAAGTATGTTTTTCTTTTTACACACCTTTATAACAAATTTCATTATAATTTACTAATTTAGATTTAACTGTGATCTAGCTTTTGATGTAAAAAAGAGAAATAAGTAATAATGGGAAACGAGGAGAACGACGCGTATGAAGACAAAACAACACAGCTGTAAAATATTGACTTCTGTTGACTCCACTCTGATTTCCCCAGAATTGCACTGAATATGGTGTATCGAAAATGATAGAGGGGATAAAATATCGATATCTACTTTCTGATACCCTAGATCCGATCAGAATACAAATATTATTATATTAGTATAGACATAAAGTATGGGGTAACTTATTATTTAACACTTAAGAGCCCATCTCGAATGTAGCCAGTTTCCGTACCAGGAGGAGGAGCTTAGTGTCTTTTGGCAAAATTCTTAACAGCCAATTGCATGGCTGGTCGTCTTTCGTGCCTATGAACCAAAATAGTAATTACATTCCAACCATTACTAACCACTAATTACATCTTTTAATATACTGAAGTGGTCTAGTGATTGGAGTGACGGTTCAGGGAGCGATAGTACTCAGTTTCGAATCCTGGGACAATAGACCAGTTTCGGATGGGGGCTGCGGTAAAAAGCGCAATGAGCTAGAAATCACACATATAAATCATAATTGAAGGAAATAATTGTTTTCTCGAGAACAAAGTAGGCCTATTAAACCCTCAAATCAGAACTTTTATTTAATTTTCAAAATTGATTGCGTACAGTGGTTCACCATTTTCGATCATCAGCTGAGTTAGATTGACAACAGCATGGAAAAAAACGTGGATGTAAGTGCAAATAATGACGAAATCTATTATTCATGCAACAAAACTGTTTGATTCGTCTATTAACAGTTTCATGCCTCGCCAATATATTTTTTTTTTGCACGTCTGCGTTTCCGTTGGGAACGTCAAAATAATTGATGTCATTGTACCCACGATCGGCTATAATTTTTTCTCCTGGTTGAAGAGCTGAAATAATTGAATTTCGAGCGAGCCGAAGATCTGGCCATTCACCGCATGGAAGTCCTCCGTGAGCCCAAACAATATCCCCAGTGCGAATGCAAATTCCAACCTCATATCGTAATCCTGGTCCATTAAATTTATGAGACCACCATTTTGGATCAAACTCTGATGGTTCCATAATTTTGAAATCAGTTCCATCGAGAGAAATAAATGTAGATGTGTCTCTCGTAGCGCCTCGAAAACGATTCTCCCAGTTAAGCTTTTAATGTAAACAAAAATACAAAAAATATATGAACTATAATTTTTTTTTAAATTGAAGAATATATTTCACTTACAACTAGCATATCTGCAAGAAGGTTGATGAATATGTGAGACCACTTTCGAAATGTTTTATCACTAACTCCGACTAAAGTTGCATTAATGCTCTCAATATCATAACGTTTCAACAGCAACAATGCCCATAACAGATGCTGTGGGGTTGATTTTCTAGGACGTGCCATAGAAATAATATCCCAAGCAACAGCACACACTAAAGGCGACGTTCCAAAAAATGCACGAAATTTACGATAACCTGTACTTAGGCTTCCGTCAATGTCATGTCCAGTTATCTTGTGGCCAGCTTTCCAAAATGTTTCAACTGATGCCATTGATAAAAAATACACACAAGTCAGAAAATAAACAACAATAAAACTTTAACTTCCCGTCGTCTGCACTTTCCATATGGATGAAATCAATTTTTATTTTACACACAAATTTTTATTTTGACAAAATCTACGAATTAATTACATTATCTAGTTGTATAACATCTCTGATAAATTACCTACCCCTGGGATTCGAACCAAAGTCTGCTGGTGTCTGAAGCCAGCGCTCTAACAACTGAGCCAATGATGTATATTAAATTCATGGATATGAACCAGGTGTGTGCTCAATGAGTATTCTTAAAGCGCAAGTTTCGCCGCAAGTTTCGCCACAAGTTTCGCCGCAAGTTTCGCCGCAAGTTTCGCCGCAAGTTGCGACGAAACTTGCGACGAAAGTTGCGATTTCAAAAAACGCAACCTGCGCAAACTACCTCAAAAATAAAGATTTCGTGTTATTTACTGCGAATATATGTTCTCGTAATGAAGTTTCGTCGATCTGCGCATTAAAACCAGCGCAAGATTCAAGTATTCAATTATATTTAAGCACCGCAAGAACGAAACTTGCGCGAAAAAGGCGAAACTTGCGTTCTTGCGGTCGCGCAAGTTTTTTATATTTATAATCTTGCGCTGGTTTTATTGCGCAGATCGACGAAACTTCATTACGAGAACATATATTCGCAGTAAATAACACGAAATCTTTATTTTTGAGGTAGTTTGCGCAGGTTGCGTTTTTGAAATCGCAACTTTCGTCGCAAGTTTCGTCGCAACTTGCGGCGAAACTTGCGGCGAAACTTGCGGCGAAACTTGCGGCGAAACTTGCGCTTCTACACATCGAGCCCACAGCTTGATAAAATACATTCCATTTAAAACTGCATTATTAATATCACCGTAGCTCAATTGGTAGAGCACTGGCTGAGCATACCTGTCGGCTGTGGTTCGATTCCCACTTTCGACTACTAATTTAATAGTTTAAAAATGGCCGAAGAATTTGAGATATGATTATCAATAAGGTTATTTCGAACGCTGAAGTAACTTTAAAACTTTTATTCCTTTAACCAATTAAAAAAATTAAATTAGAAAATTGACATCGATGTCGAAAATGCAGACGAACAATGGTTGGTTTGTTGATATACGTAATCGTCGAAAAAAGTTGGTAAGAACTGCCTGAAAATGTCGTGTAAAGCTAAACAATGGAAACGCAACAATACTTGCAAGGCCCAAGTAATATTAGAAAAAATGTTTGATGATGAAAAGATTCCCGAAGATGCATCGGCAAGTGCCATTCACGCTCTAGATCCCGAATTTTTGAAATACAGTCTTTCGGTTTTTCGAGGTGCTTTCAACGCCGTCCGTGCAAAACGTGGAGTGTCTTGTAAGTTTTTTTTTTACATTTAAACTTTTTGTATTCTTAATTTATAAATTGTTTCTTATTACAAGTGAAAAGGTTTAATTCTGAATCTGTGGACTGTGCTGGTAGCTCTGGTTCTTCAAAACAGCCAAAGCAGTCCGCAACTGAGCCTGTCTACGAGGAGGAGGAGGATTTGGATGCAAGAATACGGCACAAGAATCAACCGGTTCTAATTTCAGTTTTCCGTGACCCCGAGACGGAAGAAGAAAAAGTGTGTGTTGTTGCTGCACTTCCCGGAGGCGTTACAAACGTCGAATTTTCCCTCATCGGCACTGGTCCTGGCGCTAACAAGGCCAGAATTACTTATTCCTGGCCCCCAATTGTCTTTGACATTGAAGGAATCTTCAGAAAGGAAATTGATTCTGTCAACCCGGCAGTGAAACTTGAGTCAACCCACCCCTTGATTTTGAGTCTCAAAGACGAACTCCGGAATAACCGCGAATCACTCGATTCCACCCCTAGAGGGGAGATAGAGCTGACTTTACCGATTCCGGTTCAGACAGCTGCTAGCTCCATCTGTCGCGCGGGTGGTAAAAAAAATGACGGAAGTTTAATTGTGATTGTCGAATTAATGGCATATCAGAATTCTTACACAGTCAAACAGAAAGACAACACAATTGTATTTCAAGATTTGTAGTTTTTGTTTATTTTTTTTCTTTGTGGTTTTTTTTTGTTTAATACAATTTTTGACAGCATTTTTTCTATGTTTTTTAAATTCAATTTTACTATTCTAAGTTGGTTTTTACCGCAGCTCCATGCTGCGTTGCAAAATTAAAAGAAATCCAGGAGGGTTTCGATTGCAGGGGGAGATAGGAAAAAAGGGGGTTTTTGATTTATTTACCATAGTAATACTTTTCCAATTCAGAACTTTATTTTTACAAATCGTCCTACGGCCTGACGAATCTTATTATTCGTAAATAACGTTCGACATCAACTGTGTGTCGACCTTGTTTTTATAGCATATTTCCAGCACTGTCAAGGGGGGGGGGGGGGGGGTAAGGTCTTTTGTCTTCCTGGATTACGCCCCCTATTTCCTTCTTCAGATCTTTTTTAGCTCTAGTGCAGTTAACATATCTAATCCTAGTTCGTCTAGTTCAGATAATTCTACTTCTGATTCTAGTTCCAGTTCATCATCCAGCTCTGACGATGAGCGCTCAAAAATCGTAAGTTTTTCATTTTCAAAGGCTCAGTCAACCAGTTTGAAAAAATGGGTCGTCACCGGCATTGGCAGTCAGCGAGTTAAGGATGCTAGAGAATCCTTTAAACCTAAACTGAAGTCTAAGGAGGGCATTCTCACCAACCCGACGCTTGATGATGATCTCTACACTGAACTGAAGGCCTACCTGAACTTTGGCCATTCGCACGGCCCTCAAATTATGGGCATCCCTCTACCACGACATTCTGGCAACCCGTCGGCGCAACATTGTGACGCCGAGGTGTACCCGAACTTCATGACTAACCTGCTCTTTGGCCCAGCCTTTGTGGATAAACTCGTCGGTCATGCTATGGCTTAGAGCACGCTACAACGAATTCGTCCCTCTTCAAACGAACCTCGAGCTTCACGTCGAACTGACGACAATCGCCAGCAGGATTGTATAAATGCCATTCCAAGAGTCAACAACGGAAACAATTTCGGGTATGAAACCGTCTCTCTAGCTTTTCACAACTCTTTTGGTGGCCGTATCGCTCGTTTCGTGGAGTCTTGGTCGGTAATTACCAAAGATCCATGGATCCAACAGACGGTATCTCGTGGTTTTCGTCTCTATTTCACGTCAGAACCTGTTAAATATTTCATTCCTCGCAACGCTCTCATGACCAATACCCAATCAGATTTATGCGATGGAGAGGTCCGGTCGCTTCTTGAGAAAGGAGCTATTGTTAGGGCCCAGGAAGAGGGGTTTTTGAGCGGGATTTTTCTCATTCCGAAGAAATCAGGTGGTTTTCGTCCGATTATCAACCTTGAAGGCCTGAATAATTTCATCTCATACCGACACTTAAAGATGGAGGGCATCCAGACTATCAGGCAAACATTTAGAAGAGGATATTGGCTCGCTAAAATTGACATGAAAGACGCATATTTGTCAGTGCCAATGCGTGAAAATTGCAGACGATTCCTACGCTTTCGAAAGGCGTCATTTACGAGTTTGTCTGCCTGCCATTTGGGCTCGCCTCTGCCCCTGGGCATTTACCAAGCTTTTACGTCCAGTAGTAGCTCACCTTCGACGAATGGGGATTCGCGTAATAATATGTTTGGACGACATTCTCATTGTACAAGCATCCAGGGAGGGGACCTCTCAAGCGGTTAAGATTGTGAGACGGCTGCTTGAGTCGCTAGGTTTCGTCATAAGCGAGGAGAAATCAGAGGAGGACCCGACACAGGAAATTGAGTATATAGGGCTGACGATTAGCTCCATCCCGATGACGCTTTCACTTCCAGACAAGAAAGTGACTGAAATAAAGAACGGCTACCGATTGGTGCTCCGCAAGGACGTTTTATCACTTAGATACATGGCATCTATGCTGGGAAATTTCAACTGGGCTTCCGCAGCCGTCAACGTCGCCCAGTCACACTACAGAGGTTTTCAAGCCCTTTTCTTAACTAATTTTAAATCGGCAAAAGGTGATCTGCATAAACGCGTCAAGTTAAACAGTGAGTCAAGGGCAGATCTAGTTTGGTGGGCATCAAAGGCAGATTTTCCAGCAGGTCGTGCTATTCAGATGGAATCCCACACTGTTTCAATCTGTTCGGACACATCTCTTTCGGGTTGGGGCACAGTCTGTCGTGACGTGAGGACAGGAGGGCCTTGGACAATGGATGAATCCGATTGCCATATCAATGAGCTGGAGTTGCTAGCGGCACTGAAAGCTGTACAGTGCTTTACATGGGCCACTTCTAACACTTCAGTCGAAATTAAGATCGACAACACAATCTAAGGCTGTAAGTTACATCGACGGCTGTAAGTTACATTAATAAGCTCGGTAGTACCAGATCACAGGCTCTTTGCACCGTCACTTCCCGGAATCGCCAATTTTTTTGCGGATGCAGAATCTTGGAAGCCGTTGGAGTCGGGGGACTGGATGTTATCGCAATCAGCTTTCAACAATATTCAAGCAGTCTGGCCGATGAAGGTGAATCTGTTTGCCAGCGCATGGAATGCCAGGCTCCCAAAATTTGTAAGCTGGCTGCCTCAACCAGGAGGATGGAGAACTCATGCCTTGACTATTCACTGGAGAGATCTGAAAGGCTACGCATTCCCCCCATTCAGCCTCATCCCGCATTGTTTATTGAAGATAATCCGGGACCAAGCGTCCATAGTCCTAGTCACGCCCTTTTGGCCAAGCCAAGCCTGGTTCCCGACGCTGATGGAGCTAGCATCGGACTGCTCTCGGCTATTCCACCCAATTCCAAGCCTCTTGACCTCTCCGCTGGGAGAGTGTCACCCGCTCACGATGGACGACTCCATACGACTAATAGGATGGAAACCATCCGGAATTGCCTGCGAAGTCGAGACCTTCCGGAGGACGTTATCAACATTATGTTGACAGCAACCAGAGCTAATACACACTCTTCATACCAGACAGCCTGGGCATCTTGGCATGATTAGTGCAATCGAGGAGATGTTGATCCCTTGTCGGCAGTGATGTGCACGTCATACGGTGACTTATTTGAAAATTTGACGTTACGTCGTACGTTACGTCAATTTTCCTTGTTTTTGAAGTTAACGGTGACTTCTACTTAAGTTTTAAAAAATGATGACTTTTTACGTATACTTTTGACGTTTAAAAAATGTAGCGTCAAGTCAGGAACAAGTCAAACTACAATACTGAAATTTAACTAAGTTCTGCTTTATTGGAGCTACTTTTTAGTAAGGTTGCAACCGTTCTTACTTTACGAAAAATAGACTTTCAGAAAGTTTCTTTGAAATTGTAATTATTGTAAAAATCGCCTATAATTTTTAGGTTACAAATTCCATTTTGATGTATGTGTGACGTTACGTCATACGTTTGATGTATTTAAAAAAGTACGTTACGTTGACGGAATTTTTTTGACTTATTACGTAGTACTTTTAAAATACGTATGACTTCTACGTTTTATTGATACTTCAAAAAATTCCGTTGACTTGCACATCACTGCTTGTCGGCAAGCATAGAAGACATCCTAAAGTTCCTGACGGAAGCTTTTACGGCTGGTAAGAGCTTTAGTACTATAAACATACTTCGTTCAATGCTCTCTTCCACCTCAATTTGGTGGACTTGAGGTGACCTTTCGGCCTTTCAAGTCCATCGTGATCGATGATTTCGCGAAGGATCTGGCGTCTCTGCCACTTCTTACGTGTCAAGCATCTACATCGGAGGGCTTATTGAAACAGTATAATGATGGGGTTCGGTCTACTTTGGAAAAACACGCACCTCTTCAAACGAAGGTTTGCGTCATTTGTTCGTCATCTTCTTGGCTGAACGAAGATATCAAGGTCGCCAGGCGCACTCGTCGTATGGCGGAGCAACGATGGAGGAAGAATTCGATTGTTGAGCACCGCCAAATGCTGAGCTCTGCTAGGAATCGGCTCAGTGACCTGATGGAGAGCGCCAAAAGTTCTCATCTGAAGGGACTAATCGCTGACTGCGGGTCTGATCAGAGGGCGCTTTTTTGGCTGGTGAATGGCTTTCTGTCAAAATCGACGGCACTTAGGCTACCTCAGCACAGTTCAAAACGGGACCTGCTGAATAAGTTCTCCTCGTTCTTTCTCAACAAGACCATGGAAATCAGAAGTCAACTGGATCTCGCTCCGGTTGAAGCCGAATCTAGTCCGGAAACAACGTTTCCTGTGCCTCTGTTCCACTCGTTGGTGTCTCTGATATAACAGAGACAATTCTTTCTTCTTCCAACAAATGATGCTCTCTCGACCCAATTCCAACTCATGTTTTGAAAAGTGTTGTATCTGTACTCGCCCCAGCAATTACCTATATTGTGAATGAGTCATTGACGAGTGGTATATTTCCTGATACCTTTAAGATGGCTAATGTCACTCCACTCTTCGAAACGCCTTCTTTGTGCCCAGAACAACTTTCCAACTACAGACCTGTCTCTAATCTGTCTCACTTATCTAAGCTTACGGAGCGCGTGGTAGCGGATCAGTTTGTATCTCACCTAAACCGAAATGATTTGTATGTCCCTGTTCAATCTGCCTATAGGGCGTTTCATTCTTGTGAAACTTCTCTTATACGTGTTTTAAACGACTTACTTATCTCTGTTGATGAGGGTATGGGGTCTGTTCTTCTTCTGTTGGATTTGAGTGCTGCCTTCGACACTGTAGACCATGCAACTCTCATTCAGAGGCTCTGCGATTGTTATTGTGTCTCGGGTAGGGCTCTGAATTGGTTCGAGTCGTATTTGAGTGGTCAGAGTCAATCGGTGAATGTTGGTGATGTTGCGTCTGATTCTAGTGCCGTCGTAATGGGTGTGCCACAAGGCTCAGTTCTTGGTCCGACTCTGTTTTCTACGTATATAAATAACCAATATATCATATCTCAATGCGTCACGGGATCAACTCGCAGCTCTACGCGGATGACACTGATTTTTATGCAAAGTTCGAGCTAGACCCTGAGCATTTGAACCAGAAAAAAACATACGGGTGACTGGTGGGCTGTAAGCAAGCTGGGGCGTAATCTTCTCTGTCCTGGGGGGAAAAGGGAAGAAAAAGAGGGGGAAAAAAGGATAAAGAGGGGAAACAGGGGAAGAAGATTCCCCATACAGAACATAAACCGATTTTAGACGTCTAATTCAAGTTTTTCAAGACTGGTCAATGCCACTTTAATTCATCTTGAAAGGAAGCATCTCCGACTTTAAGATGAGTTCTAACGGTCTTAATGTCCGTATATTTCTGATCCAAAGGTAAAGAATATATCTATATTGACAAAAGACCGTACCGAGAGTCGAACATTGGACCTTCATGTTGACTCGCTAGCTTGCTAAAATTTGGAATTGAATACCTGTATTCGGAGATAGGATCGAATTTAACTCTGGGTTCTGACATCGATACTGAAATCGAAGAAGGATTAAACGACGAAGATCACCTTGTCACCTTTGCTGAAGAAGTTAGTCTTGACTCTGAACTGGATGTTGCTGTCCGCTCCTTCATGATGGAAGAAGATGAAGATAATTCTGAAGAAGACCAGTTTTTGGACTTCAATTCCATCGAAGGCTGGGACAAAGTTGTCCAGCTTATGGAGCTGCTTGTTAACGGCCGAATATATCCACACATTAGAGCTAATACCATTTTTATAATGAAGTCTATATACTTGTTTGTTGAAAATTGATAAATTTAGGGGGATTAAAATCGGCTATAATATAAAGCGTGTAACATTTTGAAATTAGCCTAAATTAACCAAACTTACTATGAATTATGACGATTTTTATTCTAAATAAATGAATATTGAATGAAAAACAACTTTAAAGCAGGCACTAAAGCTGATATTGTTGAGCAAAGTTACAAAATAAATCATTTTAAAGTCGGCCCTAAAGTCAGATACCATATACACAGAAATTTTTCGAATTAAGCGCCCTGGATGCAGCGTTGCCGGTTTCCACTAAAGGGTAAAAAGTACGTGAAATTCCGTTACACACCGACGTCTGGTGCCCCCAAGGGCTCGGATTTCGACGTCTGTCTACCGGGATTCAAAATAAGCAAATGTTTCTCTATTTTTTAAAGTAAAAATTATATTTTCTAAACGAAATTGAAAAAATTTACGGTTTTATTAATTTTCAAGATGGTCTGTTGATATTTAAGTCCCGTAATTTGACGTCTGTCGTGCGGGATTATTGATCAACATAATGTTAACTTGCTTCCAAGAGATAATTTGGGCTTGCTAAACAAAGTTGATTTTTTACGGTTCCCGCCGACTTCGGGATCGTGTCACGCTTGAAAACCCCGGCCGCCAGTCGACAGACGTGGCTTTTCTTGTGTCTCATGCCCCCCCTTACAATAATTTATCCTCAAACCTTTTGCTAAATTATAATCATTTTTTTGTCGCTGAGCTCCCAGACTATTAACAAATCACAATCTCGAGAGAAAATTATTTTATGCAGATGATAGTCCCTTCATTTCAATCAGCCATTCTTCTTTTGTTTTCCCATCACTTGCCAAACAAAACCTTTTCCCCTTGAATTGAGAGTGGCCTTCAGAAGTCATCGGGAGATTACACTTTGAGTAGGAATATGCTTTTCTTGGCTTTTTCGGTTTGGCCTTGTCTTCTTTTTCTTCCTGCTTTCTTTTTCTCCACTCGGTCGTTCTTGGAATTTTCGTTTGAAGTAATGGCTCTTTGATATCTTCGGCAGCCTCGTATACTGCGACGACGAATTCGTCTTCCAATAGTGGGGCTGTTTGAGTTGGTGTTAACTGTAATCGCCGTCTCACACTAGCTAGGCCAGTGGTGTCTATTGGTTCTTCAAAAATAGCTGGAATCAATGGTGGAATTGAATGCTCTGCCAATTCCTTGGCTAGTGGCAAAGAAGACCGTGAACATAAATTGGGATCACGTATTGCAGTACCCTGAAGTAAAAGTTTTACTTCTTCTATGCGGGCGTTATTCTTGTACCTAAATATTCAATAAAGAAATTTTATATCAAGAGCAGATGTATGTTAATATTTTATCTTACCATTTTGATAGTGTTGTTTCGTTCATTTGAAATAGAACAAGGCCAGGTTTCTCCATGATAATGGGATTTTGCGAGACAGCCATTTTAATCAGATGATACCGCTGCAAAATTAAGGAAAATCGCGAAACGTAACTTGGGGTTTTCTGTGGAGAAATGATGGTGTTGAAGAGGTGTACACAAATCGCCTCAACGACCCGACTCTTAGAAGGTGGCATAGAGGGACTTCCGCCAGATACGAAGCATCGCTTCATAGCATCCACACCAACGTGTCCACCTTGATTTTTTGATCGTCCAAAACGCCCTTTGGGCGAATGAATAAGACGTCCATAAGCAATCGGTTTTTTGTCGTACGGAGACATTTTAGCGAAAGCCTGAACTATTTGTTCAGCATCGTGTGTTGAAATTGATAGGGACTTGATGTTAACAAGCAGCTCCATAAGCTGGACAACTTTGTCCCAGCCTTCGATGGAATTGAAGTCCAAAAACTGGTCTTCTTCAGAATTATCTTCATCTTCTTCCATCATGAAGGAGCGGACAGCAACATCCAGTTCAGAGTCAAGACTAACTTCTTCAGCAAAGGTGACAAGGTGATCTTCGTCGTTTAATCCTTCTTCGATTTCAGTATCGATGTCAGAACCCAGAGTTAAATTCGATCCTATCTCCGAATACAGGTATTCAATTCCAAATAACTCTCCAGTGTAGGCTGCTGGTGGATAAAAATCGGTATCGGTAGATTGATTCAGGATGGCTGAACGTAGACACTTGAGTTTGAGTCTAAGTTTTGGGTCAAATGAACGGATGTTGGTTTCAGGAGAGTCAATTGCTGCTGCCTTCGATCTTTGGCCGTTCCACCATACAATTCCTTCAAGGACGTATGCTTGGAAGTGGACATCGTTTGCTGCCGTTCCTAAATGGTTTTGCAATAGTCATCTTTAGTTTAAAAAGAATAAATAAATTACAACATTAATGATCATACCAGGGATAAAGTTTTTCAAATGTGAATGAAAGCTTTCAAGTGATGTGGTTCCACGAGCACACCTATAAACACAGGCAACAAAACGCCACCTTTCGTAATTTCTCCTGTCTTTGTATACAAGCTGAAGCCTTTTGGATCTTGAAGGCAAGAAATATGACGTTTCTCTTCTTTCCAAATATCCCATACGTCATCTCGTAGCAGTGGTACGCCAAGCGTGTCAGTTGAGTCTTGTAGAGAGAGAATAAGATCTTCAATAGAACAAATTGTTTTGTCTGGTCCTCTTGTCTGTCTTTTGCAATGTTTTGCAAGTTCCATTTTCGAGATCGACTTGTTAACGGCATCCGCAGAAGGATTTTTTAGACCAGCCAACAACAATTCATTTTTTTTTGCTTTACGAAGAAGATCAACATCTTTTTCATCCCATTCAAAAATAGCACCAGAGAGCTTTGCCATAAAAACCCCGTAGAGAGGATGGGATTCGTTCTTGCAGCCTTTTGAAATTCTTCGCATAAAATGCCATGAATCGAGACGAACAGACAGGAATTCCCAACGATGGAAAAGACGTTCGAATTTAGATTTTTCTTCGCCCGCCTTGCAGCAGTCCCTGTCTGTGTATAAAAGAAAGGGATTGGGTTGAAGAGCTTTTTCGTAACGATCCATCAAACCATTAGCCATGCGGGCTAAATTTAAATTGCTTTCAGATGTAGTAATTAACGATATGAGTATTTCGCCCCGCTCATTCCCAACGTTCGTGCACCAGGATGCTGAATTCGCCCCTTTACCCTAAAACAAACGTTGTCAGGATTTTATTTATACATTTGGCTAAGTAAATCAAAATAAATCTCACCTGTAGTTTCCGCGTGATTTTCTTATTCGAATCAATTTTCAGTACTTCTCCATAAACAGATGTAGCACTAGCCTTCAGCCACTGCAAACGAGCCCAAACGTCACGAATATAGGTAGCTAGGAACCATTTTGGGTTAGGGGGGGGGGGATTTAAAATCAGGAGGATCTTGATACTCGCTAACTGATAAATTCAGCTGTTGGTGACTCTTCTTATGTCTCTCGCAATCAGTAAGGTAAGCGATTGTTCTACGCATCCAGTCTTCAGTCTGCATTTCATGTACATCGTGGCATACAGCGGTAGGGCTGTTTCCTAACGTTCTAGCGCGCATCAGATTAACCACCGCCCTATCGCATGCATACTATCTGGTTAATATAACAGGAAAGCGAACTTGGTAGGCGTCTGGGAGTTGGCCAAGTAGACGAGCGTCATAAGAGATGAATGTGCCACGGCATGAACGACACTCCAGACATTCAGCACCGAGGTAGTAACGGCCTGTCAGATCGATGACACTACGAACTCGATTGTACAGCCCTTTTGACGTTAACGATTGGGAATCGCTGCAAGTTTTGGCATTTGAAATCGAACGCCCACATCTTCCTGGGCATCCAAAGGAAAAATCTCCGATAAAAATAAGCTTCCGGGGAAGGTCTTGTAGTCCAATTCGGCCCTGGAACTGTAGGAGGGTACCACCAAGTCTTCAGATTAGCAACTAAGACACCCTTGCTGGCGAAAAGAGTTTGGCCTATCCATTGTTGGTCAATTTTGTCAACCGTATTTAGCCAACCAGTTGGGATTCGATGTGTATAATCGTTGCTGCGATGTGGCTGAAATCAAAGCAGATGCAAAATGTAAGCCAAGCAATAAAAATAGTATATGACATTAAAAGATGTGTTCACTCACAGATCTTGGTGGTGGTGGTGATTTAGCCACTTGGTTAGTGAACGGCACCAAACTTCCAGTTAATTCACAGTCTGGTTATCTGAAGGGATTCGATGAGTATAATTGTTGCCGTGTTGTGACTGATAAAAAAAAACATGAAAAATGTTAGCCAAGCAATAAAAATATTAGAACATTTAAAAGATTTTTTCACTCACAGATCTTGGTGGTGGTGGTGATTTAGCCACTTGGTTAGTGAACGGCACCAAACTCCACCTCCACAACCTGCTTTCACTATTTTATTTGTTTGGGGTGAGAACGGAATCAAAAATTGTTCATCACAAGCTGATGTTGCTGGTTTTTGATTGGGCTGAGGGAACGGAACAAAATGTTCTCCATTGCTAGCTTGTTTCACACACAAAAACCAGTGCAATCAATGGCTTTGGTAAACACCATATAGGGCGGAAGGGGATTGCTACAGAAGCCAAAGGTTCGAGACATTTAGACGGTGGAAAAGCTGTCTTGGACAAAATTGATGGCGTCAAAAAATTTGCCGGAGTTTTTGATGTGACTGTGGAAACTTTCTATAATGAGGCAGTACCTCTACCACACTGATAGACTAACAAACAAATCCCTACTTTGAAATTGATTTTAAAATCGTTTCCGGGGATAGCGAGCTTCAATTCACTAAACTTGACCCTTTTCACAATTTAAACATCGTTTAAATTCCATTCAAAGTTTGTCGTCAATATTCTTTACATGAAGTTTCCATGCAATGGATGCGACTCAGGTGGAAGCGGCTGCAAGTCGGCGCATAAATACCACGAATCTAGACGATAACCATTTCTTCCCAACTTGTTGAACATCATCTTAAATTTTGAGAAACCGCAATCAAGATCGGTGTACAGTACTTTGGGAGCGGGCTGCTGACCAGCGATTTGAAATTGATCCATAAGACCTTGAGCCATTTTATCCAAGTTTGATAGAGATTCAGATGTGGTCAGAATAAAACCAACACTTCGCCCTTCTCGTTTCTTACATTGGTGTACCATGCCTTAGAATTTGCTGAAGCTCATTGCAGTTTTTGCGTGATTTTCTTTGTGAAATCGATCTTCAGAATGATATTATTAACGTGATGATGATGATGATATTGACGTGGCACTTGCTTTCAGCGTATCCAAAAGAGACCAGAAATTGCGAATGTCAACGGCCAAGAATCTTTTGGGAGTAGGTGGGCTTTTAAAAATCGGTGGCACCTCATACGAGTCCCTTGGAAGTCAATGAGTGGCGTACGCAGCTTTGAAACTTGAAATCAAAAAGCCAAATTTTACGTGGCATCCAAAAAAGAGACGCATGTAAAAATATGAGCTCAAGGATGGAAGATAACTCTATGGACCCGGTGGATGTGATGGACGCCACGACGTTTTGAGATCGAAGAGAAGAGAAATTTGCCGACCCATTACCAGTCAATGGATTCACGCCATCCTGAAGGTAAGCGATGTGAAAAAACGGTTTTTCAATGAGTGGGACCCCATCGTTTTCGCGATTGCATTGCCAGATTTGGAGCAGTCCGCCGTTTTTGAATCATACTTTACAGGATATAAGAAGCTCTGTGAAGGTGTGCCGCATCTCTGAATGTGAAAAGATTTTTAAAAAAATTCATCTTTGTTTACTACCAACAATAAACAAAATCTGGGCTTAAAATCTTGGCTTAAATGTTTTACCGGGGAAAAGG
This sequence comes from Daphnia galeata, assembly GCA_030770115.1. Classification (NCBI taxonomy): domain Eukaryota; kingdom Metazoa; phylum Arthropoda; class Branchiopoda; order Diplostraca; family Daphniidae; genus Daphnia; species Daphnia galeata. Next base: position 4,038,889 of record CM061118.1, read on the forward strand.
GTGATGTTAAATCCACCTCTTCGTTAGTATCATCAAACCTCTCTGAACGAGAATTGCAGATCTGAAACTAAAATATAGAAATATTTTGTAAAATATACAAAACAGTACGTGCTGAAATAGTTACTTGAGACAAAGGTGTGAGAGTTACAGCAGCATGTTTACTCACACTTGAAGCTGGTGACATACAGGTATCTTTACGAATCATGCTCTGTGAACAGGAGGTAATACTCTGAAAAGAAGAAAATGAAATATTTTAAAACTGTTACACAATTTGTAACCAGTCAAAAATATGCATACCTCATTGAAATGAAAATTACACGAGTAGAATAAGTTTCTATCCAATGCATCTTTTCTGCCATTTTTAACCGGACAGAGATCGATTTGATTTATTGCTTTTCGTCAACTTTGAATTAGGGAGAGGTTTCCGTCTTGTCCAAATTTTAATTTGTTGTTTGCATAATCTTTAATTCTTTATCTCCATTCACCATCAGATTTGCCTTTTTTAGGCATCTCCAAAACAGTTAATCAGGCTTTACTAGATCTGAAAATATTAGAAAGTAAGGGCAGTTAGCAATCAATGTTATGTAGTTTTCAATATCAACTGACTTGATATTAACAATAAACCCACCGATTTCTCTTGACAAGCCAGCGTGTTGTCATCAACCACAAATTCCTTTGTTTACTGGTGGATTAATGAATCCCCTTGACCTAAAACTTCAAACACGACTTGTGTGAGTAAACAGATTGGAGTTCAGAGGATAGTGCGAGAAGTTTAATTAGCATAAAACTTTAAAAAATGCAATTAACATTACTATACCAAGTATAAAACATGGAGAGGGTCAAGCCAAAAAGACAAAAAAGTGACTTAGAATACGAAAGTTAAGCCAAGATTGAAATTTGTATTTAAAATGTCCATACAAATTGTTAAGCAAAGATTTAACATAGAATATGCCAAGCAAAGGCGAAAAAAGTATGGAAACACTCAATAACTAATAAGAACAAGCAAAAGAAAACAAAGTTTGGCTAAAATCATTGACAACTATCATATAAAACGTCGTAAAACGCCGTAAATCGTCGTGTTGCTGAGGCCATCAATCAAGCTAAAGCGACGTCTCTCGACAGGAACTTGTTTTTTCTTGTTCCAATTGTTTCAATTTTGTTTAAATTTTCCAATTGTTTCCATTTTTTACATTGAACAGTGAAGATTGGCTGCAAAGACGCGCAAGACACGCAAAATCGTGAAGCGTCTCACGTATTTTGTGTGAAGAATACAATTTGGTTTGGAGTTTAGCAAAAAGACGTTGGAAAAAATACAAATCACACAAATTTACTTGAAAATTTCAGCAATTCAACGCGGCCAAGCGATAAGTACATTGGCCCAAAACAAAGGTTTATTCGCCGCAAAAGCTCTTAACATGAAAACATGCACCAGGATAAATGGAAGTGGAAACACCCTCTTCTTAGAGCAATGCACAAAATTCACCATTTAACTAACCGCAAAACTTTAGTCCTGTGAAAATCCAATCCAATCTTTCTCTCAACGTTTATCAACAAATTTTACCATCCAGAAAGATAGATGGTTATTACACCCATTTCAAAATTGTTTTTGAACCTTTCAATTCGTTTGACTAAAGGATGTTGCATGGAGCGGCGAAATCCGGAACTAAAATTGACGTGTAAATTAAGTCTCCTATCTGTAAGGGCGCTGTGGGCCTCCAACTGTTTAGCCCTACTTTCCTCTCCCTCTATTAGTCTGATTCTTCATGCTCACATGATTGACATTCATTTCTCTTACTGTGTGTGATCTCTTGACTAGAAGGTATTCCTAGCATTTTAAGAATTCTTTAATTATCACAATCTCTTATGTATATATATATGTGTAATTGGATATAGTTCGCCAGATAACTGCATGAGCAATTTCTGTGCCCTTGTTATTGACTGAACTGATTGATCTTCGTCAGATTGACTCCCTGTGTGGGTTATGCAAAGGTAACCAAATCACATGTGTATGATAATTTTCACTTCTCATGTACTCTTATTACTAATAGGTCTCTGTAGCATTTTATATGTTATATGTGTCTCTGCACCCCTTTTGACTGTGTGTGTGTATGTTGTGGACCGAGGAAAGTTGTATTGACTTTGAATCACTATTCCCATCGAAGACTGGTACACCAACCAGGTACCTATTTAGTTATGTGAAAATGCTCGACTGAAATTAACTGTCATTTTATGTATAGGATTGATGTTAGATGGTATATGAATTTGGTCCCACGAACTGATTGAACTCATTGAATGCTCATGAATACAGTCCATTAGCCATTTAATTGATTTCGTATTAACATTGCATTATAAATGGGGCAATGGTGATTGGCAACAAGGAAACTTCAAGGAAACTTCAATATACATTCCAAGATAAACGTTACAGAAACATAAACGAATGCCTTCCACATCACCATTCTATCTACGACTCAAACGCGGTATAAAAAAACAACAACTTATCTTTTGAAGAAGAGTCAGTATTTTGGGACGCAACAAACTGGATTAACATTTTTAAATACGGATTATTTATTTTTTTCATTCGTGCTATCTACCTGATCTACATTATTGTTTTCTGTAATCCATTGAAAAGTATTTTTTCTAATTGTACACATAAACCCTCCTTATCTCATACTGACATTGAACTAACCACCCCTTTCAATCCTCGATACAACAAAAAAACACCAACACTCACACGACATCATTGACTGAATCACAGGTCTCTGATGAAACCATGGTTGCATTTTAGTTCCACCATCTGCACCCACTATAGATTAGCAAACAAACAAGAAACCAAAACTAAAACTTGAAAAAAATTAAAAAATTAAATGAAATAGAAATAGGAATACCATAACAAATTCCACATTAACACCTAATATTTTTTACTATACTACTATTAACTGCTTACTCAATCGAAAATATTTACGCCACTACGTAGGTGAAAAATGCATCGGCAACTCAACAAAAAGTCCTCATGGTTGGAAGATGAACTTCTTTCCACATCTGGAATATAATCACCCAGATCGTAAGGACCACTCTAATGGAAACTTAGCCAAGCCCTTCTTTGGATGGAAAACTTCGAATCCCGTTTTCATCCAAAACAATATTCTGCAATGCATTACCAAATACCGGTTTCGATTAATTCATTCAATGTAGTAACTATTAAAATTGCATCCAATTAAATGCATTATTATCTTCATTAATATAAAACATTTAAAACTGCTTTCAAATCGCGCGCAATCACATTACTTCGAAACTCAATATCAAGTTGCCTTATATCAAAAGGGGAAAAAGCGTACTTACGGGCAAGCCATCTTCGATGCTCGCAAAAACTGACTTAATAGGACAAATCTTTAAAAAAGGAGGGGAGAGATGACGAAGACGAAGTCTCGTTTAACACATTTTTCTAGCACTAAATCCTATATTGACCCTTCTGGTGACTGCGAATGGACAAATAAAAAATCACAAGAAAAAAAAACCTTTCAATCCATATATAATTCGTTTCTTTAAAAATGGAGGAATGCAGAGGTTAGCAACCACAACAAGGTTTTTGCTAAGTGATCACACCCAGCCGTCAGTGATTGTCCTCGTGACAGTCACATGCTCAACGCATGATAGTGTACAATAATTGGTAGAATTACATTCACCAACTGCCCTATAAAAACCGGAGCTAGTCTCTGCAAGACTTCACTCACTGCAGAACTCACTCCTGTTGCTACTTAGCACTATCAGTGTACGTAACTGTGTGCATACTAACACATCATGCTCTCTCTCTTATAACTTGTTCAGTGTATATTCTTCGGAAATATAGGACCTCATTGAATGAGCGGGAATAATCCCCATCTTCGTTGGAATTATACAGCTTAAAGAGTTCAAACTGTGTGCTTCTAAGGAGGATTGCAGTATTTCTCTTACTTTTACAGGTAAAAAATATCCTGCTTAGGGACGGCCAGAGATGTTGCCTATCGAAGAGCTGAAGATGTTGAAGATGACCTTCATGTTCAACAACAAAATTTGAAAATTTTGATGAAAAATCGAATAACTAAGTTTTGCCAACTAGGAGTAACAGACATTTGTGAAATAGTAGACGCAAAAGAAGTGTGTCTGGTACCATTCCGTATTTATTGGAAATTTATCACATTGCATTGGCATGTCATAAGAAGAAAAAAATCGGTGTCTACGTTGGTGTTAGAGCTAAAAAAATTAGAGCTAACAACATTTGTTTTAGACTAATGGGGCGAAATCACCATCTTGGTGCACAAACCTAAAAAACGAGCTTGACAAAATCCTTACATCTATAATGACTATGTCTGAAAACCTTTCCAGTTTGACTCGCATGGCTGATGGTTTAATTGATCGTTTCGAAAAGGGTCTTAAACCAAATTCATTTTTTTTGTATATCGATAGAGACTGCTGCAAGGCAGGTGAAGAGAAATATGAATTTCAACGTCTTTTCCATCGCTGAGAATTTCTGATGGTCCTTCTTGATTCTTGGCATTTCACGAGAAGAATTTACAAAACCTGAACCAACGAATTCCATCCCCTCTACGGGACAAAATTAGAAAAATTTATTCGTCTTGGTTTACTTTTCTAGGTGTGTCTTCCAGTTCTGTCCCTTGAAACTTTCGCCGCGCATTTTATATCTAAAAAATAATACTCATTCATGTGCTATGATTGTCCATGCATGTATTTTCTTTCCATGCTGATTCACTTAATTGTAATTAGTTTTTAAAACTATTAATTACGCTAAAGTAAAATGACGATTTGTTCCATTTCCATTCTACCAATACCAAAACGGTCATTAAGAATGGAAACGTTTTATAATATCACAAGATCTACTACTCATTATGTATTATCGCAGATCAATCAAGGGATCAGACAATTTGCGGAAACTAGACTTCCGATGTTTCAAAAAGCTTGGCAAAACTAAATAGGCCTAATGTTATCTACCCAACAATCCCACGTTGGGAAAATATTGGCGGCGCTAGTGAAACGGCAGAAAAGCACTCATATAGTAAGAAATTCTTGAATGCCATAGCATTCCATGCCTGAAACATGTATTAATTATTTCCATGCTGCAATCTTAAAGCTGAAACCATATTTAGTGAAGGTGCAGTACCACTTCCACGCTTACCGTGGCATTACAGTTAAAGTATACCAAGAAAGCACTGAATGGACAGATGAGTAGTGGCTTCAAACTTACAGGAATTAAAATCCTAGCAAATTTTTCGCAGCGTTGACAAACAGCTAATTTATTTAGATAGATTTTTATAAAAAAAAGGTTTGTATTAGCCAATGCAAATGTTGCCTGTTTCCAAAATTTTAAGACCGAAGATATTTGTTTTAGTTATTTGATGAATAACGAGATAAAGAACGAAGTAAAAGGAGCTACTGGAAGAACAAAAAGTTAAAAAAATAGCTTTATTCAAAAGATTAGTTGTTTGGTTGACAGAATACCTCGGAAACTGTTTCCTTGTTGGCATGGAGACTTAGGTTATGTTAGGTTAGGTTAGGTCAGGTTAGGTTTGGTTAGGTTACGTCAGGTCAGGTCAGGTTAGGTTAGGTTAGGTTAGGTTAGGTTAGGTTAGGATAGGTTACGTTACGTTACGATAGGTAGGTTACGTTAGGTCAGGTTAGGTTAGGTTAGGTCAGGTTAGGTTAGGTTAGGTATTGAGTCTGTCAGCTGTTGAGTTAATGCTATTTGGAATGGGTAGCAAATGGGAGGTAGCCAGAGTGTCACTTTCTCCTCTGTTTTTTTTCGATACGACGACGTCGCCTCTACAAATTTCGTATTATCTACTCTCAGGTTTTGTTTGGTCTTAATTAGTGTGTGCTCGTTTGGCGACGTTTACAATTGGTTTTTTTTGTTGGCGATACGGCGATTCCATGGGCCAAGTGAGCTGCTGCACTCTTGACCCTTTCCTTTTCGACGTCGACGCGACATCAGATGCCCTTCGTCTCTGATCGTCTCGGCGTAAACGACTCTTATTTTCATGCATTGAGTGTTAGAGTCAGGAATGGACTGTGTGTCCTCTCTCACTTTCTCCTCTGGTTTTTTTCGATACGACGACGCTGATTGTGAATTGGGTTATGACGACGTTACAGATGATTATTTTCTTGTTCTATTTATTTTATTCAGTTGGCTTTGCTTTACATTTACTCTACCACCTTCTTTCTAGTCACATGGCGACGCATGGCTCATTTCCGGCCAATGTGTTGCCTCGACGTTTTTCTCAGCTCATAACATTTCTCTGATTTTCTTTTTCTTGTTTAAATTACATTTTATAACGTGTGTGCTCTACTAATCTCGGTTTTTCTTTCTCTCTCTTTATTGTCAAAGGTGGATATGGCGACGTTTACAATTGGTTTTTTTTTGTTGGCGATACGGCGATGCCATGGGCCCAGTGAGCTGCTGCACTCTTGACCCTTTCCTTTTCAACGTCGACGCGACATTAGATGCTCTTCGTCTCTGATCGTCTTGGCGTAAACGACTCTTATTTTCATGCATTGAGTGTTAGAGTCGGGAATGGACTGTGTGTCCTCTCTCACTTTCTCCTCTGGTTTTATTCGATACGACGACGCTGATTGTGAATTGGGTTATGACGACGTTACAGATGAGTATTTTCTTGTTATTTCCGTTCAATTTCCTTTTTAATTATATTCCTTTTTTTTGTTTCAGGTATTTTCGTCCTTAGTGTTGCTGCTATTGCTGAAATGGAGTGCTATCTGCGTAATGAAGGGCGGCTTCCATCAATGTGAATTGACTTGGGGGAAGGTACTACATTTTCAAAAGACGACAATCTGGTCTTCCAACGAAGTTTACATACAAAGTTGCAGTCGGAGCGCCTTTTTTTTCGATGTGTTAAACGACGAAGCAAGAGTCGTAAGGGGAAATTCGTGTGATCTTCAGTCTCCATCGGTGTTTGTTCTAAGTTATTGTGAAAATTGCAATTCTTACTTTATTCAAGATTTCATTTTGTGTTATTGTTTAGATGTAAGTTATTATGTGTGTGGTGGTTGAGTTGGAGTTTTGTTTTCCTGTTGCTTTTTTGTTCTTACTTATTTTTTTTTAAATGTTAAGGTCCACATCAGTGCAGGGTTTCTATTTCGTTGGTGGAAACTAGTGGATAGGAACTAGTGATTAGTGCCTTCAGCAGGTTCTCTAGTCGTTACTGCTTTGGAGCATTTTGGTGGAATAGGTAGTCAGTTTTGTGCTATTCGAGGTTTCTTTTTATCTGGATGGAGTCGCAGATTACTGCAACTTACAAGCAGCTAGGCATCGAAGATTTCAACCAGTTATAAGTATTTAAAACACCTGACTGCTTATTTCTTAACGTGACACATTTATTATTTTCCTATCATTTTTAAGTTGAAGAGCTTTTGAGATTTTTCAAACAGATATCAACGAAATTTGATAATTTCCTATAAAGTAAGATTAACTTTTTCGATGTAGCTTTGCCATTATTTTTTTAAACAATTTTCATGTGCTTAGACATTCATACTGTGAGAATAATTTATATTCTTGCTTAGCTCGTGCTGGTATTATTAGGTTACACTTTTTTCTAGATATGTTCTTACATATTTTGTTATTTGCGATTTTTCTCTGATTTTAATTATTTGCAAATTGCAAGTTCGAAATGTACATTGTTCTTTGGTTTGCACGTAGGGACTGAGGGGTTATTTATGGTAGCGGAATCATGCAAGCTTAGTTCAAAATGAATTTGGTTCATCGAATTTAAACGACGATACTCTCGTTTTTTGTCGTTTTTGGCTGCCCAGGTGTCACCGATATACCGTTCACCACAATGTCGTTGTTCCTGACGGATTTCGTGAAGTCAGACATGATATAGTATTCGCGTTTAGGTGTCGTTTTTTTTTCGGCGAACTGGATTCTAACGGCTGACTGGTTTGTAATATTCTAGGGAACAGATCCTCCATCATTATTGAAGTTAGATCTATAGATTACGAATTGGCAGGGCAGGGTTTCATTCCGATCTCAGAATTGGCTTTAACCGGATGACTAATTTGTTTTAGTTGAGGATAGGAGGGAAATACTTCTTCCATCACAGGGGAAGTGATATCTAGAGTCGACGACTCGGCAGGACAGAATTGATTTACGATTTCAGGTCATGGAATGATTGGCAGTACGGGATGTAAAAGTGGCGGCTGAATGATTTCTTTGCTTTGTGGTTGTTTTAAGTCGCCTGGGTAGTGCATACCCTCCAATCGCTTCCCCTTTTCATACGAATTATTTTCCACAACATACAAATCCGGTTTGGAGCCATGTGTCGGGTGGCCAGTGTCGTCCTTATGGGTAGCCAGTGTCGGGTAGCCAGTGTTGGGGTAGCCAGTGTCGAAGGTAGCAGGTCTCGATTTCCCTCCTTGTTCATGAAAGTAGCTGAAAACGGAATTTAGTTGGATTGACAAATTATTTTGTTTCTTTTATAGGTACCGATAGAAGCTTGAATTATCTCGCTTTGTTGCGCAACTGAGAGATATTGGACTCTAAGAAACTTCAAGCCCAAACCAATTTCAGGAGTGGGATTGACGGGGGGAAAAGTCTGAAAACTGGAACGAGGGACTCTGGGTAATATTGATATTCAGTCTCTTTACTCACAAAATTTGCTTGGAAATAGGTTTTCAAATTTATAGGTATAATCCCATATTGAGAGTGTCATGATACAACAGTGTAGAAAGATGATATGCTTCAAACACGAGAGAGATGTGAACAGCCTGGTGGCTGCAGACGAGTGAGAGAGAGAAGGCAGAGAAGAGAGAGCTATATATAGCAGGCCAGAACACCAGGGCATCTCCCAGATGTTGAGTGCTGCCACCTGTTTATTTGTGAGAGAGCACTGTATTAGCAGGCCAGTGCAACCACCAGATGTTGAATGCTGCCACCGGTTGGTTTGTATGATTTTATAATTCCAACAATTAAAATTGATTGATTTTATAATTCCAACAATTAAAATTGTCTTGAAAGACTTCATGGTTTAAAAGGTAGATGAGTTTCAAGATATTTGCGAGATTTTCAGCGTCCATATCTTAGTTCTTCGGAAGATGACTTCACTGAAGAATAAGCAAGATATTATTTCCCCTCCTTTATTTATTGCATGAAAACAGCAAGCTGTTTGTTGATTTACTTCAATCCCATTTCAAAATTTCCCATTCAAAAGCATTATGTTTCTTGCTAACAATATGTTGCCAAATTCTTGGAATCTAGAGTAGCTTATCGATTGGCAATTTCTTCAGGGGTAAATAAGGAGGCAGAGAAGTTCCCCAAGTTGGCTGTATGAAAGGTGTCGATATTTTTTTGGAAAATAAGGAGAAAAGACAACGAAAGGAAATTAATGATTTCAAATGGAGAAAAGGCGACATATTGAAATTAGCTGAATGTTACATTACACTACAACTACATTTTTCAAAGAGTTTACTTGCGATTAAGTTTTCGGCTTGAAACCAGCTTAAGCCTAGTATTCCCCAATGAAGTTTTAAAGACTTTTTTTATGGTAAAACTAAGCCACTTTAAGCATGTTATTTTCTCCGTAGTATTTCGCCTTTCTATTTTGGCTTGCGCTAAAGCTATTCCAATGAAGTAGTTTTTGTCTTTCGATTTGTTTGCTAGGAATAAGGTTATTCCAAGCATAGCAAACAATAAATATTTGCTTAATACCGGAGGTTCTTAAGAGTTCTTAATTTGTTTGGAAACGAGTAAAAACAATATGTTTCTACAGGAGTTACGTTTCATACGTTTCACGTTCTCATATAGGAGGCATCGTTATATAACTATTTACTCATCATGTAATCTTGATCAAATATTTAAATAATTCCGTTTTTAATGTTGACTTTTGATTGTGCCAGATATAATTTTCTTTATTTTCTTCAATCAGGATGGCGAGCGGTTTAAGGCGATACGTTCAGTTCGCAGTCTAGTCTTTCAGGCAACGGTTCGAATCCATCTTCTAACACTAGTTTCATTGCGTTACGTTTCACATTGGTATATTCTACCACTTAACTTTTTAAATTTTTTTGTAACATTCTAAGAGCCAAGCAGATGCGGCCGAGTGTTTAAGGCACCTACCTAGAAATCAGTTTCTCTCTGGGAGCTTAGGCTCGAATCCTACCATCTGCCGAGCGTTTGGCTTTTCTTTTTACAGAACTTCATTTTTACATTAGGTTGCCCAAAATCCAAGTACTTCAAAGTGATGCCTCTCACGACGACTTCAATGAAACTTAGTCGACTTTTTGAGCAATGAACTGTTATTTAAAATTCTGTATGTTTAATTTCCCATTGGAAAATTCAGTAAATTTAATATTAGTTTAATCAAAAACCCAAATTCTTTAAATGTCGGAGTTTTGAAAGAATGTGATGTATTTTTGAACATTTACGTCTGCAAACCCTTAATACGAACCAAGGTTTTTTTTTGTTAGATATGGGTGTTTTGCTTCAGACTTGGAGTCGCAGCGGCTCTATTGAAGTGAAGACCTTCTGCACCGTCTATTGAAGTTATGGTTTGTGGGTGATATGCCTGAGGTGACATTGCCAAAGTCTGGAACACTCGACATTATTTCTCTCCGGAGGAAAGGGGAAGAGTGTAAAATGGAATGATGGCTATATGGATGCTTGTGCAGTGTTCGTCTCATCTGACTTGGATATATGGGATTGTGATCCATTCTTTTGGCGGTTTTTTATAGGTAAATATTTTTAGAAGTGTTTGTTTGTGTGTGTAGAGAAATTTTGGGGAGGGATATTGCGTCGTTTCATATGTTGAGTCATTTTGTAGTTTTTGGAGGGAGGGAGAGGCTGGTTCAGATGTCAGATAGAGATTACATGGTAGGTAGGTCAGCGGGAATCGTGGTTGTTGATTATTCGTCGTGTTTATTATTGTTTGTATGCTATTCCTGTGTTAAATGCAAATGCTAACCTGAGCCCAGTTTGTTTTGATTGCAGGATGGTACGAGATTGGAGACTGGTGTTGTATTCGGTGTGGCAGACGTTAAAACTTGGCGGAGTCATTGCGTCATCAAAACGTGTCATCGGGAGCCATACCGGCGGCATTAAAGCGTCGCCAAATGACAGCAGTTTTTCATCAAAAAGCAGCCCGTACGTCTCGCTACTTCGTTTTAACCCTCGGTCAGCCAGTCAGAGTTCGTGTAGGAAAAAAGTGGGTACGCGGTAACGTCAAGTTGGTGTGCCAACAACCAGGCTCATATGTCATCACAACTCTCGATGGTCGAGAGTTTAGAAGAAACCGAAGAGCAATTAATTGCTGCAAGGGAGAGCCAGTCCATCATCCTACACAGGCCTTAATTCAAAAACAGTCTGCAATTCCCTCTAAATCATCAGCTGGGCAGCAGCAACCCAATCATATCAACACACCTCCTCCCAAACAACAGACGGTGTTCTCATTTCCGGCCTGACCTTACCACGGTCTATTGTTTCGTCGCGGCCACCAGCTATAATTCAGCCACCAGCCCTGCCGCCGATCCCACCAATCGTGGTACTGCCCCTCCCTGCAAATTCTGTTCGTGTCGCTCGTCAAGTAGTTCGCAAGCAGCGGACGGCCAAAGTCTGGCCATCGAGTTCCAGGAGTAGTTCCAGGTTGGCAGAGCGGCGTCAAACCTTCTTGTCAGAGCAGCGACGGTCCGTCTCATTGAGTCCAGCTCGCCCTTCAGACCTGGCTGGGCGGATAGCGGCTGAAAACTTGGAAGCAGAGCCAGCAGCCGAGTCAACTACTCTAGCTCCGGTCGAGCCGTTTGGAGTCGTTCAAGAGTAGCAGCCCTATCAAACATGTCATTTTGTTTTGATTCATTTTATGTTGGTCACTTGGTAGTGCCTCTTTGTCATCTATGTGCATCGTGTATCCGTTTTGTTGCCTTATGAAAAGGAAAGATGTTGTATATCTACTAGCGCCACTAGTGGCATCCTGACCTAATACAAAGAGGCCTAGTCTCAGTCACACTTGGACAGCCGAGTCTACTACAACTGGTAGAGTATGAATCCACTGTCACTGTTGAGAGGGAACGAGATACTAAATTTATTCTGTTGTTTTATTTTAGGAGGCACTTGTTGAATAGGCCGAGAAGTGGCGTGATATGTTTAGAAGAGTAGGATAGGGCTTTATATAAACCTGTCAGAGTTGCATTTTTTGAAACAGGAAGTGAGTGGTAGGATATTCTAAACCCGCCCGTTCTGGTTAAAGGCTAACAACCGAAAAAACAGTCTTGTCCCCAGTATTATCCCGCAATGCTCGCAAGCATTTTGTAATCCTGCCCACTCGTCTTATGCAAAACTCGTTTTATTTTTTAAACAATGTTGGTGAGGGAGGCTTTCATTAAGAAATCTGCCGTCAGGTCACCGATTTTGAACTGGATTCGGGTGTTAATTGATATGTTCAGTCCAATTAAATTGTCCGGTGAGAAATCGAGGCGTTTATTCTGGAACATGCGACATAGTTTATGGCGAAAGGGTTCAAATTGGGGGCAGACGGTTAAAACGTGTAGGGGGTTTTCTATTTCTTTGCAGCCATGCTGACAGCTGGGGTCCACTTCCGGATCTATTCTGTGTTTCAAGGAGTTTAGAAAGTGGTGCTCCGACCGTAGCCTGTGAAGACACACTGAAATTTTCCGATCAGTGTGTTGGTGCCATAGAATTGGCTTGAGGGATGGCTTTATAGTTAGGCACTTCTTCTTACAATTTTTTAAGGATAGGAGAAACTTGGCTGCTCAGTGTTTCTTGTATAAAGCGATTTTCTCCTCGGGGGAAAGGTTATTGTTTATGTGGGGGTCTATGTTGTTGGTGCACTGGATGCCAGTTAGTTGATCGGCTCGTCATTCCCCTCTATACCGGGTTGGCTCGGTATCCAGGCTAGCGGTGTCCTGTCAAGTAGCTCCCGGATTTCTGGAATTACTTCGTTAGATGATTGATTGCTCGCGATGATGGCTGTAATGGCAGGGCTGGAGTAACTGTAAATCATGGTGCAGGCCGGGCTTGGGTCTAGGTCGTAGATAGCTTTTAGTGCTATTTTTATGGCTTGCAGTTCAGCGGAGAAGACGCTGGAATTAGTTTCCAGGGTCCAGGCTTTTTCTAGATCTACTTCGGGGATGACCACCACACACGATGTAGAATTATATTCCGTGGATTTGGAGCTGTCCGTGTATCTTATTAGGGTAGTATTGGGTTGGAGTAGTAAGAGGGAGTGTTGTTTGTTTTGTTTTTTCCACAGCTTCTTTTTTAGAGACGGGAAACCATAGAGTTTTGCAAGGGAAGGGGGGGGGGGGAATAGGTTTAAGGGAGGGTATCTATAAATTAAGGCCCATTGTGGAATAGTCGGGAACGCGTCGAAGCCCAGCAGATAAATTTCCGCCATTTGGACTGCTAGACAGGGGGAGCTTCTAGGAGGGTAGTTTTCAGGGGCTGAGAAGATTGCTTGGGCTGACTTATTAGTGGGATTATGAGGTTTATGACCAAGTTTGATGATATACTTGCAGGTGAGCCAGTTCCTTTTGTCAGCTATTGGTTCTGTGCCGTTCTCCGCATATAGATCGGGTAGGGGTGGATTGTTTATAGGCTAGAATCGTCCTGATGATGGCTCTGTAAATGATATTTAGTTTCTCGATGTCGGTCTTGCTGCCGTATGCCATCAGACCATAGTTAACTTTGCTACGGACGAAGCTTTTGAACAGTAGGACAAGGTTCTTAATTGGAGGGCCGAGTTTGGCGTTGGCTATAATTTAGAAGAGGTTTCCGAAATCAACGAGGTTTTCGACAGCTAAGATTAGTGGCCTAATAATGTAAAGAATTCCTACTCAGGTTGACTTTGGTTCGGTAAGTCAAGGCCTACTGAATGGTTGAGGCCTGAAAGATTCGATAAGTCTCTGTGAAGGCGAGTGATTTTGCCAATGTTCCCATTCTTTCCCAGGCGAGGGCCAATCGCAATAAAGTGGAGCCTAAGGCAGAGCTATATGGCGATCGCATATATTTCCTCGTTGGAAATCATCGACTCACTCAATCACTGCTGGTGTCCTTTTCAACTATTTTTTTGCAACTAATGTTTATTGTGCCAATCCTCGTCTGTCGGGCTAGATGTCCTTCTCTAGTGTTGTCCTTGTCTATGAAAAATGTCTTTCTTCCTTTGCGTATTATTTTATCGATTTATTTGTGGTTTTCTGGATAAATTTCACCATAATTTCGTAAGTAAGTTAACTAAGAGCGTTACTACATAACTAGAGTTAAAGAATGTACCCAAATTCTACTTGAAATCACCAAAAATGTGTGTATTAAAAACCTGTTGTCATTTTCAGGTCCTGAGTGTTTGACAGAACTAGCTTACATTACAACTTATTACTTATTTTCATTACAACTTTAACCAATTTTTAATTGTCACTTAATTTTCAGGTTCATTTACCTCTGTGCTGTCTGTGACAGAAGCTTCAGACTTCTTTTTTTTTCTTTCTTAATTTTCAATAAATATTTGTATGGTTTCCATCTTATAGCTAACATTCTCGAGCGTGAGATCACTTCAAAGTTGTTCACAACGTCCCCGATTTTAACTCGGTTGGGTAGTTGAAATTTCTTTCTGTTGGTTGTTTGACGAAGATCACCGACCACTTTAGCTGCATTTAAAGGTTTTACTGTTTGGGGGTCACGGTTGGAGCTAGTTGAAGGGGGTTGTGAGAAAAACTGACGAGTTAGCGCGTCAAGAATTTCGTCGGTAGAAGCCATTTGCTGGAATTGATCTTGAACGTCGAGGAGATTGACGGTGTCGTTATCAAGATCGTCCAGTTTTTCGGTGACGTTTTCACTGTTACGATGAAAGTGTGCTTCATTTTCGCCGTCGTTTTCGTTACCGGATCTAAAAAAACTTTCATAGAAATTCTGAATGTTATTCAGTATTTTTATGTAGCTGAGTTGTGATCGATTTCAGTTCTTTTCGTCAAGTAAGACGTCCACCAAGTGTCTCCTTCGTCTTGTAAATTCGGAAATAATCCGGTACGTCACAAATATGATCAATACGCCCTGAGTCTATAATTCTCGTTTTGCGTCACGTTCTTCAATTTTGCTTTCCTTTGTCCCCATGTAAATCAAGAATATCAGGCAATCTTTTGGTTGAATATTTTGGCCATCGACTATGGTTTCGCTGGCGATGACCGTGAGTTTTAGGAAGAGGATGGTTGGATTGAAATGGTACGTTGTAGAGTACGTTGACTAGTAGAATTTTTGTAGTTGACGTCGTATTCGTCTTCGTCTGTCAGAATTCCGCCGTACATCTGTCATATTAGACAAACTGGCACCAAAAGAAAACGAGAATGCTCCTCAACAAACTGCATCCTCGGGAACGAAAGATAACCAACAACTCTCACGATTGGAGAAAATAGGGCTACTAAAAGCCGACTGGTAGGAAAATGCATCATGCACCATTTCAAAAAAATTTAAAAAAAGCTAGTGTCCAGGCAATGACAAGAACATGTGTGCCGAACTGGTTCCACTAAAAAAAACAGGGCGATAACGGTTTGCCTTCACCGAATCAGGGCAGTGAACAACTACCTCAACAGCTTCAACCACATTGTGAATAAGGAGGCGGAAGATCTAGCTGTCGGAAGGCTGTTAGGCGATTGAAATCGCTAGACACATCTTGATCAACTGTCTGGGAATGGAAACCCATCGTCAAGAAATCCTTCTGCTGCTTTCCAGCCTCAAAGAAAACTCCGAAGTTAACACAATACTCGGGCTTAACAAGGCGCTAGGAGCAAAAACACAGTTAAAAATTAGGGACGACCTAGCAAAATTCCTACGAAGAACATCCCCAGTAGATATAATTTCCCTACTTCAATCATGAATCCACCTCCTAGTTCAGTAAAAAGGTCCCAGCATTTAGAGATTTTGAGTGACAATAGGGTATTTCCAGTTTCTTTGTCAAAAAATAATTTGCCTAATTACTGTGAATCATTTTCAACAGGATCTCCCTGCTAATGTTTCAAAGCTTACCCCGTCATCAGTTAAATGGACGTATGGGAGCACCGGTAAAAATCTACATTAGTCACTACGTTAGTCACTTTGTCAAAGGTAATTTGACAATTAAGAACTCATAAATCTAATCAACTTACTGATTGACGATTGTTATCAAAATTTTTTTAGTTTTGTTCTTGTAGAAAGCAGCATTATCTCTATTAAATATGATGAGAAAGCTCCATAAGTAAACAAAAAGTGTAGTTCCTTCGTTGATTGTTGGGCCAGTTTTGTCTAACGATAAAGCGCCTCGAGTGGAAAGATCTTTGTCAAACACCAACCATAGGTCAAAGAGCAATCAAAAACAAGACAAATTCATATTTACTCATGAAGTGCTGTTGGAACTAGACAAACTTGGTTTGCGGGAGCCGATCACACCTGAAAGAATCAGAATCATAACAAATCGTCTTCACCAAGCATACCAAGAAGAGAAGATAGTGTATATAGTGTGCGACCAAATTTTCCAGATCTCTAAATCAAGAACATTTAATTTAAATGAATTACCAGCAAGTTTCTTCGCAGTTCTTCTAAAGCCAACCGGAAAAGATGGAGAGGCACCAGTACCCCACAACAAACTCGTCATTCAATACGATGTTTCTAAACTGGTGGTACCAGACTAACTGGGCATCTTTATTTGACTAGACTTAACACAACGCTTGAGACAACGGATCCCATTACAACCACGAGATGCGCCTGTAAAGGTTCTTCTTGTTTCTCTGTTTGCCATAGAAAAATCATAGTCAGCAAGAGCGAAAATAGCCAGAACTAAACAAGACTACATAATAAAACCAGAGAAAATCAAAACGCTTCAATCTTGGCAAGACGTCGACAACAAAATTATGGCTAATATAGGACTGAAGCATGTTTGGATGGTTTAACTAGAGATGACGTGTCGCCTGCAATGTTCATGATAGACGACGAAACACTCTCATACCCAACATCTGACGGCGAAACATCTGATTCTGAAGCAATGAAGTAGGAAATTCGTCCACTGAAAGATTGTATGGTGGACCCTCGTTGTTAAAGATCACACGAGGAGAGTGAAAGTGCTATTCCTCTTTGAGCAATCGTCACAATTGGATCATCTCAATCAACCAACATGAATGAGTTGGCTGATAATTTGCTTTACAATACAGCACAACAACCGGGGAAACACCAGGAAAACCGGGTCTTCACTTCTACAGGATGAATATGATGAAAATACATTCGTCGTACGCTTTTCAACAAAATTTGCATCCGATTCAGATCCCGAATATCTTACAAAAAACAACCCTGATTTTTTTTAATGTTTGGGCGCGGTGATTTTGGCGAGAGAACAAAAATTAAAATTTCTGGAAAAACATATCTTGCTTATCTCCTTAATCCCAAGTCAGTTTCAACACGTCGATTTTTTGTTTCTGTTTTACGATATGACTACTCGGTGAGAAGTATCTAATGTTTCGTTCATACATTCCAAATTGCCATCGCGATCTGTAGACGGTCATCTTTCTAACGAGGAAGCATTTGGTAGATTGACTTCTGAAGTCATGCAGTTAGCTGGACAGTACAACTCGCTTGCACCATAGCAACAAAACTAGGACAACGATTACCACCTGTACCCCCTGAAATCGATATTCTCGGCCTCTTCCTTTTTCAACAACATAAGCTTGTCAACGCAGCCAATGAGCACTTCAAGGCAAGAACTAATCGTGATCGGCAAGATGTCTACGATATGACTCAGCTCACACTTCGAATCACCCAGCTCAAATTTGGTTTATGTTTAGTCCAGACGATGGGTAAACGTACATTTGGTATGCACTTGGACCAGTTGAACCATGAAAACTCAGCCCCCGTCTGGAGAATTTCGCTTCAAATTATTGGCTGAACATCCTGTTGCAGCGGTCCTACATTTTGAAAACGCTCTCGATGATGTCATCGAACACGTTATTGGTTGGTGCCAAAAGATAAAAAAAGCCCCAAAAAAGGGGGGATTCTTTGGTGTCTCGAAAGCTTGGCTGCGAGTTGTTGAGGAACAATCTCGGTTCTACATGCCCATTGTTTAATATGGATAAATGGCCATAAAAAAAAAACAATTTCAACAGGCCATCAGCAGAGATAAACTACTTCTGGAACCAGTTGATCGCATTCCAACTGATGAAGTATAAGGTAATTATTTCCCACCATGTTGTAAAATAACTATGTTTAACAATTACTATAACTTTTTTTACTTTAGTTTCGTGAAGCGTTCTCTCCGGATTTTGTACAAGAATATGTCGAGATGAAGTGCCTGTCGCAGATTTGGTGCCATCAACTGCCACATTGAATGAAACAGGAAAAAAACATACGCTTATTTTGGTGAACAAATCTAATTATTTTTCCAAATTATTCCAGATAATTATTCGGGTTCTACTGATGATCGATTAAGTTTCGACGCGTTGCTTAAGTTGACAACAGATTCGTTCGACATGCAAGTTTATAAGGAGAAATAAATATGTAAATACATGTATTCCTAACTGTTGCGGTATTTAGATTTAAACAATAGCGATATTGAGACGTCCAATATCAGCTTGAAACTGCTGAAATTGGTATCCAACTAATCAACGCGACCATTAATGACAACGAAAGTCATGTGAAATTCATTTTAAATAACTTGGAGCGCAATGTTGACAGCTATTGCGTGGGGGAATTGAAACTCCAAGACATCGAATTGCGGTG
Source organism: Daphnia galeata (assembly GCA_030770115.1). Classification (NCBI taxonomy): domain Eukaryota; kingdom Metazoa; phylum Arthropoda; class Branchiopoda; order Diplostraca; family Daphniidae; genus Daphnia; species Daphnia galeata. Next base: position 4,057,628 of record CM061118.1, read on the forward strand.
CTGCTGAAATATAGTAATTACAGTTGCCGTGGGAAATGGCAAATCATAGTGAAGAAATTCTTCTGAATATCAGAAGCCGTCCGAGAAACGAAAATGAAGAACGAGAAGCTTTGCGTTGCTCTCTTTGCAGAATAAGATAAAGCTGTACAGATTGCATCAACAGATCGAATTTTATGCTGGCAATATCGACAAAATCAACATTAAAATAAGAAGACAAGCCGTTTCCATGTTTTTTTTCGAGACTGCCACCCAGCTGACTATCTGTGTTGAACTGTAACAATGGCACACGCTATGTGCTCAATCAGCTCGTCAGTTTATACTATGGTTGTTACACTCAAAACACACAGACAAAAATGAAAAAGCACTGGAAAAACTGATGAGAGCGATTGAAAAAATGCAATGAAGAAAACGATTGGAAATGCAAGAAATTTGTGAATTGCTATGTTGTTTGCTTCTTTTTAATTTTTCAAATTTTCCTATTCAAATGCTGCAAAAAACAAAATATTAAAAAATCTATTAGCGTGATACTTAACGACTTATCACTTGCATTTCAAATCGTGAGCTTTAATTATATTGATGATAAAAACTACTTCCTGTTTTCGAAAAAAAAAATTTCGAACAAAACCGGCAAAAATAGGGGTTTTCATTTTTTCACCCTATAGTCCATATGTTGCGCACACTGTATATTCATTGCGCTTTCTCGACAAGGGGGGGGGGATTAAATCAACTCCGATTTGATTCAATACATCGTAATTCAGTACATCGTTATTTACAATTGGTAATCGGTTCCGTTAGATATCTGGGAAGAAAGTTTTAAAAAATATAGAAATTTTCCTATTTCGGCCTGTTTTTTCGGTTTTTCGATTTGGAAAAATGGGTTAAAAATTTCTTGATTTGATTCATTTTGGGTATGCAAGTCCCTCATTGTAAAATACACCCCAATCCAGAAGTTCATCAAAATCAAAAAATAAAAGCTTAAAATGAAACACCCCTAGGTGAGCCAATTTGTGTATCATTCGGTGAGCTAATACTGGCTTTCCACTAAAAGTGTCTAGATATTTATAAATAAAAAAAAAATATCAATAGAACACCTATTGTAGCGTAGATTAAATTTTAGAAAATAACTTAACACGAAGAAAATTAACAAATGAAGTTGGGGGGAAAAGTGCTGTAAATAAAAATGAAAAGACAGCCCGCTTTTTTGTTTCCTCTATAACTCGTGTATTTCTAAAATTTCACAATGATTTTTTTGTCAAACATCGAAATTTACATTGCCAACATCCCAGTATTTCTTTTCCCTTAGTTCATCATCACCAAGATCCGACACTGTCTTGTCCTGGTAACTACTAAATTAATTTTGCCAATGGACCAAGGTAAAGTTTTCTTTTTTAATTTTTAATTTTGAACTCCATTTGTATATCTAATACATTTATTTAGTATGACGCTGTAAGCATTATTGATCTGATTCCAAATTTTCCTGTAATTAATTCGAAATTGAAAACCTACAGTGAAATTCAAACCATGAATCCTTATAGTGAACAATTAGCAGAATTGGAAACCTATTGTAACTGGTCTGTAAGTAATTACGTATAGGACTTATTGTAGGAAGAACTAGGACTGTTCTAAAAAATAATAAAAACAGTCCCATTTTTGCTCTAAATCAACTGTTTTGAGTCCGGATAAACAGGACTACAGTTTTGTATAAATAGGGCTGCTTTAAGTAGTAATTTTAAAGCAGTCCTACAGCTCCTAGTCCTATTTCTAGCCATTCCTATTTCGTTTAGTCCTATTTTTCCGTCTACCTTCATTTCACTTAACTCAAAGATATATTTTATTCTTTATCTTAGATTTGATGTCTTTTGTCTTAAAGGATTCTGTAAGTCTTTGACACATTTATTCTATTAAATGCATTGAATTTCCCAAAAGGGATTGTGGGGAAATGATTTCATCGCACACGAAACACTTATATGTTTGGGGTATATGGAGTGGGCACACATTTTGTAAAGTTTGCAGCGAACTCAAGACTAATGGAAAGTCTGAAGTACAAAAGCATCGAAAACCTCTCGTCACATTCGTTTTCAAAAACTGCTGTCAGATAGCACAGACTATTGTGGGAAAACTGATAACTATGCACATACAGTCACTGATAGTGGGTAACATAATGAAAATCAGATTATTGATGTTTATTGCGGAACACGATGTTAGTCTCTTGCTGTCTCCTAGTCTCTTGTTCCTTCTACCTCCCTTGCTTCCCTCTTAATCGTACTAATTTCTTCTGGACTGATATTTACCATTGCCAGACAGTTTTAAAAAATGACGAGATCGCCCGTTTACCTTTTTGCCTAATGCACCATATACCCCAAAATGTAATAGATAATGTCGCAGTCAATAACATCGATTATCGAAGAAGCAGAATTTTGTGAATTGGTAGAGACGTCATCATTATTGGCAGAAGGGTAATCATTTTCCGCACTGTCTACGAGAACTATTTCACGCATGATTTCCCGTAAAAGGAAATAACGACCAAACACGTTTTTCTTTCATCATTTTCTTATTATTATTCTTGAATCTTTTCTTGATGCATGAGCTGTAAGATGTCAACATAACACTTTTTCCTCACCGTCACAGTTTGCCTCACACAAAAGCTGCTTGCTTGTGTAAGAAGCCTAAATAATTCGAAAAATGATCCCGCAGTTGGTATATCACCACAGCGACTGCTAATTCGGGTAATATTAAAAAAGCATTACGTAGATCATTTAATATTAGAAAATAATTCATTATTCACAGAATTGAAATAATAACCTCGATGCAGCTGGTTCAGTTTTCCTGTTAAAACATATTTGTAGTTCTCATGAAGAAAAAGCTTGACTACATCCATAGTACTCATTTTATTGTTATTCTCCAACATTTAAAGTAATTTTCGAGAGAAATTGATGCTCGTAGATCACTTCAGTAACATGTTCTGAGACGAATTGTCAAGTTACAAATTACTAACTAATATTCTTCTATATTTTTGGCTTATTGGGATCCAGTGCTGATCTCTGTAAGGCTATAACACGATTTTCGAAATCCATGCGTCTGTTACTGCCATGCTAAAAAATATCCATATCTTCTTGCTGAGTAATTCCACGCAAAATCTGTCGATGATACGGTCAAAATCCTGATTTTGGTTGGGCAGAAAATGATGGGAAAAAAATGATTCTGAAAATTTCAGATTTACCGTTTTAATAGTTTAGGAAATATTGAATTTTAAAATTCGTTTGTTTGCTATTTTCTCGTGAGCTGAACAAATTTTTCGATTTTTCTTTAATTATGGCTTTGTTTTTCATTTGATTTTTATTAAACGTAAAACAATCGTCGTAAAATATAATTTTATGTTGATCTACTTTTAATGTCGCAATTGTAAGAAAAGAAATCCAAAATGGATAGAGGGCTGTTCGACATCTTTTTTTTTAAATGTTGAATTCGGTAAACGCAGCAACTCAAGTCACTTTTTGTTTGCCACGAGTGATTTTTGTTGTTCTACGAAATATGAATTTATAAAAAAGTGTGATAGAAATGGGTTATTTTAAGTTGTTTTAGGTTTTCTTTAAATATTAGTGGGTTATAATGCACGTGTTAAACTATTTTACTGTCTAGTTATGCCAGTGCATTGAGTAGTGAGGAAAAAAACACGTTATTTTGATTAGTTAAAAATGTTTAATAGCTTGATTGCCAATATTCTCTGTAGAAATATGGGATAGACTGTTTTTCTACAGTTAAAAAAAATGTCTCCCTTAGATTAAAACCAAAAGTTACGAAGTGACTCGACTAATATTGTTCAGTGAATCAACAAACTAAATCAACGAACAAAGGTATTGTATTTCAAATTTGCCACTTTTTTTCCTCACTGTTGGTGCCTTATTGATTGTAAATCCCTTTGTTGTTTTACCATATATTTTTATAATTGGCTTAATTAATTTCCACAGTATAGAATTACAAACTGTTCATTGTGTTTGTGTTTGGCTGGCATGAGTTTGCCAAAATTGATCCATAGTTACTTATATTGTTTGTTTCTTTTGTTTTTTTACCTGCCGCTTCTTTATTTTGGCGCAACGTGACTCGACGTGACGAGTTTTCCTGCAATTAACGCATGTTTTTGTTTCCTCAATGGCTCCCAGAATAAATCGGGTTGTGATGATATAGACAGTTTATCGTCACATTCCTTACGGAATACTCAAAATATATTTTCTCTATATGTTCAATTGGTAACGTTTTCACATGCCTAAATATCAAACATGGAGATTTCTTTAGTTCTTTAGTTCCAGCTTTCCATCCAAGCGATGAAGTCTCGAAGCCACTGGAGTCTCGGATCAGATGGTGAAGTGAAAGGTGTTTTGTTTCTAAGGTACTGGCGGGCGGATTTTTGATAAGTTTTGCACAAATTGTGAATTTCAAACCAAATTATGAAAATTAGAAGAAACGAAATAGTTTTTTTTACTACCCAAGAATCCAGAAACTTTCATTCGTCGGTAAGAATCCAACGTTGCAGCCAGCGGGCGGCTGAATATATCCAGCGCTCGCTGCACATTTTGCCCTTCAATTTTTGTTGGCTCCAATTGTCTCTTGGTTAGTTTTGGCACAGGTTTTTTTGTTTCTCGTGCAGCCTCCGTATGAAATGAAATTATGGCTTTTCCTTCCGCTGTTAAGTTGGCTACTAAAAAATAGCCTATGCAGTATGAATAGGAGAGTCCGTTTATGGCAAACATTAACAATTTGTTTGCCAGTTTGCCGCTCTTTTGGCTGCACGACTCCAGCCATGTCAACGTGACCAACCAACTTATCGACCTTTGGTAAATAGCTTTCGTCTGGTTTATCGCTGCATCATCTATCACAATGTAAACTTTCCCCCTAATTCTGAATCAGAAGCGTCTCCCACATAGCACAGTTCAGCCGTCGGATGTCCGAATGAGAGCCGATCAGCCAAGGCACAGCCTATCCATTTGCGGCTCTCAAAAGGACGTCCAACGGATGAACTAAACGAACGTCCTTTAGAGGGCCCTATAAGTACAGCCCTTTAATGTTATACAGAAATCCTTAATAGGACTTTACATTTATCAAGCAACCAAATATTTCGTTTTAACACTTAGATGAGAATGAATGAAAAATACACCGAAAAATATTGATTACAAAACACTTTTTGAACCAAAACATGGTTTATTTACGGAAAATTTATGTTGTACAAATAGAAATTAGACTTTAGAGTGGTTCACGGTATTTGTAAAGAAACAGTGCAAACCATGAGGGAGGAATGAAGTAGGCGTAACTATGTCTGAGGCAAAACAGACATCGCCCCAAGCATTTCTTCGAGTTGTTTCTCCTTCGATCGCAAACCACTCTATGGGAATGTGATGAAGAAATCAAACATAATTTGGGCGTAAAAAACGCCAGTAAATTATGCTCCTATTCCGTTAGGGAAGCACAAACACTCTATAGCAATGACAAATGTAGCAATATTTGGAAATTTGTAATACTTAAGTTAAAATCTACTGATAGAGTTTTTAATGGCAACAAAATAAAGTTAAATTTATTCGAGAGAACCAGTGAACACCAGGTCTTTTCTCTATCAACTCTTTGCGACCTTCAACGAGTCAGTCAGTCTCCTCAACATTATAACAGTGATATCCCAGACAACACGCCTGGTTTTATTTAAGACAAAAGACGTTGTTTGCCTGACTGTCCGATAAAAGACTGTTTTTGTCAGTCTAATTAATAAGTCTCAATCTGGGTTTTTAAGGGTTCGAAAATAACTTTTTTTGTTGTGCAATTATGTTTATTTATGCAATGATTATTTAATTGGGTAAAAAAAAAGAGTTTCAAACTTTTCTCTATCGGGATTTTACAATGATTTATCATTTACCGTAGCTTGGGAAAAAAGTTTAAAGTCTGATAGATATAATGTCAATATATAATTTATTCTACAATAACAACGTCTAGCAGCTTAGTGGTTAGCAAGCTGGCTTAGCAACACAAAGGTTCATTGTTCGTATCCGGTAGTAGCCATGTACAACAAAGAAGAGTGTTGAGGGAAATTACGTATTAAACGTTACCCTCAACATGTTGTAATTTTATCCGGAATATGTCTGTTTCGGATGTTGGTAGAACATCCTGTGGCGCTGGCTAGGGCGGACAAAAATTAAAAAAAGGACATCCATTGGATCTCCGTTTCGGCTGTTGGGATGTTCCTAGGATCTCCAACTGACATCCAAAGGATAGGACCAATGTCCGAAATTGACATCTTTTGGACATCCACCGGACTGACTTGTGTTATGTGGGCTTACACTTCTAACTGAGATTCAAATTCCGAGGAGGAGCTTCCTACATCATCTTAAAACATGGAAACATCATCCACGAGTTCCTCAATTGACCAGTTAATAGCTTCCTCGTATGTTGATAGCGTGTCTACAACAATTAAGCCCCAGAAACGTAACTTCTACAACAGTTAGGGGAGAACGGAGTCAACATGGACACGGGTCATATTGGACAAAGACCATAAGTGCTACATGTTATGGGAAAAAAATTTGTATTTTTTTATTTTTGTATATACTAGAACGTTTAACGTTCTAGAAAAAATATTCATTAAAATCGAACCATTATTGCTCTTGTTATCGCATAATTTAAAAAATGGCCCTGTTTGATGTAATATTTCTCCCTATTACTCTAAGTATTTTAAAAGTGAAAAACACTACAAATGAATAAAATAATGATAGGTGAAATAGCCAATTCATTTCTTAAATGATTGATACAAAACTTAAATGTTAGTGCCTTTTCAGTGTTACGTTATGAACGAAATACTAAATAGCACCGAGTTGTGTCATTTTGGACACCTAGTTTTGGGGTGTAATTGGACCACGCTAACTATAGCAACGAGGGGAGCTTGCCGCCTTAGGGCATAATTTACAGGCAAATGTCAAATTTCCCCCCTCTTTTCTAAAACACTCGTAAATCTTCATTGTTTTACACAAACGTGTCATTATCAGTGTGCATGAATAAAGAAAGGGCAGATGAACATTCTAAAACTTTTTTTAATTTTTTACGTTTATTATTTTACGTTTTATCATGATTGTCCAGTTTTAGACAGAGCCTGTCCAATTTTGCCCCGTCTTTTTCAAAAAGGCCCAAAAAATGTGACTTTTTAAAATCGTCACAACTACTTTATTTGTAAAGGGAAAAATGTATAAAAAATATGGGAAGTAAACAAATGGACATTTAACGAAACACACGAAAAAAAATTAGGAAAAAGTGAAAACGACAAGAAATATTGCAAAAAGAAAAATTTTGTCCAAGTTGACTCCGTTCTCCCCTATGCATAAAGTAATTTTACTGGAACAAGCTCCATTATGATCAAGTAATGCAAACCTGTTTTGCACGTTCAAATATGACGTCAGGCTATTTTTTTTTATTTAACCCCCTCCCCCCCCCCCGTCGTCACGGACCGTCACAACCAACCCCTCCCCTAAACGGCACGTCACAATACTTTTACTCACCCCCTTTTTTAAAATTACTAATTGAGACTTAAAGAAATCGATGTTTTAAAATGTTTTATCTTCATATGTCTTCATATGTCTTTATTAACTTGATAATTCTGGATATGGTAGTAGATTGAGAAATGCAGTCGGAAACTTTTATGCATAATACTGAAAAAAATATTAAAGGAGATTTTCTTCCCATGCCCTAGCAGCGGTTTACGGTAAATAACTTTTAAAAAACCGGTGAGAAAAACCGGTAAATGGTAATTTACGGGGGTCTTAAACCGTAAGTTTACCCAAAGAGTGCGTTATCTAGCCCGCAATACTTGGTAATTCAACCGTATTTTCTAACCCATAATTTTTTTCAAATTGGGAATGCAAAGGATGTTTTTACCTTTAATATACTAGTTTTTTTAACCGCAATTTTACCCCAAGAGTGCGTCTTTTCGTCCGAAATAAGTGGTAACCTTACCGTATCTATAATATTCGAATTGGGAAATAAATAGGTTGTAATTGGGGGTTTTGCGGTCTACAAACTCCTAATTTTACCATTTTATTTTTTAATTAATTTTTACCATTCCACCGGGTGAAACCAACCCGCCTACCCGTTTTTTTTATTCTTACCCGCCCACATGCCCATATTTGTATTTCCACAACCAAATTCCACATGACGCATAAAATGATTCTTCGCCTGCATCTGGTATCGAACTTGTGTACCGGACTCAGTTCAGACAACCATACTTCAGATTGCTACCGACTAAGTCACTAATGATTGTTAATAAGTATTGTACGTGAAGTAAGTACCAACAAGGCAAGGAATGTAATGGGGACTTAGAAATATTTTCTTCTTTACACATCAAGTAATTGAAAATTACCTAACTAAACACAAAATTAATGAAATCAAATAGCAAAATTAACAGATTTACTGTAGCTATGCATTGCTATATTGAACAATGGTGTTTTTTAAACGAATAAACTATTGACTTTTCATTAAAACTTCAGTAAAAAATGATAAAATAGAAAAAGTTCAAGCGTTAGAAACGTGGTTTTAGGGTTGTAATTTGGTGAAAATCCACCAACCCTATTCTCACCCCAATCGAACTCCAAACAAATCCGGGTGGGTTTTTACCCATCCAAGAATCGCCCACTTCAATACAACTATAAACGAAACCAACCCCACCCTTTCCCAAGAACCGCGGTTTTTGGACAACACCTCAGTATAAATAGTGCACAAAAGTGTCATTTACCAATAGTTTTACTTAAAAAATACGGCGCTTTTCCCCCAGTTTCAACGGGAGTTCCTACCGTAGTTTCTACCAAGTCAAGTTTTGGGTTTAATTTACTCGTTATAGTCTTTGATTATTGGTAAAATATACCACATTCAAATTGGAAATAACAGTTTTATAATCGTAACATACCGACTGCCGTAACTGTAAATTTAAATGTGATATAATTTACTAATGAATGAAAAGAGAATTTAACCAATATTTTTCCGTTTCAACCTAATGTTAAATTGGTAGAAAAAGCGATATATAATTGAAAATGAGAGTACAGTATCCTGCAAAAAAATCCGAACGCGATAGTTTATTTTTCCCTCACTAGAGGTTAGAAAATAAACTATCGCGTTCGGATTTTTTTGCAGGATACTGTACGTAACTATTACTCTTGGTCAACTCGATGAAAACAGATGAAAATATCCCTATCTGGTGTCAGTTCTAATAAAGTTTAAAATACGGGAGAAAAAAGAGGATTTTAGACTTGAATTTTACCGTGTCAGTGAAAATTTATTTGGGTAAAAATTACTCTTGGTAAACGAGATGAAAACGGATAAAAATAACCTATTCTTGTGTCAGTTTTAAGTTAGTTTAAAAAAGGGGAGAAAAAAGAATCATTTTGACTTGAATTTTACCGTTTCATAGAAAATGTAAGTCGGTAGAAATTACATTTTGCCAACCCGAAAAATACCGATTTAAAAAACCTTTTCTGATGACGGTTATGAATTGGTCTATTATACGAAGAAAAAAAGAGTTTTATTAGCCGGAAATTTTCTGATTTAAGAGTTTTGAAATTTGGTTAAAATTACGAGTGCAAAACTAGTGGAAAACAGGTGGAATTGCGCTTCATTATTCATAGTATTTTTTACCTGTTTGCAACGAGTTATTTCAACTCTTTTTCCAAGAATGTTCATTAGGATTAAAAATACCAGTAAAAACCTAAGATAAATTTGGAAATATTGCCATACACTCTGCTTTTTGTCAGAGTCCCTCATGCATTTTGGTGAACGTAATTTAGCCCTTAAAATTACCAAAAACTAGAGGTAAAAACAGGGTTATTCTAACTGTTACCGACTACCTACCGAGAACCGCTGCTAGGGTGGTTGCGATGGATTCCTCGTGAAGATGGGATCCGTTGTTAAAAATTGATCTGAAACCTCGTTAGGAATAGTTAGGCCGGCCAAGTCAAGATCATCTTCGTCAACCTCGACTCTTTCTTCTTCTCTCTCTTCTGATTTTATAACAGCCATTAGTTTCCTCTGTCTCTTAGCAGCAAGTCGTAAGAGGACGAAATTTAAATACTGGTGGAGGAGAAACCTCCTTTTGCACAATAAAGTGTTTTTGTAGCATAATTTTTGGAAGCAAATAAACGTGAAACACTCCTCCACCAAAGTTTTATGAACTGATGGACAATAAAGTTCAGACGGTAATTGCTTGAACCACCTTGTTAAACGTGGTAGTAGAACGTCCTACGAATTAAGAGAGAGAGAGAAACAAACAGAGATGGAAATAGGTGATTCTCTTGATCTGCTCTTTACTCAGCTTTTAATCCTTCTTTTAACTGATGAATTGGTATAGGCGGTGGTAAAATCTTGACGGAATTGACGGGAGAAATAGGAGCTCTTGGCCAAGAGAAGCAAGCTGTGTCGACACATTTCACAATTTGAGAGAAATATTGACTGGTCCCTCACATGGTTTGCCAACCAGAGCTAGGGTTTTGTCATCAAATTTTCACTTTTGAGCTCTGATTTTTCAGGCTGAATAAACTCAGCAACAGTGGGAAAGCCAAGTAGAACGAGTCATCTTTTAGATATTGTGATAATTCGCTGACCACTCCTACGTTCATTTACTTGTATGTGCTAACTACCCACGCTATCCTTAAATCCTTCGTGTGACCTTATTTGGCCTTCGACTCTGGTATAAAACCTGATGTAAACTTGCACACATCAGCTCAGTGGTAAAGAGCTCATTCTCCTGTAAACTTGTCTGTAATGTGTCCGAGTAGAGGTTGATGTTGGCTATGCAGCAGCTGTTGTTCGGCTAACCAGCAGCTCCGTTTGTATGCCTCCGATCTTTCCCGATATGATTTGACCTAACTGAAATCGACATATCCTCGCTGTAATCTACCTGAACTGACCTGTAATCAACGCAATGCCTGCCCTGGAATTAGGCCCGAACGAAATAAATATCTTCAGCAATGAAACATCTTTTATGTTCCCAGTGGTGACAGTGAACGGCGATCCTTCGACCTCCGAAGAGAATAACATCGGTAAACCAATGCCTCCGACCCACGACTACACTACAACCCTGCCAACCACAGAGGGTTACTATTAGATGTTGAGATAACACATAGATAACTTTATGATATCATGTTAGGGGAGAGTTGGGCGAATGGCACACTTTTTTTTTAAACGGCTGGCATTCCCGTATTTTCCAACCGAATTGGTTTGTTCTGGTGTCATAAAAAAGAGCAAAAACTAAACTTTTTTGAACCCATGCAACATTCCTGTAAAAAGTTATTCAAGATTTAGAAAATAAAAAATAATAGTATTTTGGCCCCTGCATTTCTTATGGAAAATAAATCTCCTAGCTATACCTATCAGTAAATTCAAATTTTTATGTAATATTGATTAATAAATGACTAGAAAGTCATAAATACAATTAAGATTGTCTTAATAATAGTTATTATGAAAAAAACAAAAACAACAATTTTGTGAGTGCCTGTACCACTTTTAATAGGGCAAATTGCTCCTACGTTGCAACGCCCCGAACAAAGGGGTCGATAAAAATCATGAAATATCTGTACTTTATATTTATACAATAATTTAAAAAAAATAATGGTTAAGAAAACAAGATAACATTTAATCTTTTTATAATTTTTTTAAATTTTTAAATTGATTAATTTAGCCATAAATTCATTCGTAACTCGAGTACGGACTAAATGATTTTTGGAACGAAAATTTATTTTATTTTACATTCAAGAACTAGTTGACGTATTTCGACATTTTTTTTTAAGATGCGGCTTTTTACACTTTATGTCCTTGAATTTTTCAAGTTAGTAGTGCAATTGAGTTGCACAAAAAAATCAATTTGTGCATTTTGCCCCCCAGCCATTTCGCCCCACTCTCCCCTACTAGGTGAACGTAAATTTTAAAAAATGTGACAAGGTTACATAGTTTTTAGGTTTTAAAGTTTTAAAAAATTACAATTGGAATAAGGATTGTAACACGATAATATAGAAATTAAACTGAGAGGAGGGAATCATGCCGAGTTTTTTCGTGCTACATGATTTGTAACCTTTACTAGTTTGTATTTATTTATTAGTTTGGTTAGTATTTATTTAAAATCTTACCTTACGAGATGTGGAGGATACGCAAGGATAACGGTGGGTTACGTCGAGCTCAAACGTGAACCATAATGTTTAAAGAAGATTGGGGAAACCAAATTCGACCGTAGACTGTTTTTTTATGGAATTTTCACAAGGTTGAAACTCTAAACTTTGTTTTTTTACTGTAAATTACGGAAATCATTGCATGAAATGATACCTTGACCTTTTGAAGTAAGTACACATGGTCGATGCGTAAAAAGGTGTCTATTGTTGGGTTTGTACAAAAGCCGATTCGTAAAATCGATGCACCAAATTTTCGAGTAAATAAGTTTAGTAACATTATCAGAGTAGAATGCGGATAATTTAATAGTCCCGAATGGATTTTTGTAGGAAACACACAAAGTTTGTATTAACTAGTTACCAGGAAATAATTCAGTTGTATACACTGGCCACTTGACTAATGCTTACGCTGAGTAGAAACTGTTTCTTTTAAAAACGTGAAAAATTACCCTTCCAAGGCCGTTTTAATTTCTAATAGTTTCTTCAGAAGTTTATCCTATTGTAAACGAGGGCTTACCCAGACATAGGCTTGCCTCTCTAAAGATGACGTGATGACCGTTTTTGAAGTGGAGAGAGATTAAATGACCAAATTTCTTCCAAACGAGTGAACACTAGACGCACCATTGATGGTTATCAGGGTGAACTACTGGTAAATGGAGCATAAAGATATTGTCATTTTGTCGTAGAAGAACACAAACATTTCAAAAAAACTAAGAACAGAGACACCAAGCAATAAACAGAAGATATTTCCAGTGTCACACATGAGTTTAATCCATGAATAGGAGAACATTTCCCGAACAGTCACCCAAAGAGCAGTTTCGTAAAATATCTGTCGAATAAGGATTGTATCTGAAGTTGAATTCGAATGTACTGAATATATTTCTCACCTTTATACGGTTATAATCAACATCACTATTATATGACTCGCTTTCGTAGGTGTAAACAATCTATTTTATACTTGTAATGCAATAAAACTCAATATAATATTGTAAATGCAAATGTTTACCTTAGTACACGTTTCTACGCAGTTACATTGAAGTTTATTCCGGTTTTCTGAAGTTAGTTGAACAACCAAAGCTTCTGTCTGCCTAACGCTAAAACTTCTATTGCAATAGGGCACTAGCTTTGATGAAGCCACCATGTAGGGAAGTCTTTGAAAAATTTGAAAGATGCTGCAACACACAAATTTGCTGTTTTAAAATATAAATGTAATACCTGCAACTGGTGACAGAAATTACTGCTTGTTCAACGCATTTCATCTCGCAACTACTCTGGCTCCAAGCGTCGCTGTTAGATTGGCATGGTTGATAGTGGTGATTAACCCGGATAAATTCCTTTGGCCTTAGCCTTGTGTACATATACTGAGATTTGTATGTTCCTCCTCTACTTCTATTAGGAAAATTTTTGTAGTGTGAAGATATCTCCATGTAATTCTGTGAAGATGTTAACCAAGGAGATACACCAACTTCATGAATGGATACCTACAAAAATTAGTTTTTTTAATATGAATAAGTTTGGGGTTCGAAGAAATTTTTACTTTCCATTGATGAAAGTCTTTGGATTCATTAAGTTTGTGACTAATATTTAGACGTAGATACAATCCGTTAAAGTGACCACTTAGTGTGCTAAGGTTACCTGATAAGTAAAAAAAATTATAATGGAGGCATGATCCGATCAAAATAATTACTTTGAGATGTAGAGGCTCATATTGCCTATTTTGAGTAGTTATAACGTAGGCCCCCTACGGCATAAAGGGGCGCTAACTGACACAAACTTAACTGTCTTGGAAGAGCGTTCTCAGTCCCTTGTTCCTGAAAAAATGCTCTATGAATTCGAAGCCTATGTAACCGAACTAAATGTTCCATTAGAGCATCCCATACAGTACCCACCACGAAATTAAGAACATCCCCCTCGTTTTGCGTGTATTCTTATGGTACTACGTTTCTCAGTACAACTCGCGTAACTTTTTAACCGCTAGGGATAGAATTTCTTTTCTTTTTTTTCGATCAGAAGAAAAAGCGATCTACAAATCATACAAACTTGGAATTTTTGTAGGAATTACCCCACCTCTTGTAGGAATCACCCCAATTACCCACTCTCCAGGGTCAAAAGTCCAATTTTTGACTACCCCTGTAGAGTCAAAAGTCCTATCCGAAACGTTCATAAAATCTGGAAATAATTATATAATGAAAAATCCTTCTAGGGATTTCAAGTTGAAAAACCAATCTATCGATTGAATCAATTTTGTTTTTTTTACGATTTTTTTTCTCCCTGAAACCCACCTTCAAATGTTCGACCCTCTATAAGAATGAAAATATCTCTGGATCGAAAATATCTCTGGATAGAGAGATAGAAATGCGGAGAAAACGCCATTCGATTTCTTTTGAAATTTCGAATAATAATGTTCATTTTTTAACCCAGTAACTAGTGTATTGGATTTGAAAAAATCAAATCAAATCCAGAATATTCAAAGATTTTATTTGGATTTGAGAAGTTTTTTTATCAATGATTTGATTTGGATTTGCCCTGATTTTCGTTAAAAAGTCAAATCAAACCAAATCAAATAAAAAAAAAAGTCTGGCAACGTGCTGTTAATAACGTGCTGTTTTTGTTATAAGTCTTTCCTTTCGAAAGTCGGAAATACCTCACAACTGAAGCCGACTTTTTGGATTGATATTGCGAAATGGTCTTAAGTATCGATGTTTAAGTGTATCGAATCGTCGCCAACAGTGGATATCTTCTAACAGACTAACACTGCGTATAATTTTTTCTATTTCCATACCAAAAATTAGTAGAACAATTCTATTGGAGACCACTTTTTACATCTTCGTATGGTCTAGGAATTTTTTTGTTTATGATTATTGGACTTTCTTAAACCATCATCCTTTTATCCTTCGACTTTCCTTCATCTTCCTAGAAAATTTTAAACTCGATTACCACGTTGATCGAGTTGATCATGTTGTCAACGCTGTTACAACCACGATCGAAATCAACAGGAGCTGATGCTAACAAGGTTTTAGATGAACTTGATGTTTATCTAAAGTAACCGCTTGCAACAAATGAAGAAGGGGAGTTTCATTTGTCATTCAGTTCATTACAGTACTGAAAATTGAATGAACACAGATTTCCAGCATTTGCACCCATAGCAAGGGACGTTATGGGAGTACCAGCTTCGTCAGCTAATATCGAGCGTACTTTTAGCACAGCTAAAGATATAAAGTCAGCTAAAATATAAGGAATAAAATCAAGGCAGCTTTTTTCCAAATGCCCATTTTCATTCAAACACATTTCCATCTTCTTTCTCTTAAACTTAAATGATTAACTCATTATGTCCAATTTCATCTTTATTTTATCCCTGAGATATTTCTCCGAAATCCGAGGGCCCAGCGCCCTTTATTGTGTCGTATTCCCAAGGGACATTTGCTAACATGGGGACAGTGCAAAAATTTGGCAAATGGCCTACTCAATTAGTCTACTTCTAGGCCGGTGGTGTAGGTCGGTGGGGTAGGCCAGTGGTCTAGGCCGGTAAAAGAGCCTTCCCACATCCCCCCCCCCTATTAGAATTTTTTCCTCCCATCAAGCTTCCAGGAAAGTGGCGCATCTGCAATAAGATTTTTTGCTTAGAAAAATTCTTGCTACTGGATGCGTCACCTTCCTCGAACTTAGTCCGAACCAAATTGGGTTTTTTTTCCAAAAATTAAATAGTGATTTAGCTCCGGGTCCTGGCATCCAATACCCCCCACCCCCTCCCTAAAAAAAGGACGGGAAACAACTGAAAAAAAAATTAAACGAACGAAATCGCGAAGGCACCACTCAATGGTCTGGTTCTGTAACTGTCTTCCTTATTTTCATTTTTTTGTTAGTTGAATTGTTATCTATCATTGATAGATAGACTATCAGACAGTTTTCGTTCCTCACTCAGAAAATGTGTAAACTACTAAATTTGGAAAAAAATTATTTTTTTATTATTTTTCGGAATTGAGTTGGATTTGATTTGGATTTGATTTGGATTTTTTAAAAATGATTTGGATTTGACGCATTTTTTAAATGATTTGATTTGAAATTTATTAAATTTTTTAGATTTGGATTTGATTTGGATTTGAAATACTTTTTAATTTTCATGATTTGACCAAATCATAATTAATCGTCAAATCCAATACACTGCCAGCAACCCTTTCAGGATTTAAACCAAAATTTAAAAACCCCCGAAAAGGGGGTGTTTTGGTCTCAAATGCTCGCGAACTGCGTGTTAATATTATTTGTGATTTGTAGCGCAAAAAAATACTAAGCGATATCATAGGTTTTCACTTGAATCAATTTTCATTGCTTGAATACAGACTTGTGGTGATCGATTGCTGATCGAGATCGATTTGATCGTTTGATCACTTTTTGCTGATCGTGAGTGAGCGATTGATCCACGACCCAGATCGAGATCAAAAGGGTGTGATCAATTTTGATCACTGATTGCAGCGCCATCTGTGAACGAAAAATATAACTTCTTCAAATTTGCTCTAGTGTAACCAGAGTGAAATGATTTTTCGAAAATTCTAGTCAGACTGCAGACTCAGATCTTGTCTCAGTGCTTACTGCTTGATTTTGAAAAGGCTTTGTAGGTCAATTTGATATCTGAATCAATGGCTGATATAGTTGAAGTCGATAAAAATGCTGAAAGTGAAACAAACGATGCTGGTGTCCAGCTGTAAGTCTTATGTTTCACCAAAGAAAAAGCAAGGTTTCTAGATGGATATAAAAAAAGAAATTCTATTGAGGCTGATGAAAAGGAGAGCTATCTTAACGACGGAAGTACGAAATTAAGTTCATTAAAACAGTTTCACACAATAAAGAAAATCTTCATGTAACTTTCTTTTGCTTATTTTTTTAATTTTTACAAATGCACTATATTTTTTTCTTATTAGGGTAGGGAATATAATAGTGCATTTCCATCTTCGGCTGCATGCGAACGTGTCTTCAGCACTGCTGGCTTGATTTTCACAGCAAAAAGAACTCTATTATCGGATCTCAACTTTGAAAGAGGTTAGGCTACTAGTTTTTTTTTTAATTAAACGGGGAATGCTGCCGTTGTTGGACCGTTAGTCCCACAAAAACATCGAAAAAATAGTTCATTGCAATTCCCTGGGTTTTTTTTAAACATTCCAACTTTGAAGGACAGTTATACAGAAATAAACTGAAATTTTCAAAATGTTGTGATCGAAAAGTGATCGAATTGAGCGATCGATTGATCACTTCAATTTCAGTGATCAATGAACGAGCGATTGATCACTTTTTGGGAATGATCAATGAACGAGCGATTGATCTGTTTTTGGTGATCAAAGGACAAGTCTGCTTAAATATATGATTAATTTATTTCAATGACTGGAGAAAACACAGAATGTTTCAACTTAATATTCCAGATCATTTCCTTAATTATAAAAGTATTACTAAGTTAAAAAACTTAAAAACCCTCTTTTGGCCTATCTCTCTGAGCAAACGATATACCCACTCTCATATTTAGAAGTTTTCGACGCAGCACCCGCTACTGGTCTATGCAAATGCAAACTCTCCTTCGTGTACATTAAGATTTTGACCTTTGAAAAAAAATGGCATTTTTTTTTACTAAAATTATGATTATGATGTGCTTTACTCGTGTAGGTGAAACAAGTTCCGGATGGTGTCCAAACAGTTTGAAAGATTCCAACACTCTTGCAGTGATTTCCACGACCAACGTAACACTTAAAACCGGAAAAGCAAAAATAAATATACAACAATGTAAATGTAATCCGTTTTCAAAGTTTTAATTCTAATCATCGTAAAATAACAAAACACTGCCCATATTGGTAAAATAAAAGTAAAAATTTCTAAAAAAATCGCCGAAAAATCTGTGCTATTTTTTAAAAAAATGCAGCATATAGCCCTTCTAATAAAACTTTTAAACAGCTCAAGTTTCCTCAAAATAGAACAGTGTTTCTTCTTTAATACTGTTCCCCAAAACCACCCATTAATTCAAACTAAACGTTACAAAAATATAAAAAATATACGTATATACTCAAAAGGAATTCACCATAGGAAAAAGAGCTTCAGTATCCCAATAGGCAATTTTTGACCACAATTCTTCGATGGGAATAATATCAGCAAGCTGGTAATACTGTTCTGTCGAATTTAGTGGGGTGTCGATGCTACCCATCGTCTGAAGCCATAAGTTCTTCAAACGGTCCACATCGAATCGATGGAGCGGACAGATGGTAACGGCCGGAAGCGGGATTCCTTGTCGGTAGGAGACATCCAGTTGGACTCGAGTTGGAAAACTATTAAAGCGGTGAATGAGTCCAGCACCGTGTATAATTACCAGCGACAAACAAGTCATAATTGACGCCAACCATATGAGTCTACTGCACAGATAGAACAACATTTCTAATTCTTAAAAATGTTAAATACATTATTAAACAGCACGCATCACAGATAACAAATTAAACAATTTCAATATGTAGGGGAGAGTGGGGCGAATGGCACACTTTTTTTTTAACGGCGGGCATTAACATATTTTTCAGCCGAATTAGGGGAGAACGGAGTCAACATGGACACGGGTCATATTGGACAAAGACCATAAGTGCTACATGTTATGGGAAAAAAATTTGTATTTTTTTATTTTTGTATATACTAGAACGTTTAACGTTCTAGAAAAAATATTCATTAAAATCGAAACATTATTGCTCTTGTTATCGCATAATTTAAAAAATGGCCCTGTTTGATGTAATATTTCTCCCTATTACTCTAAGTATTTTTAAAGTGAAAAACACTACGAATGAATAAAATAATGATAGGTGAAATAGCCAATTCATTTCTTAAGTGATTGATACAAAAATTAAATGTTAGTGCCTTTTCAGTGTTAAGTTATGAACGAAATACTAAATAGCACCGAGTTGTGTCATTTTGGACACCTAGTTTTGGGGTGTAATTGGACCACGCTAACTATAGCAACGAGGGGAGCTTGCCGCCTTAGGGTATAATTTACAGGCAAATGTCAAATTTTCCCCCCTCTTTTCTAAAACACTCGTAACTCTTCATTGTTTTACACAAACGTGTCATTATCAGTGTGCATGAATAAAGAAAGGGCAGATGAACATTCTAAAATTTTTTTTTTATTTTTTCCGTTTATTATTTTACGTTTTATAATGATTGTCCAGTTTTAGACAGAGCCTGTCCAATTTTGCCCCGTCTTTTTCAAAAAGGCCCAAAAAATTTGACTTTTTAAAAACGTCACAACTACTTTATTTTTAAATGGAAAAATGTATAAAAAATATGGGAAGTAAACAAATGGACATTTAACGAAAAACACGAAAAAAAATTAGGAAAAAGTGAAAACGACAAGAAATATTGCAAAAAGAAAAATTTTGTCCACGTTGACTCCGTTCTCCCCTACTTCGTTCTGGTCTCATAAAAAAGAGCCAAAATTAAAATTTCATGTTCTTTTTTTTCAAACTCATGCAACATTACCGGAAAAAATTATTTAAGATTTAGAAAATTAAAAAAAAAAGTGGGCAAATCGCCCCATGCGTGGGGCGGATCGATAAATGTCGATAAAAATTGCATGGGGCAAATCGCAAACCACAAGATAACATTTCATCTTTTTACAATTTTTTTAAATTTTAAATTGATTAATATAGCCAATAATTCATTCGTAAGTCGAGTACGGACTACAAGATTTTTGGAACGAAAAATTATTTTATTTTACATTCAAGAACCAATTGACGTATTTCGACAATTTTTTTTCAAAGATGCGGCTTTTTACACTTTATGTCCTTGAATTTTTTCAAGTTGCTAATGCAATTGAGTTACACATAGAATTAATTTGTGCATTTTGCCCCACAGCCATTTCGCCCCACTCTCCCCTACGCAACGTCATTCAGGGAAAAAAAATGAAAAAAAAGAAAAAAAGACACCAATAGGTACCAGCCGCATGTCGCAACACCGGCACCTACTGGTACTGGTTTGCTATAAAAAATATTGAATTGCAAATCTAAGTTTTTGTAAACTGTTTATTAAACACCGAATTTAAAATTTAAAAAATGCCAAAAAAAAATTAAATAAAACCTTGTTATATACGTACTTGATCATATCACCAAATACGAATATTTTCCGTCAAACTTTATTCCAGTTATTGAATTTACAAATAGAGACTTTAGAAAAATGTTACCGTAGCACCCGAAATTACGGTACCCACTTTCACGGTTTTAACACGGCGGCTAACGGACTAACGTGTCCTCGGTTTTTTTGCGATGACTCAATAAAAACATCCCAAATATCCTCTCTTAGAGGACATCATATGCTTTCATCACGCCAAGAGAAAATCCTGGGGACTATTAGTTCTCATCGAATTTTCATAGGTTTTAAAATTTTGGAAACAAACGGTGTTTCCGCCATTGTCGGTGTCCATGTTAATGTGTATGTCACTTAAAAATCGCCAAAAATTCACGAATTCAAAGTTTTTGTTGAAACTTGCACAAACAGTAGATTACGTCATCATCTACAATTGGAAAAAGTTTCAAATTTTTTTAACGAAATGTTAATTTTTGGCGATTTTTTAAAGCAAAAACGACGATTCATTTTTGTTTTTTTCCCTTTTCCCTCCTCTCCCTTTGTTCACTCTTCCCGCGGCAATGATCTCGTTGATTCAACAGCTAAAATTTTGGTTTTTTCGCTTTAAAAAATCGCCAAAAATCAGCATACCGTTTAAAAAAACTTGAAACTTTGCTCAAACTTGCGCAAGTTTGTACAAGTTTCAATAAAAAATTTGAATTTGTGAATTTTTGGCGATTTTTTAAGTGACATACACATTAACATGGAAACATAGCGGAAACGCCGTTTGTTTCCAAACTTAAACCTATGAAAATTCGATGACAACAAATGATCCTGAGGATATTTCTCTTTACATTATGAAAGCCTATGATGTCCTCTACGAGAGGATATTTTTATCTTCCCTTTGTGATAACTCAAACAAGAGTTATCGCGAAAAAAACCGAGGACACGTTAGTCCGTAAGGCACCGTGTTAAAACCGGGAAAACACTCGACGTGTTTCCAAACTTTGTGTGGGTACTGTAATTACTTGGGCTCTTAAGCACGCTAGTCCCTCCGTTAACTTAGAGCAGATAATTTAAAATATAGAAGCCCAAATATTTTGCTATTAATCCCAAAAAATCAGTAACATCCTAGAGTATCGGAATAGATGGTTCATTTTCTGATTACGCCGTAGTAAAATAAAGTTATCTATATTTTAACCTGGTTTAGAATTTGGTCTTGTCCAAAATTTTCAAAATTCGTTCAAAACATCCGCCGCAAGTGTGGTCATGGTTGTGTTAGGCATCCATTCGGATTGTGCATACTTGGATTAGTTACATACGCCACTGTGTAGGCTACGGTTTTTTTTTTTTTTGAAACTGATATTGAAAATTTCGGTCGTTAAAAATTAAAACGTGTTATAGAATAGTAGAGTAGTATTGAATGTGGAAAATAAATCGACAAACTTTTTTAAAATATTACAGCCACTTGTTTGGGTCGCCCGCAGGTAAAAAAAAACAGTTAACCGGACCCGAAAAAAAATTGTGTGGCCCGGGTCACATCTTTTTTTTTTACCCGGGAAAAACCATAAAGGCTGTTTGATCACCAGCGCTCAACAATGTCAACACCCTCTAAAACTATCGGGGTTATTTTGATATTAAATTGTTCGTCTCAACAAGTTTGATTTAGCCCAACCACCACGGACAAGATCCAAGAAAAAATTTGCGCAAAACCCGCAAATAGACCGAAAACCCTCCCTATTAACACCCCACAGGACCCTCTTGGAAGCCAAGAGAGAATATCATGCTTATAGTTCCAAATAACTAATGGTATAATTGAATTATGGCATTTTGACTTTTTTACCGTAGGGTGTTATTTGCTGCGTCTCGCATAACGTTCAATCCTAATACACTAATGGTTGATTTGTTACTGCCCTTGGTTGCCATCGTCGGCATAAATAGAACTATCTTACACCAAAATATGAACGTAACTGAAGGTAAAATTGCTGCAATAGGGGTACTACCACTTTAATGTGTATAGAAGCTTCGACTGTTCACGCTATATAATGGCGAGATGGATCTATTTGCGTAGCGTGAGTTCTTGTTTCCACTTTCCTGTAAATGCCCAATTGCAGCGACATTTAGAAAGTACAAAATAGGTCATTGCCGCGGAAAACATGTCAAGATAATCGACGTATCGACATAATTTAGTTCAAATAATTGCTACACCTAAGAGCTGCCATACGGGAATCGCAAGATAAGAATCAAACCAATGGTCGCAGAGGACAGCTCCGATAATGTATTCAACTGAATAAGACAAATTACTTCTAGTTTGGGTAGACACGGGTAGACAGGTCGAAATAAAAGTTCTTCTAACTAGTCTTGTTAGTGTTGCAGTGGCATACTGAAAACAAAGAGCACCTTGACTACTAGCAAGGGGTGTTTGGTAATGCCTCCAAAACACCTGGTTTTATTAAGATAATTTCCAGAGATATCGTGTTTTTCCGGGAATGCTACAACATTAGTCCTATATCGACCAATGCATCGCTAAGAAACGAAATTCTCTCCGCCTTCCTTTACGTCCTTACTTTCTCACCATAGTAGCCTTAAATTTAAAATGATCTATTCCTCCAATTAGCTAGAAATCAATTAAGATTACCTTACAAAAATTATATTGCAAATTGTTTCTTCAATCTTCATTCGATGCATCACACAACCCCCCCCCCCCGATATCGTAAACATTATTTAACATATATAATAACTAATTCTGTTAGTTATGCTTGGTATTTTTTAAATAATAAGACATAAACTCCATCACATTTTTAAGTTTGATTTTATAAATATACTTTTTCAAATTGAGTTTTTTTAAGCGTCACAAAACTGGAGGTGAGCTCGCAAACAAGTAAGAGTTCAAATTTCATTCGGAATTGTAAAACATGTGCCTTGTTTGAATAAATGAACTAGAAATTAAGTTTCATACTTTCATTATATAATTCATGAATACACAATTAAAAGAAAAGTGGTCAGTTCTTTATACATTTATTTTTTCTCTTCGTTCCAGTCGTACACAGATGATTCACCGATGAGGTAAGACAATTTCTCGAAATACGATGGAGCAGCAATTATCACTGCGATTAAGGCTGGTTCGAAAACACAAACACTGACTGCTTTCTATGCAATTCTTCGGATATCGCGAACTCGTTCGGGTTTCAGACGAATGTCTGAAGGAACGACATAAATCGGCAGACATATTTAGTTACTAAATATATTATCACAAAACTTTCCTTTTTTTTCGATCACTCCTCAATGAATGGAAGACGAAAGACAGTTAACTTTATACTTACGCTCTCAGTTACAAGTTTGGCACCGTAGCGCATGAGATGAGCTACTAACTTGATTTGGGATAACTCCCGTATTTTGTCTTGTTAAGCTCATAAAGATCATACCTCGGCCCGGCCCGCACTAGGGGAAAAAAGAAAAGAAAGAATTAGGGTCAATCAGGATCATAACCTTAGACGCTCATTCAGCAACTTGATTCAACACTATTGCAAAGGCAAACATAAGTGAGTATAGACTCTCCTGCTGCCGGGTTTGTCAAAACATGAGAGCTGCAGAAGGGCCAACGTTGCCAACCTGGCTGTGCTTTTGAAGACCATTGGAGATGACTTTCCTAACCGGTGCGCATCCTTCTGAGGAAGGTGTTGAAACGGGCACGGCACAACTTGGCAAGGCATCGAATCCAGTTGGTTATGGCAGACTACGAGTGACGAATCTATACGAAATCCTTCGTTGCTACTTTGGAATAAGCAGTAGCAGCGAGTATAAATGTTGCATATTACTACGTTCTTTTAGTGAAGCGCAATTAAGTTTGAAATATTTAATTTTTTTTAAAACAATTTTAACGAAATTCAAGTATACGAGTTTAATTTAAGAAAAACATAATTGCGTAAGCGTTAAAATGATCGGCAACCGTCGAAGGCGAAATGTGACACTTACAGGAAACGGCTAGCATGTCCATGGGGAGACCACGTTGGAAAATCGCTGGCTACAACTGAATGGCTCCAGTCATCGCCTAAGGTACCATATAGCCACTGTTCGTCGTGAAGAGTTTTGTTCCCTTCTAAAACATCAGAAAAGTTCTGTTTTGCTTTAATCTGAACGCTTCCTTTAACAGACATCGAAACTTCGCTGTCAACAGCGACCGTTGTAGGTTTCTGAAACGTCAAGTGATTGGTTTTGGCCAATGCTTTGGCAAAGACACGAGGTTTGACACGAAGAGGCGTTATAGAGGGTAAAATAAAACTGGTTGCTGAACTGTTCAATCCAGGTTGATTTGTCAATTTGGTTCGTAATTTAGCAGAAATGCGTCGTGTTCTGTAAAGAAAAAAAGAAAGGAAAATTCACCAGCAATCGACTAGTTGAATGCTTAGGCTGATTAAGCAAAATACTATTCTCAATTACCGATGTGCCCCTATACCACTGTGAAGTACAGTAACTTGACGTTCAACTGACTGCATCTTTGTTTTTAAACGTTGCGTTTGAAGCTGAGAATTCGTCAGCTGTGTGCGAAGTTGACGCTCATTCCCTTCAGCTGCTTGAAGAAGAGCCCTAAGCCGACTAACTTCTTGACTGCTGTTCAACCACAGTAATCGGTTCTTGTCCACTAATCCCAACTGGCACTTCAATGCTTCTTTGGTCGAAGCCAAATCTCGCCTGCAAAATTTAATGACAGTTTTTAGTATGAAGTAAGAACACAATCACTGTCAAATACTTTTTGTGAATAAGCTGTTGCTTCAGAGCAATGAGTTTAGGTGAATTTAATTCATTGGGTTTCATTGGAGATTTCTTCAAACCATCCGAAGGACGAGGAGTCGATGTTGTGGATTGCGGTCTTGTAATTGCAGCTCCATCCAATTTCCCGCTATTAATAGTGGCAGATTCGCCTTTTCCATTTTCTTTGGCGTGGTTACCAGGAGGCGCAGAATGTGAAAGAAAAATAGCAGATGGCACAATCGAATCAGGAGTATGTTTAGGTGAACGGATGGACATTTCTTGGTCCGCTGATGGAACTGAATCAACTTGAGGGGGGACAATAGCAGACTTCTCGGAAAGTGTAGTAATTACTACGGGATCTTGTAATAGGAGCTGGATACTCGCTCCTGAAGTCGAATCTATTTTTGGAAGATTATCTGACTGGGATTGGATGAGTGCGGAAACTTTTGACGCTCCTTGCTTCATTAGTCGGTTTTCTCGACGAACAATTTCTTGCTTAAGCCTTTGATATTCTTCTTGTTGGTTGCGAGGTAGATGAGACAGGGCATGAGGAATAACTGAACTTTTCTCTTCTACTGTTTGTCGTGCCGATTTAAGAAGGGCAGTAATCGAACTTTCAACGCCATCGTCTTCGTCACTTGAATCGGAAGAATCGTTTCGTAAATCAATTACAAGCCGATCAGCTTTTGGGATATGAATGGGTTTGGGAGGAATTTTTGTCGCTTGATTTCGCCTTTCGAAAACAGGATTCATTGTGGATGGTTCATCGGATTTGAAATCTTTTTCCTCGGGTTGCATGTGCACTTCTAGTTCCTTCGTTTGTTTCCGTGCGACTTCTATCAACAATTGCGCTCTCAATAACTCCTCATCTTCATCGTCTCCTCCTTCCTCTTCCTAAATAAAAATGGTTTTCATTTTTGAAAGGTTGTAATTATCATACACTTACTTTAAAGTAAAGTTTTTAAATTAGAAAAATGTAATTTAGATTAAAGAAATATAAAATGAATGAAATCGCTACCCAAATATACCTGTACTTGGTTGGAGGTAATTGGCTCTGGTGTAGAATCACTTTGGGAGGAAACCACATCATTTGAAACATCTTTTGGTTTGGCGTTCACAACAACTGAATTGAGAGCTTCTATACGCAATTTTAGTTCTTCATCACCTTCTGAACCAGAATCATCATCAATACTCTCAACAGAACCAGGAGTAACTAATAATTCTTCGAATGACTGTTTCCATTTGGTTTCTTTAGATTCTTCAGATGCAAAAGTTACAGAATCAACAAATTTGTCTTCTTTCTTAACCTGATTAGATGACCTTCCTCGGTTGGATCTGCTGCTACTCACTCGATTCCTTGAACTTCTACTGCTGTCAGTCTTGGAAGTAGATCTAGATTGTCCTAACCTTTTGGGGGATCTGGCCGGTGACTTTCTCTTCAATGAAACTGATGACTTCTCCCTACTAGTTTTTTTAACTGACTTTAACTCTTTTACGTGTTTCAAATCAATATTCCCTCCACCACTACTGTTTGACCCAGAATGCTTCAACCTATGTAACCTTGTATCCACAAAACTATCTAATTTTCTGGGTGAAATTGAGTTATTTAAAGGGGTGGGTTTTCTAGAACTTGATGTCTGCGTTTTAATAGACGGGTGGCGTATGAATTCCGAGATTATTTCTATCTCATCGTTGGCTATCTCTCCCTCTTCTAACTCGCTATCGCTCGTGACGGGATCCGTAAGTTTTTCCATCGTTCCTGCTTTTTCGACAGGTGCCAGTATGGTCATTAGAAAAATCTAATTGTTTACAAATTTGTGAAAACTTAGCTACAAATGTTCACTGAAAACTGAACCCAAGTAACCATTACCAACCACTCACGAGTGTACTGATTACTGATCTTGTAGTTTTTACAGATAAATAAAGGATAGCTGCGACTGGTGAGTGGTGACTTTACGGCTCTCTCTCCCAGCATAACTAGAGTCCAGAATTCCCTATTTCCCTATCCCTCAGTGCCTCATTAGTTCCCTCAGTAGCTCAGTCACTCACTCAAAGCATAGCCTACTATATTTAAGAAGCCGAAAGCATTGCTAAACCTCCCGTATGAGAAAAGTGAAGCACACTTTGTTCACCTAGACAGGGGAGCCATCTGGTGGTCGAAATCATGGCGTTTTGCCGAGAGAAGAGGTCAAGAGGATCACCAGCACCAGGTAATTTATGATCGCTCCATTTATGTAGCCTTCGTCAGAGTCATCCCTTCGTCCTTCATTCATGACATTTTGTATATTTTGTATATTATATGTTTTGTATATTATATTAATTGTCCTTCGTCCATCTTCTATTGAATCCATTCCTTCGCATCGAAATCTCTGTATCGAAACTAAGGAAATAAACAAAATTAAGTTTTCGAATATCGCCACCAGACGATGAGTTGGCTCGCAAGTCGCGACTTTGCGTGGAGCCTACATTTGAGGGCGGGGCCTGAATTGAGGTGGAGGAAGGGAAGCTCAATTTGTTTCAAAATTTGAAAAACGCAATTGAAAGTGTTCGGTAAAGCTGCATCAACAAGCTGTTGTTCAAAAGGCTGATGATTGTTATAATTTCCGTAAATCTAAACTTCGATATAGTTTACTAGAGCATTGATAATTCCCCCCCGTGCTAGAGACAAGTGCAATCGAGAAATTGAAATGAATACCAAGGTGTCGATAGAACAATTTTGTCATGCGATACAAAAATGTGATGCAATGTCAGTAAAATGTCACAGACCGTTATTATCACCGATTGACAACAAATTATAATTCCTCTTTTAATTTTCTAGAAATGTCCGACGATTGCTAAGACTTGGCGTGAACGTCAATACCCTTACAGAAAATGGAATCACCCCTATGCATCAGGCTTGTGGGGCTGGTGATGAAGCCGAACACATGGAGGTTTTAAAACTTTTATTATTAAAAGGTGGTGACCCGAACATCAAGTCCACTGATGGAGTAACACCAGTTCATGTTGCAGCAAGCCAGGGACTTTTAGAAATTTTCAAAGTTCTTAATGCATATGGGGGTGATCCTTGGTTGGAAGATCCAGAAGGTCGTAATGCTTGGGATTTGGCTCTTATAAAGAATCAATTGAGCGTCTTAAACTATCTTGCATCATATATGGAAGATGATCATGTTGAGCCTGCAGAAGATTCTGTGCAGTGTATTTTTGTGAAGCTTCGACAAGTGGACTTGACATCTATTTCCAACAGCTCTCTTAGCTGTAATAACCCTGAGTTCCTAGGCTCTGATTCAATATTGAACACTACAGCTATAGATGGTGCAGATTCAATTGTAGTAAGCTCATCTAATAACACTCTGAATATGGCCATATGCCATTCTCCTGATACCAGCAACTACAACCCGTCAAATAGTTCTGTAGTTTTTGTTGAAGAACACAGTTATTCCGATGCTGAAAAAGGAATTGAATTTGTGGAGTGGCGCTACCCTCCGCGTGTGAATCCAAACTCAACCGATGCTTCTCTCAATGAAGCTCGATGTTCCGACGAAAAAGATTCTGTCGAATGGATTGACGAATCAATGGACTCAATGGACTTGTTTGAACAATTAAAAACACTTGGGAGCAGTCCCGGTCCGATAACGCCTACGACGAAGCAAAGTTATCTGAGACAGTTCTATCGTTTGCGCAGAGAACAGGCTGCACATGTTCCAATTACAAAGAGATTTGGATTTTCCCAAGAACTAGAAACTTTGTTGCTTAACTATCCGGGGCTAGAAGAGGATACAAAAATATCTACGCTTCTAGATCGAGCGTTTGTTGCAGATTTCACATGCCCGGTACTTACACCAAGCAGAGAGGGTAAGACATAAAGATTCTTAATGAACAAAAAAACTTTTGATTGTCAGTTTTCTTTAATTTTTGTATTTCTCTTTTTGGTAATTCGAACGCATTAGGCCTGGCGAAAAAATCCTTTAATTATTTGCTACTAGATCCAAGGATCACAAACAATATACCACTCAACGAAACGCAGGATCAAGTGAAATTGTTCGAGCGCTTTGTTTCCAGCATATTTTATATTGGAAAGGGGAAACTAACTAGGCCGTTTCAACACCTGTATGAGGCAATTAAACATCGGTCTCGACCACAGGCGTTTCTCAAAGTAAAAAAGCTTTTAAAAAATTTAAGTATTGGATATTTAACAAGATTGCTTTTAAATTTAGGTAAGCAACAAAGTGAAGCGAATAGTAGACATCTGGAACGATGGATACGGAATTATTTTCATTCACGTCTTTCATAATTCTTTACCAGTGGAAGCCTATTGCCGTGAAGCCGCAATGATAGAAGCTGTCGGTATGTTGACCTACAAATTATTAATGCTAATAGGTATGATGACATAATGTTCTCTTGTCTTTAGGCCTAAGGAGTATGACGAACGAGCAACACGGACAATATTATGGCAATTGTACATCGTGGTCGAACTCGGACAAAAAACGATGGGGATGCCTTCTGCTTCACAAAGCCTTCCAGATTTTTCTCCATGAAGGAGAGAGACAAATCCGTCCAGCTGATTTATAGACGTCGCTATGAATTTCTGCAATGTACAATGTTAACCAAGAACAATTTTTAAAAATCTCGCGCAGTTGCAATATCATCACAATTTCGTTTCCAAATATTGATTGATGAAATACTCAGACCATTTTAGTTTCCGTTGTTAAGTTTCACTATCTTTATTCGATTTATTTATGTACACGCAAAGGCCAATATTTCGCTTGAGACAAGAAGACAAAATTATGAAATGCGTTATAATAGTCGAGAGGAAATGAGGAATCTCACTCAACGCCAAAAGACACATTGAAACCTTTCATCAATAAAAAGCGCGTATCCAAATTCAAAGACAACCAGTCAAGGAGGGTTGTCGTCCGAAACATTTCTTATTGCAGTTTGGTAGAAGGCTAGAAGCCAGTAGAATCTCAATATCACGTTGAGTTGAGGTGTAGCACACCAGTCGTCATTGAATCCAGTGTTGATTTAAGGCTGAATGAGCTTCCATGAGCTGCAGATAAACGAAAAATTTTGTGAAACAGCTTTCTCAAATGATTTCAGTTCTTAAGTTTCCTGTAAAAACTAGAAACAGATAACAGATATGGCCGTGGCGCTAGTTGGTAGCTGACAATCGAACTACGATTTCAGACCGAGAAAAAAACTGGTAAGGCCAGGATTGATTTGCTCGGATTTGCTTTTGTGCTCAAAACTTATTTATTTATTTTTTTTATTTTTGGGGAAAATATGATGTTTTTTTATTTCTTTTTTTTTGTGGGGGAGCAGATCCACTTTTTATTCTCTCACGTAATAAGTCGAATAAGCTGTGAATAAGTTTATAGCTATAAAATTAGCGCATAGTCGATTAGCGAATGGCAATTGTGTATTAAATGAAGTTATTGATCCCATTCAGGTTTCCATGCATTTACGGTTTTTAACTTGGGCGGTAGACTACCGGTTCAAAATTCTTTACCCCTTCTATTTAGTTCATAAATACAGATTTCTTTCAATTTCAGTCTATAGAGCGAACGTTTACCTAACAAGTCAATCGCTGATTCATTGCACTGAAAATTCATCCCGCGGTACATAAAAGCTATTTTTATTTTTATTTTTTTAAATTTTTTTCTAGGAGTTGACATTAAAAGAGTTGATGCGTCATAGGTATATATTCAGTAAAAAAATAACGCAGCTGTTATGAGCCTATTGTAAACCAAATAAACACAGTTCTAACCGAATTTTTCATCAAAATGGATTTAAAAATAAATAAAGAGTAGTGTTCTGTCACCAGTCATGGTTAAAGGTGAAGTCTATCATTATTGTCAGAACTGCTATAGAACCACAGACATGTTGTCATTAAAGCCATGTAAAAGCCGGACGTCACATAATATGCAACTAAGAGTTCTGTTGTGTAATCGCACAACGCAACAATTTGTTTTTTGCATATAACTTGCAAACGGATATACTGTACATCACACAAAAGCATAAAGTTTAAACAATTGTAGAAAACAGCTTTGAATTATTGACATCATCAAAAGATTTTTGCTGAATCACAAACAAGTTGTTTTTTATCTTTGTAAATCTACCTAGAAAATTGCAAATGATATTTCAACTGATTTATTTAATTATTTTCAAATACGTACTTTAAATTAATCTGCAGACATTCAATGCACAAATCCATTGCGAATCTTTTGACAAGCTGTCAAGTCCTATTACAAATTTATCCGAAATTTATGTTGTTTTCAATATAGTTAGACAATAATACTGTTTCATTATTTTATTTGTTTTTCCTATATTTCAAAATAACGCTTATCATAATGCTGTATTATTGATTATTGTTCGACTTCGAACAAGTGAAATAAGACTACTTCCGTCCGTATCAGTTTTATCCTGTGTTACTATAGTGCTCATAGGGTCATGCATCTTATGACTCTCGATGCTGCTGCTAGCGGCAACTGTAATAATCGTATAGCTTTCAAATGATAAGCATTGGACCATATCTGGTGACGAGAGAGGAAACAGATACTTTCTAAAACCTATACAGCTATATAAGCGGGAGTCTGAAATCCAAAAATCATACTGAAAAGAAAAAGAATCAGTCGTTCGTTCACAGGTCGTCGGGACGGGTTGAGCGTTCGTTCCAAGCCGATTATTCAAACATTAAAATGCAGCGCGTTGTTAATTCTTCTTTCATTTTACTAGTTGTTGCGTTGTTAGTTTGCAGTGTCTATTCAGTTGATTTAAATGAATTTCTAGCACAGAGAGAACGTCTCCTCGCAGAGGAATCGTCCCGCATTTTAGGTGGCAGTGTAATATTAAATGCCGATGAGCAACTAGTTAACAATGTGTTGATGGCTGCCAAAACACTGGAATTCGATCAATCGTTTTCTACTCTTGATTTTATACCAGCCGACCATTACTTTCTCGCTAAACCGGCGATGCTCCAATCCGAAGTATTTCAATTTATTCAACAAATGCCAAAAGGTAGGCTAATAATTAAAGGTTAATACGCTTGCGGTTGTACGTACATTAGACAGAAAAATAATTACTGTTAACTACAAGAATATTTTTTGAATACTAGGTGCTGTTTTGCATATTCACGACATCGCTGTCACTCCAGTACGTATTTCACATTATTGATTTCTCCTACAGCAATAATGCCATGATTTTACCATTGTGATGTCGAGTAGCAGTTATTCATTCATCATTCTATTGATACATAATTTTAGTTGGAATTCATAATTAATGACGCTAGCTACCGCCCAAATCTTTACGTTTGCACTCCACCCCAAGATCCCGTTTTCTTTCAATATGCTTCATCCGCTCCGGCTAATCTACTCGACTGTCAATGGACTTTGGTGGCCGACAGACGGGAACAAGAAGGACCCGAACAATTTGATTCTTGGCTCCGGTCTAAACTATCACTTTTCACCCTAACCCCACAAGGTTTCTTCTTCTTTAAATTTTATTCCTCAATGCGCAGTTCGTTTTCATAATTTTCATTTCTTTTTTGTCGTTGTATATAATAGAGACGTATCCGAATATAAATTCCGTTTGGACAGCATTCGAAAACACGCTAATCGCCGGCAGTGGAATAATCACTTATGCTCCCGTCTTTACAGATTATTTTTATCAGGGACTTCAGTCGTTTTATGACGACAACGTACAATACATTGAAATTCGCACCACATTACCGCAGGTTTTTTTTTTGTTTTTTTTTTTCAATAAAAAAAAAATATTACCAATTTTTACGCGATTAGTTGATTACAAAGGCATGGATCAAAGTTTGAAATTTGTCTCTTAGGTTTATAACCTAGACGGTACATTGATGGATGAAGTACAAGTGACACAACTCTACAAAGATACGTTTGATCGCTTCAAAAATGACAATCCCGATTTCAGTGGGGCAAAAATAATCTTTGCCCCGTTACGCCGGGCTGACAGCGCAACGATGACGAAATATGTGGAGTTGGCGTCTCAACTTAAGGTCATACAGCTATAACTTATTTTTTTTATGATAAGGCATTTTTTTAAAAAAAGAATGTTGAAAATAATATTGAATTTGCGACGTTTCTTTTATGTTTGTCACTTAAATAATAAAAATCTAAATTTACTGTACGCAGGCTCAATTTCCCGATGTAGTTGCTGGTTTTGATTTGGTTGGTCAAGAGGATTTAGGCCCTCCTCTCAAAGATTTTTTAAGCCAACTTCTCGCAGGCGCAGTTGATCCTGATCTTCATGTAATCAGTTAAAAAAAAAAAGAATTTAATAATTAAAAAAAAAACTACAATACATTAAAAATGATTTCATTTGTTGTTTCAGTACTTTTTTCATGCGGGAGAAACCAACTGGCATGGTACGGACATGGACGAAAACCTCATCGATGCCATTCTCTTAAACACAACTCGTATTGGGCATGGGTACGCAATCGCCAAACATCCAAGCGTCATGGACTTGGCTAGATCTAATGGAGTTCCAGTTGAAGTCTGTCCCATTTCCAATCAGGTATTATTTCAACACTTACCGTTTATCCATTCAGTCATTTACGCTACAACAATTTGTGAATAGAAATGTGATGATTGCTTGCATTTGTTAGGTGCTTTCATTGGTCGCTGATTTACGTAACCATCCTGCAGCAATGCTGTTTACCAACGGATTTCCGTTAGTCATCAGCTCAGATGATCCGGTATAATTGTTTTCTACGAATTATTTCGTGATATATTTGGACTAAAAAAGAAATATTAAAAATGTTCATTATACTACCGTGCAAATAGGCATCTTGGGAAGCAGTTGCTCTGAGTTCAGATTTTTACATGGCTTTCATGGGCCTCGCCGGAAAGAAAGCCGATCTTCGAACCTTAAAACAACTAGCTATCAACTCAATTATGTACGTTATATGATATCTACCTACATAGATAATGATTCTTAACTATACATCTTAAAAAAATAATAATTTTAAAACAGGTTCAGTGCCATGAGTACAGACGAGAAAAATGCTGCCATGGCAGAATGGCAGAAACGTTGGAACTCTTTCATTCTCAATAAGTACAATGAATACAAGACCAAACACAACCAGATTTAAAGAATATAAAACAACACAAGATATAAATTTCTCGACAATATATTATTGATGGCCTTTATTATATCTACGTACACATAATCCGTAGCATATTCAATGAAATCCGGTGCATTTAATCATTTCAGTATTTTATTTTGATTTTTCTAATCGATTGAAAAACTATCCCCTGTTACCGCGCGCTACTCAATATAGTGAGATGCAACGGGATTTTACTTGTTCCTGCTATTAATATCGGATCGTGATGACTTGGTTTTGTTGGCTTTATTTTGACGAGCATAAGCAGAACCGACTTTAGCTTCCTCGTCTATTAGCACTATCCAACCTCGTAGAGCCTCAACAGATGGACGTTTATTCCATTTGGCGCTGAAAAAAAAATCAATTCAATTTTATAGTTCAAATGGTTGAAAATAGTACTTGCTAATTATAACGTTGAATTACTTTGGAACTCCATCGGGAGGTAGTACGACATTGAGGATGGCATCAATTAAACTGAGTTTGAGAAAATGATCCGTGTTGGTAGTTGTCGACAGAGAAGGAGACGCATTCACCTTTTTGTACAATTACGTCAAAGCAGGTCAAAACAGAAATTTATATTTAAATTAAGGGAAGTTTTGGAATTTGTATATTTATACTTCGATTAACCAGGGTTTCAAATTGGCGTCTATGATAATATCGTAGCCATAGCACTCAAAACAATGAGGATCGCTGCAAAGAGATCATTTTTTCATCATAAAAATGGCACTGATATAACATTATGATGTGGAATTCACCTTAACATCATTGGAGCCACGGCTTTCAGTGAGTGTCCTGTCGGGAAAAAGAATTTTAAAGTAAAGAGCAATTTGTGTTTTTGGATTTTTGTTTAGCTAAATAAATGTTGTAGCAATTAAAAATCATCCAGCCGTTAGTTTACCGATAACCCAACAAATTTCTTGCCACAGTAAATCGGCTGCATCGCTTCCTCGGAGACTTGCGATGTAAAATAATAAATCATCAACACTCCATTTTCCTCCATGATGTGGGTTGTAATCGTCCTTATCAGATAGTTTCAGTTTATTCAATTAAAAGCTTAGAAAGAAATCAATCCATGAGTTCATTGAGTTACCCCTTGTTTTTGAATAGCAACATTTGTTAAATGAACTAGCATGTTATCCATCTAATTAAAAGATTTAAAATAAAATGATATCAACAAAAGTTCTTTCTATATTATTGCAATGAAGTGTACAGACCTGGTGAGTGCTGCGGTCGTATTTGGCGCTACAAAAGCGACAGAAACCGCGTCGAAACAAATATGCCCGAATGGGTCGGAATGACGTCACCAACACATAAAGACGAAGGTCGAATTTTTTGCCACCTATCAGAAGGGGCGATTCGA
The DNA here is from genome assembly GCA_030770115.1 of Daphnia galeata. Taxonomy (NCBI): domain Eukaryota; kingdom Metazoa; phylum Arthropoda; class Branchiopoda; order Diplostraca; family Daphniidae; genus Daphnia; species Daphnia galeata. Next base: position 4,093,107 of record CM061118.1, read on the forward strand.
TGTACTTTGAAATGACATAGGATTCGCGCGGTGGTGCGGACTGCTGCGCACTACTCCCACCCATCGTGGATGATTGAACGGCGTGACGACCGAATGACGATGATGAATTCCCTTCATTTGACCACTTTTTGATCCTTGAAAGCTGCGATTAAAGAAGAAGAAAGTAACAATACATCAGAAGCAGAAAAGTGAGATAAGCCCTTTATTGTGAACGTTGATGGAATATAGCGCACTGTACCTTGGTGACAAGAAAGATCCCTGAACCTTGAGAGCGTCCGCAAGGTTTCATGATCCAAGTACATGTCGGACAGCGTCGATATTCTTCCGCAAATAGATTGTAATCAGCAGGTAAAACGAAAGTGACTGGCACAAATTCAAGATTGAACTGTGAGCGCTCTCGGGTTTCCCGTTCTTTGTCCTGTTCACGTTTGTAGCGCTTTATATTCTTGACCATCAAGTCTTTTCGTGTTAGTTCGTAATGGTTTGGGAAATGATTGATCATTCTGTAGAAGACATAAGCCTGTATTTTTTTTTCTTTGTTTTATTTTCTTAAATTTTGCAGTCAATTTACTGATAGTCACCAAGACGATATGAACTTTCAGCTGAAAACAAACTGCGGCATGTTTGAGTGTTTGCCCTTTTATTATGAAAATACACATACATTTATATTGTTGTGATATTCAACGAATTCCACTTTAAAAGGTACAGAACGCATTCTAGCAACTCGAATTATCTTAAGGTAAATTAATTGGGTTATTTTTAAAAATACAATAAATTATAATTTATGCGATTTGTACTACACATCAACAATTTTTTTTATACCTAACAAGAAAATAAACATGTTTTTGCCTGCATAATGTAATTAATGAGAAACATACCAATAAAAATTCCAGTCTTCGTCTGATGTTGCTGATGTCCACCCACGTTTCAAGAAATTAGCCGTCACAACTGACTTTTCCATGTCAGTAAAATAACTAATTCTCGACATTATGACTTTGATGAGGCCGATTGATGTAAATAGATTCGTAAATTTGAAACAAAAAAAGGTGTTATCTTGCCTTCAACCTTTCCGAAAGCGGCCAACGAAATGTTGTGGCTGTTGGACATTTATTGATTTAACAAACACTGAACTTTACTCACTGAAATATATTAATAAAACACTTCCTCATTTCACATGGTCTCATGGCTTAGATGGCAAAGCGCCTGCCTAGTAAGCAGGAGATCACGAGTTCGAGTCTCGTTGGGACCTATTTTTTTAAATTTTGCAGTTTTCCATTCTTTGCATTTCAGTCAAATAATTTCCGATGATTAATTTATTAATAATTTATACCGACTATTTTTATGTTCTGCGATAAAGAATCAAAGCCGCAACGGATATAAAAACAAATTGCTGTTTGGTAATATTTATTATTGAACTATGGTCTTCCCCGTATGATCTTCAATTCGGGAAATTAATTAATATTAAATTATTTTCAAACATTACAAATTAAAAATAAGATTCTCAGACTCCGTTCCACACTTCCACGTAATGACAACTGTTCAGCCATTTTCAGATAATAATAAGAAAACTCGTTTTCCGTGCTTTGGGTTTGGGGGCGGCGAACTCTATTCATGTCCGCACACTTCTGTTCATGTCCGCTAGAGGTGGTTGCCAAACCAGATTTACGTGTGTGTCTTCTGTCATTTTTTTCTCCTTCAGGAGGAACTTTTGGGGCTTTTCCGCCGCCTCCGCTCATAGCACATAATATCTTTATTCCCATTTTTCGATATCAGAGTTGAAATCTAAAAGTGTTTTTGTGACTATATTCTAAGTTGTGAGACACTTGTCCAACATTTGAAGCGTTTTTACCTTAGGAATTTTGCGCTTCTTCAGTGGGACCCTCATTTTAAACCATGGCTCTTACTAAATTAAAGGGAAACCTTGAGAGGATATTGGACAAAAATCTGGCTGATTTAGTAAGAGGCATAAGAAACAACAAGGAAAATGAGGTATTATAACACTTCTGTCAGTTAAGTTTGTTTCCCAATGTTGATGTAAACATTCTGATGACTGCATGTTATTTTTTCAGGTCAAGTATATCGCTCAATGTATTGAGGAAATTAAGGCAGAACTCAAGCAGGAAAACATTGCTGTTAAAGCTAATGCAGTGGCAAAGCTGTCATATGTATGGATTTTACATTTATTATTATATCACTAATTGTCATATTTCTAATATGTAATTAATAATTATTTACTACTTTATTAGCTTCAAATGATTGGCTATGACATCAGTTGGGCTGGATTCAATATAATTGAGGTTATGAGCTCCAATAAATTCACATTCAAAAGAATAGGATATTTAGCTGCATCCCAAAGCTTCCATCAAGACACTGAGGTATCTGGATGGCATGTGTGAATGATTGTTTGTTATTATAGCTCTATTTTCTAACATTTTTGAAATAGGTACTCATGTTAACCACAAATATGATCAGGAAGGATTTGAGTAGTCAAAATCAGTATGATGCTGGTGTGACCTTATCAGGATTGGCATGTTTCATTAATCAAGATTTAGCCAGAGATTTAGCAAATGATCTGATGACATTGGTATGTTCCTGTTTTCTCTTTCATGTGATTTTTATTGATTTTCTTTTAATTTTACTCCCAGTTATCTTCAACTAAGCCTTACATAAGGAAAAAAGCCGTGTTGCTTATGTATAAAGTTTTCCTTTCGTTTCCCGATGCCTTGCGGCCAGCGTTTCCCCGTCTTAAAGAAAAACTGGAAGATCCAGATCCCGGTATCGTATCTAGAGATACGTGACTCAAATAGCAGCCGTTATCGATTGCTTTTGCGTAGGTGTACAATCGGCCGCTGTTAACGTCATTTGTGAGTTGGCCAGAAAGAACCCCAAGAACTATCTCAGCCTGGCACCAATTTTCTTCAAATTGATGACATCTTCTACCAATAATTGGATGCTTATCAAGATCATTAAATTGGTAAGCTATTTTGATAATAGGCTATTATTAATTGGATATTCCAAAATAATAAAGTTTAAGGGTCGAAAAACAAACAAGGTTTCGTAAAGCTGTTCCATAATTCGGTACGTTCTTATTAGTTGAATGCAATGACACAGTGCGATTCTCGCCTAAGCAAATGCATAAGCCAACCACTTATATCCATAATAAAAAGGTATCAGTCGATATTTAAAAAAAGATAATGATGAAACACTAAGGCTTATTAGGATTTTATTTGCACTTTTTCCTTTAGTAGAATTATACCGACCTTGTCCAGTATATTTCCTCAATTTTCTTTTACGTGCTTATTATTTTGTGTATTTACAGTTTGGAGCTTTAACACCTTTAGAACCTCGCCTCGGCAAAAAGCTGATTGAACCTTTAACTAATTTGATTCACAGGTAAATTGTCAGCACCTTCCTTTTGATTTGCGCAGCATTGGCTTTGCGCTAGGCTCGTATATTATTAAGCTGCTTCGTGCTTTTACTGACATTATTTAAATGTCTTAATTTTTCCAGCACTTCAGCGATGTCGCTGCTCTATGAATGTATCAACACTGTCATTGCAGTTCTAATTTCTATATCGACCGGCATGCCTAGTCACAGTGCATCTATTCAGGTACTTCAAAACATCCTGATCATTTGAAACATCAATAGCAATAATCAATTCATTTTCCTTTTTAGCTGTGTGTTCAGAAATTGCGTATTTTGATCGAAGATTCTGATCAAAATTTGAAATATCTTGGTCTACTAGCCATGTCCAAGATCTTAAAAACGCACCCGAAATCTGTTCAGGCGCACAAGGATTTAATCCTACTTTGCCTTGATGATAAAGACGAATCGATACGGTTACGCGCCCTAGATCTTCTCTACGGAATGGTTTGTTACACTTAAAAACTGTTTTTTATAAATTCGTCTTATTTAGTCGTGCGGTTTGCTTTGTAGGTGTCCAAAAAGAATCTCATGGAGATTGTAAAGAAACTCATGGTACACATGGATCGAGCAGAAGGAACACAGTACCGTGATGAGCTTCTTTCTAAAATCATCGAAATTTGTTCCCAAGATAATTATCATTTCATTACCAATTTTGAATGGTATCCACGAGTTCTCGTTGTAACTGAATTCGTTTCAACTGCTACAATTTGAATTTTCCCTAAAGGTACATAAGCGTCTTGGTGGATTTGAGTCGAATGGAAGGCCTCCGCCAAGGTCACGTTGTTGCATCTCAGCTAATGGATGTAGCAATACGTGTTCCTGCCATTCGTCCATTTTCTGTTGAACAAATGGCTCTGTTGTTGGAAACATCAAGCGGCTTTGCTGTTCGTGGAATTACTGGACAAGTTGCCTTCTCTTCCATGTGTGAAGTACTTTATGCGGCCGCATGGATCTGTGGAGAATTCGCATCGTAACTGATATTTAACAATGTTTTTGGGTTCAATATTTCAACAAATTCAATGGTTTTAGACATCTCAAAGAGCCCGAAGCAGTTTTGGAATGTATATTGAAAAGCAAAGTGACTGTTTTACCTGGTCACATTCAAGCTGTTTTCATCCACAATCTGATGAAGCTTTACGCTCATATTCTCCACAAGTCGTCTACGCCAGATGAGAAAGAAAGAGCACAATTAGTAATTTTTTTCCTTTTTCTTGATTAATTAAATCCATCTGTATTAACATTCTTCCGTTTGTTCTGAAGACGTTGTTTGTCCTGCAAGAACGACTGACCCCGTTCATGCAAAGTGCTGATCTGGAGGTTCAGGAACGAGCCAGTACCGCTGTCCACGTCCTCAAAGTGATTTCCAAATTGCAGGACGCCGGTGAAGGAGACGCTGTTAACGAATTAATGCAGCTCTTCCAAGGCGAGTTAAATCCAGTGGCGCCTAAAGCTCAGCGGAAAGTTCCTTTACCTGAAGGGTAAGGCAATTTCAGTAGTTTTTTTGGTGAAACTTTTAAGTTTATTTCCCATTGCACATTTAGTTTGGATTTGGACGCATGGATCAACGAACCAGAACCAGAGTCGGATGAAGAACCGAAAGCCGACGGAGGATCGCTAGATATTTTCTACAAATCGAGTACATCTGCGCCTGATTTTCGTGACGGTTATCAAGGCGAAGGCGTTTATGATGAAACTGAACATGTGCAATCTGACGATATCCGTCAACGTCAGCAGGTGCGCCGCGATGCTCTTCGCGTCGAACAGGCCAATAACCCACATTATCTCAAGGGTTCCAGCCAAGCGCGACGGTCACCTTCATCTTCGTCGCAATTATTATCTCCAACTGAAGAGATCCCGGTCATGTCCATAAATTTGTCGGTTCCACTCCAGGTGTCCGTCAGTAAGAAACTCTCCGACAAATATTTAGAGCTTGAAAGAAGCAAAGAAGCCTCTTCCGATTCCAAGAAACATCGATCGAAGCGAGACAAGAAAAAGAAGAAAAAGAAGGGTAAATACATCTCGATAAATTTGAAATTTGTTAACAACACATAATGACATTTTATGGTTTTTCCTCATACCTCGTATTAAACATAGATACTAGCGACGAAGAAGAAGTCGTTGAGAATGTGGCTCCACAAGTGATATCTACCATGGAGTTGCCCGAAGGAGCACGATTGTCGGACTCGGAGGATGACGGGCGACCACAGACGGACCCTCACCGCGCGCTGAACATTGATTTAGAAGAGTATATTACTTAGTTGTTATTTGTTGTTATGTAATTTCACGCTCTACTTTTTAATTTTTGCATTGCCATTTCCTTCCTTCCCACAGCCATTCCTATCCGAAAGAAAAACCCGTGGTGCGAGTTACTCTAGAGCCAGCGGCCACAACACCACCAGCCAAAATAAAAATATCCAAGTCTAGAAACGGGGTAGAAGGTCTAAAGGAAGAGAAAGCCAAGAGAAAGAAAACGAAACAGGAAAAAGAGGATAAAGTGGCAAAAACTAAGGGCGTTAACCTCAATGACGATCTTGACTTCTGGTTGTCGGCTAGTAACGGCAACGAGGGTAAGGAAAAGAAAGTAGTCACTAAAGGTGAAACGACTATCGATGAAACTGCCATGAGTGACTCAAAGAAGACAGCGAAAAAGAAAAAAGAAACGAAAGAAAAGAAAGAGAAGAAAGTCAAAAAAGAAAAGAAAGAGAAAAAGAACACCAAAGACTGCGACGACCAAAATAACCATCTGTCAGAAATTACGACTGCTCCGGTCGCAATTGCATGGAAATCCCTAGTTGATGACAAACGTCTTATCATGGTATTAAATTACTTATTTTGTTAAATAATATTATTTTCACCTGATTAACTTTCATTTTGTCAATTGTTTAGAAATATCGAGTTGTTGCTGTACCGCACGATGAACACCAAGTATTAGTACCAGTACAGCTACACAACCGCAGCAGCAAACTGATTCATTCCATGATCTTTAATGTGATTGATTCTTCTAACGCCCGTCTTTGCCGTGGACAGCACGAACAGGACGGGGTTGAATTGCCTCACAAGTTAACCAGCCAAAGCCGAGTGGAAATACCGTTTGCCTTTGCTGTTGCGGATAATACCATACTGCACCAGCTTAGAGGTGTTTTGACCTACATGACTCAGGTAATACATACACGGTTCTATTTTGCATCAATGATATCTGGCAATACATTTTTTTTTGTATTAATTTGTTCGTTTGAAAATGTGAAGGGAGAAAATGGATCTGTCTCGGAAAAGTTAGATTTTAAGTTGCAGATTCCTTCTAGCGTCTTCCTCTCTTCTGAACCCATCAGTGGGGATCAATTTGCCGAATTGTTGGCTTCGCAGGAATTGCTCAGCAAGGACAAGGCAGTGTGTGAAGGAATTGCTTTATCTCAGGTATTGAACATCAAATTGAGATTTGTTTCCTTTATACCTAGATTTTCATGAATTCTTTATCTTGTGTGCATTTAATAGGCAATTGATCGTGTCAGTAGAGAGCTTAGTATGCGTTTGGTCGAAATGGATAGTTCGGGAGCATCCGCCTCGTTATATTGCCGCCACTCTACCGGCCATCACCTTTGCATTCTCATGAAATCCCAGGTATGTTATTGGTAGCTTCTAGAATCTAGATCTAAAAAAAAAAGGAATAGTTTGCCAAATATTCAATAACCCATTGTAATTTTACTAGGCGGATGGTCGGCTGAGTATTTACGGAAAGAGCAGTAACCCATCTTTGGTATCGTCGGTCATGGGAGAAATGCGGCAAATGTTTGCTTAATAAAACGTGTGGTGGGTTTGACACATTAAACCTAAGACGTTTAAGACAAGCCTGGAGTAAACGTGAACCGAAAAGCCGAAAAAGACAGAGCCTTTGAAGTTGTTAAACTATTCCAAGTTGAATTCTAATGTCAATCCAATCTTAACATGTTACTGTATTTTTCTAAATGGATAAGGGTTGGGCAAGATGGTAAGCGTATTGCATCGGTGGTCATCCATCATCTTCTGCTCAGCTTCCGTAAACTTCAAAACAACAGCGAAAGAGAAATATACAATTTGGTTGATTATCTTAATGTAATCGCGTTCTTTATACTGCATGCGATACAGGAGAAAAAACAAAAAACAGTACAAGCGTATATATCCGAATACAAGCATGCATAGTAAAATCCAGTTTTACTACATTGGTACCTGCTAGAGAAGCTAAAAACGCACACACCGGAATATCCGTAACCGGAACAAATTTAATAGCATAAAAAAATGAGAAATTCAGTATTAGATATGACTGTCGCATTGTGGACATCCACTGCTTCACAAATGTACGACCCACAATCTTGAGGTTTTAATTGGCGAATTGTAAGGTTAGCTGAATCAGAAACAACGGACACTCCATAACGGGAATCCTTCAGAAAAGTAAATGAAAGAATAGTATTGTTAATATAGAACTATTAAATTAATTATCAAAACAATATTTGCATACCTTATGGATCATTTGAGTTCCAAAAGCTATCGGTGTTTTTATTGTGGATTCTAGAAAATTGTTTTGCGTTTCTGCAACACTTCTGTGCTGTGTTTTATACCACTGAAACTCCTGCATTATAGAAAAAAAAACCCTTATTTATTTGAATGGACGTTGAAAAGATATCTTCGTTGTGATTTATCCATCTCGCATCATTATTTCATGCTTTTTGATGCGGAATAAAGTGCTATTAAGCTTTCAGTTATTAATAGTCAAGAAGAAAAGTTACGAAAATCAACACATTACAGATTATTTTGATGTTCTTGCACTAGATTGCGAGCCTTTTTGTATGTGCCCAAAATACGCATTAGTTTTGAAGTGTGGTAGAAATAGTGCGTTTCAATAACTATTGCTCAAGAAAAGGCTTCAAAAAAAAACGAAAAGATAAGTAAAAAGAAAAAAAAAAAAGTATTCTGATAAAAACTACGGGAAAAACTAATATGTACTATCGAACTACCAGCATGCCCACGGTTCGCTTGGACATTTCTCTTTCGTTTTTAAATAGAAGGATTACGTAAGTCGAACAGAAAAAATTTAAAAAATGAAATATTGCCCCCGGGAAAAGACTAAACGTGTTTCACTAATTTATATAAGAATGAATATCATTTAAAATTACATGCGGCCTCAAACCACGTCATTTATCACTCTCTTCAAGCCATCTTTAAGCAACAATTTAATAATCGAATGGCTTATTTTCAGACAACGGCGTTGACTTAAAGTACAAACGTGGTAATACTAGCTGCGCTCTATTACATACACTGCACGTTCTCCGCCTACAGCACCGCGCTGGAGAAAGTGCTGGAGAAAGTAAAAATCCTCCGGCTGCGTCTGCTGACTTGAGGTTGGTCTCTTCAAATACTTAAATAGGTGATGGCTTTTGGCTATATAAAGTCTATACATACCATATTTTGAATAGCCGGCAATGTAGTAAATACTCTTTTCACGCATAAGTAAATAGCAATATCAATTTCCATAGGACGTGGAAGAAAGCCACAGTCCACACTTCTTGACCAACACAAGTTGTAACCCATAAAATGTTTCTTTTGGGATCTTGCAGAACTTTCCTATACGCTATATGTAGGCTAAAAATACTTTAAAGTTTCGCTCTAACATCCGTTTTCAAATTAAACGAAGTCAATGGAATAATGCAGCTGGAGCACACAATTTTTGAAAATCTAATAATCTTAAATTTACCATTGGTTGCTGTATTTGTTGCTGCTTTGGCAAAGAGCAAGTAATCGTCAAATCGTGCAGTAGTTTCGGACAAGAAGAAGTTCTGGTTAGAAGCCGGTAAGGTTTAGCTACCGATTTTTTTACAATTAAAGTTGATGGCTGTTGCAGTTGTCGACTTTGAGGATTCACAGACTGTTTGCTGATGGACTTTGAGTATGGCCAAGGCCAGCGGTCCTGAACAGGATTGGCAGTGGCTGAATTAGCCGATTCTTTGATCTCTGCATTGTTAACCTGTCTTACTACAGTTGTGTGATCGAAATCAGAATTAGGTAAGGTAGCCCTCCTCCCTTCAGTCTGAATAATTGCAGATGGAATGACTTCGGAATGCGAAACCGGAGAAAAATTAGGGACCAAAAACGCATCCGCTTCCAAAAAGCGAATTTTAGAAACACCAACTGCGTTCTGCGGCGAAGATGCCAAAGTCGGACTGGGATTGGCTGGTCGGAAACTGGCTACAACTGGTGACTCTATTGAATGGGCAATGATGTCTTCAGATTGCGATCGAAAGAGAATATCTTTTAACGATCTGTAATGAACTAAATCTATATTTGTTTCCACAGGAAAAAATACATTGGGCGTCACTGAACGAAATAACACTGTAAGAATTAAAAGCGAAAATACGTCGACGTTTATACACTGGGACGAGGACATGCTATTGCTTGTGTTACACTACTCTTCTAAAAACGTTCTGACGAGAAAGCTGTTTCTTACAAGTCCAGCAAGCCTGCAGGACGACACGCTCAAAAACATCCACTCAGATGAAAGTCGCCTCTTAGCTTTTACTCTGTTGTCCGATAGAATCGAGTTGAGAATGTAGAAGGGAGGGGGCAGTACGGAGAAAGTTGACTTGGGTGATGTTATATTTTCACTTGTATTGGTTTACAAGGCCTTTCACAAGGCAAAATATACATAGATTTCCGGTAAAAGAAAATCGTGGTGATGAACGCTCTGGCAGTAAATCAAGTCTGAAGAAAATTTGCTTCCTCCTTCCTCTATTCATTCTGTCATGGGCTCTTTGACTTTGTAAGAACTATAAGGTTAAACGCTATTGGCGCCTTATGGAATTACGGCGAGGAATAAGTACCATAATCGTTAGTTATGTGAATAGGTATGTTAAAAAGCAAAATTAATTAAACATGGAAATCTAAAGAAGAAAACGAGATACTAACAGATCTACCGTGCTTATGCTCTCATTAACATTTTATACGAAAAAAACAAAGAAAAATGAAGATAATTTCATAATTCGTTAAAAGAAACAGATTTCTTCATGTGTCATGTCTGAACTTTGAAATACTTAGGTCGAATGCAAACAGCCGTTTTGCCAGCAGAATTTTTCCCGTGTAGTGAGTGGAAAGAAACCATCAATATGCAATATGCAATATGCATAATTCGGGCATAAAGTGAACAAATTACGTTAGGGGAATTTGTGTACCACTTGGAGTTTCCTACAGAGAAAATCTGCTAATCTTGGAAGTCGGCAAAACAGGTCGCGCGCTAATAATTTAAGCCAAGTGATTTGTGTATGAATTCCAAGAGAAAGTAACCATATACATAGCTATAGGAATATAGGATCCATTACATATTAATTCTTATTTCAACTAGCTTAAAGAAAAGTTGATTTTGAGTAATGAGTTATATAAGCTGAAACATTAAAATAAAAAAAACTAATTTTATCTACCATTTTTAGGCAGCCATGTTGAACATGAACATTTATTAGCCTACATTAAAAATAAGAATACGCTTTTTATCCACGAGATCGCTGGATTCGAGGCAGAGCTTGAGTTTTAAAAACCAGTTATAAAAATAATGTATATTGAAACAATTTCATACATTATAGCATACTTGTGAAAAATATAGTTACATTATTATTTCGTAGGACCTGTAACAAACAAACCTCAACGGCAACCCCCAAACGGAAATTTTTTATCTAAATAAATGAAGGTGCAGTTTTTTTTATTGAACTACGATAAAACAAATTATATATATTATTTCCACACAACCAAATCATCGCCTCCCACTCTCGCTTTCATTGAAAAACATCCCTGCCTTATTAAAGCCCTCATCAATTCAATAAATAAATCAAAACGTCTATATTATCTGTCATAATCGGTATGTATCAATCCAACTAACCGCTCTACGTTTGCACTCGCGCCTTTCGGTGTTCTTTTAGTCCAAACAACTCACAGTGAAACAAATATCCATTTCCTTCCATTATTAGCCAATCGCTGTCGAGTCATAGACCTACAGTAACACTATTTTAAGCGAAACAAAAGTAAAGAAATACAAGACGGCCTACACCCTCCCACGAGGAACCCCCGCGTCTTAATTTACATCACAGAATAAAAGAAGCTATTTTCTAGTTATTAATGAAAAATCAGTTTTGTTTTAAGCATCAAGTGTATGTAGGATATATATAAAAATTTATGCTGAAATTCATAATATCAAAGTTCTGGCCAATCAAACTGAGGCATTCGGTAAGTATCATTATCTAGTTCTAGTGGAGAGAGCCTGGGTCCAAAGTAGTTAATTATGTAATGAGATCCATCAGCAGGTCCAACAGTTTGGGTAGCAATCAATATTATATCCACAATTTGTCCTATAAATAAGTGATTTTAAATTTTTTCAGAAATTTAAATTTGAATAAAAATTACCTAGAAACATGCAACCTAAGGTGCACAGTTTAAAAAGACCTATTGCTGGATATCCCAGGTAGAATCGATCAGCACCAAACATTCCAAGAAACACAGAGAGTAACAATGATGTTTCAAATGAATATCCATTTCTGAAATATTTAAATAATAACCAGTAACTACTATGTATCAGAGATTTTGGGCAACAGCATAGTAACCTAATCTTAACATTGGAATACTTGTAACACATACGTCCACAAACAAGGAATTTCTTTTAAAAAAGTATTGTTTCCACTCTCCACACATTGGATCCCATCTGCTGCCACACAGATTGCTGTGAAAACAAATAGATTAATAGAAACTATCATGTAACTTGAATTATTTTCAAAACTATTAACATGTTTATTTTAAATTGAACAGGATTCTCAAATATATACTGTTATTCTCAAATGTTGTAAAAAGGCAAGAATTAATAGGGTTTTAATAATCATATACTGTGAGCCCAGTTGTTTCTGCTACATCCTTTAGGCTGTTGAGTTATCGGATCGATTTCGGGAGTGCAGAAATATTGTTCCAATTGCAAAGATGAACAATTGGTTTCATAGGTACTTGTGGATAAAGTAGGAAATTCACAATCGACACTTTGTAATGTTCTTAGAAACACAGAAAACGTGATTATTAATGAAGTGAAACGAGGAATTGGCATGATTGGGGTCAAATATTTATGTTATAAGTTAACCATTATAATTCAGATGAACCTAACAAAATGTCAGATTGGATTTACTAATCAGTCACTACACGAGTACCGGAGTCCGGACTCCGGAGTAGTGACAGAGCCATGAAAGGGGAGGTCTCTCAACTCCATAGGAAAAAGTCCATAAGGCAACTGCACAGAAACAGCTACGACGACGGTGCTGCCTCCTGTGGGTGTGTGGTGAACTACAACATTTCTACGTTTTTTTTCTAAGTCCCATGTGCCATGTCAAAATTAAAAATCCCCTAATTCCATCAAAAAACTTTAAAAAAAACATTTCTTGATGGAATAATGTGATTTATCAGTTAGGCATTAAAAAATGCAAAAAAAAAGAAAAAAAAGTAAAAAAAAATTATGATATAAAACAACATCTTCATAGTATCGATCCTGATCCACATCATTTCACATCAGCTATCCGTCGCTCTACCAACTGAGCTACAATTCGACATTTGCTCCATTAAAATTGCAATATATAAATTAAAAATTGAATAATTTTGGCCACTTTTACGCGTTACAGTGGCTAGATGGCAGCACCATCGTCGTAGCTGTTCCCCAAAATGCCAAAAGTAGGAGGATGGGAAAGAGTTAAACGTGGTCTCAACTCGGAAAAACCGTGCCGCAGCCCAAGGGAAATTTTCTTATGGAGTTGATCGACCTCCCCTTTCATGGCTCTGACTCGGGTGATACCCGGGTGAAATGCGAGTAGAACGGGTAGATGTCAAATAACTTTAAAAATCTTATTTTTTTTTTGCAAAAATAAGAAAAAACAAAGAAAAAATAAACTTTAATAAACAAAAAAACGTAAGAAATAGTTTTACAACTTTATAAATATAATTTGGTATTAATAGAAATTTTAAAAACTGAAAAACACAAAAAGAAAAATGGCAATGTTTTCACGATTCAAAAATCATTTTTTTCAGAAATCATTTTTTGATGGCATTACAAATTACAGATTTATATTTTTGGCAACGTTCAACCCGCTTCTCGGTACCCGAGTGTTCACCCGGGTGGGGGCGTGTACAACCCGAGTTGGTCGAGTGGGTACGTACTTGACCGACATCACTAGTCCGGAGTACGTGTCGCCAGTCGCCACAGACCAAGATTAGAAAGACTACGATCGGCCTATAGACCTTATTGCGTTCTATAGGTATGAGTCAAGCCAACCCCTCTAGCGGCGCGTTGTAGTGTGAAGGGGTGCCGTGAACAGCCGCTTCTTTTTTTGTTTGTGGGATGTGGTATGAAGTCAGGCTTTCAACGGTAGCAGACAACTACCACATTTTTTCAACATTATTTTTACATTTTTTCACATTTATTCTTTATTATTTAAGGATGTTTGTACAATTAACTGTAGTAAGAAAGAATAAATGTGAATAAATGTAAAAATAATGTTGAAAAAATGTGGTAGTTGTCTGCTACCGTTGAAAGCCTGACTTCATACCACATCCCACAAACAAAAAAAGAAGCGGCTGTTCACGGCACCCCTTCACACTACAACGCGCCGCTAGAGGGGTTGGCTTGACTCATACCTATAGAACGCAATAAGGTCTATATGGCATATGACATGTCCCAATAAATGATGCTCGTGTTTGCCGCAAGTTGGCGCTGCCTCTGCTAGACGTAAACATTTTTTTGGATTTTTCCGTTTCCCTACTGATTTGATGCTTCACACACCCGGGATTTGTGAATAAACTAAGATATGTAATTTTTTAGTTTTTATCTCTAAATTCCAAGAAAAAATTCTTTACATCCCCTTATTGATTTCATCTGTATTGGCCCAGTCCTATATGTCAATATAAATTTTTGTAATCAACCCCATTTTTCACTCTCTCGACTGTTTTTTTCTATCGTGAAACGCTGTAAATGCGCAAACGTTAATTACCGTTATACGTTTTAAATTCTTTAATTCTTTAATAATTTATTAAAAAGAAAAGAAACGAAGATGTTGGTTGAAAATGGTTGCATTTAATCACAGAAAATTCAACAATCGAAAAACAGCACCAATTTGTTGTGAAAATAATAATACAGGAAATTCAAAAAATTTTTCGACGAAAGGGAAAGAAAGGAAAAATCTGACAATAGACCACGAACGGATGCTGAGTTGCCAGGTCTGGAAAAGGTCGAAAATCTCGATTGTGATAAGGTTTCAAAAAATTAACACAGCCTTCTTATGGAGACCCTTTTTAAAATAAATAATTCAGTGTGAAATAACAAATTTTTTCCTCTTTTTATTTTTTATTCCTATAAGTCATCATTCTGGCTAGTAGCTTGTTTTTTTTTTATACCTGATATACTATGATATATATTTTTAATTAATTTTTTTCTGAAGTTGTTTACATAAGCTCGTCGGCTAGTCGCAGTTTCAAATTAGTCAGCCGCCATTGTCATATGTCAATATTTTAGTTTGTTTTTAGTTTGTCAGTTGTGGATGGGTTAAGGACATATTCCGTGTGACATTGAGCAATTCCATAGTGATTGTACTAAGTTGCAGAGTACACTGGTCATTCTCAATCCATAAGAAAATCTCTACTGAATTCTTTGGGCTGCAATTAAAAGTGACATGTTGATTATATGCTCGATTATATGTTCAAGCTGTGACTGTAACGCTGGGTCTGTGTGTTTATAATACATATTTTATATTATCTTTGTTATAACAATAATGTATGTTATCCCTGAGGTATATTTATATACGATGGTCCTTAACAATATAGGGTGTGGGGTATAGGGGGTAGGGTAGTAGTAGCTAGTAGTGAAATTCAGAGGGTTTATTGTCCATTTAGTTATCTTTTATACGTTTCTTCCCTGAATGACCAATCGTCACCAAATTTTGTACATAATTCTGTAAAAATTTGATACAGTGCGTAACGGGGTTTTCATTTGTTTTTATTACTGTTTTAGAAATTTAATTTGCGTATTTATTACCTAGTTGGTTGCCGAATCCTAGTAAGTGAAATTCTTGTTGCTTTTATTTGCATAACCTAGTTTCTGTCAACAAAATTAGTTGCCTGAATGAATGATATCAATTAGTTCTTAGACCAAAATATAGTTTTACCAAAACAACTTAACAATATCATTTTTTTTGAGAAATAAACTTTATAAACTAGTTTATTTCGAGATTTTTTGTGCAAAAATATTCTAAATAAGTTAATTATATGTTATCTTAACAAACGAACGAAATGCTTTACCTTCGTTATCCATATTTTTCAATAAGAAAACTATATATGTAGCGGTGAAACTCTGTCAATCATGTCAATCGTCTGTCTCACTCATGTCAATCACGTTTATAAGTATTGATGTGATTTATAGATACTGTAGTAATGCATTAATCAATACGTCAGGCAATAAGTTAAAATGATAAAATAATGAGTGATGAAAATGAAGATGAATGACGCATCATGCAAATTCCTTACATAATGTAGTTAATTATGGGGATTTATCAAATAAAATAATGTAATAAAACAAGGTTTTATTCATATTTGATAAATCGGGACCAGGAAATATAGATAAGAATATTTTATCCAGATAAGACCCTAGATAAGAATCTAACAACTAGATAACGAGTCGTTATCTGGTTCGTTGCCGAATAGTGAAAGTCTTGTCGCTTTTATTTGCATACCTTCGTTTCTGTGAACAAAATCAGTTGCTAGAATGAATGATATCAATTAGTCTTTAGACCAAAATATAGTTTTTCTAAATCAACTACATTATAGCATCTATTTGACAAATGAACATTATAAACTAGTTTATTTCGATATTTTTAATACAAAAATATTTTAAATAAGTTAATAATATGCTACCTTTAAAAGCGAACGAAATAATTTACTTTCGTTATCCATGTTTTTCAATAAGGAAACTATATATATATAGTGACGAAACTATAAAATAAACATAATTAAAGAAAATATTAAAATGAAATTAATATGAGAATGCCCTAGTAAAACCATAAAACTACTACAATAAATTAGTTATAAATACCCACGTGAAACCTGTCCTATCACGCAAAAAAGTGGATGTTACACCGGTGAAAACACTGGTATCAAACGACATCAAGTCATCAATCAGGCATTTAAAATTTCGCTTAAATGTTTTTAGAAGTAAATTAAATAATTTCCTATAAATATTTTGAACGGAGCTTCATACTGTTGATAGTAATAAAGTCATTGAAAAAAAAATTCGTCAGGCTATTTTTTCGACAACCCATCATAGTTTACCATCATTTCCCTTACATTTGGATGTCTTCCAGTCGACTTATCATGGAATATAAATTATGTGGATAAATTAATTTGATATCTTAGCGATTAAACAAAAATTCCCGAAGGACATTACCGAAGGAATCTTGTATTTAGACTTGGTGGTGTGTGTTCACACGTAGGTACAATGTTGTACAAGCTCATAGCAGTTAACAACTTGCCATGTACATCACAAGAAAACCTTATCAAGATGGATTGATACGTCAAATAGAAATGATTTGGCATGCTATATATTTTAGTTTAAAAAAGTGTATTGTATCATTTTTGTTTCTTCATTAACAGAAACTCTTCAAAAGACTATAAGTGGCAGGAATGACACTATTTACTAATCCAAGTTTCACGGTAGCAAAAACAAGACTAAGTTTTACGACTCAGCATCAATACCACTTTTGACAACTGAAGAGCAGAGTGAAACTGAGAAAGTCCTATTGAAGAATAAAGCTGTTCAACTTCAGGTTGTGTACAACAACGAATTCTACAAACATTTTTAACCACCTGAACTTCCATTTGCTTTTGGCACAATGTTTATAGCTTCTCTAGTAGGAAAATTATATGTCACAGTAATGGAAGAATGTGAACGATTCCTTAAGGTTGCATACTAAGTGTCATAGAAGTTCAGAGTGAGAATGTAAACATCTACACAATATATGTATGTATTTATTATATAATGTACAATATATGTATGTAAAACAATGTAATGTACAACAATGTATGTATTTGTACAATATATGTTAACGTCTAAAGTCTTCGTATACATCATCACATGGTTTACCTTTAATGAAGAAGATATACCATTTAATTACTTGTAGCTAGAAGATAATGATAAATAAGGAAATGTTACCTACATAACTCCATGAAAATGATAAGAACAGACCCTTGGTTTAATTAAGTCATGTGAAAACTTTTGCTTTGCATTCTTCAGCCAAGCAAGTCTTCTTTTTAACTTTTGATCATTCAGTTATTTTGAAAATCGAACACTAGTTGATGGCAAACAGAAGAATTTAACATGTTTAGCACTTAATTTCCTAACATTACTCTTTCAACCGTGAATAAAACAAAGTCATTTTGACAGATGACAATGGCGGCTGACGGCGGTTGAAACTGCGACTATCCGACGAGTTTATGTAAACAACCTCAGAAAAAAATTAATTAAAAATATATACCATAGTATATCAGGTATAAAAAAAACAAGCTACTAGCCAGAATGATGACTTATAGGAATAAAAAATAAAAAGAGGAAAAAATTTGTTATTTCACACTGAATTATTTATTTTAAAAAGGGTCTCCATAAGAAGGATGTGTTAATTTTAGGAAACTTTATCACAATCAAGATTTTCGACCTTTTCCAGACCTGGCAACTCAGCATCCGTTCGTGGTCTATACGCTTTGGGATAATAGGGTCGTTGCATGAAATTTGGATTTATTTTAAACATACTTGGTTAGAATCAGTTTTCACGCTGATTCTCATGGTAATGTTTATTTTTTTTTAAAATCAACCTAAGTATGTTAATTTTAATTCAAAGTTCGAATAAGCTCCCCCCATTTTAAAACGGGCCCTCAGCCATTTTTTATAGGCGGTGCTTAATTTCTGATCAACTTGTAGACGACGCTAACAAAAAACAACTTTCTGTGAGACTGTGACAGTAGGCCTATTTATGTTTGTTATTGGTATATGAAACCTAATATGTTTTATTAAACCAACATTAAAGGAGGGAAACTAACTGCTCTGAAAGTAAAACAGATAAATATTCATTTTGTTCAAATTGTTCATTTTGTTTCATCTGAATGGGGGGGGGGGGTTGTAAAATCAAAGCGTCTAAACCACATCTAGCCCTACCCCCTAAAACATACAGCCATTCTATTTTTGCCCAATTTTCTGTCTAGCATACTCTCTATCTCGCAAACTTCAACTCCCTCCTCCCGATAGCGTATTTTGTCACACGTGTAAGTTTGAAAGCTATATCTATCTACAAAGCACAAACCTTCTCTCACAACCCAGTGAATAAATGCCCCTGAACCGAATCTCTATTAGCCCAATAAACAATATCCCCTACATGATCTGAAATCAGAAGATCAGTAACGATCTGATATATAATGTATGTGTCCAAAACCCCATCCTAAATACAATTGAAGGCCTATTCCTTCTTGCAAAGGTCCGCCGCGTTTCTTATTAAAAAAAAAAAAAAAAAAAAAAAAAGCCGCAACCCCCACGGGACTGAGTGTCTTGGGGGTTTCTTTCCCATGTAATGGAATGGGGCTATCTTGAAAGTTTAAAATAATTATAAATAATTAACGGCAATATGGCTCAAGATTAAATTTTGCATGGTAATTAAGATCATTAGTTTCTATACGTGGTAAAAATGTCAGAGTTCTCCTTTTATCGAGATTTGCGCTAGAGCCATTAAAAATTTGAAAATTAAACTTAACTTTACGGCAATTTAATGAAAAAAAATTAAGTTTTAAATAAATCATTAAAAAGAACGAATTTTTTCCTTTTTTATCATCTATTTTACTATTAGGTTTTTCGAAGAAAACGAAACTTTAACCGTTATAGCAGTTAAGGACAACAGCAGTTAGGTACAATCGTACCTAATAGTTAATCCGTTTGTTATAATTCTCTAAAGGCTAAGTTAATAAATCTGCAATAAAATAAATATAAGTCTTACGAATTGAATCGAAAACTAACCTGATACCTGTGACAAATTATTGTTTGTACAAAACATTTGAAGAAAATTCTTACAGTAGTTTAGATTTCTGTAAATATATTCTAAACCATCATTTAACGTTCTCAGACCGTGATTCAGAGCTGTTAAAGGCATGGGGGATGTACTCTTCACACACACACCGGCATTCATTTTGATACCTTCTCGTAGTACAAGTACTACCCTAAGTGATAATTTTATTCATCCCTGGCTCCAATCAACCAAAAAAACACACACACACACTAAAACGAAAGATAATTTTTTAAAATTTTTTCTATAAAAATTTAGTTGTTCTCGTCAAAATATTTCCATTCTAGGTAGTTAACGACATCCGACGATGATATTCGGCTTTCCGGTTCATCTGCCAACATTTTCAGAATAAGGTCTTTGTTGCACTGTGATTGTATTTCTTTAAAGCAGAAAGAAAAATTATTTTTTTGCAGGGAAAAATGAAATTTGAATTACTTTCCAAATTGATAGCATTTTGATTTATTATGTTTGATTGAATTTCTTGATGTTCAGAACCATATGGATGTTTGCCTTGAGATAAAAAATAACCGAAAACTAGCCCTTCTCCAAAGACGTCGCTCTTTAAGGTTCCTCTTTGGAGCTCAGCAATACTTCTTTGGCCGTTGTCTTTAAGAATTTTTATCTTTAATATTTCGGGTGCTAAATAAGTAAAAGTTCCCTTTATTTCGGTAATGGCATAACTTCCTGATTCGTCCACTTGTTCGCACAGGCCAAATCCAGACCATTTCATTAGCACTTTGTCTGTCCTTGAATCTACCCAAATAAGAACATTTTCTGGCTTGAGATCCCGATGGACCAGTTTCATGTTGTGGATATACTCTAGTCCAGTAGCCAACTGATGGAGTACTTGTATAGAGCTAGGCATTGGGCCACAGTATTTCTTGGGATCGTCTTCTAATAAAAATATTCTTTCTAGTGAGGCTTGGCAAAGCTCCAGAGCAAAAAATCTACAATTGCACGAAAAACAACTGTCAAAATCGGAAATTTTTGCAAATGACGTGATCACCTCAATACAATGCCGCTCTCTGCGTGAAACAATTTGACAACATTGGGGTGGTCAAGTCTTCTCAATGCTTCTTCTTCTTGTCTGGTTCCTTCGGCGTGTAAAAAAACCCTTTTAACAGCTACTGGTAGACGACTCACTCCCCAAACTCCTTCGAAGACGGTCGCGTAGCCTCCCTTTCCCAGCACCTTGTTACCGCAATCAATTTCCATTGTTTCGAGTTTGTGCTAACACTTTTCCTGGCCAGAGAAAAATGTGTTTTAGCATGGGTTGTTGGTGGATGACGTAACCGGAAAGAACATTAAGACTAGTTTGAAAAAGTCTCTCATTTATTTTCGAAGATTAAATAGATGATCTAATTAATTATCCTTACCATTTCGTTGAAAAGAAAAATAACTGACCTGAGCAAGTTTTCTTTGCTGATAGTAGATCACCAAAAAGAAACGAAAAATCACTGGAATATAACCAGAAAGAGACGCTGCATTTTTCTAAAGATAATAATTTTAGTATCCCCACCGCCAAGTGAATGTCGCAGCATTCCTTTTGGCAAAGCGCCCAGTAGTATTCTTGTTGTTGCTGTGTGATAAAAATAGAAAAGACTGTTATATTTTCTCTTCGTCTTTTTCATTATTCACGAACAGCACAGACAAACAATTGAAAACCATTTTTGAAAGTGCTGCTGATATAAAGTTGAGCCTTAATATAAAGTTGGATTGCGATGCAGATAGAAAGATAAGAGAACTATTTATGACGAAGAGACCACATTTCTGCCCCTTTTAGTTTAGGAGATACTTCGGGAATACAATGTATAAAATCCAATGTCACCCCTTGACTAGAGGGGTTTTCCTTTTTCTTGTGAAATTAAATATATATATATACCAATTTAATGCTCGTACTCCCTCTTCCGGAAAAGAAAAGATGTTTTTAAAAAAATTGCATCGATGGCGGAGATATGAATTTTTTTAAATGATAGAATAAGGAATGATTCAAATTCAAATTTGCCCATGCGATTTCGGCTTGTTGCGCCTTAATCTTATCCAAATGTTCATAATAAATATTTTACTCTATACCAAATGAAACGTTTGGTTTAAGATTGCATTAATCAAGCCGGTACAGTGACACTATTAGAAATCCACAAGAGATCCAGGTAAATAAAGTTTAAGGTCACAAGTTTAAAGTATTAAGCGGAAAAGCCATGAAACTGTTTCCACTCAATAGGTAACATAAAGATCTTTGTTGGATGATTAAAACCTGTGTAGTGGAAGTCAAACATAGTAATTTGGCTCTTCAAGCCCACTTAAAAATTATATGCAATACAATTGATTTTATCCGTATAAAATTTTTTTTTCAAGTTGGGGATGTTCACCTAAATTTATTTAAAGTATGGTCTTCACACAGTTTTTTTCAAATAAAAAAAGGCTCACTTTTTCCATATTTTTTGGGGATTACCCCTCCCCTCCGCCTAACTATTTCTCTTGCCAGATAAATAGGTTTCAAGCAAGCAATGACCACCCGATTGGTGGTCACGCCCCCGTATCTCTGAACTAAACGTGGTAAGCGATGGAATTAATTTGATTATATAGATTTTTCGTCTGCTGTAGTAAACACTCGTCTGTCAGTATTTTACCAAATCGTTTTTTTTTATGATGGAAGATCTAATTTCTGAATCCTGTCCGTCTTCTGATGTTGTTTCGCTTGAGTACTAATAAAGTTTGTCCGCTGGTTTGGACGTTTCTCAATGTTATCTTTCCAAGTCTGTGAGGGATTCAACTAAACAGCAGGAACTTTTACATGTAGTCTCCGTCATGTCGCATTTCTTTATAACATGCCTATGTTTCTTTTAGTACAGTCGTGTCTATGACATTTGGACTGCTTTTTTTCAAGAAAATGGAATACCGGAATTTGGGGCAGATCATAAGCAATTGGCTGCCTGTCTGTCTCTGGTAATGCTACGAGACTGATCGGATTCCAAGGTAGTTATGCTGAGTTCTGCGATCGTGCACGAGTATCGTGTCCGAATTTTTTCATCACCTACCGTTCACGAAACAATATATCTCCTCTTCCGTGCTTTCAGGTATGAGCCTCCTCAAATGCGTGCGCCCATGTCACCTATAACTGAATACATTTTGTTCAAAATGTACTTTCATCTTTATCGGCTAGTAAATGGAAGAGATGGCCTACGTGCCTCTCTTGTCCTCTTTGCCGTTTTAGTGATATTGTAAGCCTTCAGAAAAAGGATGTTATTTATAAATCAAGTCCGTCTCCTCATCTCAAAATTTTATTTCAAGGTGGTAAAAACGACCAGTATTCTGAATGAAGTGAGAGAATGTTGCTTCTTATGTAAACGAAGAAATTTGTCCAGTAAAACTCACTCTCAACTATTTTCAGTTCTTGTGATTCAACTGGTTCTTGTGTTCAACTGGTGATTCGAGCGGCCCATCTACGGGAATTGGATCGGATGGAGGCGCCGCGTAATGACCCACAATCTTTCAAACGCTTTGCTGAACGTGTGCGACCCATCTCTTCAACCTGTCTGTGATTGGTGAGACGGACCACGTTGACCATCATCGAGGGACTGGCCCTCAAGCTGCAGCTGAATGATCGTTTGGCCTGGAACCATAAACGGGGAGGCAAAATCGATCATCGGAACATTAACGATTTTGGGCGCTGGTTGACGGCTAGAGCAACGGCCTACCAGAATTGGTATGCGATTGCGGATGAACAGCAACAGCCAGCTAACGTAGGAAATAGGAACGACCGCCCGCAACCATCCCAGGTGCCAAATAGATTCTATCAACAACAGCAGAAGAGGAACGTGCGGACTTATCATGGAGCGACGGCTGGTCAAAAGGAAAAAGGAAGTGGTTCCGCCGGATCGAGTCGGGGAGCGGATGAGAGACGGCCGCTGGATCTGCATTGTTTCAAGTGTGAAGGTGCCCATCGGCTAGAAGATTGCCAGTTCTTTCAAGATCTTTCGATTAGCGAGCGGATGAGCTTTGCTCAGCGTCGGGGGCTGTGTTACGGCTGCTTTAGTGTTCGTCATGGAACCATATCTTGCACTTTGAACAAGGCCTGCGACAACAACGGTTGTAAACTGACACACCATCGGCTTCTGCACAAGGAAAGCGGTATGGAGGAGAGCATTGTTCGACCACATGCAGCACGCTCAGGACAGCAGCTGATCGCTTTCAAGATGCTCAGACTGGATGCCTGTACAGCTGTCGGAGAATTGGTGCCAGTAAATATCCTTATTGATGAAGGAAGCGATTCAATTTTGCAATTTTTTTTTGCACAGCGCTGGTCCGTCGTCTTCAATTGGCTGGGCAAAAGCAAACTTTGATCGTAGAAGGAGTGGGTGGGGAGTCGTCTACCCATAGGAACTCGGAATATTTGGAGATGAAGCTAAAGGTGGACTTGTGTCGATCCACGGCTCTACGATGCCTTCGATTGCCAAACCGGTCGGCATTGTTGATTGGAAAAAATTGAAAGGGCACTGGGCGCATTTGACGGACTTGCCGCCCATCCGTGTTTGCAGCGGACGCATCGATATCCTGATTGGACTGGATCATGCAGCGCTAATCACCCCAATTGAATCCCGTTTTGGACGGAATGATGAGCTGACAGCATCTAAGACAAGACTTGGCTGGACCCTACAATGAGCAGTTGGAATCGGAAATCAGGTCAATCAGAGAGAGTTCATCGAGTGTTCACCTCGTCAGATGTTAATTTCAGTTGGTGGAACAAGTAAGGCGCTTCTGCGATACTGAATCGTTCGGGACGGAATTCTAGGCCGACGGCATGTCCAGCGAGACCAGGTGAGCAGTTATGAAGTTGGAATCGGAGCTGGAGAAGCTGTTCACCGGTTATGCAGCACCAGTGCTTTGGAAAGACGGAACTCCGCCGGAATTCCCGACAGTCGTCGAACGGCTGAGACAAGATTGATGAGTTTGAAGAATCATTGTAGCCGGAATCCAGAGTATGCAAAAAAATTTTAGTGTTGCCATAGAAAAGAATTTCAAGGAGGGATGATTTCCGCCGGAAGAGGATTCGGAGAGGCCACCAAAATACTTCCTGTCGTATTTTGGAGTCCCTAAAGTTGCCAGGCGGCCGGAATTACGTGTTCGATGCAGCTGCCAAATCTGGAGGAAAGTGCTGAAATGATTTCATCACCTGTGGACCTGCGTTGCAAAATCCTCTTCCAGCGGTCGTTATCGGCTTTCGTGAGAGATCTCGGTAGGCAGATATTGGAGCTATGTTTAGTCGGATCCGACTAAGAACATTGATCGACCGTATCATCGGTTTCTGTGGTCAGAAAAGGATGGACTTACTTCGATCTGCGAAATGACACGAGTCACTTTTAGAGTGTCAAGTTCACATTATTTAGCCATCAGTACAAACGGGGAGCGGCTGACGACGCTAGATTATGTTGGAAATAATGATTTATGATGTGCACATAAATATAACAGAGTTACTTGAGTAATATAGGTGAAACCGCAATAAGGTTTATTATTCGCGTTAAGAACAGTACAAGGGACTTATAAGTCCGTAACGTATAAGTCAATAACATATCACGAAACTATCCTAGAGATACGTGTCATATGTATGTCCTTGTTGTGCTGCCATCTAGTGGCTGCATGGTTGAACATATTATTCCAACGCTATCCCTCAAACATGTAGCCAGGATTTATAGAAATATACTTTGGTGTAAAATGGGAGGGCACAATTTGATGAATAATGACGATGATTATTATGATTAAAACCACACGCATATAACATAAATAAATGTAAGAAAATGTTAATTTTTTCTTGACCCCAGTTACGATATACGAAGGTTCTTTCCGGCTTTCTTGGTAAGCAGTGAGTTCAGACCTATTCCCTTACAAAATATTTTAACTAGAAGTAAAATGTAAGTGTTTAAATGATTAGCCGAGAGATTAATAAACAAATTTTTGTTCAAACACACGAAAGTTTTGTTTACATTGTAAAACTGAACAGCATACAAGTATTCACTGTCGGTACAAGTATTCAATAGCGGTGGATGAAGAATGTGATTTATGTTAGTGTGAATCTCAGTTTTTAGAGGGTACCAGCACAGTAAGTTAATAGGTCAGCGAGATTTCCAGATCTCGATTCAAGTCTTCGAGTTTGAACTCGGATAAATTCATCGAGTTTTAACGATTTTTGGCGATTTTTTAAAGCCAAAAAACCAAAATTTTAGCGGGTGAATCAACGAGATCGTTGCCGCGCAAAAAGTAAACAAAGGAAAAGGAGGGAGAAGGGGGAAAAAACCAAAAATGAATCGTCGTTTTGGCTTTGAAAAATAGCCAAAAATCAGCATTTCCATAAAATAAGTTGAAACTTTGCCCAATTGTAGATGACAACCCCTACTAGCACACATTATCCATAGGACGTCCATAGGATATCCGATGGTCCATTTTCCGTTTGTCCGTTTATTGTAAGTTGCGGACATCCTATGGACGTCCAATTTCTGTCATTTTACGGATGATTTATTTTGATATATCCTGCGGTTGTCCATCTGGTACCGAAATTGCATGACCCATTAAACGATCATATTTGGGTAGAAGCTGGACGTTCTATGGATATACTCACTTGGACCACCAATAATTCGGACCAAAAAAGAACGTCCATAGGATGTCCGTGGCTGCCTGAAAACGGAAGGACTTTGAGTTTTTATAATTAGAAACTTGGACGTCCTATGGACATCCTTTGGACGTCCTGTGGATTACGTGCGGTGGAAGAGATGGAAATTTTTCTATCACTTGAAAGAAAAACAATGATCATTTACCTTCGAAAATGTAAAAATTGTCACATTTCACAATTTTATGTTTAAAAAATAAATAACAATAAAATTTATAAATTGCAAAAAAAAAAATTATTTATTTCCTAAATTATTTTTTTAAATTGTTCAGTCAACATGAAGGTTTAGTGTTCGACTCTAGGGACGGTCTTTTGTCAATATATAGATATATTCTTTACCTTTGGATCAGAAATATACGGACATTAAGACCGTTAGAACTCATCTTAAAGACGGAGATGCTTCCTTTCAAGATGAATTAAAGTGGCATTGACCAGTCTTGGAATGACGGGTAAAAGACGTGTTCAAGACAAAATATTCTGTCTGGGTTGCGTGAAATCTTTAAAAAAGTTAACTGCAAAGAAATTAAGTGAACTTAAAGAAAACTCAAATAAAGATTTTGCTACGGCCAGTTCTGTCTGTTTGACAGCCACTGTGAGATGTGGGGGGGGGGGGAAACGAGAGCTACAATCCTGTGTCATTCGTTTTTTGATTAGAGAAACCTTTTCTTGGTAGGGTACTGCCAACTTAAAGGACCTACCATGTTAAATGCACCGGCTGCGGCCGTTTCACTTACACTGGGCAACGACCAAGGAATGCAGTTGAGGGTTTGTGACGAATTCTTTCGATCCCCAAGCGATCCCCAAGTGTTTCAAACTGCACCACAGACAGTGTCAGGTCCTTCCGCTCCTACTCTGAAGTGACTGACTGAATGGATGCGCTCGACTAATCACGGGTTTTAGAACGAGTTTCTGAAGGATATGGCTAGATATCTAATAGTGTCGGAATCCAAAAAACACGGAAAGCAAAGCGGCTTCTGTGCAAAGAGCCGCTCCTGACAACACCAACAATAATGTTCCCAAGAAAAAAGCTGAGCCGCGGAAGAAGAAACCACCTCCTGTCAAGGCAGTTGTAGCTGGAACGAATGCTGCTTCCCGCTGTTGGAAACTCTCTCGTTCAAGGATTCGTCCAGTAAAAATTGAAAAATTTGGATGTATTTTATTTTTGAAATGGAGTGTATTTCAGATTTTCAAAATACATGTTTTTTAATGTTAATACTTACTAATATAATTTAAAAATTACTTATTAATTACCATTTTTGCTAATAATTTTGCTAATAATGTTTGCTAATAAGTTTTGCGCTGGTTGAATTGATCCCAAATGTTAGAAAAGACATTTCACAGTTAATCGGCATAGGGGATATGTTGGGTATCCATTGATCTTACCATTTTGGCCCAGACATTTTTGATAGGATTAATGTCCGATCCTTTTGGAATGACTTCAAACTCATTGGCCTCATCTTCAAACCAATCCTGTACCACATATAGCCTTTATGGATTGGGGATCGATCTTGAACGAAGGGAATCGGGTTATCGTCAGTTGGCCCAAAGCGTGCCCAGGCATAAGGAACCAAAGAGTTTTCTAGGATGCGTATATACTGTTGACTCGTGAGTTTCCCGTTAACTCAATGAAGAAACCCGGCGCCTTCTGCTGACATCCAACCCCACGCACACACCGACTTCCGACCGCTTCTCTTCACTGACATGACGTGTCCAGGATCGAATCTGGTTCCATTCTTGCTGAACGAAATTGATGAACGATTGTTTATTGCACTCTAAATCAGCTTTTATTTAGAGCTAACTAAATCAAAAAGCATATTAATTAAATAATATTATTTGACGGGAGGCATGTTTTGCATCACGAATTTAATATAAGTGAGGTACCAAAATAAACGGCATCTTTATTAATCTATAAATATCATGACCGTGACTATAATCACGCAATACCAAAAAGGGTACAGTCCTATAACGTACAATATAATTGTAATCCCGAAATTTATGATCGGGATCCCAATCCTGAAATTAATTTCCTTTCACAATTCAATGAATATTCAATAAATTAACTACCGTGATTACGAAAATAAGATTCACGATTCTGAAATCTATGTTCGGGTTTAAAACGTAAAATCACGATCGCGATGAATATTGCCACTCCTGATCAAAATCAATAAAATTCACGGTGGTGATTCAAATTCACGATCAGGGCTCGAAATTCATGAAATCTCGATCTTGACAAAATTCACGAAATTCATGTCCAGCCGGTCCAGGATTCGAAATTCACGTCTTTATCAAAATTCACGAAACCGAAAATTATTTCAGTTTCGAAAGGACTGATGATTTTCAATGACAATTTCTCATCACTGAAAATCACAGAGTTCCACCAGGCCTGACTACGGGTCAACATACGCAATGCCAAATCAACATCGCAAATGCCAATCTTTCCTCTCCTTGGGCATCCGTTAGGAACTCTTTGACGACAGCAACTTTTCCATGTATTCCTCTTTTATGTAGTCTTCTGGAAACGAGGGAGCGCGAAACAGACAAATCGCATACATCTACACCAATTATTTAAAATTCTTAACTAAATCAACTTGAACATGCAATGAAAACTAATACATATAACTTCTTGCAGAGTAGTGATGGGTTATGCTCTGATCGCTTGGAATAATCTTCTTGGGCAGGCGTTGTTTTTTGGGGCCAGCCGATCCTACACGGCGTAGAACATCAAAATTGTCTCGATAGTTTTTAATCCATCTTGAAACAGTGTTTCTATGGCAACCAACACTTTGCGCAATTTCAGCTGTTGGGACATTATGTTGATAAAGCGCAATTATACCCCCCTTTTGCTGTAAAGAAAGGTGGCCGCTTGTGGAACGTTGACAAATGCTAAAGATAAACTAGGTATCCTTATTTTTCAGACAATACAAGAAAGATATCCCTTCCCACAAAAGAAACCCTTTTAAACTTAACAATATATTCTCAATGCTGACCTTGTTTTCCCCTTATGAAAAAAGAAATGGTAAACGAAAAATAAAACTAAATATACATCCCGACATAAATGCCCATCCTCGTGCCGATTCATGCCCTGCCTCACATTTACCGAATCTTCATGGTCACTCCAAAATATATTTAGTAGATAATTAGAGAATTTGTTTTGCTGTCCCATCCCTCTAATATTTATCAATAGATTTTTTGCGCCACATTCTTAAGTCCAAAAAATCAGTAGTCAAAATTATATCCTCTCTCAAGTCTCAACATGTCTTTCCTTAGCAGCTGGGAAGTGGAAAAGCGAGCGCAATTTGCCACTTCAAATTCTAACAATTCCCGGGGAAATATTATTTTTTCCAACATGACTTTATTCAGGTAATTTATTAAGTTCAACATTTTTGTATTCCATGTGTTAACTTTGGGTTTATTTATTCATTCTATTTGCTATATTTAATCTAATTGACCCTTTTTTCATGTATTTCACAGTATCCATATTGGGCACGTTGATCGTGGCACATGTCCAGGAATTTCCGTCAACAAAATCCAAGTCACGTTCTGATGTTCTACTGAACAAAATTGATCGCCTGAAGAGCAGTTCCTGGAACTTCTTGGCGAAGTTTTTGTTCCTGAAATCACCGCCCGTTTCGGTACTGGCCCATTCCGTTTCATGGATGCCAGCGTCTCGAGAAACGGAATACCAACCAATGTTTAATACCCTCAAACAGATGAAATATTCATTTACGGTGCTGTAGTGGCCTCCAAAATCCAGCCACCTTTCTCCTTCGCCTGCAACGAAGATAGCCCAAAAATGCCGCAGAGCTGTGACACTACGTGGAACTTATTTGGGAGCGAAGGAGAGAGCAGTCTTTGTTCTGACAAGGTCTCATTCACCATATCACGGCTAAGTTGCGTTCTATTTACAGCTGCTGATGGTGAGCTAACTAAAACCGATAAGGAATCAGTATTACCTTATTAATTTTCATTGTATTAACCTACTTACGTGTTGTTATTGTAAGTCGCAAATAAATCGGAAATTAAAGACAGCAAAAGTATTTAGTAATTTCTTATTCATTTTTTAAATTAAGAACGCGAACTTTATATACGACTTCATTTCCCTTAATTTCGGAAATGTATACAGAAAGAGAGAGAGAATCATAATCGAACAAATATAACAATCGTACAAAATAATAAATACACTACATCCTTATTGCCATATCACTCTCTCGTTTGCATAGCTAACATCAAATTACAAATAAGCTGGTCATTTCCAGTCGGGAACGAATTTGAGGAGATATTGGATAAATATGGTAAAATATTGGATTTTTACAGTTTTTCATATAATTCGCACTCCATTTTGGGAAGGAGATGGGAGAGAGAGAGAGATTGCTGAGAGAATCTGGGAACAGGTTGGTTCCTAGTGGGTAGCTTGAGTTAGTTAACTTTAATGGTGCGAAGTGGAAGAACCCTAGAGATGACGAGAACTGCGAGTAAAAAGGAAATTTTGATCATTAATTCTACACACATTTATAACTTCAACTAGCCAGTCGATACCTGCCAACAAATTGTCCTGTTCATGGCGCTTTAACTGAAAATACGCCAATGATGGGTCTCAGTATTGCTGAGATTCAGTACCTATGATAGTTGCAATATTTGACATTTTAAGAGGATTTTTTTTAATGAATGGAAACACATAATTTTTTTTACTTCATTGAATAAGCTTCTATCTTCGCCAATTTGTTATATACATCTTTTTCCAGCATCATTTTTTGTGGCATATCCACCCATAAAACATCGGAAACTTCTGGAAGTTTCTAAAATTGTCTCACACCAGCCTCTGTAAAAAAGGCGTGGTTCGCAAAGGTTGGCTTCATTCCAAAATAAAAACTGAATTCTTTTGATGAAGAACTTATAACAGCAAGAAGCAAGGGAGAGCCTGCAATTGAAATTTAGGAAGAACTTCCATTATTCCTTTATGGTTCATTCAAGAACCCGAAGAAGATTCTCAAATGGAAGACCTTCCATTTGAGACACCTACTGTGTTCACAAACAAGCCACAAATAACCCGGAACTCTTTGCACCCGTAAAGATGTTAATGAGATTCCTTTGGCAAATGTGAAGAAAAATAAATTTAAATCATATTATTTTACTTCGTTGCAAATACAAAGCTGGAGTAAAGAAGAAAAATCGTTAATAGAAAACTTTGCTTGAAACTGACGACAAGGTTTTATCAGCCAACGATAGACTTAATAGAACCATAAAGGTTTGTGCTGAATTTGTAATCTTGTTTACATTGAATTGCCAGTTAAATAAAATGCACCTTTTTTACGAAATGCTGTTAAACTACATGCTGGCACTTGTGATATAGATTGTAAGAACGTGGAATTTCATTTTATTAATAGGCGATACGTGTTTAAAGAATGCTGTATAGACTATCCGATAAGCGTTACATTTTCTAATCTTCATCATATAATTATTTCAAAATATTTACTCTTAATTTTTTTTTTCTAGCATGCTTAATTTTTCTACTTCCAAAAAGTCAGTTTTTCAAAAGGATAAAAAAGAAAAGACGCTCTGGAAGAAAAAAACGGCATTGAAAACATTTAACTATGTCTTCAACAATCTACCTAAATTATATATTATCTTGACAGTAGAGAAATTCCAATCTTGGGACCTCTACGATGGGTTCAATGTTATTCTTTCAAGATGATTAGATGACAGATGCACTCATCAACTGTGATGCAAAACTGAAATAAAATCAGCTGTACACGAGTTGTGGGCTTCCTATTACCGTTATAGAATTCAGATCGCATTCTATGATGAAGCATCAGGAAGCAATGGAGAGCCTGCGACTGAGAACTGCGAATTGAGGAAGAACCTTCAATGTTTTCTTCGTGATTCACTCAAAAACTGCGAAAGAAGATTCTGAAATGATCTCATCAAAAACTCGGTACTCTTTGCTCCTTTGAAGATGTAAGTTAAATTCTTTAGATATTTTGTAGAAATAACAAATTTAATTATTATAATACTAAGTCCTAATCTAAGTTAAAATCTTAGATTATATTTAATGCAAAGCTGAATTGAAATAGTCTTTGGTTGTAGCTGATGAGAAAGATTTACCGGCCACAGAAATTCGGAAGAAGAATCGAGCAATTCAGGTTAGATTAGTTGTGAATTTATTTTTGTGTTTTTTACTAAAAATTCAATTTAATTAACTTTTTTTAGTCTAATTTCATGAAGTTGGGACTAGCAGAGACTTCTGCATCAAATTCCATGGCAATAGCATCGTCAGCTGTGACTGGCCGTTAAACGTGAGTGACAATGTTTTTTTATTTGTATGGACATTTCCAAGTTTAGAAATTCTTTATGTTTGAGAAGAAAAACCTCTTGGATACTCCGATTGTTAAGAGAACGACTGAGAACGCCCTCGAGTACCTTACCTTGCAAAAAATGCTGTACACGGCATTGCTCATGATGGGGCATCTAATTTCCTATGGCGGTTTGTCAAGGTATACAGACAAATTTTTCCATGCAAACAACTAGACTCTGAATTTTTTTAAATCTATGTTGTGATCTCTTAAAGGTTGGGAATATAGGATGATATAAAATTTCCTTTTACGGAGTACATCATTTGCTTCCAACAACAATGCCTCTGTCTAAAAATGATGCTCAGGTTTTTGCAAACGCCTCACGGGCTAATGTAGCCTCTCGCTCTGCCGTATTTCGGCTGGAACAAAGCCCATATTCCTAAAATGCTGGGTTATGAAAGGGTTGCCAAAACACCCACTTATGTGGTGGCATCTAAAACTATTGCCGATCTTCAGTTCCCGAGAAAGTCTAATAAACCATTCAAAGAAATATATTATTATTTATCTAAACTGATATTTCTACTGATCTTTCATCTTAGATGAGCTTATGAGATGTTTTTCAAGACTCTTGACAGGATAGTCTATAAGGAAATCAACTTAAAAAAATGGAGTTATTATCGTTTTGGTAGTATAATTAAAAGCGAATGCTTGTACGCTGGAGCTCTGGTAATACTAAATAATTGAAAAATTATGAAGTAAAGAAACGATTTTATTTTGGTCTGTTATTTTTTAGATCTTTGCTTTAATGAAAATGATTTTTGGATTTGAAGGGGCCACCGAATATTAAATTTCTGATTGTCGAGAAAATTACGACTCTGTCTTGATTTAAATTTGATGTATTGAATACCAAGTACAGTGTACACTACGTTATGAAAGATGGAGGGTGAGAGTGAGAGAGCGCGTTGGCAGTGATTCTTCTCCATTGGGTAGGAGCCCACTCTTTCTTTTTGTTTTTGAACAAAGGGGGCATCAAACTAGGGGGAGAACGGGTAAAGAGAGGAAGGGAGGTAGCGTTGTGACGCTGCAATAAAACAAATGTATTTGGAGGAAAATATTTTTGACGCTTATTTTGCCACGGAGGTTACAATTATTGTTGTTGTTGCTGCTGTTTTAACAACCTCTTACAATTGAAACCTTCTTCAGGCTTCGCTAAAAAAAGGTTATGAAAATTTCCTCTTCTAACAATCCTTTATGGGGGTTTCAATGCTCTTTGTATGGAATGAATGGGTGAGGATCATTAAATACTGACGCCTTGCGATTGAACGAACTCATGTTTTTACAGCCATTAGCAAAGGGTTAGTGAAGACACACGGAGCCAGAACGTTACTATTAAAAACACCCGGAAACTCATTTGTCTTTGCTATTTCATACTGGGCCCGGGTTTATTGGCAACGACTTCGTTTCAGCGGGAAAAAATCGCGATGTTATCACTTTGTCCAAATATTCACTGCTACTTATCTATCTCTACACTGGGAAAACTCTCAAAGTTGAAAACCAATTGCAAAATCAATTACTGTACGGTTCTGCCAACCAATATGAAGTCATTTCGCTGCAACACAATTATGTTAAAGCACTATTGCTGACACGATTAAAAATCGAAAGAGCTATCTCTTATCTTGTTAGTTTGGTCTTATGCGAGATCAATCACCATACTGCTTGAATACACAATAGATTTTGTAACTTAATATTTTCGTGAGCTGTTATCGGTCCAAATGGTTGGGTGTAATCAAGAATCATCTAGAATTGTGTCTGTTAGTCAATCAGCGTATTGTCGGGTCTTTTCACGTCCCAATTGATTCCTTTGCATTAATGGGCAATAGTTGAGCATATTAAATTCAAAAATCTTTTTACTCCCTTTAACCAATTTTCGTTTGAACAATACGCTGTAAGTTGAATAATACTCGAATTTTCAATGAAAACGTCTTTATTTTCTTCCTCCTCCTAACTGGTGGTACACTTCAAATCTTCCGCTTCCTCTCGCACGACCATTTTCGATGGACTAATGGTTGAGATTTTGCCCCCAGGGAAGAATGGAAAGCGCTAAAACCGTATTTCCATTTTTGAAGGGTACTGTAAAACAATAATCAAACTTATCGTTTTATCTGTGAGAAGTGACTTAAGGCCAGGAAAAGGAATGAACCACACAACTGCAGCCAAAACGATCGGTTAAACAAATACTTTTCGAATAAAGGTGCAGTGCCATATGGCAGAGGGGCATCCCAGACAGAATATTTTGTCTTGAACACGTCTTTTACCCGTCATTCCAAGACTGGTCAATGCCACTTTAATTCATCTTGAAAGGAAGCATCTCCGTCTTTAAGATGAGTTCTAACGGTTTTAATGTCCGTATATTTCTGATCCAAAGGTAAAGAATATATCTATATTGATGATAAAAGACCGTCCCTTGAGTCGAACACTGGACCTTCATGTTGACTCGCTAGCTTGCTAACCACTACGCTATATAGTTCGTTATATACATACATCGTTATAGTTCATGATTGCAAGACCTCCTAGACGAGATAAAATTTAGACGACTTTAAGTTATCTATTCAAGATGCCAACAAGATATTACAAATAAAACCATTTATAGCTTGATATTAATCGATTTTTGTTGACGATTATATCGGTCTTAATACATCAATATAAAGCGGATACAAGAACTCTTTATGTAATCTTAAAAGAGTTTAAAATTTGTCTCTATAAGGTTTTTTTTAGATTTATCATTTACTGTAACTTAAGGAAAAAAGTTAAAGTCCGTTTGATATAATGTGTCTATATAATTTCTACAGTACATAACGAACTAGATAGCGTAGTGGTTAGCAAACTAGCGGGTCAACATGAAGGTCCGGTGTTCGACTCTAGGGACGGTCTTTTGTCATCAATATAGATATATTCTATCAGATATATTCAGGATCAGAAATATACGGACATTAAGACCGATAGAACTCATCTTAAAGACGGAGATGCTTCCTTTCAAGATGAATTAAAGTGGCATTGACCAGTCTTGAAAAACAGGAATTAGACGTCTAAAATCGGTTTATGTTCTGTATGGGATTGAAAACAATACAGGCAGATTTCTGAGGAGGAAGATGAATGAATATTAAGTTTATTATAACTACGAAGGGTTGCTCGAAATTATTGTATTGCTGTTTTCTCTTTGATGTTTTTAATTACGATGAGCATCGTAATACAATAAATGAGTTACATTCTAATCTCAAAGAATGTTTAAGCTTGGTTTAACCTGTCCCCTTCCTTCTTCATCCTCACCTTTTACTTTTCCCTCTTTTTTATCACGCTTCATGTAATAATTAATCCATATAGAATCGTTCATATTCATTTATGCCCTTACTCTTGATCTTAGCAACTATAAAGGAAAATTGTATGAATAATTACTTTAACTTGGATATGAATTGATATTTTCATATCACTTAAACCTTCATCGGCTAAAACTTTGCAATAATTTCTTTACTGCTTCGTCACTTCATAAACTTTTTCTGTTTTCTCTATCACAATATGATTTGGTTTATCATAAATCAACTGCGACACCAGCATAAAAATATTGTCACGAGCGATTTTCACGATGGCTATTTTACACTTGTTGACTGTGACTCTCCAATGTAAAACACTGAAACGGTGGCCGTCGACACCGGCAAAGGACGAAATAGTGAACCACACCATCGGTCTACGCTAATCTAGTTTAAACCTACACCGATGGTGCCCCTAGTGGGTCTAAATTAACACAAACAAAGCACACCAGAATAAGGCAAAACACACACACACGAGAAAGCAATACACTCGAAGGAACAGGGAGCACGTTAACTTGCGACCGGATCGGACGACAGCAGGCGAACTCTGAAACATGTTTGAAATAAAAGAAAGACAAGTCTGGTTTAACTAGGCCGCCGACGCCATCTAGCGGGCGCCTGGCAAACACAATACAGAAAGAATACATTACTAGTCTACACGAAACAGGCTGAACGTGACAATATATTTTTTTCAGCATTTCAGCATTCTCCATTTGATCCACAGCACGTCCCTTGAACTAAATAAATATATAGTACAGTGCTGGTCCACTTATGGAACCGCCTGATCATACAACCATCGCGGTTATAGAACCGAAATGGCTCTGCCGTGTTTCAGCGCCACCATCGGCATATAGAATAACTTGATGACACTTTTAGCGGGGGGAAATTAATAAATACAATCAAAGAAATGGCAATATAGGTCTGTCTGATTTAATTAATGAGAGATTATCCCTGAGGGTTATACTTCTAAGTATACCGAAGGCTCTTAATATGGTTCTGATCGTGTATCGTATCGTAGTAATCAATACCTTTCTTGGAGCTGGGCTCCAAATGGTTTATTGTCAGTTTCGTTATTTGCCATCTTCTTTTTTCCTACTTGACAGATTTATTCCAAATTTCGGCAACCTTCTTAACTTAATTTCTTACGCCACGACTGGATATTTTCGTTCTTATCTGTTTTTTAAAATGTATTTTTCCTTAATCGCCATGTTTAGATTTTCTAGTCTTAGGGCAACTACATGTTTGGTGTGAGCATTTATCCCTGATTCAGTTTGAAATCTGATTTTCCTTTTCTGATAAAAGTGATAGTGAGGGTTTTATTGTTTTAATTTTTTTTTCTCTCTTAATTCATGTAAAAATGAGTCCGACGTGGGGTGGTGGGTGTAGCTCACCACACAAAAGTCGCACTGCATATTACTTAAAAGAAAAATTTTAACCTGAACCCGAAAGCGTATATCCAAGGACCTTGTTTAAGAAAAGTCAGACAGCCTAAAGGTGCATTCACACCAAGCGTAAGCCAGCTTAGCATAGTGTGACATAGCCTAAGGAAAGAGAGTGGGGATGCTGAAAACGAGGGGGGAACTCTCTCCTCCCTCTCTCCCCTTAAGCTATGTCACACTATGCTTCGCAGGCTTACGCTTGGTGTAAATGCACCTTAAAAGAATGACGAAATTAATCATTCTATATCTAAACGTTCAGACATTTCTATAAAAATGTACTCGAGGAATCGAAAAAGCTGTGGAATCATTCTTGCAATCCAAAGTTAGACAATACAGTTCTTATTTGGTTTAAAGAGATGAGAAACCCAAGTTGGAAGTACACACCTTGGTCACTTTCTCTTGCCCATACATTCAAGCCCGTGCAGCTCACAAAGCCAAATTGAGAGGGATTTGAAATGTAAAGCGTCGGACGGCTGGTCTTGGAATTATTGATGAAAATGCTGCCTTATTGGCCCAAGCTTCGTTTATCTCTGTTTTTTTGGAGAGGTGGTCGACGTGAAAATAGGAAAAATGGAACCGCTCATTAAGTCTCTTTCTAACATTTAATCATTAACTTATAATTTACGTTTAATGATAGGTCATACGTGGTAAATTACAAAGGTTTGATCCCTCTGATATTTTTAACATTTGGATGAAATTGGGTTTTTTTCCCTGCGTTGCTCTTTGGAAAAGAACCTATGTTTGTAGAGAGTAAGGAAAGAGATAGAAGGCAGAGAAGCTATAGGTTTTTATATATAGACAGAATTGACGGCAGATGGTACTGGGATCAAGTGCTCAGTCATTGAATCACCTTGTTATAGAACCACGCACAGGTTGGTTCTATAAGTGGACCAGCACTCTACTTTTGCTGAGAAGAGATTGATAAACCTACGTGTAAGATAATATTGCTGTAGGTGTCCCTAGGGTGTTTCATTTTGCACTTTTTTTTGACGGTCTGTTAGATTATTGGGGTGTTATATATAACGACTAACGTGTAACCAAAAAATAAAAAAAAATTAACATTTTAGATCCACCACCCGACGAAAAACTGAAAAAATAGTCGAATATTGACATATTTTAATTTTTTTTAAATACTTTCCCTTAAGATTTTTTAGCGGCCTTTACACCTAATATTAGAGATTGGTAGATGTATAATTGCGCCAAGTTTGATGCAAATCGGCATTAGTTTATACCCCGCGCCAAAAGGAAAAGTTCAAAACACC
Organism: Daphnia galeata; assembly: GCA_030770115.1. Taxonomy (NCBI): domain Eukaryota; kingdom Metazoa; phylum Arthropoda; class Branchiopoda; order Diplostraca; family Daphniidae; genus Daphnia; species Daphnia galeata. Next base: position 4,131,677 of record CM061118.1, read on the forward strand.
AATGAATTCTGTGTATTTTACTATTCTGATGATACTCATCAGTAATCGATTTGATTTATATGACTTAAATTATTTTTGTTGAATGAAGGGAAATTCTTGCCGTGGGCTTCCACTACTTGCATTATGTACTGTTGCTGTTCCTCATTGTTAGAAACATTTTTGAAATCGGTCATCATTTTTACGCCGCGTTCTGCGCAATCATTGACGACTTCGAGAGACATAATAAAATTTTCTATTTTATGGTATCCAACCATATGTTGCCAGCATTCAACGAGTGCTTTCATCCGATCAATTAGTTCTTCATCTTTCTTTAACAGGAAAAACAAAAGCCATGATCGAGGGCCTATGCAGGACAAAAGTACATCGGATCCGTTGCTTTGGTTTTTCAAATCGGTGGGGAATTTAGGTTTTCAAACAGGAATTGACTGTGGACGTGGAAACGTCAACAACTTATCGATCATGCTATTCTTATCAACGGCAATAGTTTTTTGTCAAAGACAGCGAATATTACAGATTTCTCTAACAATGATTCAATATGAACTTCACGGCAGCTTGTGCAATGAAATTCTTCTTTGTCGTAAAGCTTCATTAGCAATAAATAATGAATGGCAAGGGCCGGAGCAGTAGAGGAGAGTCTACTTTTCAAGAAAGCCTCACTATGAAAAATTGCCACGAAAGTTGACCTCGGTTCTCTCATTCTGGGACATTTGAAATCGCTCCGACATCATCTGCAACTTTAAAAAATAGATGGCATAAGCCATGAATCTTGCGTTGTGGTTTGCACCCGCCTTGCGAATCCTGATTGTTCAAGAAATTTCTCCACAGAGAAAAAGTACTGTTAATTCAACTAATTCCCGATAATCTTCTCGGGGGAAGGATTTTTTTGAAAGCATTCAACGCCCCAGTCACGAACAATTGCTGCTTGTTTCTGGATGTCTTCAATTATCTATTTTATGTATTATATTAATGCCATAGTTCAAAAATTCACATAAATAAACATTTTGTTTAAGCGCGGGGTAACAACTAATTCCGATTTCCACGAAACTTGGCAAACTTATACATCTACCCATCCCTAATACTAGGTGTAAAGGCCGCTAAAGTATCTTAAGGTGAAGTTTTTTTAAAAATAAAATATGTCAATTTTTGACCATTTTTTTGGGGTCTAAAATACTTTTTTTTTGTGGGGTACAAGTTAGTTGTCATATATTACACCCCAATCTAAGAGGCCGAGTAAAGAAAAAATAAAAGTGCACCCTAAGGTATTCCATGTTATTTAAAAAAAAAACAACGGCAAAAATTCTTACGTTCTCTGTTTGTGTTGTTCCAGAAAATACATTGTCTGATACAAGTCCCACTGTGGAAGTTGGTTTCTGCCATCGTCCTTATTGGATCCTTGATGTTGGACAGCTTTTTAACTCTTCTGAATTTATCAACAATTTGTGTCTATTATGTGGTTACATCTTTCACAGTGCAATTTTCAAAAAAGGCGGGAAATCTCCACATTCGCGTTGGTTTTTACTCCTATGTCTTTGTAGGATTTCGAGTTTGTGTCATACAGACACGCATATTTTCTTGGCTGCTTCTATTAAAAGTTCATGTTCTTCCTCACACCATTTTCTTGAAGACCTTAAATGTAAGGACAAATGGGTTTGGAAACAGAAAGTAAAACTTGAATGTATAACTTAAGTTATAGAGTTGCCTTTGGAAATCCTTAAAACTGGGTTCACTATCTTCTCGTAAGTTATTACGTTTTTGATACATACTTAATGGGTTACCTATTTTTTGCTGTGTTATAGAAACATCATGACGTGCATGCAATCTGAACAGAATATTTAGCCAAGAAAAGAAAACGCGATCGATTCCCCTAATCTACTTTTTTCCAAGTAGTACAGCTTCTAAAAAAACTAGCCAAGATTTCATTGTCAGTGCATTTCATTTCGTCGCTATTGCTAAAAAAAAGTTTAAGAGACAGAAAAGAAAAAAACTGCCACAAGAGGTTCCAGAAAGAACATATCTTAAAAAATTTAGCTATATTTTTGGTGAAGCCTGCCCTCTGATCACATTAGGAAGTATTCATTTCATCAATCTGAAGTAAATTGACTCAAGAGTCGAAAGTGTTTAGCGTAAAATTTTTAAAGAAAGATAATTGCAAAGAGATTTAGTGAATTTTAAGAAAAATTGATTTTCTGCGGCCAGTTCTGTCTGTTTGACAGCCTCAGATTAGGGTAAACAATTTTACCTCTAAGGAATTGCACTTTAGTGTGTATGCTGATCTTTCAAAGTCATCTAACATTCTAATCAGACGTTTATTGAGTGATTGGACAGTTAATTTGTTTATTCTACGCATCCTTCACTCCTTTCTTTTTTATTAATAGCAACAATCAATTATACGGACATTCTTCGGTTACGAGGCTGTTTTTCTGCTGAAAGCTCTGATGCTAAAGATGAAAAGTAATGCTGCATACAAGCATCTCAGGAACAATACGATCCTACCACTGGCTTTAGCTTCTACGATTAGAAAGCTCATTATTTCATCAAAGTGTCATTTCGGATTGAACGGGAGTTGGCACTAGAAAATATCGTGAAGCCTTTGAAGGAGTTTGGAAAAAATGATCCAGCAAGATATGTTTGCCTAATGTGGGATCAGTTACATCTAGTGAAAAGTGTTAAATTCAACACCCGTCAACGCGTTTGGGATGGTATTGTGAATTATGGTTCAGATTTTCCGGCCGGATTTGGAAGCAAATTCCCTCGCAGACTCGTTCTTTGTATTTCGCCATTATAATCAGTCCTGGATCCAGTCCATCGCATCTTCCGCTACTCATGGAGCTGTACCTTCTTCTGTGATTCATCGAATTGTGTTGAAAGCAATAAAGTCCTTGTACACAAGAGAGGAACAATCGTAAAAATGTAGTAATGTGATGGACATCAGGCTAACAAAGGAGCCATGAAAAAACTCAAGCTACTTCTAAAAACTAAAGTGAAGCCATATTTTCCACATCCGATGGATCCTGAGATCAAGATTCGATGTTTTTTGACGTCCTACACTTATTAAAATGCTTTCAGAATCACTTATTAATCCACAACCGTTGACAGGTATTATATGAGTAATTCAAATTTTTATAGATAATAATAAAATATTGTTTGCTTGGAATGCGTCCAAGGTAACTACAAACGCTATGAAAAACTATACGAAACGGAGAAAAGCAACCAAATGCAGATGTGCTTCCGACCGAAGAAAGGCATCTTAATACAAACAAGTGGAAAAAGATGACTGTCAGTAAAGCGGCTTATTTGTTTGTTCAGACATTTCACCATACCATTCAAACACTATCGAGATAAAAGGAAACTGCTGCAGATTTTTAGTGTAACACCTTATTTAAATTTCAGTTAGTATACTTTTAGAAATGAAATTTCTTCTTAGATACTGAAAGAATAACCTTTCTCTTGAACGACTGTTTCAACATTCTCAATGGTCTTTTCCCAAAAGAAAGAATCACCAAGTATTCTTTAGAGAAAAAGAAACACAAGCTACAGAAATTTTTACATGTACTTGACGTTACCGAACAAATTGCCAATGCTCCAAAAAGGGACAAAAAACAAACACCGGATAACATATCTATGTTTGACACTACTTTGGTAGCTTGGAGGCTAGTTGTCGACAGTTCCATCGGTTTGATTGAAGAACTGTTTGGAAAAGGATTCAATGTGGTACTTACTGGTCGGTTCAACCAAGATACTTTTGAGGTATAAAAAAGTCGTATTTGTATTATAATTCTATAAACTATAACATATATTTTTTTTCAGAATATCTTGAATATCTGAAATCGTGCCGTGAATCCATGACTATCGTACAGAGCACTCTTGCCTTAATATATTTTGCATTCTTGCTCTCTAAAACCCAACAAAGGTTGCCATCCAAAATGCAAACGTCGACGGAAAAGATGCTGATGAAATTTTGATTGTGTACAAACAGTGCCTTGTCAATCCAAAAGGGATTACTCTCCCGTTACACTTACGAAATTTCTGACGGAAAATCAAACACTACAGTGCTGGTTTACTTATAGAACCACCCGATCAGAGAACCATTCCGGTTATAGAACCGAAATGGCTCTATCGTGTTTCAGCGCCACCATCGGCGTATTGAATAACTTGATGAAAGTTTAAGCGGCGGGAACTTGAAAAAAAATCAGAGGAATGACAATACAGGAGTGTCTGGTGCGATAAGTTAGGTAAGAAAAGTAAGATAGCGTAAAAGAATGACAAAATTATTAAATTAATCAGTCTATGTTGTCTCAATCCTATTGTCGCGTGGTCATTGACCACGCTATACGATGCGGTCGGTATGCAGGCCAACCGGTAGTACATCCTGCCATCTCTCGTATACAAGATTCCTTCGGTAATGTCCTTCGGGGATTTTTGATTAATCGCTATGAAACCAAATTTATTTATCCACATAATTTATATTCCATGACAAGTCGACTGGAAGACATGAAAATTGCGAGGCAAAATGAAGTAAAATGATCGTAATAAAACTATGATGGGTTGTCTAACAAATAGCTGGATGAATTTTTTTCAAGCTTTATTACTTACAACAACTTTATTACTAACTTTATTACTATCAAAAATCTGAAAATACGTTCAAAATACTTATACGTTTTTCGTTTGTTACACTTGTTTAATTCCAGAATTTTGAATTAGGGCCATTCTCGTATTAATTTTATTTTGTTATTTTCCTTTATTGTGCTATTAAAGTTAATATCTATTACCATGTTCCGATTTTTTAAATCGCAACTCGTATTATATTACTTTTTATTTATAAAATCTCGCCGTATTTATTTTTTAATGTTAATTGGAATTTTCTGTCATTCATCATTAATTTCTAAATATCTGATACATTGAGAAGCTATATCAATGATCAATGATATAATGATATAATATCATCATAATATAATATCATTTTATTATCAAGTGATCACATGACTTGTTTTATTCACGGATGTCATAGTTATCACCCCTACATATATAGTTTCCTTATTGAAAAACATGGCTAACGAAAGTAAAGCATTTCGTTCGCTTTTTAAGATAACATATTATTAACTAATTTAGAATATTTTTTCATTAATAATCTTGAAATTAACTAGTTTTTAAAGTTCATTTGTCAAATAGGTGATATAAATTAGTTGTTTGTTAAAACTATATTTTGGTCTGAGGACTAATTGATATCATTCATTCTAGCAACTGGTTTTGTTGACAGAAACAAAGGTATGCAAATAAAAGCGACAAGACTTTCACTATTCGGCAAGCAAACAGATAAAGACTCGTTATCTAGTTGTAAGATAATATTCTTATCTTGGGTCTTATCTGGTTAAAAGATTCTTATCTATTACCTTGACCCGATTTAATTAATTGGAAACCTTGCTTTTTTTAAATGTTATTTATTATTTAATCCCCATAGTTAACTATATTACATAAAATATTTGAATGATGCGTAATTCATCATAATTTAATTTAACATGTTATTTTTAATGCCTGACAAATAGATTAATTTATCATTACATAATCGACTGATCACATGATTACTTTTACCACGATTATCATAATCACGGTTATCATGAGTGAGACTAAATCCGAATCCAGATTTGCAATAGTTTAACCACTAAATATATAGTTTTCTTACTGAAAAATATGGCTTACGAAAGTAAGGCATTTCGATCGTTTTTTAAGATAACATATTTTTACGTATTCAGAATATTTTGCAACAATAATCTCAAAATAAACTAGTTTATAAAGTTCATTTCTCAAAAAAATGAAATAGCGTAGTTGGTTTGGTAAAACTATATTTTAGTCAAACGACTTATTGATAAAATTCATTCTGGTAACTAATTTTGTTGACAGAAACGAGGTTATGCAAATAAAAGCAACAAGAATTTCACCTACTAGGATTCGGCAACCTACTAGATAACCAGTACGCAAATGAAATAAAGTAACTGTCATAAAAACAAACTGAAAATACGACGGTGACCTCCGCTAAATTATGCTAGAATTTCGTAAAAAATTTGGTAACGATTAGTTAAGCAGGGAAAAAACGTATACCAACAAACATATTGGACTTTTTTGTGCACAATAAACCCTCTGAATTCTACCCTAATACCCTACCCTCTACCCTATACCCTACCCCCTATACTATATATTCGTTAAGGACCTTCGTATATAAATATACCTCAGGGATAAGTGGGGAATGCCTCTGTATCAGGGCCGCAGTCATGTAGTCGTCTTAATAATACACGTTGCTAAGGTAGCACGTTACATGATGGAGATGCAGGGTAACGTGACGTGCGGGTGGGGATGTGAAATTGGCAAAGATGGTAAGTCCTCGTTTCCTTTGTCTCGATTGAGTGTTTTTCGTAGAACTTGGAGGTTGGCACTTGTCAGGAGACCCTGAGAGTCGACGACCCGGTTTCCTGAAGTCGGTTTGGCCGGCGGAAGCCTTAAACTGCTGGGGTACGGGTCTACGGGTTCAGTCAAGTTCTTCGGAAGAGAGAGTAAGTGAGAGAGAGAGGGACTCAGGGGTTGAGATGGTGTCGCAGAGATTGGTTTGTGTTTTTGTTTTATATTCTGTTCCCTCTTTCATGTTTGGGGTAAACAGTAATTGGCAACCATAACCGGGGATTTTTAGATTTCTTTTTTTCTTTTCTTTTCGAAAAAACGTCAAAGGTGTCCGTGTGAGTTCTGTACGCGTCTGTGTAGGCTGCTGCGCTGGGAAGAAAGTGTTGTGGAAGAGTGTGGTTGGAGCGTGATAGGTTGTTGATTTAGTAACATAGTTACGCGGCACAGTGAGTTAGACGCTGCGAGTGGTGGTAGATTTGTTTGTGTCGAGGCGCGTGGGATCGCGTTTAAGTAAGTGAGGTAGAAAGTGTCGAGGCGCGTGGAATCGCGTTGAAGACGGTGGGGTGGAAAGTGTCGAGGCGCGTGGGATCGCGTTGAAGACGGTGAGGTAGACAGTGTCGAGGCGCGTGGGATCGCGTTGAAGGCGGTGAGTGAGCGACGGAGAGCCTTCGGCGGAGAGAGAACGACGGAGGAGATGACCGGATGAGAGAGAACGACGAGAAGAAGCGAGAGGAAGCGTTGGAGGAATGCGCGACAGAGAAACAGCAGCGGAGGAGATGGCTGAAGGAAAGAGAGACGGAGGAGAAGACCGACGGAGAGGGCGCGAAGGAGAAGAACGGCGGAGTAGGAGCAAGACGGAGGAGGAGATAAATGGAGACGGCACGACGGAGTAGGAGAGAGACGGAGGTGAACGAGGGAGAGAGGATGGTGACGGAGAGTGGCAGTGAGAGAGGAGAACGACGGAGGAGAGAGAAAGGTGACGTTGAGATAAGCGGCTGTGGAGAGAGCGATGAAAGAGAGAAGAGGCCGATGGGGGAGAGTGGAGAGCGACGGAGGAGAGAGGCTGCAGACAGAGCGTCGATGGAGAGAGGAAAGAGAAGGAAAGCGACGGAGGAGAGGGAAGGATTGGTGCGAAGAAGAGGCGGATCAAAAAGTTTTTCTTGAGCATTATTGTACGATCGTGTTGTGGGCCTAGAGTTTATGTATTGTTTGATGAGACTGACGGGTGACGATCCGGATCTCAAATCTTATTCCATCTTGTTGTTTCTTTTGCTTACATTTAGGCTGTTGTTACCGACTGCAAGGTATCGCGTTGAATGACTTTCGTTTGCTTGTGGAAATTTGTTTCTTTGACGATTGTGTTGCGCTGACTGCTCGGAATTTTTACGTACGAGATTCCTCTTCGACTGTTTGTTTGTTCTATGAATGAATGTATAATGTGTGTATGGTGCCTTATTGTACTGTGAGTTGCCGCAGTCGAGGACGACTGCGTGTGGGGAGTGGGATGTCGCGCAGTCGAGGACGACTGCGTGTGGGGAGGGGGATGTCGCGTGGTCATTGACCACGTTATCCGATCCGGTCGGTATGCAGGCCAACTGGTAGTACATCCTGCCATCTCTCGTATATAAGTGGGAATGCCTCTGTATCAGGGCCGCAGTCATGTAGTCGTCTTAATAATACACGGTGCTAAGGTAGCACGTTACCACTATTGTCACCATGGGGAAAATTGAAAAATATTTTGATATAAATGTGTTTATAGAATCGAAAAAAAAATTGTGAATCAGTCTGGCTATCTAGAGTTAGACGACCCAGTTGAACTATGCAGGTTGAGTTTGTTCAAACCAAAATATTTTTTATACTATTTAGTGCGTTCAAAATCAACATATACGCAGGTGGCGCTGGGATCAAGTGCTCGATCATGGAACCACCCGGTTATAGAACCGCGCACAGGTTGGTTCTATAAGTGGACCAGCACTGTACTCGAGACCACCTAGAAAAAAAAGGACATTTCTTGGATCTCCGTTTCGGCTGTTGGGATGTTACTAGGCTCTCCAACTGACATCCAAAGGATAGGACCAATGTCCGAAATTGACATCTTTTGGACATCCACCAGACTGACTTGTGTTATGTGGGCTAAGTGTTAAAACGACATATTTGGTTGCTTGATAAATGTAAAGTCCTATTACGGATTTCTGTATAACATGAACGGGCTGTACTTATAGGGCCCTCTAAGGGACGTTCGTTTAGTTCATCCGTTGGATGTCCTTTTGAGAGCCGCAGATGGATAGGCTGTGCCTTGGCTGATCGGCTCTCATTCGGACATCCGACGGCTGAACTGTGCTATGTGGGAATGGCCAATGCATTTGCATGCCCCTTTTCGAAAAGTCACAAAAATGGCACGTTTTGAGTTAACTCCATGTAAATAAACATGTATATAGATATCTCTCTTAGTTTTTATAGACAGTTAATTACCATTCTGCTATCGCCCAACCCACGCTGAGATACTACAACATGGGATAGTAGGTGAACCTGCTAAGTGGCAAGGGTAGTTTATTTTTGATCAAGAAATAGAAATTTCATTGATCTTTGTTTTGTCTTCGCAGTTTGTGGTTTTGTGCCACCACCCTGCAAACAAAATTGGGCAACTCAAATTTCCAATCCAAACCAGTCTTCCAAACCTCCAGGTGCGTCTGGCTATTGTAAAGGAAAAGAAAAAAGTATCGCAGCAAAGATATCAGCCAAAACTTTGAAGTATACATCCATATATGCCGTATATGAATAGTCAGCTAGTCCATTATTGGAAGACTACGTAAGTGTTTCAATTTGTTTGGACGAGATTGAGTCTTATTTTTCAAGATTTATAATTTTCGGTTTTCAGATCAATAGATACAAATCAACAAAATTCTTGCAAAAAAAACGGTTCAAATACAAACAGAATCAACGACAGCTGTAGCTATCAGTTTTTTAATGAATTGAAATTCTAGGAAAATATCATTCATAAACCAAACAACTGATCATATATATGTTAAAGATTATATGTGTTATATATAATGTTAAAATAAGTTTCTCTGATGAAGTTTTGATTGAATCTTCTGTTGGAAACAAAATCAATTTCAATTGGGTAAAAGATCTCTTTTTAGTGATGTTGGAATAATATGGATATGTTCCTATTCGTAAAATTCAAAGAATTTATTCACACAAGTATAGAAAATTTTTTCTACTTCCGACACTACTTCAGATCCAAAACGAAAGCTCCCCATGAAGGAATTTGAAAAAGAGTTCAATTCGTTTAAAAGAATCTTCGTTGCAAACACAAAATTTACATAACGAAAGAAAAGAAGATTACCAAAGAGCGTACCAAATTTTGCATCCACTAAAGAAGTTAATACAGGTTTGTTTACATTATTTTAATATTGGTAGAATGCCCTTATATACTCTTTTGAATCTTAATACGATGAAAGTGTTAAGGGTTTATAAAGATATACAGTCATGCCTGTAAGTTTCTTGAACAGGATTAAAAACATAACCTGTTTTAAAGCGTATTGACGGAAAGAATACCGGCGTGCTCGCCCTGTCTCCTTTTATTCATCTTTTTCTTCCTTTCATTTTTTACCCCTTTTCTTTGTTTAAGGCGAGAACGCAAGAATACTTTCCGCCAATACGCTTTAAAACAGGTTATGTTTGTAATCCTGTTCAAGAAACTTACAGGCATGACTGTATAACTTAGCTTCACATTTTATCATCTTTCAGGCTCTCAATAATACTTAAAATTAGCTGTTTTAAATATTATATCCCCACAGCAGCATTCTTCTGGCCAGCAAGAGCTAGGTTCACTTCAATCAAAATAATTGTGAAAACCATGAAGGTTTATAACCACTACTTATTATTTCAATTCAAATTAGAACATTTATAAAAGATCTTAAAATAATGAATTACGTCCATAATAAAAAAGAATAAATACCTCTTCTCAGGCTCCTTTAAGTAGATTTTCTTCTTCGTCGACTGAATTCTCGTCATCAAAATTACCGGAAAATCACTTTCAACGCATTGATGAAACAAATCAGTGGCCTCCGTGTGAATTTTTATTTAACGTACTCAAGTTTCTTCTGGAAGACTCGGATTTCGACCGTACAAAGATTATTAGAAATTTCCTTTGATATCTTCTTTAAGTTCGGTTGCCCCATTCTGCCACAAAAGAATGTATGTCACAAATTCTTTCTTGTTTTGATGGGTTGCTTCCACGTATCTCTTATGATATAACATCCGCGTATCGATAAAAAAAACTGCAATTAAACAATTGTTGCTAATTTCACGTTACAACAGTTACAACCCATTAGCCGAAGATGAATCCACCATCATCTGCATTATGCCTAAGTAAAATCCCTGAGTTACTGTTAACTTGGGTGACGCTTATCTTAGCTTCGGCAAGAAGTCTGCTTACATAATTGCCAATAAATTTTTTCTTTTCTTTCATTATACGTCGATTGTACATCCTAAATTTATATGTGTTTGCAGAACAAATGTATTTTTATAAATGATTGAATACTAAAAAAGGAAGCTTACCAATAAAAGCTTCGTTTTGCCTTTTCAAAACTTAAATAGCATGGCTCTCTTGTTGGATTTCTTGATTCAACTGATCTATCTCCCATGGAAGGTTGACGTTTATCAAATCAAGAAATGTTTATAATAGATATATCATAGCTAATTTCAATCTCTGTTCATTTGAAACCATGAACTTCCTTTCGTTGTCTTTTCTCGTTAGTTTCCAAAATAATATCGACACCTTACATACAGCCAACTTGAGGAATTTCTCTGCCTCCTTCTTTACCCCTGAAGAAATTGCAAATCGCTAACCTACTCTAGCTAGATTTCAAGAATTTGGCATCATATTGTTTCTGAACATAAAACAAACCTAACTAAACATAATGCTTTTGAATGGGAAATTTCGAATTGGGTCAATGATGTCGTGTGAGCGTTTGTGTTGTTTGTTGTGTTAAGGGTGGAAAGGGGTGATTATTTCAATGTCAGTATGAGGTAAGGTTTATTTACGTGTACAATTAGAAAAAATACTTTTGAATGGATTACAGAAAACAATAATGTAGACCAGGTAGATGGCAAGAATGAAAAAAATTAATCCATATTTAAAAATGTGACTCCATTTGGTTGCGTCCCAAAAAAACTGACTCTTTTTCAAAAGGCCAGTTGTTTCTTTTGTCGTGTTTGAGTCGTAGATAGAATGGTGATTTGTAGCCTTTTGGGGCTGAAACGACGGGATGAAATTCGCTTCCCCTCCCTATTTAAAGCATATGTATAATAGAGCGGGTGATACGACATAATTTTTTCCGATTGACATGGAACTCGGGCCATTCCTGATAAATAGCAGAGCAATGTTTCCAAATTTAATGTTGAATAAGGTTAAGGGTTGGCGCATTTGAAACGTTTTCTTATGGTCGTTGAGTTTTTCTGCAACGGTTAGCTTGGAATAAAAATTAAAGGTTCCTTTTGTTGTCAATCATCATTGCCCCATTTATAAAGCGACATCCTTTAGTCAAAGGAATTGAGAGGTTTGAAAAAATCTTAAAATGGTTGTAATAACCATCTATCTTTCTCGATGGTAAAATTTCTTGATAACGTTGAGAGAAAGATTGGTACCGATGAGAGTTTTGCGGTTAGTTAAATGGAGACTTGCATTGCTGTGATAAGAGGGCGTTTCCATCTCCGTTTATCCTGATGCATGTTTTCATGTTAGGAGCTTTTGCGGCGAGTAAAACATTGTTGTGGACGAATGGACTTATTCATATGCTTTTTCCATTATTTTTTTGTGTTGTATGTATTGGAATTCAGCGAATCGTCTGTTTTCTATAGCGAGGATATATCGATTACTGATAAATTCGAAGATACATTAGAGGTTCTGGTAGGTGTTTCGAGTGGTATGAATTTTTTTTTTGATGGGATGGATTACGGCCAAGTGAGGGTGTAGTTTGTGGAGTGTTTTTAGTAGTAGTGGCAAACTTGGGATGAGAGAAGGGGCTAGGGTTGATTTCTCCATCTACGCAAATATATTGACACCAAGGTTATGGTTCCTTTTGGTTTCAGGTCTCTCTACGCTGGCTTTGAATCCAGTGGAAGTAGTTGTTGTGCAGGGAGCGAGTGCTGGAAATTCCATTGTTGATATGTGTCATTCAGCAAACACGTGAGGAAGGTAAAAGGTGGGATTAACGTTTCAAGATGAATTGAAACACACATTTGATTTCAAAAGTAAGTATATTCAAAATGGACAATTTCATATTACCATTTAGAAGTGCTATTAGGAGAATTTAAACAAATTTGTGTGGAGTTCAACAATACACATTTGCTTGTTCCTAGCAGCGTGGGATCACCGTTGAGATATTCGAAGTTCTGCATGGGAAATCTGTGTTGAGTGGTTTGAGCCTTACAGGGTTTTGGTATAAGAAAGATAGGGTCGGAAATTGAGAGGCAATACTCGTTCTTAGATGATGTTATTATGGTGCTGAAAGGGCAGGGAACTTTGTTTTCTTTTCTTTCGTCGTAGTTTCTGCTTGTTTTTGCAAAGCTCCAAACAAACAAAATCTTTTTGCAAAGCTCTAAATAAAATTGTATTCTTCGTCACAGAAAATATGTCGAACGCTTCAAGATTTTTTTGTGTCATCCTTGGGCGTCTTAGCAGCTGATCTTCGCTGTTCAATGAAACAATTGGAACAATTGGAAAATTGAACCAAAATTGAAACATTTGGAGCAAAAAAACAATTGCTTGTCGATAGGCGCTGTATCTTGATTGATTGCCTAAGCAAGACGAAGATTTACGACGTTTTAGATGATTGTCAATGAGTTAAGCCAAACTTTGCTTGCTTTTACTTTTTCTTGTTAATTTTTGAGTCTATCCATACTTTCTTCGCCTTTACTTGGCTTTTCTTTTTTAAATCTTGGTTTAACAATTTGTATTGGACACTTTAAATACAAATTTTAACCTTGGCTTAAATTTCGTATTCTGTAAGTAACATTGTTTGCTTTGGCTTGTCCCTCTCAATGTTTATACTTGGTATAGTAATGTTACTTGCACTCTTAAAGTTCAATGCTTATTAAGCTTAATTCTAGGAGCCGTTGAATACTTAATTTTTACTGACTTTTTTCTGGCACTCTCTCTTTCTTCTGAACTCCAATCTGTTTACTCAGTTAAGTCGTGTTTGAAGTTTTATGTCAATGGGATTCATCAATCGACCAGTAAACAAAGGAATTTGTGTTTGATGACAACATGCTGACTTGGCTAGAGAAGTCGGCGAGTTTATGGTTGATATCAAGCCAGCTGACATTGACAACTACATTACATTTGTTGCCAACTTCCCTTTCCTTCTAATATTTTCGGATCGAGTAAAGCCTGATTAACTGTTTTGGAGATGCCTAAGAAAGGCAGATATGATGGTGAATAGAAAGAAAGACTAAAAGATTATGCAAACAAAAAATTTTTATTAAGGACAGAAACCTTCACCTAATTCGGAGTTTACGCAAAGCAATAAATGAAATCGATCTCTGCCCGGTTAAAAATGGCAGAAAAGATGCATTGGGTAAAAAATTAATCTGTTCGTATAATTATCATTTCAAATCATATTTGTGAGTGGTTACAAATTGTGTAACGGTTTTAAGATTTCTCATTTTCTTCTTTTAAGATTCAGATTTCATCATCTCCTGTTCACAGAGTTTTATTCATAAAGATACCTATATGTCACCAGCATCAAGTGTGAGTAAACATGCTGCTTGCTGTAATACTCAAACCTTTTTCTCAAGTAACTATTTCAGCACGTACTGTTTTGTATAGTTCACAAAAAAATCTTAATTTCGATATTTTAGTTTATTCAGATCTGCAATTTTCGTTCAGGGAGCTGCGGTAAAAACCTGATTTTCGTAATCTTTAGCAACTTATTGTAGAAAAGGAAACCCAAAATAAAATACAAAATACAAAAAAGATTTATTTTTTTTATTCACCTGTGGCCTTAGTCTCGTACTCAAATAGAACTTTTTTTCTTTGGGACTTTAAGGAAATAGAGAGATTCAAGCAGTCAACTCAATGATCATAACACTGCAAATTTTGTGGTGTTGCCATATCTGATGTAATAAAAATAATATTTGCTTTAATATGTCAATATTTTAGTTTCCTATCGCTTTTTATCTTATTAAATAGATTTTTTTGCTAATAAACCTGCCCATAATTTACTTCCATCTACTTCTGCAGTGAAACATCCATAAATTAGTCCAATTATTGAAAAAAAATCAGTTATTGGAAGGTTAGGCCGAATATTCGGCACCAATGTCAGATATCCAGATATTCAGAATATTCAGATATTTGAAATATTCGACATCAGATGAAGGCCCAAACTTGCTCAAATTTAAAGATTTCGACATAATTTTTGGATAACGTATTCTCAAGATGAACTTCTGCTAAGATCTGGTCAGAAGTAGTAAAGAAAACAAGAAAAAGTTGAAATTTGCCATATTTAGCTACCAAATATTTGCCTTTTTTACCGAATATTGGGTTTCTTAGAGACCAGAAGTTTTGATTTTTTATTGTTTATTTTACAACTTCTGACCAGATCTTAGCTGAA
Organism: Daphnia galeata; assembly: GCA_030770115.1. NCBI lineage: Eukaryota > Metazoa > Arthropoda > Branchiopoda > Diplostraca > Daphniidae > Daphnia > Daphnia galeata. The sequence continues at coordinate 4,146,685 of CM061118.1, forward strand.
GTTCATCTTGAGAATACTTTATCCAAAAATTATGTCGAAATCTTTAAATTTGAGCAAGTTTGGGCCTTCATCTGATGTCGAATATTTCAAATATCTGAATATTCTGAATATCTGGATATCTGACATTGGTGCCGAATATTCGGCCTAACCTTCCAATAACTGATTTTTTTTTTCAATAATTGGACTAATTTATGGATGTTTCACTGCAGAAGTAGATGGAAGTAAATTATGGGCAGGTTTATTAGCAAAAAAATCTATTTAATAAGATAAAAAGCGATAGGAAACTAAAATATTGACATATTAAAGCAAATATTATTTTTATTACATCAGATATGGCAACACCACAAAATTTGCAGTGTTATGATCATTGAGTTGACTGCTTGAATCTCTCTATTTCCTTAAAGTCCCAAAGAAAAAAAGTTCTATTTGAGTACGAGACTAAGGCCACAGGTGAATAAAAAAAATAAATCTTTTTTGTATTTTGTATTTTATTTTGGGTTTCCTTTTCTACAATAAGTTGCTAAAGATTACGAAAATCAGGTTTTTACCGCAGCTCCCAGAAAGGTTTGATCATACTAACGAAGAGCTGGATTTAAGATTACCCATACCTCAGGTAAAACATTTGAGCCCAGATTTTAAGCCCAGATTGTGTTTATTGTAGGTAGTAAACAAATATGATTTTTTAAAAATCTTGTCACATTCTGAGCTGCAGCACACAGAGCTTTCTAAATCCGGCTGTGAAATATGATTAAAAAACGGCCAACTGCTCCAAAGCTGGCAATGCAATCGCAAAAACGATGAGATCCCTCATCGAAAAACCGTCTTTTCACATCGCTTACCTTCAAGAAAGCGTGAAACTATTGATCCCATTGACTGGAAATGGGTCGGCCAAAGTCTCTTCGCTTCAAAGGGTGTACTCGTGTGCGATCTCAAAACTTGGTGGCATCCACCACATCCCCCGGGCCCATCGAGGAATCTTCCATCCTTGGGCTCATATTTTTACAAGCTTCTTTTTTTTTGATGCCACGTAAAATGTCGTTGACTTTCAAGAGACTTTGTAACCGATTAAGATCGGTAATTGACATCAAAAATTGCTATTATTTAGCTGCCAAATAGTTGGAATGCTCCTCCTGTAAAGGAACCTTTATTTCTTACAATCGCTGTTTAATGTAGCACTTATTGGATAACATCTACTTATTATCGGATTGTGAACGGCACAAAAAGGAGAAAGAACGATTTGAGCTCCCATCTTATGTGCATGAGGTGCCACCGATTTTTAAAAGCCAACCTACTCCCAAAAGTTATTGACCGTTTACATTCGCAATTTCGGGCCTTGATTTGATACACTGAAATCAAGTGCCACGTCAATATACGGCACCATTCTGAAGATCGATTTCACAAAGAAAATCACGCGAAAACTGCAATGAGCTTGAACTAATTCTGTAGCATGTTGCACCAATGTAGGAAACGATAAGGATTAAGTGTTGCTTTCCATTTTGACCACATATGAATCTCTATCAAATTTGGATAAAATGGCTCAAGGCCTTATGGATAAATTTCAAAGTGCTCGGCAGCCCGCACCAAAAGTAATGTAACCGATCGTGGTTGCTGTTCCTCAAAATTTAAGACGATGTTTAACATGTGGGAAGATTTGGTTATTCGGCTAGATTCATTGCATTTTATGCGCCGACTTGCAACGCTTCCACCAATGAGCCTCATCCATTCTATGGAATCTTCATGTCAAGAATATTGACAATAATATTTGTTTGCGATTTAAACGATGTTGAAATGGTGAAAAGGGCTAAATTTAGTGAATTGAAACTCACTGGAATCTCTAATCCATCCCCGGTTGAAATAAATTTCAAAGTAGGAACTAGCTCGACATTGTCGACGTAAAACGCGAGATATAGAGTGTACCGCAACTCTACTGGAAAAATTATTTTCGTCTATAAAAGACGTCCCTGATACTTTGGGAGTCCCAATTTTTCGGGAAAACGCGCTTGAAATTTTGGCCAAAAATGTCAAACACACTCAATGTTTGCAAGACCCTGACGTCGTTCTGCTATACACCAAAACAGGATCCATCTAAAATGTAGGGATTTGATTGCCAGTCTATCGGCGTGGTAGAGGTACTACTTCATTAGAAAGCTTCCACAGTCACATAAAAACTTTATTCCTGGTAATTTTGTTGACGCCATCAATTTTTCCCAAGACAGCTCTTCCCCCGTCTAAACGTCTCGAACCTTTGGCTTCTGCAGCAACCACCTTCCGCCCTATGATGTTTACCGACCCATTGATTGAACTGGATTTGCAAGGGTAATTTCAGGGTTGTGACCGATCTTTTATTTTTAGATCGCAATCACGGTCGCGGTCAAAAAAAAGAGAAAGCGATCGCTGTCGCTTTTCAGCTGAAGATCGCGGTCACGGTCGCGATCTTTTTTGCGATCGCCACTAGATGGCATTGACCTTTTCAAAATGGAAATACATGCAAACCATTCATCCCTGAGGGTATATATATATACGAAGGTCCTTAAAGAATATGTTTAGGGGGTACTGGGGTAGGGTATAGGGGGTAGGGTATTAGGGTAGAATTCAGAGGGTTTATTGTGCACAAAAAAGTCCAATATGTTATTCGATATACGTTTCTTCCCTGTTTGACCAATTGTCACCAAATTTTGTACGAACTTCTATTATAATTTTGGACACAGCAACGTCGTATTTTCAGTTCGTTTTTGTTACAGTTATTTTATTTCATTTGCGTACTGGTTATCTAGTTGGTTGCCGAATCCTAGTAACTGAAATTTGTGTTGCTTTTCTTTGCATAACCTCGTTTCTGTCAACGAAATTATTTCCCAGAATGAATGATATCAATTAGTTCTTAGACCAAAATATAGTTTTACCAAAATAACTACACTATATCATTTTTTTGAGAAATGAACTTTTTAAACTAGTTTATTTCGAGATTATTAATGCAAAATATTCTGAATACGTTAAAAATATGTTATCTTAAAAAACGAACGAAATACTTTACTTTCCTAAGCCATGTTTTTCAATCAGAAAACTATATATGTAGTGGTGAAACTTTTCCTCTTCCGAACTTTATTTTATTACTCATGACAATCTTGACTATAGTAATCACGTGCTAAATTGATATTGTATCAATGCAAGAATCAACATGTAAGGCATAAATTAAATGATAAAATTATGTAAATGACGAATGAGGCATAATTCCAATTCGTAATGAAAATATAGTAAATTGTGGGGATTAAACAAATAAAAGAACATTGTAATAAAACAAGGGTTCCAATCAAATTAATAAGGACAAGGTAATAGATAAGAATCTTTTAACCAGACCCTAAATAAGAATCATAAAACTAGATAACGAGTCGTTATGACGTTATCTGCTGGTTGGTTGTCGAATAGTGAAAGTCTTGTCGCTTTTATTTGCTACGTAACGTACGTTTTGTCGCTTCGTTTCTGTCAACAAAATCAGTTCCTAGAATGAATGATATCAATTAGTCCTCAGACAAAAATATAGTTTTACCAAAACAACTACATTATATCATCTATTTGACAAATGAACTTAAGAAACTAGTTTATTTCGAGATTATTAATGCAAAAATATTCTAAATAAGTTAATAATATGCTATCTAAAAAAGCGAACGAAATGCTTTACTTTCGTAAGCCATGTTTTTCAATAAGAAAACTATATATCTAGTGGCTAAACAGGGAGAATTTAGAATTTTCAATAATGCATATACTAAATATGCGTTCATCCATAACAACCGTGATTAAAGAAAGTCATGTGATCACTTTTTTATTATTATGATATAACTTCTCAATATATCAGATATTCATTAAATAATGATTAATGCTGATGGAAAATTCCAATTCACATTGAAAAATAAATACGGCGGGATTTAAAAAATAAAAAAATAATGTAACAAAACGCGATTTGTGATTAAATTAATCGGAACATGTAAATAGATATTAAATTTAATAGCGCAATAAAAGAACATAACAAAATTAAATTAATACGAGAATGGCCCTAATGCAAAACTCTGGAATTAAACCAGTGTAACAAACCAAATAACTACTAAAAAAAATAGTTATAAATTCATATGTGAAACCTGTCCTATCACGCAAAAAAGTGAATGTAACACCGGTGTAAATCACTGGTATCAAACGGCATCAAACAGGCATTTTAGTTAATTTTAGTAAATTTAATAATTTCCCATAAGTATTTTGAACGGAGATTCATATTGTTGATAGTATTAATCATTATAATGTTGATAGTATTAATGTTGAAAAAAAATTAATCAAGATATTTCTTCTATAACCCATCATAGTTTACCATAAATTCCCTTACATTTTGCATGTCTTCCAGTCGACTTCTCATGCTGGAATATAAATAAATTATGTGAATAAATAAATTTGGTATCAGACCGATAAACCAAAATCCCCGAAGAACATTACCAAAGGAATCTTGTTTTATATCTAATTAATTACACATTTACAAGAAATTACAACCCCCATTCACTTTAAGAAAAAGTACCATTTCAAAGTTCTTGTCCTCCAGCCTTAATCGAGTTGGCTGAAAAATACTTCCAGCAACACTAAACAGTCTTTCGACGGATGCTGATGAAGGGAGAGCAGTGTTGTATTGTAAAAACAACCGAATTAAAATTGGAAAATTTAAAAAAGATTCAGATGCCGCCGATTCATCACTCAAAAATCTATCAAGCTCTTCAGTTTCAAGGGCCCTTCTGGGTTTTAACAGGCGATCTCCCACTCAAGTAGTCCGTTTTGGGGGAGGTCAGTGTTGAAACGAAATCCGGAAAGGGCTGAAGAAATTCCGGAACAGATTTTTCTTGTTCAGAATTTCACGCCGGATTTGATGGCGCAAAGACCGGATTTCTATCTCCCACCGTTTGGGAGATATTCGTGATAGAAATCGGGAAATTTAGAATTCGACCCCTCCGGTTCCCTCAGAGTGCATCGCTTTTCTCGGTCCACAGGCCGAATAAAAAAAAACTAAATGTAAGAAAAAGTTTCTTAGGTCTTCCTCTATTGGAATGCAAAAGGATTTTTTTTTAAATCAATAATTGGCCGAGATATTAACGATCTCGTGGGGTACCCATTTGGAACGATTTCCAAATCATTTTATTCGGTGTTGCCGTTTTGTTTATTTATGTCTTTCTCTCCCCCCTCCCTTGTTTTTGTCTTTTCGCTCTCTTCGTTCTTTGTCCTTTATATGTTTTAAACGGGAGGGGGGAGGAAAAGACATAAATAAACCAAACGGCAACCCCGAATAAAATGATTTGGAAATCGTTCCAAATGGGTACCTTACGAGATCGTTCATATCTCGGTCAATTATTGATTTAAAAAAAAATCCTTTTGGATTCCAATAGAGGAAGACCTAAGGAACTTTTTCTTACAATAAGTTTTTTTTTATTTGGTCTGTGGACCGAGAAAAGCGATGCACTCTGAGGGAACCGGAGGGGTCGAATTCTAAATTTCCCGATTTCTATCATGAATATCTCCCAAACGGTGGGAGATCGAAATCCGGTCTTTGCGCCATTAAATCCGCCGTAAAATTCTGAACAAGAATAATCTGTTCCGGAATTTCTACGGCCCTTTCCGGATTTAGTTTCAAAATCGGCCTCCCCCAAAACCGGACTACTTGAGTGGGAGATCGCTTGTTAAAGACTTAAAAAAATCTTTCTTTGCCTTCTTTCTTGGTGGTTGGGCATCATCACTTTCCTCACTTTCACTTTCTGGTGAAGTTGCTTTAGAACTTAGAAAAAGAAAAAATCAAATCAAAAATAAGAAATCTCCTATGTAGCACAGCGATGTCATATAGACATTCATTTTACCTTGCTTTTATATACAGTTTTTGATATCAAATTAATGTTGTTCCGATGCAGTGGTTGTCACCACTTCTAAGGTTTTTTATGTCATTTTTTACATCAATTTATAACATCATTTTGACATCATAAACCAATGTTTATCCCATGAAAAACGAAATTATCATTAATCAAAATTTACTGAAAAAAAGATCTGACTATATTAAAGCCCGAACTTTCGACCATTGAGTTACTAGTCTATCTCGCTAACCATTATACCACATCAATTTGTAAAATGATTGATTATAAAAGGAGGTTATTTTTCGGGTGTTACTAAACTATGGACTTGGACAGTCCAAAATGGACTACTAAAATATGGACTTCCATCGAAAACTATGGACTTCACAAGATGGCGCTGACTGTCTGAAACCCTGGACTTTAGTACCTAAAATATGGACTTTAACCTGCAGAAACTATGGACTCTTCTAGATAGCGCTACTTCCAAATCACTGGACATGGGCGCCTAAAGTATGAACTTTTAATGTAAAAACTTATTAGATCCTAATATTTTTTATTTACGCTTTAGTTTTGAATGATTAAATTAATATATGTTATAATTAAATATAAGTTAACAACAAATACATCCCGTGTCATTGAGCTAATATCTAATAAATTAACCTCTTACACTCTTGTAATAGGTATATAACTAATAACGATTGAAGGAATTTAAAAAAGCTGGACTAGACCGGCGATTCTCAATTCAAAGCGACACAAAGGTACGTTTCCGTTGAAGAAAGTTCAGTCGAAGCAATGGAAAATCGTCCGTAACCCTTATAGCGCCTTATAGTGAGTGAGCTGGTTAGAAACAGCTCTTTTTATTGTTGAATGTTGTCATTTGAATGTCGGCATAATTAGTATAAAAATTACAAGAAGTTATACAGTTTTAAGATTCGGAGTCCATAGTTTTTAATCGAAGTCCATAATTTAGTATGGCCATTGGTACAAATTCTAAAATATGGACTTCGCAAGGCAGCACCATCTGGTGAAGTCCATAGTTTTCGATGGAAGTCCATATTTTAGTAGTCCATTTTGGACTGTCCAAGTCCATAGTTTAGTAACACCCTTATTTTTCAATTGCTCTTTGTACTTTGATTTTTATTTTCATTCCATTTTTCCCAACTGGATTTAGGATTTGACTAAAGGTTGTTATGCAGAGAATTATAAATTCTCCAAATTGCATTTTTAACTTATTGCATTATTTCTCTTTTTCCGAGCAGACTCTGATTAAGTAATAGCAGAAATAATTAGAAAAATCCAATGATCATAGGTGAAAAATTGAAAAAAGTTAAAAACTGAGGATTAGACACTTTTTTCAATTTTTATGACTTAATCCATAGTGATTAATAAGAATTTTGATTTATGAATAACAATATCTATAAATATATTTCCTGCGCTTATATTTTACTTTCCTTGACAATCCTATTATATTTCCGGTAATAAAATCTTGTGAGAAGAATTTTATAAAAATTCACACCTCGAGATGTGAATACCATTTATCTACAATAAATCTTTAAGATAAAAATCGTACGGATTTTATAGATATGCAATTTGATATATCTTAGTGATAACCTGTAGTTATCTTAGAGATTTAAAAAATAGTTAGACATGTAATCATAAGATATCTATAGGATATCATGTTCTACTTGGGCTTTTTTAAATATCAACCAACCATACATAAAATATCTAACATCAGAAATATGTCTAAAATTATCTTATAACGATATCAATTAAACATAAAACTGATGGGTTTAAAATGTCAATTTTACCCATCAAATGAAGGACAAGAAAATGTCGCAAAAATGTTGCGGAATCAACACAAAATTGCGAACAGTCTGTGCTTTAAAAAATGGTGTGAAAAAGGCTGTACTTAAATAAATGAATAAATTTGTAAGATTCGTCGATCATTTATCAATAAAGATGCCACTTTACAATTAATTCACTTTTAAGAAAAGAATAGTGTAATGGACGACTATGCAAATGTGGTAGTACTTTTATGTTGGTAATGTAGTTTATACTGATAAAAAAATGAAATATATTAATTCGATATCATTATGATGTCAAGAATGGTTAGTGATTAGACCTTTTATACATTGTTGAATGACCCTAAAACCACTTATCTATAAATCCATATATATTAATATTAGACCGTTATAAGTCATTCAAATGTATATACAAAATATTTATGTTGTTAATTGATAAAGAAGAGACATCATAGCAATATCAACAATTTTACATTCTTACTTGGACTTGTGATTATTACTTTTTTATTTTTAGTTAATTTCAATATTTTAAGGATAACAATGCCCTTATTAACAAGCAGTTCGCGAGAGAAGTAGGCCGGATTTAAGGACCCCCCGTTTTTTTCTAAATCCGGAAAAGGACTTAGAAAAAAACTAAAAAAAACCAATTTGTTCGTCTCCGCACGCCGGATTTAATGGCGTTTTCAGAATTTCTAAACTCTTTTTCGTTTTGAAGTTATTCGGGTTTGAAGTTGGGGAAATTTCGAAATTCTTCGATTTGGGGGGTGTTTGACATCACTTTTTTAAAAATAGGGGAAGAATTTCGAAAAACTAATTTTTTAAAAAGCTTTATTCATATTTCCGCAATAAGATTCTAAAAGGAAATATGTTTCCGGATTTTATTGACGGAGGTATTAGCGGAATTCTAGACGCCGTTTTTTCTCATTTTCCCTCCCAGAATATCAGCCATTTTTTCATGGCTTTACACTGCCTCTTACGGCTTTGAAGAAAAGCTAATAGTCCTCGGCCTTCACTTTAGACCTCAACTAGCAAGTGCGGCCTACGAAATCTAGTAATGTGCCCCACATAGTTCGCTGCCGAGGGGGGTTTATCATAATAGCTTTTCTTCAAAGCCGCAAGGGGCAGTATAAAGCCATGAAAAAATGGCTGATATTCTGGGAGGGAAAATGAGCAAAATCGGAGTCCAGAATTCGGCTAATATCTCCGCCAATAAAATCCGGAAACATATTTCCTTCTGGATTCTCATTGTGGGAATATGAATAAAGCTTTTTAAAAAATTAGTTTTTCGAAATTCTTCCCCTATTTTTAAAAAAGTGATGTCAAACACCCCCCCAAATCGGAGAATTTCGAAATTTTCCCAACTTCAAACTCGAATAACTTCAAAACGAAAAAGAGTTTTGAAATTCTGAAAACGCCATTAAATCCGGCGTGCGGAGACGAACAAATTGGTTTTTTTTAGTTTTTTTCTAAGTCCTTTTCCGGATTTAGAAAAAAACGGGGGGTCCTTAAATCCGGCCTACTTCTCTCGCGAACTGCTTGTTAAAGAATTTTGACATTACAAATGAAATGTTTTATAGCACTAGTAATTTGACATCACTATTACATTGATTACACATCAGAAATACGAATATCACAAAAATTATATAAACACGATATATATGCGTACACGGAAATGAATGAAATGATAAATAATAAAAAATGTTAAGGTTATTTCAGCATAGAAGTTACAAGTAATAACAATGATTTTTCTCAACTTGTATGAAATGTTATTTTGAGATCAATGTGATATCAATTGAACATCAACCATCGAATATCATTTAAATGTTGCAAATATGATACACATTAGACATTCTTCAAAAATAAAATTTCGCCCAAAAAATAACAAAAAATGCAATTTTGAAATGTTTCCTTACATATTTGAAACAAAAATAGCAAAACAAAAATTAACATTTTGAAAATTTTTGGGAAGTAAATGTTCACAATCATCGGAATTCAGCTAGAATATCAATCCACTTATGTAATTAGGTTTTATTGCTGGATTTATATATTTCATAAAAAAACGCGTGATTAAAAAAAGATGTTTATTTCATGTCCAAATCATAACGAAAATTGATACATGATACGATTACGATATTCGTATATATTAACGATATCAAAAATATATGAATCAGACATCGTGTGCTACCTGGGCTAACCTCTAATAATATTAAATTGTACTTATAAAATAAAATACTTTAATAGAGTGGGCGGCCTTTGAGATCCACTACGTTCACACTCATCTTCAAATTCTTCTTTAAGCATTTCGATTGCATCGTATTTATCTTCTTGGATCCAAAATAATTTGAAGCGGGGTTGCAACATAGCTGCTAAACGAAGTTCACGATCTAGGAACATATGACTAAACCGTTTAGTGAGTCCATTACAAAGAGCATTAATTAATGCTTTACAGTGCTTGATTCCACTGTCTCTTTTTAACTTTTTGAGCTGAGTTTGCAGAACAGTTAGAGTAGGAAGAAGATATCCAATGGATATGTTTTTATCTCCTTGTAGAATGTCTAGTGCAGCGGCCACAGGTGCCATAACTTTGACATATTCTAAAATAAAAGCTTCTTCTACTGGTCTTAAAGGTGTAATATTAAAGTGCTTGAAAATATCAGTAAGGTTTTTTCAAGATGAAATACTTCACCCTTTTCATTGCACCAAAGTATGAATTCCATCGGGTGTCATTTGGTGTCACAAAAAGTTTACCAAGTTATTTTTTTATTGTATCTGATGATTTTCTACTTCTTGACTGCTTGTTCCAAATGGATCTTAGTTTCGAATCAACAGATTCAAAAATGTTCAAGAAACCTCGGTCTGTAATCTTACTGATATCAGCAGTCGCGAGTAAATTGATAGAATGGCAAACGCATCGTCTATGAGGAGGTAGACTATACGCCGAACCGACAGAAGCATCAGAATTGGAATTCAGGATCTTCGTTATTGGAAAAAAGGCGATATCGTCTTCATCGCCTGAATCATTGAGGTTCTCGGACTCGTTGCATGACTCCTCAAGATCTTCAGAATAAGAGCTGTTACTAGACGAACTTGAAATTTCGTGGGCTTCATTTGCTTCTTGGAGTGTGGTACTTGATGTAGCTAGTTCTTTCCCAAACAAGCGAAATGCTTTCACAAAATTGCTTCCACTGTCAGTTACAGTAGCAGTTAGTTTTGAAGTTAGTTGAAACTCATCGTGAATCGCCTCCAATTCTCTGGCAATAACATCATACGTGTGTGAACCTTTTATCCTACGAACTGCAAGAGAGGCACTCTTCCTGTATAGGGGAAATAGTCAATAGTTTTTTTATGTGGGTACTGTTGATATTTAATAAAATATTCACCTTCATTTTAAAATCAAGCCAATGTACATTTATCCCTATGAAGCTTTTCCGTCGACTTGTCCAACAGTCGGCTGTTGTACAGGCATATTTGGCATTTTACAAAGCTTCTATAAGTTTTTTTTGCCTTGGAAGAAAAGGGAATTTATTTTGTTGGTGAAAAATCTCCTACACCTGATCTTAATTCTGTTTCCTAGTCTTTGTACAAATTTTCTGAAACCTTTTTTTTCAACTGTGTACATTGGCAAAACATCTTCAATGAAATAATCCTAAAGGATTATAAACTGTAATTAAAATACTGTTTACTACATAGCATTCGTAACGAACCAAGATTGCACTGTCTATAACAGACTGTGGCAAATGTCTGTTGTGATTGTAGTTTCCATCAAAAAAAATTTCTGGCTGAATAAATGATTTAGACTTTTCAGATGACACAGTCAATGTGTTACTTGGTAATCCTTTTAAACAATCTAAGTTTTTACATTCTTGAATGAACTCATTAAGCCTACTCCTGTGCTTTTGCTAAAATAAGATTCAGATTTAAATTTTTAATTTGAAAAACTTTGTAAGTTGTAACGAATGAATAATACTTTAACATGTCTCTTCAAATTGCCTCTAGAATTAGTTGCACTTGATATAGTCTTTGGTGGAATACAACCAAGAAGACACTTGAACTGCACCATGTTCTTTCCTGTTACAGGGCCTTGAAATTCAATTATTGAAACTGGTGCACTAATGTGCTTCTTGGGAGTGGTTGATGAATCATTTTCTCTGCATAGCAATATATTACGTTAAGGAACTTCGAACAACTAATTATACCATATAATTTCAAAAAACACACATAACTGTGGACGAATCACTTGAACTTGATTCTTCATCAGATTGCACGGTAGCAGGTGTTTTAGGCACACATCTGAAATGTCTTTTAATTCTACACACAAAAACTTAGATTTTAGACAATAAAAAAAACAAAAGAAAGAAAGGTATTACCCATTTCCATTCGACATTGCAGTAGGTTGAAGTATAATTAAATCTATCGTGCGCGATTGAACAAACAGTGACTCTTACTATTAGTTGTCAAACTGTCAGTCTGTCAGTCATTACAGTTAAGTAATTTGCTGTTGTACTAATAATTTTAAGTTTTTAAAAATCAACGAAAGATGGCGCTAATTGATCGCAAATTTGATCGCAAGATTTTTATCATGCGATCCCGATCCCGGTCGCGTTTTTGTAAAATCATCGCGATCGCGGGAAAGTGACCGCGGTCGTGATCGCGCGATCAAACAACCGCGATCGTCACAACCCTGGGTAATTTTTATCTTGAAATCAGTATTGTGCATAAATTGAAATTACTGGTGTCATTAGGAGAGGCAACGGGCTGAATCTACAATGTAACCGACGAGTATACCTCGTCTCTTGCCTGAATCAAACTCCGATCTGATCGTTGAAGTTGGTGATGTCAACGAAGAGTCCCAAGATAATAGTGGTAGTGCACTACGCGTACCCTACTCGGTTTGTGAATGCACTCCGCATGCTGCCCCGTTCTGGGACCCCAGTGAAGTAGATTTCCCATTGACTTACTGTGAAGAAGTAAAAGTGATCTTGTTTAATTAACTTTAAAATCAAAACTAGTGCTGTTTTCATGTGTAAAACCATACTACTTTACGGAGCTTTAAACGAGGTATCTATAGATATATATTTTATTGGTATTTAGTTGTAGAAAATAGCTCAATTTAAATGTTTAACGGCATTTTCAGTCAATTTCTCGACGAAATCCCCCCAAAGTGGGCGGATTTTTCGGTTTGAGTTCGGTTTTTCGGTTCGGTCCGCCCACAATTTGGGCGGATTTTCTACAGTTTGGGTGACAAATTGACTGAAAATGCCGTTAAACATTTCGAAGAAAATTCGAATAGAATCTTTTGAAAGAACTATCAACTATGTTTCTAAAGACATAGCGTTGTTATTGGAGTCTCTTAGCTATGGAGGTCAGACAAACCTGAAGTCTAACCAACTAATTGGTGATGGAGTGTTAATTGGGTGGGCTATTTTCATCTTTGAAATGTTTGCCTGGTTATCTTAATTTATGTTTTTCAATTATATTTTCTTGTCGCTAGAAAGCTTCACTTAGATTTTCAAGACTTCACTCCTGGAATGATTACTAAAAAAAATCTAATTCTTCTTTTTTGAACACCGAAGCATTGGCTGTATTGGCTGTAAAGAACAATTTTCATCTTTTTCACCAAAACGTGCCGATGAAGTTAAAATCCCAGGTGGATAATTTTGTAGCCTCAAAACAAAACGAGAATACCCTTGCATGAACGAGGTGAGCGTATTTGTATAATAATGTTCCTACGTTTTATTACTGTTTTTTTTTTGTTTTTCGAGAGGGAGAGAACAATCGATTCCCAGTGTATTTTTGGCCACGAACTTTTTCCACACGTTTGCTTTTGCTAATTTGAGTAGGATTCCTTCAATCCATGCGTTGTCGTACGCCTTGGCTATATCCAGGAAGATTGCTGTTGTTGGGCAGTTGGTGTTGAATCCAGATTTGATAGATGATTCGATCCGGATTAAATTTTCTGTAGTGGTGCATCCTTTCCTAAATCCAGTTTGGGCTTTCGGTAGTATGTTGAGATTGTCCAGGTGCCACTTTAGGCGATTATTAATCATTTTTTCGAATGTTTTCCCCGGGCAAGATGTTAACGAGATCGGTCTGTATGACTCTGCTGTTCATGGGGGTTTGTTGGGTTTAAGAATTGGCGTGATTATGGCACATTTCCAGTCTTTAGGGACGTATCCTTGTTTAAACATTAAGTTGAGTATATCTAGGAGACTTTCTCGATTATTTACATTTAGGTTCTTCAGCATTCTGTTGTGGATTTTATCGAGGCCCATCGCTTTATATTGGAGGTGTAGTAGACTACGTGACAGTTCTTGCATACTGAATTCCGTGTCCAGAGGGTCACCTTCTGAGTTCCGTAGGCGGTTACCGATTTCCTCCTCTTGTTTTGGGTTCAGTGCTGTAGGGGCGTTGCTCAGAGGTGAAAACTGGTCCAAGAAGATGTTGGCCTTTTCTAAAGGGTCGATTATGGGCACCCCATTGCGGTTGTTGAGTGGCGTGTTGGTCGTTTCCCTTCGTCCATTCATCATGGCTTTAGAAAATTTCCAGAATTTTGAGGCGTTTCCGTCGTCGAGGGTCTCGATGTGTCTCTCCCACTATTTATTCTTTTCAGCTAGGATGGTCCTTTTCTTGATGGCTTCCATTCTGTTGAGGTGGGTTTTGTCTTCCGGCATGAGGGTCGACCGCCACGTTTGGAAGGCTTTCCGAGCGTTTTTGGTTGCTTTGTGGCACTATATGGTCCACCATGGCTTTTGAGACTCCCGGGAGGATGGGCGAAGTGGGTGTTGCTGGCTCCCATCAGGGCGGTGTAGAAAATGCTGTATGAGGCCTCGCCGCTTTGGTTTGGGTTACCGATTTTCCCTTTGATCTGGTTTGCGATGTCTTCGTTCCATTCCTGCCACTTCTTATCGTCAAATTTCCAAGTTTGGGGAGCCTGTGTGTTTGTTGTGAGGTTTATTTGTAGCTCAATTATTACTGGTAGATGGTCACTTCCTCAGTATGGTCCAGTCACTATAGTTGTGTCCTTTGCAAGGTCTGGGGTGCATAGCGTCAAGTCGATTGTTGCGTTCCGGTTGTCGGTCCGGGACGGTCTTTTACCGAGATTCTTTGGTGTAGCTAAGATGAATTTGTTCTCGTTCTGAAGGTATTGCTTGATATTTCTACCAGAGGCATTAGTTGTGTATCCGTCTTCCCATAATTCCGAGTGGGCATTAAAATCTCATCCGACTATGGCGCTTCTTCCGGTGTGGGTGAGTAGGCTTTCTAGTTCTTCATATTGTAATATGCTTCAAAGCAATGTGTATTTCAGTAAGGCAACTACATGACTAACTCTCCCTGCTACAGAGGCATTGCTCGCTTATATACGAGATGTGGCAGGATGCACTACCGGTTGGTCTACATACCGACCGGATCGCATAGCGTGGTCATTGACCACGCGACATCCCCCTCGCTAGACGCATTCGTCCCGAATGCCACGCAACAGGCCACTACACCCAAAAAATAAGAGGAAAACTCACAACAAACAAAAAAACAAAACAAATGATGAACCACCAAAATGCTACAGAACTAAAAAAAAAGAAACAACGACTCCCTACTACAAGACCAAAAGAAACAAACAACACACAATAATCCAAGCCATAATATGACACAAAAACAAAAAAAAATCAGTAGAACCAGAAATCATAAAAAGAAAGAAAAGTGAAACAACAATCAGAAGCAATCAAGAAGAAACAAAGAAAGGAAAACAACTACAAGAGAAACAAACTCCGCCCGCTTCAAGGATGGATCCCGACGGCCGCTTCCAGTCTGCTCATGGCCTCCCTACAGATCTGCTCATGGGTTGTCAGACGGTCGTGCAGTCGTTTCAGGTAGCATGGGAAACCGCTGGCCGCTCCCGTCGATCCACCGCCTCCCCCAACACGACCTCCTCCAGTGCACTCACGCGACGTTTCAGCTCTGCCAGACCAGCTACATTCTTCCGTCCCCCCACCCGATAGAAGAATGCACACCCACCAGCAAACACCAGCACCACCCCCACTCCCCCCCATAGCTCGTACGGGTACGCCTGAGGGCTCGTAGCATTCTCTTGACGTGCTCTATCCCCCTCTTCCAACGCTCGGATCGTCTTGCCGAAATTTGACGCTCTCGCCGCTCCGCCTGCGATGACGACTCTACTGCTGCATGAAGCGACGAGTCTTTCAATTTTTCAGTTAGCTTCGTTGAGTCGTTGACCGCGGCCAACGCCCAGTTTACTCCTCTCAGCTGAGGAATCAGAACGCTGTCATTTCTCGCAGAAAAAGAAGAGATTCGACGACTTGTTTGAAGAATCCACTCGTCGGTTTGAATTGCACATCCTGCTGGGATTTCCACAATACCGATCGCTGGAAGCTCCGCCTTCGGTAGCTTACGTGCGCCTGCCTGATCAAGGCAAGACATAACGAGCGATTTCGGCCGGTCCAATGATACCGCCCACCTCCGATGCCCCAGGTACAAGGCCTCCGGGCCTCTCCATTCAACCATCATTTTATCACACTCTTCTTTCTCCTTAGCCGGGTCCTGCAGAAAGAGCGCCATCGCACAAGTTTTTTTAAAATTCCTCCGGTAGATGGCCTTACTCGGCGGACATACGGAGCCCGCCCGGCCTTGGCACGAGCGGACCTCTGCCTCTGTTAGTTCCATAAATACTTGTCTGTCCTCCCCTACCGCCAGAAATTCCGGTAGAGGAGCATAATGAAGGCCAAAATTCCCAGCAGCACTAAATACGGGTAACACAAAAATCTTAAATAATTCAAAAGATTTGGTCACCTCAATATAGGGAGATGTATGAACAATCGAACACCCGATTGCGTGGCTGCAGAGACCACTCGTGCTTCCTGATAGATCCTCCACAGATCCCCCTTTTGTAACGACGGTGTAAGATCCCATCCTGCTTGCAGAGACATCCTTATTTCCTTTAACACGGGTCGTAGCTGAGTGGGAAGAAATAACTCCGGTGGTAGATTACCCACCATCAGAAGCGCCAGACCCACACTCAAGTCCTCCAATTTTGAGGCAACCCAATCCATGGTCTGCTGTGCAGACCGGAAAGCGTCCTCGATCCTTAGAGCAACCGTCGACTGTCGTTCCAGTGCTTCCACCTTTTCCAGGATGTTCAATTTCCATCTGTTCACCTCCTTTTCCAGTGCACCATGGGCCTTCTCCAGTTGACGGATAATTATAGCGTGCTCCCCGAGCTCCCTCCACGTTTCATTCACCATCGTCGCCTGCTGGCTCACCGCGTGCACTATTCCCGTCGTTTCCCGTCCAAGTGTCTGTAACTGCTTGCCCAAAGTCTCCAGATCACGATCCGTTGCCACGCCAAAGAGCCATTGTAGTGTTGATCCTCCCACGTCCATCAGCCCCCTCTTGCTCCTTCGTTCCGGTTCCCCCACTGCCTCCCGGAGCGTCCGATAACGCTCCCGCAGAATGTCCAGTCGCTCTTGCCCCTCCTTCGCCCGATCGTGCAACTGTATTCGTAGTCGCTCCCCCAGCTTCGCTTCGTCACCTCTCAAGTCCTGTTTCATCATGTCTCCAAATCACTTATGTAGCATCCTCAGTGACTCCTCCACCGGTTGCCACGACACGTCTGTCAACACGACCCATTCCGAGTCACTGAAGTAGACGTCCCCTCGCGACTTAAAGATAACTCCATCCCGCACAAAGGCGGACTGTTCCACTCCCTCATTGGCCCGGACCCCCAGTATTGAACCACAAAATCCCAGTATGAGCACGGCAACCGCCAATCCTACTTCCGGGCTGTATCTGTCCGGCGCTGTCCGTGCCCTGGTCGATCGTCGTAACTGGTCCTTGTCTTGCTGTGGTTCTTCTCCAACATGATCGATTTCATGCTCCCCATTCACTTCCTCTGGTATATTGAATTGCACCCTTTTCCCCTGTCGCCCTCCTTCTCCTCTTTTCCGTTGGCCTGGTCGCTCCTCCGCCTTCCCCTCCTCCTCTGCCCCTTCCTCGTTACTGACGTCTTCTTTTTCACTTCCAAGAAATGTCTTCATTTTCCCTACGTGAACAATCTCCGTCTTTCTTTTATCCTTCTGCTTGACTTCGTAGTTTAATGACGCTGTCTTCCGTTGCACCACATAGGGACCGTGCCAGTGGTGAAGTAACTTCTCCGCCCTGCCTACTTTCCGGATGAGTTTATACACCAACACCTCCTCTCCAGGTTGAAATTCCTTCGCCACCTGGTGACCCATGTCGTATCGCTCCTTCTGCTTTTCTTGCACTCTTCCCAGCCGGATGCTCACCTCTTCTCTTGCCAATTCCAACCTCTTAGCCATGGTTTCTGCATCCGTAGGTTCCCTCATCGTTCCCACTCCCATCATCACATCCACTGGTAATCTTGCCTCTCGCCCGTAGATCAGGAAAAATGGCGACCTTCCCGTCGATTCCTGCCTGCTGGAATTGTAGGCGAATGTAATATATGGTAGTATCTCATCCCAGTTGGTGTGCTGCTTATTGATGTACATCGATAACATATCAGCCAGAGTGTGATTCAGTCGCTCCACCAGGCCGTTAGCTTGAGGGTGATACGGTGTTGTCGTCCTGTGGTCCACTTCCATTAGCCTCATAACCTGCTTCGTGAAATCAGCGATGAAGCACTTGCCACAATCCGTCACCACACTCTCGGGCGCTCCATGTCGAAGGACAATTTCTTCCACGAAAAACTCCGCTGCGTCCCGCGCCGTCGCTGTCTTCATTGCTCTCGCCTCTGCCCATTTAGTGAGGTAGTCCACAGCAACAATAACGTTAACATTTCCTGCTGCCGATGCTGGGAAAGGCCCTAACACATCGATGCCGACTTTCTCGAATGGTCTTGCCACCCATATATTTTCCATCAATCCCCACGGCTTCCCCGGTGGGGTCTTGCGAGTTTGGCAGGACCGACACGAACGCACGTAGCTCCTAATATTCTGAGCCATCCGGGGCCAATAATATCGCTCCTCCAACCGATGTTACGTCCTGGTTATCCCCAAATGCGCCGACCATTTGTCACTGTGGCAGGCCTCCATGATTTCTTCGCGCAGCTCCTTTGGCACACATAGCCGTAGACGTATTCCTCGTTTCCCCAGCGTCCTTCGATGCAGCAATCCATTCTCCACTACAAAATTCCTGAAAGATCCTCCCCCTCTTTTTTCTATTTGAGCGAAGGCTTTCTTCCATGCTGGAACAAACCGCTGACAATCCCCCGTTATTTCCCACTCCTTTCCCCACGCCGCCGTGTACAATGGTAATAAGTCGTCAACGTCGTCCTCTTCTCCCATGTCTCCTCCTGGGTATCGAGAAAGTGCGTCGGCATCCTCATGGAGCCGACCACTTTTATAGACAATCTGAGGCTGATAAGCCTGTACCGATAGCGCCCACCGAGCCAGTCGGCCCGCTAAATCCTTTTTCGTTGTCAGCCAACACAGGGCATGGTGATCAGTTATTACTCGCACCTCCGCTCCCCATATGTAACTGTGGAACTTTTTGACTGCCCAAACGAGCGCCAGACACTCCTTCTCTGTAATAGAGTAGTTTCTCTCCGTCTTAGTCAGCAACCGACTGGCAAATGCGATCGGCCTTTCTCCCGCGTCAACCCATTTTGACCAATGCAGCTCCGATGCCGTAATCGCAGGCGTCCGGATGGATCTCGAATGGTCTTGTGTTATCCGGGTACGCCAACCTTGTGGCTTTCACCAACGCCTGTTTCAATGCATTGAAACTCCTCTCCGCCTCCTCTCCCCACACCCATGCCCCCTTTGTTCCCACCAAGTCATGCAGGGGTTTAGCCAACACTGCGAATCCATTTATAAATCTTCGGTAGTATGAGAGGTATCCCAAAAACGCACGCAGAGCTTTGAGTCTCTTTGCATTGCTTCCTTCCATCGGCGGACGAGGAAATTCCCAAGCCGCCTTTACTTTCTCATGGTCAGGCGAGATCCCTTGCTTATCGATTATATGCCCCAAGGCTTTCAATTGGGGTTGAGCAAACTCACATTTCTCCAATTTGACTTTCAAATTTGCTCCCCGCAACCGATCCAGTACCAGCCTCAGTCCCTTTACATGCTCTTCAAAGGTTCTTGAATAAACAATAATGTCGTCCAAATAGACCAAACAAGTAGTCCATTTAAGGCCGCTCAACACGACATCCATCATCCTTTGGAACGTTGCCGGTGCCGAGCATAGTCCCATCGGCATCACCTTAAAATGGTACAGTCCATCCGCCGTGACAAATGCCGTCTTGGCCCGATCACTCTCCTTGATCGGGACCTGCCAATATCCCGACTGCAGATCCATGATTGAAAAAAATGCTGCCTCTTCCAAACGGGCCAGTGTTTCCTCGATTCGGGGGAGTGGATACACATCTCCCACCGTTACTTCATTCAGCCGTCTGTAATCCACGCAGAATCTCCACGTTCCTTCTTTCTTCAACACTAGGAGAACCGGTGCTCCCCATGGGCTGTTCGACACCTCAATTACCTCTGCATCCAGCAATTCCTTTCACTGTCCAGCAACTATCACTCTCTCCCTCCACGCCTTGGCTCGGGGTGCTTGTCGAATTGGTTTTGCATTTCCCGTATCGATTGAATGCTCCGCCGCCGTGCATGTTCCCAGTTTATCCCCCGGCCTTGCAAATCTATCGTCGTACTCCAAAAGGGCCTGAAGTATTTCTTTTCGCTGCCTAGGGCTCAATCCTTTAAAAATGCGGCTGTCGAAATCAAGGCCCTCGCCATTTCCTTCCTCCCTCTTACTTTCGGCTGCCACGAATACCGCATCTGCCTCCTCCACAATCCGTTCCACGTATTCCACTTTCCCCAAAACTGTGTCAGCTTCCACCCACTGCTTTTGATTCGATAAGTTGGTAATAGCTATCTCTCGTAGCGTACCCATCCCTGGTATAAGTGCTTTTCCTGTAGAGATTTTCTTGCTTGCCATCAGGGCCCCCGATGGCTCCACCAGGGCGTACTCCTCCGGACCAGCCAGCTCCAATGGCCTAATGGCCACGATCTTCATTGTTCTTGCCGGGATCCAGACGCCTCGTTGCATCACTAGTTTTGTCTCCTCCTCCTCTACTCTCTCCGTTGTAACGCCCACCGGCATTTCTCCAATGAATATTTCCGGGAGAGCGCCAATCTTATCATCAACAGGCCGTCACCTGTTGCTTAAATTCTTCCGCCAGCTTCAGCGAGCAAACCGACACCACTGCTCCGGTGTCGATGACCGCTGACACTCGTTTCTCCCCACATAACACATCTTGCGTCACCATGCGATCGATGTCTATGTTCAGGATGGGTAGCGGTCCCGTAGGACCAGAGGTCTGCTGTCCCCCTGCACCCACTAGGCCGATCATTTGTCCCGGTGTGTGTCCCGCATTTCCCTGCCACTGGTGAGCTGCCTGTCCTTGCTGTTGATTCTTCGGGCAGTTTCAACGAATGTGTCCCGCCTCGCCGCAGCCAAAACAGGCGATATTCCCGTCCTGTCTCCGCCTCGCCGGCCTCTGCTGGGAGCTGCGGTAAAAACCCAATTTACTTAATATTGAGCAACTTATCGTGAAAAAGACGAAAAAAAATACAAAAAAAATCCAAAGAAAAGCTTTATTTTTGTTCGGTTTCACTTTCAGTCTCGAGATCAAACAGAACTTTTTTGGTTTCTGGCTTTACGGAATAAAGAGATTCATAGGCAGTCAATTCAATGATCATAATCATGGTGCCATCTTTGTTTTTTCTGCCTGAACGAGAGATCGAGTTTTCAGTGGTCAGAACGGGAATGGGTAACGTCAAGTCGATGGTACCAATAGGGGTGTCATCTTTTGAATCTCGATAGTTTTGCAGACCTTTCTTTAGCTGGACAATTTTAGGATGACAAAATGGGATTTTCTTAGTCTTGATTTCTTTTGCAAATAGTTCCTCGATGTTAAACGAGTTTGGAGCCCATTTGTAACTGATTTGAGCAAAAGTGGTACCTGGTCCACTACCAAGAAGCGTAAATTCCACGTCGGTTGTACCGCCAACCAAAGAAGCGACAACGATTACTTTGTCTTTTTCTGTGTCAGGATCCCTGAACACTTCCATTAAAATGGGCTGATTGTTGTGCATAATGTTGGAATCCGAGCTTACTTCATCTTCAATATGACTCTCAGTGTCTGACTTATTTCGCTTTGCTTGACTGTTGCTGAAAGAGGCACTACCAAATTCATTGTCGTCTTCTGAGGGTCGTTTAACTATTATTTAAAAATTTTAAGATTACTAATATGGAAATACTAAGCGAAGCATTACATTATTTACTGCTTACGTTCAAGTCCATTCCTATTTCGAGTTTCATTGAATTTATTACGGAAGACATCTAGAGTGTATTTTGAGAATTCTGGATCGAGTTTGTAAACGGCGGCAGCCGTGGAATCTCTTGAAATCTTTCCGTCAGTAAACATTTTGTCTAGAATTTTTTGAGCTGCACAAACTGGATTTATACGTGTCCACCGAGGAGCCATAATTGTCAAAAAAAGAAAAACTTTCTATGCTTATGCACTAAGTGATGACAAATTTACAATTTACAACCAACAATAACATGTAAATACTTCGTCTGCAAATTTTGCGGTGTTGCCAGATATGCCTTAATGAAAATTTAATATTTGATTTAATATGTAAATAATTTTAGTTTCCTCTCTTCCAATCATTTTAAATCTTATTATATAGTTTTTTTTTTGCTAATAAATCTGCCCACAATTTACTTCCATCGACAGCTGCAGTAAAACATCCATAAATTAGTCCAATATTTTTAAAAAATCAGATATTGGAAGGTTAGGCCGAATATTTGGCACCAATGTCAAATATCCAGATATACACAACATTCAGATATTTGAAATATTCGACATCAGATGAAGGCCCAAACTTGCTCAAATTTCAAGATTTTGTCATAATTTTTGGATTACGTGTTCTCAAGATGAACTTCTGCTAAGATCTGGTCAGAAGTTGTAAAATAAACAAGAAAAATTCAAAACTTCTGGTCTCTAAAAAATCAAATATTCGGTAAAAAAGGTGAATATTTGGTAGCTAAAAATGGCAAATTTGGACTTTTTTCTTGTTTTTTTTTACTACTTCTGACCAGATCTTAGCAGAAGTTCATCTTGAGAACACGTAATCCAAAAATTATGACAAAATCTTGAAATTTGAGCAAGTTTGGGCCTTCATCTGATGTCGAATATTTCAAATATCTGAATGTTGTGTATATCTGGATATTTGACATTGGTGCCGAATATTCGGCCTAACCTTTCAATAACTGTTTTTTTTTTTTAATAATTTGACAAATTTATGAATGTTTCACTGCAGCAGTAGATGGAAGTCAATTATGGGCAGGTTTATTAGCAAAATATCTATTTCATAAGATAAAAGAAGATAAGAAAATAAAATTATTGACATATCAAAGCACATATTATTTGTATTATGTTAGATCTGGCAACGCCTTCAAAGTGACAGACAACTGAGAACATTGTGATTTGTTTATTTGTTGTGTGTGAGCTCTGCTTTCCAGCTTTTCTTTATGGCATCCGTTGATTCTTTTTTGACTCTTGGTCACAAAATAACTAAACACGACATGGATGGAAGTAATAGTTTAGGCTATCGAAAATTCAGAGCTTTTTTCGGGACATCTCCATTGGTGTGTGTTGTGGTTTGGGATTTGTTATTAGTTCAGCGGCCAAGAAAGTCAACACCAGAACACCTTTTATGGGCACTGCTGCTTTTAAAGCGATACACAATTGAGAGCGTAAATGCGGCCCTTGTCGGTGTTAGTGAAAAAACTTTTCGCAAGTGGGCTCACACCTTCATTCATCTTTTATCAAACTTGCCAGTGGTAATTTAAATACATTTAGCTAATTTAATAGTTGATTTTAAAATTTTCTGTCATTTCATTCATGAATAATAGATCGATTGGGATAAGCGTTTTCGAAACGCTCCAAGAGGAACATCAACATTCGTTTCTCTTGACGGAACAGACTTTAGAATCATGGAGCCAACAGAGTTTGATCCAAAATGGTGGTCACACAAATTCAATGGCCCCGGTTTACGCTATGAAGTAGCTCTTTGTATCCGCACCGGGGACATAGTTTGGGTAAACGGTGGACTTCCTTGTGGCGAATGGTCAGACCTTAGACTCGCTAGAAATGCGTTTATTGACAGTCTTCAGCCGGGAGAAAGGGCCTTAGCCGATCAAGGATACCGTGACCAGCTCTACTTTGAATTTGCCAACGGCGATCAACGTAGACAAAAAATTTTAGCGAGACATGAAACTGTCAACAGCCGCATCAAAATGTTCTGTTGTATGGGTCAAAGATTTCGGCATTCCTTGTATTTGCACCCACGTTTTTTTCATGCTGTTGTAAACATAATTCAGTTAATGATCCAAAATGGCGAGCCACTATTTCCAGTTGATTTTTAATTCGAAAATAAATTATCGTGACAAATCTTTGTGCTAATTTTTTTTTTTAATTTTACTTTATATTTTATCGCTCTTCGTTTAAAAATTTGAAAAAACTGAATAATGTACATTTTACCGCAGCTCCCTGTGCAATTTTCGGGCAGTCCCTCCTGATGTGTCCCGCTATTTTACATTCCATACAGATGGGACTTCCATCCTGAGCCCACTGGAGCCTCGGCCTCTGTCCCGCGTCATCCTGGTTTCCACTCTTCTTTTGCGGCTTTTCTGTTGCTTTCGTACCGATCGCCCCCATCAACCCCTCCAACATTTTCTCCAAACGATCCAATCTATCATTCTCCGCTGGTGGCATCTGCTTGCCCAACATCCCCATTGCCCATTCCTCGTGCCGGGATTTCGACGTCATTTCTTGGTAACGTTTAACCTCCGTAAAGAACTCATCTGTTGTGGCCGGTTTCATACTCCAAAATTTCTCAACCAAGCTAGGCTTGATCCCTCTCCACAGATGCTGAAGCTTCACCTGCTCCGCCATGTTAGGATCGACCTTCCCGCATAGATCCAACACGTCGTAAAAGAATTCCACCGTAGACTCCTCCGGTCCCTGCTTGCGTTCCCTTAGACGTGTCTCGTTAAATTGATCACGATTCACCGAGGTAAATTGCCGTAAAATCTGATCCTTCAACCCGATAACGACTGGTGGACCCGCCGCCGTTCCCCAATCCGCTGCAAGTTGTCCGGCTTTCCCTTTGTAGCTAAACCATTTCTGAGCCGCCCCAGTGAGTGACAGCTCCACGTGGGCGCGCTTCTCCGCCTCTCCCCATCGATTATAGGTTCCGATTTTCTCGTATCTTTCCATCCATTCAGTCACGTCCTCTTCTTCTTTCCCCGCAAAGAGGGGCGGTTGGATAAATTTAATCTGGGCCATAGTGACTCGCCCCCCCCGGCTGTCCTGGTTGTAGAACCGAAACTCTGCGATCCCTGGCCGCCCGCAACGCCCCACTCAACACCGACGACCTTCTTTGTAAGTCCGAAAAATCCCAGCCGAGCGGCTCTTCTGCCTCGTCTTCTGCGTCTCCCCACCGTACCGTCTCCTCGTCTTCGAATGCGATACGATAATTTTCAGATTCACTTACTTTCTGATGTTGGGGATCCGCTGCTTCGGCGTCGCTTCCGTCCTCCGCTCCGTCTGCCCGTGCTTCCTCCTGTAGTCCTCTGATCTGACTTTCACTCTCTTCTTCGCTTCTGTCTTCGATTGGCCGACTGCGCGCCCTCGGGCTACTCTGGCTGACGAACCTTCCTCGCTCGTCTCTAGCGCTCGATCGTCCCGCAACCGTGCTCACTCTTCTCATTTACTGCCCTCTCCACTGCTTGCACCCTTTGCGCCACACTTCCACCACACAAATCTGCCCACACTGCTTCACCGCCTTACTGCGACAATTCTCCCAGTGAACCCTGACCCATGGACTCCCGCCACTCTGAGTTCACTCTTGTCCTTCTTCCCACAAAACTCACTGAACGAGAAAAGAAAATTGGTTACCCTGCTTCTCCACCATGTAATATGCTTCAAAGCAATGTGTATTTCAGTAAGGCAACTACATGACTAACTCTCCCTGCTACAGAGGCATTGCTCGCTTATATACGAGATGTGGCAGGATGCACTACCGGTTGGTCTACATACCGACCGGATCGCATAGCGTGGTCATTGACCACGCGACAATATTTGCAACGATTTTCGTTTGGGCAGTAGGCTGACACAACCTCGATTATACCCTTATTGGAGAGTCGAATGGTAGCTCCAACTGCTTCCATGTTTTCTTGTGGGGGGAAATCTAGTAGAGTAGCTTGTATGTTTTTCTTAATCAATATAGCTACTCCACCTCCTTGACTTGTACGATTTAAGTAAAACGAGTTGTAAGTTTAACTTTGTATTTGTCATCCCAATGGGTTTCGCTAAGGAGTACAACGTGGGGGTTGTGATAACGTAATTGATTTTTGAATTCTTCTAATCTGGATTTATAGAGTCCCCTGGCGTTCCATTGCACTATCTTGATCGGTTTAGTTATGTCCATGTATTATTTGTTTTTTTGGGAGCTTCAGTAGTTTTTTATTTTGAAGTGTTGTTTGGGTTCCGCTTCCCGCGCTCCTATTTGTGGTGGTATGTAGGTTTTCGGCTGCATCTCTCTTCTCCTTTTGTCTGGCGAGTCTGTCGGCTCTCTCTTGTAGTAGCATATCATGTAACATTGTCATACGGTTGTCGATGCTGCAGAACCCTATCGTCATCTGGGATTCGGTGTGGTTTGGTTTTTTGTCGCTATTTTGAGTTTATTTATTTCTTCTTTGAGATTTTCTATTTCACTTCTCAGTGAGGTTTCTTCTCTAGTGTGATGTGTCGGCTCTGGAGTTCTTATGGTTGGTTGCTGTGTCCTGGCGATGATTCTGCGGGCCTCGGTGATTGACATATTGTTGTCATATGCAAATTTGATGACTCGTTGTTTACTGGCGAAGATTGGACAGGCTACTGTTCCTGCTGCGTGGTCGGGTTGAGCACATATTGGGCACTTTGACTGATTATGGCACGGAACGTTTAGATCGTGGGCACTAGCACAGTATCTGCACACTGAAATATTTGAGCACATGTCTTCTGGATGACCAAAAATCCAACACTTGCGGCATAATGACGGCCTTGGAATATATTTCTTCACTGGGAAAATTTCATGAGCGATGATAACTTCCCGCGGTAAGTTGGACGTGTTGAAGTAGAGGGAAACCATTGGGAGAGTATTTGTGATGTTGTTAGGGCCTATGTTTGTGAATCTTTTGACTTTTAATACGCCTTGGTTAAAGAGGAGTTCAAGGAGTTCTTCTTCTGTGTTGTTTGGCGGCACATTTTATACGACACCTCTCACCTCTTGTTCAGTTTTGTATAGTGAGCACTTAATCTGGTAACCACTGACATTTTTGTTGGATCAGGAGTTCTTTTTGCTTGTTTGTCGTAGGAAATATGTACAAGTCTCCACGCTGCGTCCATTTTGTACCGGGTCTTACTTGCCGATTAATTCGATGAGTCCCATGATGAATTTTTTCTTCTCTGTTAAGTTCAGGGATCTGAACGTGAGCGGTTCACTTGCGAGTTGCACAATTATTGGGGCACCGCTGTCAGGGCTACTAAATAGGTCGGAGAATCTAGGGTTTAGCCTTACGTCATGGTCGTGTTGTGCTTTCCTTTTTTGGTGAGTCGATGTTTCGGATTTATCCAGGGTATTCTCGGATATAGGGGAGACTGGGGTTATATGGTACGCTGTACTATGTGAAACAGTGAGTTAAAAAATACTTAATGTAGTTTTTAAATTCTAAAATTAATACATGATGTTGTTCAAAGGTATCTACTTTGTTCTCTAAAAAATCATTACTTTTGTACATTAAGTTTTTTAGTTTTTTAAGAAATAAAAAAAGCCCCAAAATATTCTTTAAAAAAAAGTTGTTTTTCTAAGAATTTCTCGAAGTAACTATGTTTTTTTAGAAAAGTGAGATAGCAGAATGATAGTTTGGTCTTTTGTCAATAATTCCCCACAAAAATAAAATTTTTGAGTTGAAAAATGAGCTAGTTATAAAAGTTTCCCCAAAAACATTTTTTGTGGGTTATTTGGTACGGTTTTGTGGGGTGAATTGGTACTAATACGGAATAGCCGATAGGCGGAGCTCAGTGCTGCCAGTGGCAATTCAGAGAACTTTTCTCCTTCAAGAGAACTTTTTGTTTTTTATAAGAAATGTTTTTAATTATACGAGTATACCAAAAACCTTAGCGAAATACAAATACTATACGAAAAATTCTATTTCACGATATTTTTAAAATTAATTTATCTTTATTCTAAAGTGGAGAATTTAGTGTGTTTCACATAGTACACCCCCCTGTCCCATATAAACCCCGATTTTGTCCACGCCCACTTTTTTTTTCGCAACTTTATAAATCGGTAGAGGGTAAACTAACGACTCAAACATAAAATAAAAAATACTGGAGATAGACAAAAGTAAGACGAATATAATAAAACATTTATTTTACAAATCGGATGATTAGGAAACGGCCTACACGATAAAAACAAAAACCGGTCCAAATAACCCCAGTCTCCCCTACCAGCTAGGTCATCTGGGTCTCCGTTGTCCTCGTTGTCCTCCATGCTTGATCGAGCAGGGTGGGGCACGCCCCCCGGGCTTTCCTTTTCTTATGCTAATTGAGAGTTGTCAGATACGTCTGTACTGTTCAAGATCTCAATCGATTCTGTTAATTTGATTGTTACTAACATAAAACACCCTTAAACCACTATATGTTTTAAACTTAGCGCCAAATCCTCGGCCAGATACCACTAGAGACATCTAGCGGTGACTTAAAATCACCAGTTCAAGTATCTTTTATGGAGTAAGGCCTGCTGGTACATCGTGCTAATGCCCTCTGGATTTACGGACTCCCAATAGCAAAGTTTGACACTAGGGGAGTCCTCCAATAGATTTTACCTATGATTTTACCGTCATCTGGACGGGACTGTCTGTGTTGGTGTGCCATTTTTATTGGTAAAATCTATTGCACTCCGGAGTCCGGAGCGCTCTAGCATGAAGTACACCAGGAGAAGTCACGCCTGCAAGAGAGCCTGAGCTACGCATGGCAAGCTCCAGAGATGGCGTTGCGGCGAGTTGGTTCAGAAATTTGGAGGAAGGGAAATGTGGGAAGGATAGGGATTTTGAATTTCGTCTGTTCTGACTGTGTACAGTTCTAACTGCTGTCAAATTTTTTGTATCAAATCAGATATTTCTACCATTCTGTCACCTTGTAATGCAAGTTAAAGTTAGTAAGGTAATGGTAAATTCATTTATTTCATCCATAACAGTTTCAGTGTAGCGTAACATATCAAATAGCATTTGTATCAATCTTATCGATCTTTGTACGCTTTGCAGAGTATGTCTTAGTTACTTTCTTTACAACAAATTCATTGCATGACTCAACATTTTTAGGTTTTGATTGATAAACATTTGTTATATTTTGAAGGGCAGTTTGTTTTCTTGTATTAACTGTTTTTATCTTCTTGTGCTGAGGTTCAATCACATCTTGTGTTTCTGCAACTCTTTTCTTCGACAAATTCAATGCAACTTTTTCTTTTGGCAATACATTTTCTTTTCCACTTGTAGCTTTGTTCCTGGGTATGTGTTCACAACCAATGTTTTCTGCAGATTCCATGACTAGACTTTCTTGGCCCGCAGCTCTTCTTTTCCTTGTTGTGTGTTCAGGTGTAAGAGATTGTGCAAGATCCACGACTAGATTTTCTTTGAAAACATTAGCTGTGCTGCTTAGTTTAGATTAGGGCTGTGGCCCGGACCGATTTGGGCGGGTTATAGGCTAAACGGTTCGTTGAAAACGGGTTTTACTACGAACCGGTTTCACTCGGTTTCGGGTTACCTCGAAAACAGGCCGAACCGGTTTGAAACCGGGCAAATTTTTCCGAAACGAGCTGAAAAAAAAAATGGCATTTTTACCAGTTTATAAGGGATTTCTCCATAAATAAGAAGTAAAAAGGACTTTTCTACAAATTTCACGTTGTAAATTGAACCAAAGACCAAGAATAGAAAGACTACGATCGGCCTACACCTGCTGAGAGGATGCTCAAAAATCATGCTCTCGCATGCCGCAAGTTGGCGCTGCCTCTGCAGCCCGTATTTGCATCTGTATTTGCCCAGTACTGTATGTAAATATAAATTGTTATCATAAACCTCATTTTTCCCTCATTTTGTTTCTATCGTGAAACGCTGTAGCTCTACTCAATCATCAATGAAAAATGGGGTTTATTACGGAAATTTATATTGACATATAGGAATGGGCCTATACAGATGAAATCAATGAGGGGATATAAAGAAATTTTGCTTATAATTAAGAGATAAAAATTAAAAAATTGGCTATTTTAGTTTGTTCACAAATCCCGGGTGTGTGAAGCATCTAATCAGTAGGGAAACGGGAAAATCCGCAAATTTGTACGGGCTGCAGAGGCAGCGCCAACTTGCGGCGTGCACGAGCATCATTTATGGGGACGTATAGGCCGATCGTAGTCTTTCTATTCTTGGTCTGTGGTGAAGTGTAGCCTCACTAAGTTACTACTCACTAACCTGCTGAAAGCACCGATTTCGAGGCAATTTTTTAGCTATTTAGCTTCGTTTATAATTTGACTATTAGATGGCGCCAGTTGTACGGGTGGGCTCGAAAAATGGAATCGGTTTCTGCCCGGTTTGAAAAGTTCGAACCGGTGCACCGTGTTTCGGGCAAAATTTTTTTTGAAACCGGTTTACAAATCGGTTTGAGCGAACCGGGCCACAGCCCTAGTTTAGATAGCTTCATCTGTTTATGACTGTCAGTCTTTTTAGCATCAGATATTTGAATATTTCGTGTTTTGGATTTTTGGATTTCGTGGGGGACGGAAAACAGCTATATTGTTTTTATTTGGACAACACGTGTTGCACAGTGGCACACAACAATTGTACACCATTTTCGTCAAAATAAAAAAAATAATCTTCCAAGAATGACAAAAACATTGGATCTTTAAACAAATAATATTCCGAACCAGCAAACCTGCTCAGAACAGAAGAAATTCAAAATCCCTATCCTTCCCACATTTCCCTTCCTCCAAATTTCTGAACCAACTCGCCGCAACGCCATCTCTGGAGCTTGCCATGCGTAGCTCAAGCTCCCTGAGAGAAAGGGTACCCCCGTGACTTCTCCTGGTGTACTTCATGGCTCTAGCACTCAAAAGGGGCTATTGCACTACGGAAAGGAAATATGAAGTACTTTAATTAATAATTTAACGACCAATGGGAAAAAACGACTGATTCTGTGTTTTAAATGATGTTGAATTCATTAAAAATTCAATCAAATGTAAGAAATGCATTTGAAATGTACTTACATTTACATATATATATGAATTTCACTAATAAATACAAATAGCCAGTATATATAAGATGGAACTTGGAACTTGAAGTTCAATTTCTGATTTTATAAGTTTATTTTTCAAGTTATTTTTCAGTTTATCTTTCAGTATAGTTCCAAGTTCCATCTTAAATATCTATCAGTCGTTATTTCCTTTCCGGAGTGCAATAGCCACTTTTGACGCTAGAGGACTCCGGAGTGCAATAGCCACTTTTGACACTAGAGCGCTCCGGACTCCGGAGTGCAATAGGCGTGACATTATCTTAGTCTTAAGACAAATCAAAAAATACCTTTGATTCATGATTGGTACAAAATTTACTTAATTTTTTCCTTGTTTTAATTAGAAGAGAAGTTTTGTTTGTTACATTTCACAATTTCTATTGCTTTCGCCAATTGTCTTATATATTTTTGTGAAAATTTGTGACAATTTTTATGTTCATTTCGGTTGCACGAAGTCAAGTAGGCCTACGAATGCCCTCCTTCCACCAACACAAATGGGGTGTCGGTAATTCGGGGAAGAGGAACGGGGAATCGTGGGATGGTAAAACGGGGAATTTAACCGGGGAATGGGGTTGGGTTATAAGGGTCCGATTCCGCGCTTTACTGGAAGGTTTTTACTCCGACAGGCCGGTGATTCGTGGAAAATTCACCGTGGAATTGAAGTTTTGAAGACGACACGGTTCGATTTTCACAAAAAAAAAGTGCCAGAATTGGGAAGTGAACCAGGGAAACAGATTTCCAAAGTCAGATGCGTTCACCACTACACCACGAATCTATATAATAAATTATAATAGTTTAAAGTAATGATTCTAGGGACTTTAAAAGTAAAAAGTGACTAGGATTTATCTCCACTACCCCACGAAATTTTATATATAGGAATAAATAATTGAATACAGTAATTTTTCTAAGGACTTAAACGTAAAAAGAGACCAGAATATCTGTGATAGCGTACAAATAAAACGTTTTTACGTTTAAAAAGCATGGTGAAACGTTTCAATAAATTAGGTGGCCAAGGATTCTCACCCGACCAACCCGATACGCTGTTTGTTTACGACCGTATGCAATTTCAAGAACGGAACAGGTAGCAAGTTTTGGCAGTAATGTCATCTCTTGTTAGGGTTAAAGAATTCATCAGTTATACATAATCGCAACTTGCCAACGCCAGGCTAGCGGTTCCAATGACTGTGGGCTCTTTGCGATTGCGTTTTCAACAAGTTTGGCATTTTCAGAAGACCCGAGTAAATGTTTGTAAGATTCGGTGGCCTGTCGCAAACATTTAAAGAAATGTTTTGAAGAAAATAAGATGACCGTTTTTCCTTCCATAGAAAAAAAATCAAGCGCGTCAATGATCTCAAAACGGACAAAACCCGACCAAAAAATATCGCGATGTTTGTCACTGATAACGAATTGCTCGTATATGCGTGCTAGTAATCCTGATTCCAACTGGGAAATGATCCAATGTGGTAAATGTTCAGAACATTTTCACCGCATGTGTGAGGATTACCCGGAAAATCCTAAGTTAGGTTGACTGGTTTTGCCGATCCTGCCGTCAACGTAAATCCAAGTGATTTCCATTTTAATTTACCGCTCACATCAACAGAACAATTTGCAGCCACTTTAAATTTAATAAGAATCATACATCCTGATTGTCTGAAGTTAAATACAGAAATTTCTTGTTCAATTATTGTGAAACTTCATTCCTTAACTGAATGTCTTCGTTAAATCTCCCTAAATTCCAGAAAAAAGGGTTTCCACGATTTCTGTTCCCCGATTTACCATGCCCGAGGGACAAGAAAAACTGAGCTTTCCCCGATTTCCGTTCCTCGATTTACCATGCCTGCAGGTCATTCCTCGGACAATTTTTGTCAAGCCCGGAGGGCATTCCCCAGTTGAATTCCCCGTTTTACCATCCCACGATTCCCCGTTCCTCTTCCCCGAATTACCGACACCCCACAAAGGGCATTCTAGTCGGCAACGTGCTAGCAATATTCGATTTATCGTTCTAGTTTCTTCATTCCTTGTGACAGAATTTCATTTTTTATTTTTCAGATTAAAAGCCTGTAGTGTGCCTAAAAACACTTTAAAATCACTTTGAAGATGGCCAATTTTGCAGATTTAATGCTTCCGCAAATCTCACACAATGTACAAGATGAAGTTTATGTCTTGGAAAACAATTTTCGCGTTTGCCAAAGCACTGCTGTTGATAAGGAAAGACTTTATAAAGCTGTTAGGTTTCACAGTAAAGGGGCTGAAGTTGACTTTGCATTTGGAAAACAGTTGCTGCACCAAACTACTTTGAATCCTTTAAAAGTTGATAAACTTGGAAAAATCCCCATTCCAGTATCTATTAAGGTATTTTTGTATATATTTTTGTTTAGTTATTATGAAATTTATCATGAAATCATTTAAATGGATCAGGATATTCAAAGATTAAAAGAAACATCACAAATTTCATATTGTGGAAAAGGATACAACAAGTTTCTGGACTCCTCAAAAAAACTTGCTTTAGAAATTGATGCAGCAAAAATTTTCTCTACTACTGCTGAAGACCTCAGTTTATCTTCATTGGTGATGCATCATCTAGACCTGCCTTCTGAATTGATGAATGTTCGAGCTAATCTTGATCAATTGATTGTGTACGAATCTGGCTGCCATTACAATCTAATGGAATTGGAAAAAGAATGTGGTATGTTGCTGTTATAATCTTTGTTTGGTAAAAAAATATTGGCCTAATTCAACTTTGTTTAAGGTTCGTTCGGTACTATGATTCTTCAATTACCCGTGGAAGGTGGTCATGAAGGAGGGCGCTTCAAGGTGAAATATCAAGGAAAAGAGCAAGTGTATGAGAATCATAAGGACAGTGATAGATGTTTCTATGTATCATCTTTTTATGGAAACTCTCAGCATTCGATGGAATCTATAACAAGAGGAGCAAGATTGACTCTGACCTTCAGTCTTGTTTGGGAAAATATTGAGAATATTATTCCAAAAGACTTTCCTGTTTTTCTTACCGCCTTAAAGGAAATTAAAGGATCGCCCCAGGTAACACAGATACATCGTTTCGATATCGTTTTATCGATGTTGTCATGATATAGCCGATGTCCCTAATTTTCCAAGGGATTTCCGATGTATTCGGGCGATGTCGTACTTCCATCTATCCGATGAAGTCAGCGATGTACCACATTCGTACTTATGCCTAAAATTGTATTATAGAATTACTGAAAATGATAATTACCCTAATTTTTAACATTTTAAATCCCTTTTACCGTCAATATATGTAAAAACACATAACAAAAAAATATAAAAAAATCGCCCTCCGTCAGGTTTGAACCTTCAACCCCAGATTCCATACGCCGACTTGCTAACCACTAGACCAACTTGATATATAGTAATGTGTAAATTAAATCAATTTATTCACTATGGATGGACTCTGTAATTTTTTGCTTCTTTCAACGAAATCTTTAGTTGAAACTTGAAATAAGTAATTATGTGCAAAATCAAAGTATCTTATAATTTAGTTGATGAAGCCGTATACCATTTTTACACGCAGATTGATTTCGACACAAAAATGTATCATATTTTGTTATATATCATTTTTGTTAGATTTGTTGTTCATCGATGTCGTTGGTACATGGTCCATCAACTTAAGAGCAATATGTGCTGCCCACCAGTTTGTATGATTATTTACGATTTTCTTCCGACGTAATCCCAATGTCGTTTTTTTCTCGCTTTGCAATCTAAATTAGTTATTGGTTACCGATATCGATGTTATGTCGATGTTATGTCGGTCACCGAATGCACAAATGGTATTTTGTCAGACGTTTGAGATGTAGTGTTACAATGTTTATAAGACATTGATCCGATGGATAACCCCGACTACGGGTTTCAGTAGTTTTTCGAAAAGTTGAATGTCGCAATTCAATGTATTGTAAACGTCTTATTGATATCGGATAAATACACATAATTGTGTGTGAGTAATGAGAGGTTTTAGCGATGTCGTTTGCACATCGTGTTCAATAACCGACATAACCGTCGTGTTCCCATATACCAACAACGTCGGACATACGTATTGTGCTACCTGGGGCTCCCTTCTTGGATTCCTAATCGAAAAGCATTCTCCAAAATGAAGAATATAAAAAGCACTGTATCAAATGAAGTGACATCGATTGAAACCGTGGCAGTCGCGTGTTCCTCTGAAGATCAGTTAAATGAAAAACTTGATTCGATTTCTTTGCTATTGGAATCAAAAGAAGATTCAGTCGTTTATGAAAGTTCGGAAGTGACTCCCTCTGAATTATTCACAGATGTCAATGATCAGCACACTGAACAAACTCATTTGCAAAAATCAATGGATGAATGGATTCAAGATTTTGGATTGGTCATGGGATTGGATGTTAACAATAGCAATCAGCAAGACGAAGATGTTGACAGATGTGTTCCGCTTAATCAAGATTTTTCGGAAGTGTATGAAATTGGTGCTTCAGTTGAAAATGTTTTATACTTTGTTCTTGAAGAAAAATACGTCGAAAATGACTTTTCGTTTCGTCGACTTCGAGGGAAAGATCGGAAGTTGGCTCAACTCCTCCAGGCTTGTGGCTTTCTTGACACACATTTAGCTGTGGTCACCCAAACTGTTTCAAGAAGTGTAACAAACTGTGATTCGCGTCATTGGCGTTACAGCTGTGATCATGAGAAAGTAAAATCTTCAACTGAAATTACGCGGTGGGTGGACTCAAAAGATGTGTCCAAGAAATTAAGCATTGATTTGAATTGGAAGAACCAGTGTGTTGGACCTCTTAGAAAATTGCCGACATCGGACAGAACAGCGACCGACTCGGAGAATGAATGTGATTGTGGCGAGTGTCATGATGAATGGGATATGTCCACGAATGAAGAATATATCCACCATTTTATTTTGGTTATTTGGCCTAAGCATCATTCGTTTCAGATGTATTGTCGCTATGGTCTTAATTCACTATTGGACAATATTGAAATTAAAATTTCTTCATCGAGATGGCTTAAGAAAAACAGACAAAAGGCTACTGAAGATTTACGAACGATTATTTCATTTTGCTGCATTAATCCTCGCAAGGTGTGGAACCAAAAAGGATCAGAAGGAGGAGAATTAACTCTACGATTGCTCCGTTTATGTGTTGACTTACGAGCGTGCGAAGAGGGCCTCAGTCTATTGAAGATTATAAGTTCCGATTTTTGTTTGCCACAAGAACGAGTCAGCAACACGCAAGAAATTTTTGAGGGGATTAAAACAGAACAAGTTGCCGAGGCGATTGCGGAGTTAGAGTGTCGAGTCACTGGTTAGTTTTATTCAGTTTTATTCCTAATCCTGTAATTCTTATGCATTATTCTAATTACTTTTTAATTCAATAGGTTGGAAGAACTGCGCCGATTTAATTAATCAAATGATTTCTCCTGCGCGAATTGTCAAACAACTTGAACCGATAATCAAATTAGCCCAGTTCTTCTTGAATTTTGATTGTTTCGAGGGAGCCAAATTAGTTGGAGACCGTATTTCTTCCTCATTCATCAACTTTGACAAGCAACAAGCCCTAAAGATAAAACAACCGGAAATCCAATCCTATATTGAGTTGATCATTTCATTGGAAGGAAATGCTGAAACTGCTAATCGAGAGAGAATTTCGTCATTGGCATCTTTGTTCTCCAAATTAGAACCCTCGATACAGTGTTACGTAGTACTGGAGTTAGAAGCTCAAGCTAGCTCGCGTTTCAAGGACATGAAATCTTGCAATGTTATGTTCCAGGACTTATGCAAAACGCTGACTGTCGGTGATCTTCGCTCCTCATCCATCAAGGATAATTTGCTGGTTGATTTGATATGCTGTTTTTTTAGAATTGGAAATGCTGAGTGGCTTAAATCTTTGATTTCAAACATTTTCCATGCCCAAGTCACCTCTGAAGATAACAAATTTCGTTCTTGGGAGAAGACACTATTGTTGGAAAAAGTTATTTCATCTCCAGTAATATTGGAATTATCTCTATCGTCTGAGCTAGGCGTATCCATTATGGCGTCGTTAATTGATAATCAGCTAGCTTCATTGACCAACCAGCTTCATACACCAGCCCATAGATTCCAACCTTCTAACGAAACTCAAGTGCTGCTCAGTTTATCATCGTGCCTACGATTTGTGATTCGAATGGAAAAAAATACCCGCGTCGTCGATTCACAGCGATCGTTATCAATTTCATCATTGCTGGCGAAGTTGAATGTTCATCAGTTAACCATGGTCTTGACTGACATATTGAAATCAAGCTCCGAACGGTTCAAAAAGTATTGTTCGAGTATCACAGTCATTCGTCATATTTGCGATTCCCTGATTTCGCGATTGAAGGACAACACTGTTATGCTTAGTAGAAATACTATTCTGCAGTCAGTAAAGGCTTTAATTGAGCTGAGTGATGAATCATTTACTCAAACCTTTCTTAAGCAAGTCTGTGAAAAAGAAGAAACTGCGTCATGGTCCAAAAAAAACAAGTTCAGCTTGCTCAACGACTTAATTTATTCTTCGCCTGATGTATGGGGAAAATTGGATTGTACATCGAAGCAGCTCATCATGAATACCTCTTGTTTACTTGTACATTCCTGGATAGAAGAAATTTGTCGATTGTTAGTAAATTTTTCCAGAGGCCCTTCCACTTCGAACTGGAATTCTGCAACATTGAATGAAAGCATAATCAATTGTGTTCAGCTTTTCTTCTTGGTAGAGAAGAATAGAGCTGAACTAGAAGAGAAGATCACCGCTCAAGTCTTTCAACCACTAATCTCACAACTTAATGGTTCTCAACTTTTGGAACTTGTTTTGAAGCTCTATCAATCGGAAGTTGCACTACGTCCCAACATCAAGAAATTTCCCGCTTGTATTGATTGGTATCGTGGCATTTGCAGAATTCTGTTTGCTATGAAATATGTATCGCTTGTTAACTTAGAAATAGCAACCAAAATCGTGCACTGTCTGTTGTGGCTTGAAGATGAACAGTCGTGGCAATCTTTCGCCCATACCGTTTGCACATCTTTTTCGGTATCGCAAAGCCATATTTTTTTGTGGGTTTTCTTGAAAAATGTTGCTATCCAGCTGGCCCTCAAAAATTCTTCTCCTGCTTTTGCTGCCTTCGTATACATGGTGGATCACTGGGTACAGCAATCCGCATCTTTAACAGAACCATCATTTAGCTGGCATCAGCCTGGGGCTGTTGTATTGAACCATCCTGAAGTGGAAACTTTTCTTCGATCATCTGTACAGTCTATGACTTACATGAAATTTTCTGGAATCGCCGAAGCTCGCCAATTCGCCGCAGCACTTGAGAGAATGGGACACTCCAATAATTTCGGTGTTTCTGTTACTTCGTCTGGGATTGGAAAATATTCTCAATGTGTCATCATAAAAAATCGAGACCATTTTGAACAGACAAGAAGAAATTTTTTGAGTTGGAAAACCGAGCTGGTGGAATTGGTGAAGCTTCGCAACCGCATCAGTCAAGAAAATTTGAGAGCAAAACAACTAGCTGATGCGATTTCTTCAGAGCCCATTATGACCGATGAAGTCCATATTGTCCCTCCTCCTAAACGCCCCAAGCTTAACATTCCTGTAGTTAAATTGGAATGACGGGTGTTTTTGTTTGTTGTCTGTTTTTTAACTAAGAATTTTTGATCAGAACATCAATTCGTAAGACGTATTTTAATCCGGAATCTGATATGATTGTAGTTAATACATTATCTGTCTGTTTTTTTCTAATTCACTTATTTGTTTTTATTTATTGGAAGTTAATTGCTGTGATTAAACAAAAATCGCATTTTTCTTGGATAAGTTGTTTCGAGCTTTTAATTATTATGTTGCCGATAATAAGATATTATTGATTATTCCTTTTATTCAAAAATTACCTTTATTTTCTAGCGCAATATAAGTGATTATAAGTCCCGATTTCTTTCTTTGTCGATTGTTTTGCTTACCTAGGCGGGTTCCAGGAGTTCCTCCCTAGTCCCTATTCTATTATTTTGAAGTGAAGGTAGTAGGCCTACTCGATCTAAAACAAATTATTTTCGAACGTTTGCGAGGAATATTTTGGATGTAATAATAATGCCACCGTTAATTAATTATTACATGCCTTAACGTTGAAACTTGACTTCAAATTTCCAAAACTATGTCATTTACAGATCGTACATTTTTTAAATAATCTAATTTTCTTTTGTTTCACTTTCACTTGTTAAAAATGGTTAGCGGCCTTGTGAATCATGTACTCGAAATGAGGAGTGAACCTTGAAATCATATACAGTATATAATAGTCGAATACCAATTACCAACCACCGGTGTACATCCTGTAGGATGTAACACTTAAACAGTTTATTATCTCACTTGAGATTTATACTCCGATGACGGTTTGGTTTCAGAAAATAGACGGGAAATTTTTTGGGTTGCTCATGTTTTCTGAGATTGGGTTTTTAAAAAAGCTAATTAAATAATTAAATTAGAAAAACGTGATTTTCAATGATGATGTCACCGACGGTTGGACCCGGCAACGCATCGCGTTAATACCTGGCGTTATTATATAGCGTATTATTATATGGCGTTAGTGATGACGTGACGATTCGTAATTATTTCAAATCATTGCTCTACGGGTCACTAGGTGCTCTTTCGCGCTTCTGTAGTCACAAATAAAGAATAAAATAATTGTTGTTGTTATTTGTCCTCGTCAAGTAATCATATTGTTTTATTTATAACCTAACGGAAATATAAATATAAGATAAATAAATAAAAAATATTTCGCTGACAAAATTAAAGGAGAACGAATGACTTAATCTTGGGCCACTTGCCAGCCCCAAATATGAAAACCTAACGTGTACCAAAATTACCTTATTGTGAAATGCTAACCGGTATTTTTGTTGTTTGATCAAACCTATTCATACATTCGTTTGACTCACATAACGAATTCAATATGGAAAATGTGCTTGTTGATTCGAAAGACAAAATCAACCGGCTCATAATATATTTTCAAAGTTTGAAAATCAGAATAGGCCTACTCGTCAAAGGGTTGTCGATAGAGTGTTGTTTCGCCATTTGACGACTAGATGCTTTTCTTTATATGCCCCGGAGTCCCCTTGAGCTGTTTTATTTGGTACCTGATTTTTTCCTTCACAAGAGATTCTGTTTTTGTTGATTTTTTTTTTCTTTTTCTTCTCAATCCTACCGTCAAGAAGTAATTCGTAATAAGCATATAAAAACTAAAATTAACGAGAAATTGTATTGAACGTTTGAAATCTCAAATATAACGTAGCACAGCAATTGATTGTTTTAGTTCATGATAAGAAATTTGGAATTGTCTCAGGCTCACGATTGTCATGGTTTGAAACTAATTTGGCAGGATACAGTTCGACACTTCGAAGACATAAATGTAACTTTTAACTGAAATCAAAGTCATAAAACAAGAGAGTTCACCGAACGCCGAAGTTGGGTGTACATCAAATAAGACACTTCATTCATTAAATCCATCAACAAATTCTGCTAAGACTCCCGCTACTTGATTAGTAGCTCTAACAAGCGTTGCATTTTCAGATGAGGAGTAAATCGCTGCATTATGCGACGTAGCAGAACAAGGAACGCCACTGAATGGCTGGGATGGGAAAAGCTGATCAAGTTGAGCTAAGATTTCTTCTAATTCAGCATTTAGCTGTGAATCGACAGTTGAAGATGAGGACCGGGTCACACTACTAGGGGCTGTTGGCTGCTGTAGGTTGCGGCTCAAATCTCGGAGACTGAATTCGGTTGAAAAGCGTGGAACACTCTCTACGGTTTCATTGTAGTTTTTACTGTTGCTACTACTATTATCTATAATCTTCCTCTGTAAGCGAGGCGTGCAATAGTTAAGAGTTCCATTTGTAACAATTTTCGCCTTAACTGAAGAAGTGCGCAAGCTTTGTCTCTCGCGAGTGGAACGCTGAATAATGCTTTGGGGTTCGTCAATTGGACTAAAGTTGAGTTGTTCAAGTTCATTTTTCCGTTGTTGACTGGGTAGCAAAGGAGTGCTCTCGAGTCTAGTAAGCATACGTGGTACCTGGGGCAAAATGTTATCTTTGGGCACGTCTTTCTGGGCAACTAATTGACGAAGTCGTCGTAGCTGTAGCTCAAGTTGATCACAATGTTCTTTCACGACTGGACCCAAACTGTTGGCGAAATCACTCTTCAACAACACATTCTTTTAGTTTTTAGCTTTTGCATTTGAATTTTATGAAGTTACCTGTTGTACAACGCCTTCAAGTTTTCCCTTTTCTTCCATAAGATGGCCAACCACACTAGCAATTTCTCGTGGTTGATGACCTTAGAATGCAATATGAAAATTATTTTATCATTCTTTCAAATATCGTGATTATTCAGCTCACTCAATTGATAGGTGACTGTGTTTTCTGTGATGGTACTTCGGCTTTCACCGATTGCTTCGTTGCTGAAAAGGGATATTTCGGAAGACTTAAACTGGTAACCTTTCTCTAATGGAAGATAGCGCGCAGAAGGTGAACGATTCTTTTTCAAAGTTAGCCAATTGCTCATTTTTTTCCAAAGTGCTTGTGTAGCTTCTTTTGATGTAGTCTGTCATAGAAATTGTAATTTTACTTAATAACTTGATACTTAATGAAGCAAATGTAAACTTTAAATTGCCTTTGTGCAATACTCTTGCATTTGATGAGTCACTTTATGATTTTTACTTATCAAACCAAGCCAGAAACACTGTTGGCACTGATTGTATGAAAGGCATTGCAAGCACTGGTAACGTAACCCTTGAATGGACTGG
Organism: Daphnia galeata; assembly: GCA_030770115.1. Taxonomy (NCBI): domain Eukaryota; kingdom Metazoa; phylum Arthropoda; class Branchiopoda; order Diplostraca; family Daphniidae; genus Daphnia; species Daphnia galeata. The sequence goes on from CM061118.1 coordinate 4,188,588, forward strand.
ATATTGCAAACTGAGCAACGAACTGGATGGATAACTAGAAAATTAAAGAAATTATTAGTTTAATGCCAAAAATAAAAATTATTTATAATTACCTTTATTTGATGCATTGATTCTATAAAGGGTTGACCACCAGACTAAGGACTGAGGTTCACGGACCATCCAACCAAAGACAACATCTTCTGTCACACCAACAGGACTTTCACACTTAAAAAAAAAATTATACTTGAGTTTCCTTTTAAATTGTTTTTAGAAAAGAAAAACTTCACCTGCTCAAAACACTGTTGAACAGCAGCTAATACAGTCCAATGTCCAAAAGCAGGTGCTTCGTTGACCAATTGAGCTAGGCTTGCAATAGATTTAAGCAGTAGAGCTAGACTACGCCTCTGAATACAATTGTTATGGTCGGAAATAAGTTGCAAGAGTTTTCTATATTTTTCTCCTAGAGTAGTCTCTCCACAAAGTATTGTAAAAAACACTAAAAAATCAAGCAGGGTGCATCCTTTTTTTTGACAATTTCTATAAAAAGAAAAAAAGAAAAAAAATTAGTTAAGCATGAATCTATTAGAGTATCTTTCAAAAAAATGTGTGCTCAGTTAAATGGATGAAGGGGACACATTTTCCTGAAAGGTACAGTACCATTAACATCCACTAGTGGAACTTACTTGTCAAATGTTTCACATATTAAATCTAAAACAATTCTAGAAGACACTTTGTAGTCTAAATGAACTAACTGAGATTTCTGTGCCAAAAAGTAAATGTTTAAAACCAATTGTCTAATCTCATCCATAGTGAGTATCAAGTCTTTTTCTGAAGACCTCAAGCCAAACTCATCAATGATTCGATAGATTTGAATGAGTTTAATACAGTCTAATTTGGTTTGCGATTGAATAAATTTAAGTTTAGCGGCTGTTCGGTAAGCTACGTAACGAATGTTTGTAAATTGATTCAGGGCAGTAAGCAGTTCTCGATGCTCGTTGTACATTCTTTTATGCATTGCAAACTTTATAGTAAACGTCAACAGTAAAAATGGTTAGGATTAAGACGTCGAATGAAAGTATTGGGCAAATGTCCACGGATAACTGCTTGCAAGTCATAGGATATGACAGGTGTAAAATGGAAAGTTCCACTCAAATCAACCATCAAACAAAAGTTGAAACTAGATTTTTTCCAGTTTCAAATGAAAGCAGGCATAGTTGCCACACGCCTTTTATCTGAATTAACGCTGCCTTATTACAAAGTTAACTATTTACAATTTACAACGAAATAAAAATAAGTATTCTCATAAGTTTACATCGTAAATATATTTCGTTAATATTTAAAACTGTTTTATTTTTAGAAAATATTTGAATTACAACCAGATTGCGTCAATGATCAATCTTTTGATTCTTTTCACGGAGTATCACAACTTTATTGGGGCTTCACTTGTGACTTGTTTGACGTTCAGTAGTAGTAGTGCATAAGTTCCTGGCATCTTAACGTAGCCGGAGTGTGGGAGGTGTTTTTTCTCTGCTGAACGGAGGAACTTTTTCTTACCGTTTGAAATCTGTAGGTTACATACCATTGATACGTCTATATAAATTTGTTCAACCTTTCACAGGTTAATTAACATGGCGAGATTTTCTTTACTAGATTATGGATAATACGGAAGCAACTAGACGATTGCACACCAAAAAGCAAACTTTGGACGACGCATATGCCGCCCCTGCCAATTTTCTGGAAATTGACGTAATAAATCCTATTACTCACGGTGTTGCAAAAAAAAGATACACAGATTATGAAGTCCGAATGAGGGTATGTGCAGTTTTTCTTTATTTAAGGTCTTGATTGAATGACATGATTCTGTTTTTCTTTTGCAATGTTATGAAAGTTGTGTAATCAATGTTGACTAATGTTTTTTTTCTACAGACAAATTTGCCTGTGTTTAAGATCAAGGAATCCAGTGTGAGGCGAAGATATTCAGACTTTGAATGGTTGAGAAGTGAGCTTGAGAGAGACAGCAAGGTATCAATCAATATCGATATAGTTATTAACAAAATTGTTTATTGTAGTGTGGTTCATATTATAGATTGTGGTTCCACCGCTACCTGGAAAAGCAATTAAACGCCAACTTCCTTTTAGGAATGATGATGGTATCTATGATGAAGAATTCATAGAAGACAGGCGTAAATCTCTTGAAGGATTTGTGAACAAGTGTGTTTCTATAAATTACAATTCACTCACCAATTTTGAATTAACCCAAAATAATTCATAGAATTGCAGGACACCCATTAGCACAGAATGAACGCTGCCTCCATATGTTTCTTCAAGAGCCAGTGATTGATAAAAATTACGTTCCAGGCAAGATCAGACCCAACTAACCTGGACTTGGTTACACCAGATTAAAGTTTATGTCACTCATTCCTTCATTACCTGTTTCTCTTTAACATCCTCTTTCCCTTCTGTTGGTTATAATGAATTTATCGTGAATACATTCGTAGCGTCTTTAATTACTGTCAGTGCTATAAAACTGTGAAGATCTGAATTGTTCCATCAACGCGATTACACTGCATCATGACATCGCCGATCGCAATTCTATTTTTCTCGAAAAATATTTACACGAAAGAATTTTGGCTTGACATATAAGTAAACGGTTAAAAGAAAATGCAGAAGAGATTAAAGATGTACATATGAAACTTAATTAGATCCAACTGTACACATTTTCTTCTTATTAAGCTAGATAAATAAAGGTATTAATATCCTTTTCGGAGCGTTTCATGTAACGATGCTCGATTAACCACTCCACTTGTTCTTTGATCATTTTCTTAGATGGGATGAAAAGATTTTTCAAAATTTCAACAAGTTCGGTCTGCAGTTGGGCATTGCTAATCTGCTTCCGCATTTTCAGAATTTTGACTATAGCCTCCTATAAACGTAAATAATCAAATTTGTCAGATTATGATATTATGAAATTTTTTCAAAAATGCCACATACCTGTGTTCGCAAAATGCGCAATTGCACGATGCCTTCGTTTTCTTCTTCTTTACTTTTCTCTGTGGACAACTGAAGACGACCGATTAAATTAATCTTACCCCGTTTTTGGACTTTCCCGTTTTTTCTGCGTTTGAAAAATCAATTATATATATTTATTTGTTTTATATTTACGAAAACTGATAAAAAAGGACAAACATTAAACTGAAGTCTTGATTGACAGCAAAAACGGTGTTTTCAGTAAAATCTCTTGGGGATTGGACTTCAGGATGACATATTAATAACTGTCTTTTAAGTTTTGGAAAAGCCACCAAAGACTGGAAAAACCATAACTGGTCATTGAATGAAATCATAAATATGAAATATTAAAACGTGCGTACCCATAGAGTTCGTCGAAGTTCTGCATCAGGCAATTCAGTTGCTAAACGCAAGTTTTCAAGAGAAATTTTTTCTTGCGGTCGTTCGTTCCATGCAAATAGGACAGCCATTTGAAATGTCGTGACATCCAGATCAAACCTCCCAACCGAATTAGCAAACTGAATCTAAATTAAATGCATAACTGGTAAAATAGATGGCCCCGGAGAAAATTGATTTTAAGAATCAACATTCTTTGCAATTTAGTACGAGTTGCAAATGGAGAAATTTAGGCGACCTTATCAAGACAAACTTACAGTTCCATTTGACATATGGTGGTGCCACTGAAGTTTTCGTCCGCTATGTTTCTTCCTGTAGAAATCTTCAACTTCTGGAATGTAATCTTCTAACTCCAAAGGTAACGAAACTGTCACGCGATCAGATCCTCGAGCCCAAGCTCCGGCATTCAGGATTTTTATGTTAATAGAGTCTGGATATGGTAAAATAGTCGGTGTGTTAACTAAATACGTCTTTAGTTCTTTACTGTACGATATATTACCAGCAATGCTCCCTTTCGTCTTCCTGTATTCTTCTTTAAATTGCTGATTCAGGTCTTCGCTGATTTTTATATCCTGGAACATACGGGCAAGCTTGTGGACGTAGTCGGCTGGCATTCCAACTTCTCGCAACCTTGTTTATTGAAAAATAAAATAAGGTGCTCAATTAACGTAACAATTAATAACATTACCATTCAACCATATTTTCTTCTTTTTCGCTGTCAGCTGAGGTATCCAAGATCAACCTTCTAGTCAAATGCGCCTTGTGGAACCGCATAAACACATCTTTGTTTTGAACATATTTTAGGACAAGTAGCTAAAGTGCCAAAAAATTAAGTGTAAGTTCACCAAGACAATAAAATTATACTAGGGAAACAAAAGAAAATTGTTACATTACCACATCTTTTAATTTGCTTTCAATTTCATCAGAAGTTAGTTTTTTGCTTAATGGCGTCTTGCGCAAAAGCATGTCACAGAAATTGGCTAACAACTCTGGACAACGAGATTCTGGTTGAGTTTTCACTCCTCCGCTGGAACCAGGCCCTGGCTGGAATCATCCATTTTGTAAAAATATTCATTTAGCGAATAAGGCTTCGATGAGTCAATTGAAATGAAATAAAACTAGACGAATAGGAAATTACCAATCTGGTGGGTAAATCTAATCGAAAGACTGAAGTATCATTCACAACATGTTTATAAGCCTTATCACGAGCAGTGAGGAACCGCGGGTCATCGTCGAAAGCTTCTTTAACCAACAGACTAAACTGGTTAAACAGTGTCAAAAGTCGTTCCACATATTTTTCCGAATCCTAAAATTTTAAAAATAGTATTACAAGTTTTGAATAAATCATCAAGTCACATTTCCATTAAATCTATCAACGTGGCCTACTTGCGTAATTAATTCAGCTGCCACCATCATATCTGCCAATCCTGCGTGAATAATATGATCTTCTAAATATTTTAACATTGGCGCAATTCCATCAGAAACTCGATCCATTAACCGGAACATCATTCGTAATTCTGTGAAAAATTAGAAATGTTTCTTAACTCACTCTGCTTGATACCATAAATGTAGTAAGCATACTTTCTGTTTCGTCTTGCTTTATCATAGAAGAACATTCAGCTAGAATGGTTTCCTTAAAGGCTGTCACCAATACATTTACGCAGCATCCATTAAGCTTTAAGAAAAGATTAAAAGATAAACAAATATGAAAAATAATGAAAAATCATGTCAAATATTTACAGTTGCAATAGAACAAGATTCTAGGTATTTATTGGCTCGCTGTTCTTCTTCGCGCAATTTAGATTCTGCGTATCGCATATAATTTTGAACTCCGTTGATTTCCAAATACTGTGGAGCTTTTAACTTGTAAAAAGCCTCAGTGGAATCTATATAAGCTTTCTCAAAGTTCTCCATATAAATGGTCAATTTATCCTCAGAATTGGAACATAGATTAACTAAATAAAATGATGAATTGTTACACAGGTGAAATGCTTCCTTAAAAAATAATTATTACCATAAGACTCTCTCACTCCAATAACCAACTGTGAGTCAAAGGCTTCTCCATTTCTTTCAGCATGGACTAATTTCATTGCTGAATCTTGTAAGCGGTTTTTAATGTTGGAGAAGATACTTGAGTTCCAAGAGTCCAACATTAGCTAAAAGCACAAAAATGAATGTAAAGTTATTTTTTCCTGGTGACTTTTGTTTACCTTTCTGACTAGACTGTCATCAGTGTTTTGTTGGGGCTTCTTCTGTACTGAGTTATGTGTCTTGCCCTGAAGCGCAGTTTCAAGTTGAAAGAAAGGCATAGGTAAATATGAGCACTGTGTAAAAAATTTCCGCCATTCACTGATATAGGCCCTCAGCAATGACTGGTCTTCTTCGTGAGTAAGTACTCTCTGGAATAAACAGTTGATAAATCTCAAATATTTTATACTTGGAACACAATTTCAATTGTGAATAATTGCAACTTACTGTCTGGGCTTGCTTGATGAATTCTAGGATATCATCCTGCAATGCCTTGTACATTTTTGCATGTGATTTTTCATCCCACAAACAAACCATGTGTACAGACCAAAACAGTTCATGCCATTCAGCTCGGCTAACAGGCTCTTGACGTAAAAGTTTCAAAATAGTTGGTCTCATGAGAGGCCATTGCTCTTCAAAAACCATTTGCCCTTTATCCTTGAAAGTTTTAAAATAGGAAAAACGTTTATAATAAACTATGACGGTTATATTATGGTCGACAATTTCTTTTATAGAGTACTGATGTTTGCTTAGTGCTTACATTACTTTAACAAGAGCCTAATTCAATGATTTAATAATCTTTGCAAATAAAAACACAATACAAAGTAGTTCTTTAAAGTTATACTAATTTTTACTTTCCACATTGATGCTGCCATTTCTGTTTCTTGATGGTCTGGCCGTTTTTGGTTCTTCACTTCTTTACATCAGAGGCTTACCGCTTACACTCCAGCAGCAGTGTAGCAGCAGGCTGTTAAAGTTAACCGATTAACCGGAATACCGCACTGAAGCCCAATCTTGCCCCGGTCATAAACTGCCAATGGTCACCCTTTTGCCTTTTCCCACTTTTCCGGTTTCCCTTCCGCAGTTCCGCCTTCCTTCGCTTTCATCTACCCATTCATCGCTACCCAAGTACCCAGTACCAATCTTACTCATCTGCTGAGATTTGGCTCATCATCACTATCTCAATCAATCAAGTGTTCCAGTGATTCATATAAAGTCTGCTTATATTGTTTTATTTTAATTGTTTCTTGGTTTGTCAAGAGCCATACACCTGAATACACGAACACGATTATACCCCGGTATATCAGTTAATCAAGGTGCACAGTTAAATAACTTGATAATCCAACACTAATTTAATGTTATAAATCTTACAGCTCTTTTAGAGCATTAATAAAAAACAATAAATTTCCTACAAAACATTACCTACAAATTTGCAATGTAAACACGAAACGCGGCAACAAAAGTAACTCTAAAGTCAAAATCTATGGTGGTAAAATAAAGAAATTTTCATAAAATATTATTTAAAGCCTTATTTTTGAAGCTGTGCAAAATGCAAATCACGTTCATCTTGCAGATAAATCATTAGTCTCGTTCTCAAAGTAATACGAATAAAGAATGTAGAGAATGTACTATACTTTTTTTGTCAAAGACATGTCCAATGTTATTCATTTTATTGCAGTCTATTAAATGGTTTTTACAAATACGCCAAATAGCTATACGCTTAACGCTAATAAGATATACAGTACATTACAAAACCAAAATTGCTAGCAATATTTTTACACTCAAAGAATCAAAGGGTAAAAACAATTTATGACGCTAAGACGACAAACGTTCAGTCATGTTACTTTCAGAAATGTAACTTTCTTCTTATTCATCCTTTAAACTCTCTGGTTTGGATTTATTCGTCAGGTTATGAAATGTGATTGAAATTTTGCCGTTTGCCACATCCTATCCAACACATTTGATAAGTATTCTTCTGACAACCAACAGATGGTAGGCAGCTCTTCATGACTGTAGATGACTAGATGCTTCGTATTTTTATGTCTAGCCTATACTTTCATCTGTTCTTCCACTTCCCGTTATATCTCGTTTACTTTCTTTTCATTATTATTAATCAACGCGAGGCAAATATTTTGGCCACGCGATCCTTGGGATCGACTCCGGTAATTAGTATTAAATCGGTAGTGATTGACGTGGCATTTAACATTACTATTCGCATGTATCGTGCGCAATTATTAGTAGAAACCAATTTCCGCAATCGCTTTTAATTGCTTAAGTACTGTTAGGCTGCAGGCTCGCTGCCCAGAATTTGTCTGTATATTTTTTTTATTACAAGACAATTTATCATAGACAAGTAAAATAGAAGAAATAGAGAAGCTGATGGGGTTTTTTAGTTAGACGATCTTTTCTTGTTAAAAGAAAAAATATAACGACTAAACATCGCTGCTTTTTTTTGTCCGTGTTTCAGTGTTTTTTCCATGTAGTTAAAAAGCTTTCCCAGCATAGTAGGATTGCAACTGTCAAGTCTGGTTTTTTTAAACGCGCAAGGAGGGAAGAATTGTGCGGTACGAATGCAACCGCACATTTTTGTCAGTCTCGTGAAATCAAGAACGTATATCATTATACAGCCATGTTGGATCATCCCCGTCCATCTCGTATATCATAAACAAAACAAAAAATTGTTTGCGCTTAAATAAATCGTTATCCACGATTTAAAAAGGAATTATTTTTATTTTTTCTTATTTTTTACAAATTATCTCTCGTTGGATTTTCCCACCCCCCCCCCCCCCCATCAAGTTTTCCAGAAACCGCTAGAACCATGAAAAGAACTTTTCTAATGTTTAGATTTCTCTTTTTCTTTTCCCTCGGACAGATGCCCCGGTCAGCGTCCGTCCTAATGTGTTATATTGAGAAGAAGTCACACATGTAGACAGCGTTAGTTTGAAAACTTAGTTTTCAATTTCAAGCATTCCTATTCCCCGACTGAAATTCAAAGCTGAACAAATTTTAGATGTTTTTCTTGGTTGAAGAAGTGTCTTAATTCCGCCACCGCTTTCTCTTTGTATCCTCTTATTCTTATGTTATAATAAATTGAAAAAAAACTAAAAAAAGTATCAGACGAAATTGCTAGAAATTGCGCGGAATCTTTTTCTTTTTCTAAACAAAACCATTTTCGACTCCCGTCGTCTTCTGTTGTCGACAGTTTCGAGGGTGCGTCAGTTTTTCTAAACGTGGACTTGTTGGAGGGGGGAAATCGTTGCAACAGATGTGAAATTCCTTATCAAACATAGATCGTATTTCGTGCACTCTACCCTTGAGAACGTTCTTTTTGAGTCCTAGTCCCGACTTCATTCTTACTCGTGGCGTCAACGTGGCAGCTCGCTTCTTCGAGAATGAAAACGTCAATCGGAGAGTTTACAGTGGGACTTTGCGTCTTTTTATTTGCAAGCTGTACACAAGCCACATTTCGCGATGATCCCACTGTTCTCGTTACTTTGCTTGTTAGAAACAAAGCTCACACACTACCATATTTCTTAAAATTATTCGAAGAGTTGGACTACCCAAAAAATAGATTGACGCTGTGGTAAAGTGTAACTCTTCATAAGCTTAATTGATTTTATTTCTCGTGATAATTTTTGTGCCCTTCTTTTCTTCCTTGTCCCATTTTGGCATTTTAATTGTGTCATTCTATTAACAATGTTGGTGAGTTGGTTTTCCTACACTGGTCATTGAAGAATATTCCATTTTATTCTGGGTGAAAGTGGATTGCTGTGTGTGTCAGAAGACCTACTTAAACTTTCTAGAATTCTCACTCTAAGCATACAGTACAAGTTATTACTTATAAATGCTTCTCGTGGTGGTGAAGGAAGTAAAATTATAAATTTTGCACCAAAGTTTCCTTTGTCTATATTACACTTGACACTGCTGCCAGCATTGATAAAATATATATTTAAAAATAGCTTTTGATTTGTGTGTACCCTTTCCTTCATGGTGTGTTTTAATAATACAATATAATTTGCATGAAACTGTTTACTCACATTTCATGTCAATTAATAATAATTTTTATGTTGATTTGTCAACATATTGCTAACAGGATCAAGAGTGATCAGAACCAAGATCAGAGTCTGGAGATCATGAACAAATGGGTTTCTTCTGTAGAAAAATCCTATCATCACATTTATCATGAACTGACTACTTCCTCCCCTTCTGCAGTTGATGATAAAATCCCAACAAATTGGACCGAAGAGCGATTCAAGCACATAATCAATTTAAGAGAAGAAGCCCTGGATAAAGGGCGAGAACTATGGGCGGATTTTGTTTGGGTAATTGTTTAGTTAAATACGCAATTCTTATAGGGATAAGTGTGGCGTGAATGCTTCACCTAAAAGTATATAAAAACTAACGTCCACACCCTTCACTTCACTTTAGTTTGTCGACTGTGATGTTTTCCTGACAAACAACCAAACGTTGAAGACGATGGTCAACACAAATTACCCAGTCGTTGCACCCATGCTCGATACGTTAAGTTTGTATTCCAATTATTGGTGTGGAATGGGTCTCGATTACTATTACCGACGAACTGACGAGTACAAACCCATCCGTGAACGTGAAAACAAAGGCTGTCATCGCGTCATAGTTGTCCATTCCTGTTTCATGGTTGATCTCCGTCAAGTTGAATCTCAACGTCTCACTTTCAAACCCGAGAAAATTAATGGTTACAATGGGCCTCACGATGATGTCATCACTTTTGCCATTTCCGGATACTGGACTGGTACGTCCAACGAAACGCGACGTCACTATTCTCATACGTGTCGACGATTATTTATTTATTTATTATTTATTTTTTTTTTAACATTTCGGGATTGTTTGTTCAGATGTCCCAGTGTACATTTGCAATCAAATCAAATTCGGTTATCTTCTCTCGCCACTTGACGACACTCAGACGATCGAAGATGACTACGCCCAGTTGACTAATATTATGCTGGAAGCCTCAGGTAAATTCTTTGCTTAACACGTTGATGCGATTTGTCATGTCATGGCGTGTGCCTTGTTTTTCTTTTACAGTGGATTTTCCTACGATGTCTCCTCACCAACAGCTGACGGAATATGTGACGCCACCTGTCAAGACCACTCTTGGCTTTGATGAAATTTTCCTCATTAATTTGGAACGCCGTCCGGAGCGTCGACAACGTATGGAATGGTCCCTAAATCATTTGGGCCTCAAACACAAATTGATCAACGCCGTCGACGGAAAGTAAGATTGTTTTTTTTGTTTTGTTTTTGTCAAACTAGATTATCTAGAGTTCTCTCTGTCTGCCAATGATAGGTATTTTATATGTTATTATTTAAGTGATAGTGAACATGTATTACATTAATTTTGCACCACCGATTGGGTTGTTGCAACAAGAAAAGCAGTAGACAGATGGCAGGACACAACGAAAAGATCATATCGATAAATAATGGGTTTGACATCCATAAGGGAACACAAAAGAGAATACCAGTTATTTTTTTTTTAAAACAAAATTCAATTCATGTTGTGCACCAAACGTGAAACGATATTGACGTGATCGCCAAATCTAGTGTGTGATTAAACAGTAATATATAATATATATATATATATATATACGCGCGAGTTGGTTTTAAAAAGACGCTAACCAACTTACATCTAGCATCGGTTGAGTGTAAGTTCGAGCTCTTTGTATTTTCATATTTTTCTTTCCCCTCCATTTTGATCGGATGGCTGTGCGTGTGTATTTTGTGTTGGATAAAGTTGGTAGTGTCAAACACTTTTACTCTTCGAGGCGTTCACCGTCACTTTGATCAACGACAACGGGTGGATCGCGTTGGCGCGAGGCCGAGACATCGACTGGACCGCCGTTGCTGTTTGCCCGATTGATTTTCGGTTGGCTGAAGCGAATAGAACGACGAGTTTGAACGGAAGGGAGATTGTGCATGGTTGAATGGGCCATGGAATTGTTGCCTAGAAGGAGACTGCGATTAAAATGAACCAATGTGCCATCGTCTTCAGGTCCGCCTGTTTCACCCCACCAGCGACAGCGGGGGAAACATTTTGAGAGCAGCTGGTAGCGCATCCGGTGGAAAGCCACTTTGAAGTCTTTCATGCGGGCAGTGTAGATAATGGGATCGAGGAAAGATTTCAAAACGATTAAACTGTTGACAGTGATGCCGATAGGAAGGGTTACAATAGGATCCAGACTCTCAAATGTCACGATGCAATCCTTGCAATAAACGATGAACCAAATGACGGCTGGCATCCAGCCCAAGATAAATGTGCCAACAATGAGCAGAGTAGTGATGATAGCCTGTCAATTTGTTTCGTTTAATTTGATTTAGTTGACTATTATTTTGACAGAGTTTATTTATTTTTTTAAAAGATTTGTAAAATGATTACCTTGACGTTTCTATTGACGGCGTTGCTGCTATGATCGATACTATCCGAGTTAGTAGACATGGAGCAGTTTGTAGTGGGATTGCGTTGGCGGTGAAGCGATGCGCCAGCCGGTTTGCCACTGACAGGGAATCGTCTGGCAGAAGATACGGACGATTGATGATGCGAATGGTAGCGCAAACTTGCTGTTCCAGCTGTTTCCACTGTTACCGTACTGTGTCCCGCCATCGTTGACGAGATAGGCGTCGTGTGTCTCGACATGGAACCGTGTTGAATCAAAGCCCTTCGATTGGCCTGGTGACGTCGAATGATGATGAAAATGTGTCCGTATATGAAAATCATGAAGATGAGAGGAGCAAAGAAGAAACTAGCGTATTGCCCACGAAAGCGAAGCTCTCGGATGAAATCCGTTTTGCATCTTTGAGACTTTTTCAAAATCAATCGCATTACGTCATCCCATATTTATTGACTGTCTTTTATTTTCTATAGTTTTTCATTTATTTTACCTGAAATCCTTGATTCTCAATCGATGAAAAATAAGCGAAAAGAGCAGCATTTGGTACTATCCACAGGATGGCCATGCAGACGCTGGCAGTCCGTTTTGTCATGATGGCTGCATGGATTGTGTATAACAAACAACGCAATATGCCATATAGTCGTCAATATTAGCTCGTGATTTGTTATCATCTACTATGATGCACAGTACACACAATAACCAGTCTGTCTGTCTTCGACTCTTTTTCCCTCCTTACTCTCTATATACAAACATCGCTAGTATTTAGGGACGGGGGGAGAGGAATGATGAATCAAACAATCAGCTACTACGCAATGAATTTACGGCAGCTGAAAAATGGGTCCATCATCAAAGGCCCAATATGTATTTTCGTTTGATTACCGGCGTAGTGAAGCGGTCGAGCGATGCCGATGTAGTGGTTGACAGCCAGAGCTAATAAGTGAAAAACGGTGACGATCACAGCCGCCAATCGGATAGCTTCCATAGCCAGCATACTGCAAGGGCCCCAATCCGGTATGTCAAGGTTGTAGACTTTGGGCAATAAACTACAACATAATAGGCCAAGTTATAACAGCACACATCATAGTATTTATATTTCATTAAACATGCTCTGACACACTGACTATATGGGCATTTATACGATCCTCGTGCTGCAGCTCGTAATTGTTGTTTGATGAGCCTATTTCTTTTACTAGCATATACTACATATCGATCGAAGTTTCTATCACCGCAACTGCCTACTGCGTACTTGTATTTTCAATTTGTTGGAGGAAGAAGAATGATGGTTTGATTACTACCAACACGATTAAGTGTCAAAACTGTTTATATAATACCGACCCGCCTTCCATCAAAAGATACCCACAGGCGATCAGTGTTTGTCAACAGTTGCAGGCCCACCAGCACTGTTGAGGACCCATCATCCGTGTGACGCAGAGTTCTGCGTTGTGTTTTCGCGGTCGAGCGTCTATTTACCGCGCGGATTCCCCGTTGAGTTTGTGTGTTCATTGTACGGCCGTTTCACTCTCTGTTCCAATCTCTTTGATTCGTCTCTATTTTCTTTTCTAAAAGATTGTGTGTGTGAGTGGGCCATTCCAACCAGTTGAGCTCTTTCTTAGACAATCTACCGTACGTACAGACCTTAGAATGTCAGATTATGTGAGTCTATAAATAGAGTACGATGACGATAACGTACTGAATTGTTCTACATCAATTGTTTCAAGGAAGAATGAAAGAAAGGGAAAAATTGTGTGACTATTTTAAGTCTACAGTAGTACGTGGGAGTCGGATAATAGACAAAAAAAAAAGTTTTTTCTCTTGATTGGATCGTTTCCCTCGATCCCTTGAGTACAAATGCTGAGTTATGTATAAAAAGCATTTTTATACATCAGGGATCGTGCCTTTCTTCTTCTCTATTACCGCGAGTACTCGTCGTCAATGTGAAGCAACAAAAAAAGTTGACAATCGATATGCCACATCATGTCATAGAGACTTGTTAAGTATAATATATATAGACGACAATATAGACAACATGTGTAATCGCAGTAGGTAGATTGAATACGTTTTCCAGTAGTATCATACTGTTGGTTGTTTGCGTTCATGTACAGTTGTACATGTATTAGGAAAAAATTGTAGTAGCAACATTCTAATAGTATACACTAAGTAGTAGCTACACAATCCCTTTCTGATAACAATAGGATCCACATTTATTAGAAATGTGATGTCATCCTGCTGATTCTCTTGTAATATTCTCGTCTATATTATAAGCCTTTTGCGGTCAGATGTCACTGCTGTGTGACTAGTGGAAAACACGCACCTTTGTGCAGAAAAAGAAAACAGAAACCCCTGATGGGATGACTTTCATTTTCGTGCGGTTGAGTGCGTTCCCTATCCGTCTCTTTGTTTCGCCCTAATGGACCTGCTGGGATCTGAAAATGTTGTGGGCCTTTTTTTCTTGTGTGAACATCCCAACTATATCACTACGTATATCTCTTTTCATGTTTGGAGCAGACATCTTATTAATTGGACGATCGTTCGATTCCGTCAGCACTAATGGAATCAATATTCTCACTTCTCGTGTTTCATTTCTTCCATCTTTTTCTACCCATTCTTCCATTTTCTTTTTTTTCTACTTGTCAACGAGCTGGAGAAAAGTGCCATCCAGCACATACGAGACTCGTTGTCAATCTAATGAGCGTCTCGTTAGACGGCCAAGGTTGAACGTATTTCAATACCAACTGAATGTATCGTAACTACTACAGACGTTACCTAAATTCTACCTTGTATGGATGGGATAGGGTAGCACGCACCATGGATACAGGTATTGGGTTGAGTTGCTAGATAGAGTGAAAGACGTCACTCGATTCGTGACGTACTTATCGAGAGAGAGAGAGACAAGACAACGACTTCATTAGTTGCTTAGAGAAAATAGCTAGTCAGAAAAGATTAGCTTGTTTCGTTAATGAAAAATGACTTGGGATAGTCCCATAGATCTCCCACGCGAAAATAATATAAATTCACAAATTTGTTATTTAACTCATCAATGAAAATATGAAACTCACCTGTTGAAAACGAGTCCGAGTCCTACAGTGAGGGAAGCGACTGCATCAGCAGCAGCCAAACTCAAGCTGAAGTACATGGTCGGTGTGAGCGGTCGTCGCATCCATCTGGCCGCAATGACAATGAACACGTTGACGAAAAATGTGAGGGCGCAGAAGAAGATCAACACGGGCGTCCAAGTCTGGTAGATTTCGGTGATGTTCTTTGTTGAAGAATCGACTTCATTGTCCATGACTCCGCTCTCATCGGCCATGACGTTATTATTACAATTGCCGTGACTTGCGTTGAACCACGAGCACGGCGACGTCTCACCATCTCTCCTTTCCGTGAGTCCGGACGACGATGGCGAGACTGACGACCACATCTCCTCCGTTCTCTTCTTTTCTTTTCTTGCTGAATTCTTCTTATTTTAATCAGCTCCGATGGACTTCATAGTTCAGCTACGTCACTTCATGTTCGCAATGACAAAGGAGAGTGGGCGTTATATCTTCACTTTTTTTAACTTGACACGCCAATTAGCGCTCATTCGTAAATGGCATAATTAATGAAGATGGAACGGGAGGATTTTTTTTTTTTTTGACTTGGTTTCTTCAGTCACTGATGGATTGTCAATCGAGAGAAAAGTAAACTTGCTTGCACTAGGTAAGAAACCTGTCCGTCTATTGATGACGACGGGTGGGAAGTTTGTTGGTCTCTGGATGTTGCGTTCTCAGTTTCAGTTCGTTTTCCTCTTCCACCCACACTCCTCAGTGGCCGCTCCTCTCAGTCACAATCTTCCGTCCGAGGCTGGCCTTCTGGGCGGGAACATCTTTACGTAATATTCCATAGCTATCGTGGCATAGGGTGCCGAAATGTCGCGCCACGCAAAGCCAAGCGCATGCTCGACGCCTTTTTCTCTCCCCTCCGTTTGGCCTTTTCATCGTTGCTGATTTAAAAATAATATAAAAAGTTCAACGTATTTTGTCTTGCCTATGAAGCAGAATGTGCACAGCTATAGAGCGCGGCAGGTCTGATAACATTTTAAATATAGCCGCTTCATAGACGGATAATGTAAGCCTTTCACTTGTGTTTGCCACGCTCGTCTCATCGCCTGCTTGTCCGACGTACGTATATGACCTCCCAGCGTGCCCGCTCGCTCGCTTCTTGACTAATAGCTTTCATTTTCATGGATAGATTTTCTCCCTTTTTTTTTTTGGTCTAAAAACAGTTTGGCTGTTGTTAGATGTCAGCTTCTGTTTGCATCAGATTGTCGGACGTCGTCATTTTAGCCGCTTGTTTTTCAATGACGGAATCTTTCAAGTCATCTCTTGCCCGTCCTTTCTCCCGGCCTTCTTCTATTATATTCTTTATTTATTTGGCTTTGTTGAACGTTGACTAGCCTATTGCGCTTTAAATATAGAAGGACAATAGATTATATAGCCGTATATGCTATGCACCATGAAGTGATGGCCAATTCAAAATCTATATGCATAATAGAGACTTTTTCCACTTTATTACTGGGTGCTGCATCTTCGTCAAAGCTTTTAGTCATCAAGACCTTATAATATTATTATTTCTAAAGCACGAGCTCTATCTCGCATCTCTCGTTGGTGAGCTAAAATGAGAAAACATGCGATAAATCTCTCACTCTATGCACTCAGACAAGTCAGCCGCTCGCTATAAAGCATCGCGTATAGCTTGCATCTGAATTTATACTACTTTACGTCCCGTTATGTCCAGTCACAGAGTAACGTATACTAACGTGATACTGCCGCCGCTGCCGTCTTTTGTTGTTGATGCTGGCGTCATGACGGCGGCGGCTGCGAATAAGATAGTCTTGACTCGTCAAAAATGTCGACAAGGCTTAACCTCCCTTGAATATGTCGTTTGAAATGCATTACTTTTGTCGCACGCCAGTAGCAACTCTTTTCCAAAAGGCGTACGATGACGAATGAAACGACATCATTTCGAACGTTATTTCACAGAATCGTCATCTCTGCATATGTACAGCCGCCGCCACCACCGCCGTGCTTTCCATGTTTATTGAAGGCCTATGGGACTATTTATAGTTTCAATCATGTTTTCTTGTAGCTTGAGCTGTACGGTACGCACCATTTGCCAGCATGAACGATGGCGTCTCTCTCTCTCTCTTTGTCGCTTTCATAACATCCAACCGAAAATATCTTCCATTTATAATCAAACTAATACGCAAACTACGTCTGCATACTATACAGCGCTATACAGCATTTGATTATGTTATTTTGTGGTGTAGTTATTGTAAACGCTTGCCGTCGTCTCTCTTTATT
The DNA here is from genome assembly GCA_030770115.1 of Daphnia galeata. Classification (NCBI taxonomy): domain Eukaryota; kingdom Metazoa; phylum Arthropoda; class Branchiopoda; order Diplostraca; family Daphniidae; genus Daphnia; species Daphnia galeata. Next base: position 4,205,761 of record CM061118.1, read on the forward strand.
ATGACGAGGAATATTTGCTGCCGTCGTCTTGTTAATTGTTAGATTTCAAATGGATTTTTCCAACTCATCTTAATTTAGAATGATGTCCTCGTGAATTTCCCTCAAATGTAAATCGGTCGAATGTGTGTGTTTACTGTTTATAGTCAACGAAATAGTTGACTGCCGCTGCATGTATTTGAATTGCTGGAAACTTGTTGTCTGCAGACCTTGAGGGCTGAACAATTGTTCACCTGTACACATCGGTGGTGTATTCAATACCTTACGGACCTCAATCGCTTCATTACGCATTTCATCCCCTACATACATCACTCAAGCAACGCGTACGTTGTCGTCTTGTTCATTCGGCAAACCAAGACTTCGCAGTTCGCACGAAAGGATAATAGTTTGGTTGCCGGGAAGGTCGCTAGGATACTTACCTATATGTATATTTTATGATACTTCATTTCGAACATTTTAACTACTTTCTATTCACAAAACCATATAGAGTCATCCACTCTTGTGCATACATGCTATTCTATTTAGGGTCTCGTAGCGCTGGCGGTTTCTTCTTCTTCTTGTAGAAAACGAGCCAAAGGATTTTTCTTATTTACTTTTTCAATTATCAAATTCTATTTCACATCTTAAAATCTACCGAAGGTCCTGGCCGATCTGTAAAAGGTTTCATAAATGTAGCCGACCATGTTTTGACTATTTGTCGCTTTTATTTTCTTTTTTTACTTTACACTGCAGTTATAAGGTCTTTTCAAGTTGGGGTAGCAAAAATATCGACTAAACTATCGTTCGCTTTTAAATTTCACAAAAATACATATCCACCAAATAGGTAAACTACATAGCCGGCCTAGGGTGTTTCATTTTTAGCTTTTATTTTTTGATTTTGACGAACTTCGGGATTGGGGTGTATTTTATAATAAGGGACTTGCATACCAAAAATGAATCAAATCAAAAAATTTTAAACCCCCCCTCACATCAAAAAATCGAAAAAACAGGCCAAAATTGGACTATTTCTATTTTTTTTAAAACTTCCTTCCCAGATATTCAAGGGAACCGATTACCATTTGTAAATAACCATGTCCTGAATATGTGTACCAAGTTTGAATGAAATCGGAGTTGATTCCCCCTCCTTGACGAGAAAGCGCAATGACTTAAAGTGTACGCAACATACGGACTTTAAGGTGTAAAAACGAAAACCTCTTTTTTTTGCCGGTTTTGTTCGAAAAAAAATTTTCGACAACAGTAAGTAGTTTTAATCACCGATAAAATTAAAGCTCACGATTGGAAATGCAAGTGATAACTCGTTAAGTATCACGTTGATACATTTTTTAATATATGCGTTTTTGCAGCATATGAATAGGAAAATGTAAAAAATTAAAAAGAGGGAAACAACATAGAAATTGACAAATATCCTGAATTTCCAATCGTGAGCTTTAATGGTATTGGTGATTAAAACTACTTACTGTTTTCGAAAATTTTTTTTCGAACAAAACCGGCAAAAAAAAGAGGTTTTCGTTTTTACACCCTATAGTCCGTATGTTGCGTACACTTTAAGTCATTGCGCTTTCTCGTCAAGGAGGGGGGGTTAAATCAACTCCGATTTCATTCAAACTTGGTACACATATTCAGTACATGGTTATTTACAAATGGTAATCGGTTCCCTTGAATATCTGGGAAGGAAGTTTTAAAAAAAATAGAAATAGTCCAATTTTGGCCTGTTTTTTCGATTTTTTGATGTGAGGGGGGGTTTAAAATTTTTTGATTTGATTCATTTTTGGTATGCAAGTCCCTTATTATAAAATACACCCCAATCCCGAAGTTCGTCAAAATCAAAAAATAAAAGCTAAAAATGAAACACCCTAAGCCGGCCATTGCACTGTAAAGCATGTTTACTTCCGCTGTCGGCCTGAGTGGGTTAAGAACTACGCCGTGAAGTTATTGTGAACCTCTTCTATAAAGTAAACTTAGCCATAGCAGAAAATTCATTTGGATGAAACTGGAAGAGAGAATCGTGGTGGTTTTGAGCTGGTCTATCAAAACAAAAAACTGTTTTCTTTTGGTTTTTATGAAGTTTTTTTTTCATTATACGAGGATATCAGATCTAGTCCAGCAAAGCTCTATGTTGTAGCCCTTGCTATATAGTATATCCTATATATATGTGCGTCATTCAACCACCCTACCCCCACCGTCAGTTTCCTTCCGCTCGCCTTGCTATCGGTCCGCCTAGCGATGGATAAGCCGAAATGGGGGACCAGCCAGCCAGCCGGTCACTCCAAGTGCAAGACTTGTGTAGCATCTTTTCTTCCAATCATAAATAAATATTTCTGTAATAACAATATCAGGAGGACAGGAAAGAAATAAAGGAACGACGACGTGCACACTGCACAGTATAGAGGAGAAGAATAAGGACGAGGACTATTCGCACACTAAAAATGGGGAAATCATTGACCATAGTCGCTAGAAACTTGATGTTTAATATATGAATGCAGGACGGCGTTCACGTTCAATAGCTGCTACATATAGGCATACGTAAAATATGTACCGAATATTTTACCATCAGATGTACACTTGGGGTGGTATCTATAAATCATGTTACTCAAGCATCCATGGACTGCCTTTGTCAAAATAATACTCTTCCCTTTTTTCTTTCCTTAAAGAATAAAAGAAAATGTGTCGATCGAGTGTTGTGCCACTCATCCGTTATCTTTTGATCACGTTCGCCCTTTTTTCTCTTTCTTTATTTCATACCGCCTATAGTCTCTGAGACTCTTGTGTCTTTTACTGAAATGTTGCACATCTCTGCTTGAAATGTACGATGCCATCGTTGGCCATCTTTGTCCTCTCAAGCCCAAAGAAATGAAAGGAAACTGATCTACCCCATATATAGCCTCTTTCTATTTGCAATCGGCTTATAAACTTATCGGCTTTGCTTTCTGTCTGCAATTCTGCATGATACTCGCACTTGGATTTGGTCCTCGTCGATCACACAGAGTTCACAGAGACTTACGGGAAATTCGGTTGAATTCGGTTGACGCCAGTTGCGAAATTCAAGTAGACCTCACCGACGATGAATGCATTCTGCTGCCTGTTTGTCTCTTTTGTCAAATACATTGGAAAAAGAAAATAGTATTTGCATGGATAGACTCTTGATGACGTCGTTTGGGGATTGTCGGAGACAAAAAAACGCGATCCCATCTTGGAAATTCTTTATTTTTTCTAAATGTTATCAGTTAGTAGAAACTAGAAAATGGTGAGGCCCTATTATTTAACTGATCTCTGCCAACAGCTGGTTTGGGATGTAAACGAATCTAAAAAGTCTGAAAGATATGAAAATCAACAACGACGGCTATATAGGGTCAATAATCCCTGGTAATAGTCTAAAAATTTCTTGTTTGTGATTGTGTGTATAATAGGCTCTCAGGCTCTCTACAGTCTACAGCAAGAAAACCGTATACATCGTCTTTCTTCTATTTTTAAATAAATACATCTGGCTTATTTCCAGTTTCCACTGGATCTTTATTAAAGCCTTTGTTGGTACGTTATATATTTAGTTATAAGCGCAAGTCAAAGCGAATCAACATCCGTCGAATGATTGTTCTTCTCTGTTGCGTCGTCTCAACACAAAACATGGACATGGCATTCTTTTTAACTTGTGATAATAAGACGCATTGACATAATAAATGGAGCATAGACAATGTGATGCGTGTATAGGATTTCAATACTGTAGAAAATGACAGAAGACCCTGGGCAAATGTCTAAAAGTCTGAACTTGTCAGATTTGAGGAAGGATATACGAATGAGAGCAGAGAAGCCTTATTTATACTAATACGAGGAAATGTTTGGCCATTTTCTGCGAATAATAATAATTGAATTTGAGAGCAAAATGAAACGAGCTTATATTACCGTTATGGTGAGGGACGATGAAGAGCAACAGAGGAAATCCACCAAGTCGCTCGTTAGATGAAACTGATATCATTCATGATCTCTCATTGCCATTGTTTTTATTTTTCTGGTCTTCATATGAGTACGTTATCCTATTACTTCTATCGTACGAGATTGGATGATTGTTTCAACAGAAGAATATAAATCCTTTTCCCCGTCCATTGACGAGACACGGAGGGCGCCAAGGACGTTATATATTTGTTATTAGCGTCTATAGTTAGCAGCTGTGCCCACTTGGCATTCTCATCGTTGCAGTTCTTTTTCATTATTTGTTTTAAAACTTGTTGATCGAGTCGATTTGGACACACAGCACAAAATACGAAACATCCCACACAAGGAATAAGGGCAATCAAGTTTACATTTCCTTCAGGAAAAGTCAAGCTAACCACCACCATTAGCTAGACAACAGAAAGGATCGCCCAAACATCACATCTTTACTAAATAACGAATGTGTACAAAGTGTACAACTATAGCCTATAAGGGGATGAGCTTTTCTGTCTTCACTACATTTCAAACAAAACGGGAAAAGAACAGCTTCCACGTTCAGTTAAAGAAAATAAAAAAAAAAACAAAACAACAAAACAAAAAACATATGGGTGGGATTGTGAAAACTGGGTCTTTGTGCATGTTTAAGAAAGAGAAAGCCAAGTTTGAAGTGCCATGTTCTATACGTTGTACTACGGTATTTGTTACATTATTGATTTTTTTTTTACTGACATATTTTTTTGCTGCTATACGTGCATATATCATTCCGTAACGTATCGCCTTTAATGATTGCAGCTCTAACTGAACGTTATTCCAGCTCGTTGTGCATGATTTCACGACTATTCCGACTAGACATACTTAGTAGAACGTTCAACGACCCATCGGGATCGTTGAACGATCTCTCCGGTAATCTAAAATTTATCAGTTTAGTATAGTTCTCAACTGGAAACTGACGATAAAAAAGTTAAGATGTCAGGATCCCACGCTAATCTGAGACTCACAACTACTTAATTTTTTCATATAGCATCACACTTTACTTCAACATTAATTATTGAAATAAATTCACTCATTTCGAGGCTCCTCACACAAGTTGACAAGTTGTTGGAACCTTTGTAAAGACTTGGACTGATAGACAGAAGGAGACCTTTCATTTTGTTGTCCCATTATTTTCATTGTCTGACCCGTGATAGAACTAACCGGCATTTATTGGTCTAGTAAACTAAGGACTATAGAAAACTTCAACTTCCGGGACATCATTTCTTTATTAATGCGAACGACGCCAACACACCCTGTCACCAGTAAAAGTGCTTTAGAATGCGACATTTAGTCTCCTTGTAGCATCGAAACCTCTCTCGACTTGTTTCAACTTCTTTTATTTGAAATAAAATATTTATATCAGGATCGGTATTGTGATATCGGGTATTATAGCGTGCATGCCTTTATTAAAAATGGATAATGCGAAAGTGGCGCATCCCACTGTTTCAAACTATTCGTCGTAACTATCAGTGCAGCAACTTCATTTTAAACAGGATCCTTAATCATAAAATCTTAACTTTTTATCCCAATTTTCCATGAAATTCAATAGACAGACGAAATTAAGTGGGCGTAAGAAAATGATTCAATTTTTTTCCCCCAAAATAATATTAATGATCAAAGAAAAACATTGTAAATGTCAGACGTGAAAATAAGTTCCGTCATAGTGTCTAGTAGTTCTATAGCTAACTCAGAACACCATTCGAGCGTGACATGAATGGGCCACTGTGTTTGGGCGCGATAGTTTTCACGACTTCCAATTTTATACAAGTACGTATATTATATATATCTATAGAGAGAGAGAGAGAGCTGTTCGCCGCTTGAGTGAATGCACCATCGAAGTTGATTCTTTTCAGCTGACAGCCTCATTTGGTCTATAGCTTGTTATGATACGATGAACCCTTCTGGTATCGCACTAATATGCTGCGATATATATAGAGATTCTATTCTTATTGCTTTATTCATCCACGATTCCGCATGATATTTTGGAAGGGCTTCGCTACGTTCATTCTCTTGTTTTCTAAACAACGACTAGGCTGGTATTTCTTGTATTGTATATTTTTTATTATTTTATTTTAAAAGCGTTTATGACCTACATTAGTCATTTGCCCATAGACTTGTTCAATCAGTTCCTATATGACGTACGGTATCGGTCGATCGATCAGCATTTCCTTTAATAGATGAACTCGACCATTGAAACTAAAAGCCTTGCCACCTTTATATTAAGATGTTTATTTCATTTTCTCATTAGTGCTACCTTTCTCACTTTTATGGGGGGGATTCTTTTGATTTCTTTCGGAAACGCTGCTACATTACACTGAGCACTGTATGTAACGTCTCTCTCTATTCCTGTGTGTGTGTACGCAACACTCGATCTCGTTGGCATATTGCCTTATTCATGCAAACGGGCGGCAGCAAACGGTCGGAATGAATCTAAACATCCAGCCGTGATGTGATGTTGCTGTTGCTGCTCTACGAAAATGTCAACAAACTACTCTGTTTTCTTTCTTCTTCTTTGCCTTTCCTTAGGCATCGACGTGTTTTCCATATGCCAAACAAAATTTACTCTTCCTATTATTATTCGTTTTTTTTTTTTAGTTTATTTTTTCCTTAAAGTCCTGCGTCACACCGGATCTGCGAAATTAAAACACTGAAAATAGTTTTGCGGCGATAGGGAAGTCATCGTTAAATGAGCAAAAAGTGAACAACGTATCGCCAAAATTGAGGATTATCGCTTATTACTTAATATTGGCCAGAAATGTCTATAACGCTAGAACTTTGGACGTTTGAGGAAGTGTACGTTTAAGCGTAAAAGTACACAGAAGCTAAGAATAAAACGCCAAGCTTAAACAAGAATTACTTTTTATCAGTTTTATGTTAGAAAAAGAAACTGTTTAGCGTTAGAGTATAAGTCTTTACTATATACTGTGGCCTTTTATTTATTACTGCACGAAGTCGAAACTAGAAAAGCACTTGTGTTTTCAGCGACAACTCGTCACTAGTAGAGTCGCAAGGAACTGCTGCGTTTGCCCTGCTGAAAGTAGGTTGTATATAATTGCTTAGCGGCTAGACTATATTGGACGAATGTAATGGATGAAGCACTTGGATAAATTGAGCGCGCCATCGTTTTACGCTCTTTCATGTGCGGATACGGTCGTCGAAAATGAGAAAGCCTTGAAAGGAAATGTCGATGAATTTCATACTGAACGATCGGCACGTTCACGCTCACGAGGAGGTTTCGATGCGTCGAGAGAGTGGGTGAAGCCCCCAATTCGATTTTCATTACGAGAACGTCACGCAACTGACATTTGTTTGCTGTTTGGCCCTTTCACTGTTGACTGCTAAATGCATTACCACAAACTTTGTACTTCAAATCGCCGAGAATTGTATGGCACATATCCACATACACATTTATAGTCTAAACATCAGTGTTGCATATAGTCTTGGTTACAGTCCTGTGGTTCGTGGGGCATTTCCTCATATGTTGATTTATGAAATAATAATCAAGGAAGCACGCGAAGCAATTTGACAAATGTCTACCAAGTACCAACCGAATGATATAAGTCTGCATAGTACCGCGCTGTTTCTCTTCTTGTCTATTCATTATCGTATCATTTCTTCCCGAGGATTAACGAAAGATGCTCGCAACTTTTACTGTGAACAGGGTTCTTAATTACCAGATTTTATAATGACTTTGTCCATAAGTAATGAGGATCGAGAGACTATGATTTCTGGTGGTGGTGATGGTGGTTCTTGTTCCCTATACCAACCATCCTGTGATTAAAATCCAATACATGAATTTAAGGGGTATATAAATTTATTCGAGGTAAAGAATTATGGACTACGATATTGTGAATTATATTATCATCTCTTTGTTCTCAAGAACTCATATAAAGTCTTATGCACAAGAACTTTTGTTTTTAGTTTTCTATTGAAGAATAATGCCTCTACTGCTTTATTGTGACTCCAAAATCATGTCATCGACATTCTCTTACTTCATTAAACCAAGAAATTCAAAACATGCCTCGAAACATGCCATACCAATAGGCAACTAATACGGTTTGAATAGATTCTCAGCCAAAGTAGAACGAGTCGAGTTTTGAAACGACCCCAACTTTTGATAGATAGGCTATAGACTTTAATCAAAATGCAAACAAACAGATGGATGGATCGTTGATTGATTGATAGATTTTTACCCGTTTTTTTCCCCAAGTTCAGCTCAGCCACTGTTGGAATAGTGCCAAAGATATTTCTTCGATCTTGCTCCGTCTATATTACATAACCTTTACCCTAAATATTTGTATTAAATTAATGAATATAAAGCCTCTATAGTGATGAGAATATGAGTAGGTCCTAATACAGTTGACGTATCGACGCACATTAATAGTGCTGGGCTCTGCTACTAAAAACGCCGATCGATCGTTCCCTGCGACTGCCGGATATGCGGTTCTTTTGCGGCGATTCTTATTGCATTGAAAGGGATGAAACGTCTGGTATTTGGTAACCACTCGATTTGATAAAAAAATTCCTTTTTAAAAGACATAAAACTTTTACTCCTACATACAGTAGACTAAATCTTTTTTTGGTCGTCAAATCGTCTTGAACGATACGTTTTTAAAAAAATGTATTATTAATAAGGCCGATTGTAGTTTTTTACAAAAGACGTGCACGATTTATATAAAACTGCTTTGAAGTGATGTCCTACTTTGAATTTTTCATTGAAATTTGTCGTGCCGTATATTTCCGTGAAAAGAAGCATATCCCATGCGATTGCCGGCAATTGCTTTTGTCTGGAATATTGAATCAACTGACAATACAAAGCCGTCGGGTAAAATTCTACCTCATATTTTCAGTCGCTGAAGTTCAGCTATAGCTTTATTTACAAATAATAATACTGCAGATGACTGTGTATAACTTTCGTGTTTCATAGAGAAAGGATAAAGTCTGAATACATGCGGGGAAATCGATGCGAAAAAAAGAAGAATAGGCCTATTATATAGAAAGAAACTATGTATTTAATTATATATATACATATGTTGAGAGAATGCAATCTTTATTGTCCACTGAGCCAATAGACTGTGTCTATAGGAATCATAGAATAAAGATAGACCCATATATTGTGCCTTCAATGCAATGGAGATCTAGGTTTCTATCATTATATGATGTGGACTGTGTAGTATATTCCTGAAAACAGCACTGAATTGTCAAATGGAAAGAACGAATACAATCGGGATGTCTTAGGCCTTTGTCATGGCATTATGAACGTGTATAGCCGAGAAGTAATTATAGATGTGAAAACAACCCCTGAATTATTATTATTATATTATTATTTGGGGGCTCCAGGCTCCTCTTATTACTTTTTTTTTTTCAAAAAGATCAAATACGAATAAGAACCATGGATTCGCGGGATCGTATTCCAGTTACCGGCAACATGTTGCATCATGTAGGCCTATTCCGTCTATGTAGCAGTTGTATAGCACACATCACTATGGAGTCACAATTCGACTGTCACACACCATTCGATATGGGAAGAAATGATGAGAACTGATGTGTGATTGGCTAACCGAATGTAGCTCCATGTCCTCCCCCTCCCCATGAACCGCACTTTTGATTCTGTTTTGTTTTTTTTTTTTAAAGGGTTCTACGTTCATTATGCAAATATAACTTTTGCGGAATTATTTTTTAATCGAACACGTTATAGGTTAGCTAACCGATTATAATCAGACGGAGACAGAAAATCATGTTCATCAAATATTAAAGAGTACTTTTCTATTGTTTTTTATAATGACAGGTCGCTGAATGATTCCTATGTCGCCTCATTGGGTATTCGTATGCTGCCCAACTTCGCCGATCCTTATCACCATAGGTACTACAACTTAACATGAATTAATCTATCAAATATGATAGCCTACATAACGCGTTTTTGTGTGTTCAGGGCCATGACGATGGGAGAAATCGGCTGTTTCCTCAGTCACTACGCCATTTGGCAAGAGGTACTATGAATATTGAATACAACTCAAATACCTATACGAAATCTGTGTGTTTATTCAGGATCTAACTTTTTCATTCAAATTTTCAATTCGACAATCAATTTCATTTTTCAAGTGATAGTCTATAATAGGTTATTCTAGATTTTTTATCATAAATCAAAATTATAAGATTCCCTGTAAAAATTTTATTGAAAATTTTCGTTTTTGAATGCAGTCGGCGTCACTGGTGTAGAATTGATGGTTTAACAAATTCGAGATGGACTAAAAAATATTTCTAATCCATTACTTGAACACTTTCCATAATTTCAGATCGTCGACCGGCAACTTGCCTCAAGTATTATCTTCGAGGACGACATCCGTTTTGAATCCAACTTCGTCAAGAAACTTAGCGATCTTGTCAACGAGGTAGATCGTTTACAGGTCGACTGGGATTTGATGTAAGTTTTGACGCGTTTTCTCCTTTTGATTTTTGACCCAACTCTGACAGACTGCCAGTGCTCAGTCTTCCTATTTTTATGAATTTTATTGATTTCCTTCCCGCTAACGTTGGCCTCTCCCATATCTTGCTTTCACATGGTAACCTACACGCCAACACATACTTTTTCCGTTTCCAATCCCCCCCCCCTCCTTTTTTTTTTTCCTTTTTATTGCCATCATTTGTTGTTGTTGTCGCGTTCCTTTTATCCTATTTCCCAGCAGGCTATCAGTCTTATTGGTTGTCTAGCTCCATTGCTCCATTACTTTTTGTGTCGACGCATTTTCTTCCTTAATGATAAAAAGGAACGTGTTGTCTTGACGCTTTGATGCTGAACTCGGCGATTTCGGCTCAGTTCTCAACCCGTACGGATATATACGTACCTACTCGCTGTCCAAGTGTGAAGCGAAATGATAGTCACGTCCATTTGTTGATTGTCTAATCGTTACAGTTACCTTGGACGCAAAAGACTCAAGCACGAGAACGAGACTTGGGTTGAAGGCAGCCAATTCTTGGTCAACGTTGAGTATTCCTACTGGACTCTATCGTACATTTTGAGCAAACGCGGTGCCGAGAAGCTGCTCAAGGGTGAGCCATTTGGTCAGCTAGTCCCCGTTGATGAATACCTACCTATCATGTTCGACCGCCACCCGGAAAGTCGGTGGAAGGAAGCATTCCCCAATCGCGATTTAAAGGTACTACCGTTATAATAAATAATGAAAAAACAATATAAGGTTTCCTGTTTTTGTTTTTTGTTTTTTAATGGAAAAAGGCCAATTGTATCATATCTAGTGAATTGTATTTTATAGTCTCAGTCATTTTCTTTAGATTTGATTGACTATATTGTTTTTGTTTTTTTTAAGGCTTACTCCATCGCCCCTTTGCTGGTATATCCAACACACTACACGGGTGAGGCTGGCTACATCAGCGACACGGAATCGTCAGAAATCGTCCCGGACATCGTCAGAAATGCGTCAGGCAAAGACGGAAAGACGGGCAAGGGCTCCAAGGAGGTTGAAATTGATGACAAGATCTCGAAAATTGAACTCCCAGCTCTAGGAGAAACTGGGTCTATCCCCGCTTCCACCAGTGCATCATCATCCACTGCTTCTCAGATTGAAGAAATCGGAAATAACATTGGCAAAGAATTTCATTCCGAGTTATGAATGGTTTATTTTGGCAATAAGTAATCGTACGGATAGGATGGATGGAAAAGATAAATCTTGCGTAGAAGCACATTTCCCTCATATAGTAATGTCAATTTGATTTTGAAGTCCTTCATTTTGAAAAAAAAAAAAAAATCCGAAAAAAGAAAAAAAAAAGCAAATTTCCTCAAATCCTAATTAGTTTCTTAATCTCCAATTTCACTATGCAAGTCAAAAATACGTTTCTGTGTCCACATGAACTATAATACCGATAGATCTGGATTCTGGATATCATTTTCCATTGATCGTTGACTATATTGGCCTCTATTGTTTTGTTCTTGTCTCATCTCTGCCATGTTCAAACGATGACGAGCTCTGGAGTTCGTTTCTTTCATCTATGAGGCCTCGATTGTTTGATCGTTGTCCATTTAACCTGAATATCAAAGGAATCTAATAATTTTTCAATGACATTTGACACCTTATCACGTCACAATGGGACATCTCAGTGCATTGCAGGCAGTGGCTTACCAACTGCTTCTCGTTAATTAGTGCGTATGCCAAAACCAAACTGTGTATTTGTGTATGAAAACCTGTCCACCAGCATTCACATACACTGCATTACGAAGGAAGCAAATAACAAATCAATCTGAACACTCTGCTGGAGGCCGCCTTTATTCTCGTGTCTACTGAAGAAGTCTATATATTATATAGAGAGTCGTCACCCTGTAGTCTTCTACACATTTACGACAGGGTTTCTAAGGCTTCCGAAACTTTCTGGAAAACTGTAAGGACAAAACCAAGTAAAGTCGGTTAGTGTGCGATGATTCGTCTTTTTAAAAAACATGACAGAATATGAGATATTTTTTAAAAAGACTGCCTTTTACCTTCGTCCGGATGAGCTTCGGCAGAAATCTGAAAAATCAGAATTTTTGTAATAATTGTACTGAGCTGTGACTTGAGTACTAATAGAGTCAATCGGAAACCAGTAAAAAAATGATTTTATTTTACCGTTCGGCATTTTGAACCGTAATGTTCGACAACGGGAAGTGAGTGTTTGTGGAAAGTATCAAGACGTTTACGGATTGTTTCTTCATTGTCGTCGACGCGTCCAGAAGTTAAACCTTTCAAAAACAATCACGAATTAAACGAAAAAGAAATTTTAAACAATCAATTTATTGTTCAAATTTTTAATGATTATTACCGCGATTCATCAAACGCGCTGTCATGACGTCATCACTGACTTCGAAATAAATAACCAATGCACATGGATTGATTTCGCTCTCAAATTGAATTCCTTGAGCCACTTCACGCGGGTAGCCGTCCTGTAATGTATTGATTTAAGACTTTGCTTAGCACGAAAAGAAGGAGGGGCGATCTTAAAAATTAATCATTAAAAAAAATTCGGGTGCCTAATAATAATGAATTATGACATTAATTTAGGCGAAGTTTTGTGGCAGCGAACCAGTTTGAATTCAAAATTGTACATTTAATGTTAAGGATCTTTTTTTATGATTAAGGCTAATGTTAAATGAATCTTCGTGTAGTATTTGACGAAAATACTTACAATTAGGTAACCCTTGGAAGTGGAGAGCTTGGACAGCATTGCCTCCTTCAACAGATCCAAGACGACATCCTGAAACAAGTACGTCCGTACAGCATCCGAATTAATATTTTATCACTCTTAAATTTATTTTACATTATCATTATGATGCAAATGAACAAACAGGGTCTTTATTAGAGGTTAGTATGAAATTATGAATAACAATAGGTAATATAAAAGTTGGAACTGAAAAGATTTTTCTCTTTTCAAAGAAATTAAAAATAAGCATTTACATGGACTGTCTTTTATTTGAATATTTAATCTGCGAACGCAAGCCTAGCAAGCCTTGAAGCTATGGTTCACAATGAATTAATCAAATTTCGATTAGGCGATGCTTAGGCGAAATTCGCCCATTCAAAAGTAGCTTGAGAAAATGAGAATGCATCTCCAGTTGGTAATTAAACTAATTATTGCGAAGCTTCTCTATGCGCGAAAAACGCTGAAAATTTAATACAATTCAATTTTCCTATCACAATTTTCCTATTACAATTTAATGATATTATAAATATTCTAATGAATAAAAATGCGAAAAGCGATAAGATTTTCGGGAAAAATTTGCTGTTGACTTTTAAATTTTATTCGTGCTCTTATTCTTTAGTTTGGTAAGAAACCAAAAGGAACAATGGCTAACATGAACAAGACATGATTACTAAATTCCTATTTAAGACCAAAATTCGATCTTCTCAATTACGAAAGGGTTCTGTAATCTGTTCACGACTTTACTCGCTATTTACATGCGCAAGCGCGGTAAATTTAAAAAAGCATCGTAAAAGATAGTCTGCCAGAGTGCCAGTGAAATAAGCAAATAACCAAAACAAATGGCTTTTAAAGTTTTTTTTCAAGCACAAATTCAAATATTAAACCATTTATAAGCAGGTTTTGGTCGATGCATATTTTAATTTATACTTGAAAATAGTCTTTTTGTTTTGGTTATTCCACCATCAGACTATCGTTTGCACAGGAAAGTTTGGGCATACGATGAAAGTGAAGCAAAATTTGCAGCAATAGACTGGCAACCCCTCACTAAGGTGCGCACCAGTCAAATAGTCGCATGACTTTTGGCTACGGAACCGTAGCAGTTTACATTTTTCTAAATGAAAAGACGGATTCAATATCATCTAGCGGTCATATTGGGAAACACTTTCAAATACAACGAAACCATTTCCTTAAAAAAAAAAAAAAATATCCAAAAGCCAAAAACATACCAAAGGAACAAGTTCTCCTCGTTGCATAATATCCGTCAGCTGTTTACCTCTTTCTGACCCAGATGCAACTTCATCTCGAAGAAGATCACCCGACTATAAATATATCAATTAAAATAAATTGAATTATTATACTGATTGATTCTTTTCAAAATATATTGACAAATACAACTGGGTCAACTGGTTGATATCGCATCTTTTTATTTCTGTAAAATTCATCATATGCTAACTCTTACCGACAGGTGGGTGTAGCCATACTTCTCCACGATTTTTGCGCATTGAGTTCCTTTTCCAGAACCTGGTCCACCTGTGTATGTTTAAAATTCAAAACAAACACCGACGACCTCTAATATAAATTACATGTCATTTCAGGTTTCGTCGTCTTTCAAATAGTTTTCCTGCCACTATACGTGTGTGCTTCACACACGGTCATAGTATATACTACTGGCAAGTTATTCTGTACATTTTTCCATATTGAGTGTTGATACTAACCAAGGATAAAAATGATTGGCAAATTAGCCTGGCGAAGAGGTGTGATGTCAATCGTAGAGCGAGCGACTGTAGGCGCCTTAAGAAAATAAATAAATTTTTGATTATAACCTTTATAATACGGTATATTATAGGGTTTATCCTATATTTACAATTTTATTTTTCACTAAGAAGTGCATAAATGCAATGTAAATGAATATTCCCTAGTGAAAATTTCGTTCGATAACAAACTACCTTAGGATTTTTAGCCTATAGAAAAGTGGAGATGAGATAACAAACAAAAGGATATTTTCGCCTTGAATAAATCTTATCAGTAGCCTAACAACGCAGGAAATTGTTACCATGGTGATTGCAGCAGAGGGACTTGGCGAGGGACAAATTTAGGCGTATCACTGTAAACAAAAGTTTATGGAAGAAATTGGAGTAATTCTTCGTGTTGTGTACCCCTCCGTCTAAACTCAAAAATGGATACAAAGGGCAAACAAATTTTGTCTCACTCTCACGTTACTAGCTCGGTCGATGGCCAGCAATCCGGTATGCAGACAGAGTCTTCTGTAGTTGTTCTGTTGTTGGCGGTTGTCCAGTGATTCTGCGCAGTGAAATTACAACCAGGACTCAGAAAACGACTGAAGTATTTCCTGCGTTTAGCCTTGTCTTCCGTGAGCTGTTTTTCAACCCATCTCACGTCTAAATATAGGTCACGAAGCGTTTTTATTTTTTTTTAAACAAATGTTGGATCCCGAGTTTAAACGGAAAGCAACACAAAGTTGTGTTGCGCGTTTTCTATGCTTCTTTGTCCCTGTTTATGATTTGGTCTGCAGTGTCTTTATGCTCTTTAATACCTTAAGTATGCACAAAATAGCACTTAGTTGTAAAGCTCACAATATTATGAAATATGAATAGTAACTGTTGTTAAAATCCAACCCAACAATGAAACAGTGTATTTCATTAAATATTGAACGGACGGTGTTGGTCATAGTATGTGGTTGTAGAAAATTAGGTAAAGAAAAGGATTAATAACTTATTATGATCTCCGCTTGCTAAATGCACGTGAGACAGCATAATGATATGCATTACGCATCAATAAAATACATACAGATTACAGATAATTAAATATTTTTTTGTTATTCTTCTATTACTGTAGGCATAAATGGATAAAAAATTAATAAATTTATCATCAGGTGTTTCTAAGGTAGCCATTTTTAGGTTCCTACCAGCAATAATGAACTCAATTCATTTCTTGTTCCGTTAAGTAAAAATCAGACATAAATTAAAAATAAATACAACTCGATTAAATCTATTCTTGAGATCTCATCTGGATCTTACAGAGCAGGTTATATAATAGTTATAGAACGGGAATTTACTATAGATATGTTTAAAAAAAACTACTAATAAGTTTGTTGAAACTTGAAAGATATAACAAAGGTATAACTAATGTATATCTTGAATCAACTTCGCATAATCTCGATTTTAAGGCATACGGTGAACCTGTGGCTAACGAACACAGTGTGGTGCATGTATATATCTGTAGCCCATAATCGCCATTGATTTATTTTATAGGTAAATTTCTAGGTAAACAACTAAACAACTCACGAACCGTGTCGTGATTCGTAAAGGAGGGAACACACGACCGCACTGAAAGAATTCTTTTTTTCGCCACTAGATGGAAAAAAGTAGTCAATAAGTAAAAACTTGCATGTTTCATTTTGTGGGTGTCCCTAAACTGCGAAGGCGAAACGCGAAATGCGAAACGCCTAAAATGCGAAACAGCGGTGCGAAACGGCCTATTTTTAACCTAATCTAACCTAACCAAACCTAACCTAACCTAACCTAACCTAACCTAACCTAACTTAACCTAACTTAACCTAACCTAACCATTTTGGGACCGTTTCGCACCGCTGTTTCGCATTTTAGGCGTTTCGCATTTCGCGTTTCGCCTTCGCAGTTTAGGAACGCCCTCATTTTGTTGCCATCGTTACCGAATTTTAAATGTACTGTACTGTGCGCCAAAGAGAATTTTTTGTTTACATTTTTCGGAACGCTTACGATTTTTAGAGACTCGACTATACTTCAGAGCATTCCATCGTTTTTTTTAGCTGCTGGCTGTTCCTCCTCCACTTCTTCATGCACTAATCTAACAATTTAACCACTAGTACTGTGCAATCGCATCGAATTAAATTAAGAACAGAAAACAAATTGAATTTGCAACAAAAATATAAATCGAAAAATAAAGTTAAGGCTAAATAAATATAAAAGATAAATCCATTAATTACAGATATTAATTGTAATCAGTGAAAGCTTAATTAATCCAGCAGTAACCAATAGATCAGATCAGAACTATTGTCAAACAGATACAAATTCTAGCGCTCGCCTTATCGGAGGAAGTAAAATAGACAGGGAAAACAACCTAGTAGGTATAGGAGGTAGGTAATTTTATAATGAAATGGAATTAAAAAAAAAAAAAAAAACCATTATCTAAAATGCCCTGAAATATATTTTTACTGGCCGATCTTAACCGACTTTTAGTTTTTAAAATAAAGCTAAAACTTTTAAATAATAAGATTTCTACTGCTATATAGGTCATATAGGAGTAGAAATCTTATACTTATGCTTCTAAAATTCAAAAATTTTGTTAGATGTTCAACATATTAAATCAACGATTCCTACTCGATGAGAAGTGGCTTTTGTGCAGAATAGATAAATAATAATATAATAAGTAAATAGATTGTCGAAAAGGACCTAACAAATTACTGTCCAGTATTGCGCAGTATTTGCTAAGAGAAATTATTCTAGGCCTAGAAAGAAACACCGGCAAAAATAATACTCGAAATAATAATAAAAAAGGATATCCCAAAATTGCAATATTCGTTTTATCCTTTTATCCTTTCATTTCTTTTTAACTAGGATTTCGGGAATTAAATAAATAGATATTAAAAAAATAAGAGAAAAAAAAATCTGATTCACGAGATAGATTTCATCAAGTCGAACAATACTTCTTTAGTGACTTGACTTGACTCTACTAGGCCTATGTTATTTCCTGGTTTTGGCAAAATTTGCAAGTAATAGTGGGAGTAAGTAATTATGCCTCTTCGATCTTAGTATCTTCCTCTTCCTGTGGTGTTTCCTCTTCTGTAGGTCTACCAGTTTCATGATCTTCCGTTATGTTTTTTATTTCCTCTTCAATCATCAAATCGACACTGTCGATGCTTTGCTTGCGCTTATATACACTATTCTCGTGTAATGTGTGAATGACCACTTTGGTTTCTTCTGGCTCAGAATTCATCTCCTTAACGGCACTTTCGGGTCGATCGTTGTCAATATTTTGTTGCAAAACTGGTAGTTCGCCTAATGTGTGTGAAAGAATGCCATTGATTTCTTCAGCTAAATCATCAAATATTTCAACCGGCGATCTTTGTCCGGCAACCTAAAAAAAACAGGCCTATGCAATCGTAATGTAACATCTTGTCAGACCACATCATCACATTCATCATTCATGGGAATATAAATTCAAAGGTTTTTAAAATGAAGCGTGCTCAGACAAGATTTAGGAAAATTCTTACGACATGAAGGTATCCTTGTTGGTCAAAGAATTGGGCGACAGGGATGATGTTAGATCTGTAATTACTCATTTCGAAACGAGCCAAATTGATATCTATGTCGCCAGTCTTTGCTCCTAGTTGAATTTGACGCTCGAGACTACGATCACTCCAATCCAAAAGGATAACACCATCAACACGTTGAACCTTTTCGGTAAAAAGATGTTTTTTTAAAAACTATCGGAGTCTATAAGCAGTTAAAACTCACTGATACTTACCCTTGCCATATATTCAACAACGTCTCTCATATTACGAGGATATCCAGTGACGATCATGACTCCAATTTCCTTCGTGTTAGACATTCTTTCAATGAAAATTTCCAAAGCTTTGTAAGCTGGAACAATGTTAGGGTCTCGACTGCCTACAATCATGATAAAATATTTAAATAACTGTAGAATTTATTTACTCTTTATGCTGCCAGTCTAGTTTTTAATAAAAATACATACTAGATTAGTTAGCTATTAACGCTAGATCATTCAATGAAATTAAAATAGAAAGTTCAGAGATGTATTACCAATTTCAGAAGCGACTTCCAAAAATGTCGCTTGCATGTTAAGGTGAAAAAGGCGATCATCAATTCGAGTTAAACGGTCGCAGTGAGTTATTTTTCCTGATCCTGGCCCTCCTTCAATATTAGATACAATCACAACAAAATAAAATAATTTACATACCATAATAACCATCTTTTCCCCTTTTTAAAATGGGCCTCAGTCATTTCAAGAAATCCAGAACACAATGTAAAACATATTTGAAGACTACAGTTAACTTAATCCTACGAATTGTCCGGAAAAAGGGAAAATAGTTTAAACCCGGAAAATGCCACAAAAATTCGATGAAATTCGTACGACGCAAAACTGAAACCCGCAAAATGTAGTGGGTTTACTCCCTCCTCTTTAAAACCCTCATTGATTTTTTCGATAAAAAAAGCATCGATAACACGTAAAGTATTAAACTATGAGGTATATGTTAATCAATACGTAACATTTTTTTCTGGATGAAAATCTACCTAAAATAAATATGATAGGATTTTCCGGTGGATTTGAATCGATGGGTATGATTTTTCGTTGAAGTGTTAGTGGGATTCGTTTTGGTGGTCCTGGTCCTGAACTAGATGATTCAGGCATAACGATGTTGCCTTCCTTGACATTTTCGCTGACAACCATGATTGGTTCGGACATGGTTCGAGCTTGGTGTATGCGCTGATACCGCAATGAACCATTAAGTTGTCTGGGCCATGAGGCAAAGGTAGTTGGACTTGTATTTATGTCTTGACCATTAATTAGTTTATTTCTACCTGTGAATCAACAAAACAAATTACATGGAACTGATGGAAGCGATACTAAAGTAAAGGAAGGACTAAAAAGTAACAGTAACATATGGCAGGCAATTTTTTGACTTGACAAAAATCTTTTGAAATTAATAATATTCGATAATATTCTTAATACCACAAAATTTGATAACTGCGTTGTTAAAAAAGATCTATGACAATTTGCAATGTGCAACTAAACAAAATTGATTTGAAAAAAAACTAAACAATATTTTTACTGCTGTAGCCTATGTAGAAAAACATTCTCACCTGTGTCCATGCATATACCCATGTCTAACGTCCCTATAACTTCCTTACAGACTAGCTGAATATCGTGGAAACCGATTCTAGAGACAACGATCGAATGAAGTATACCGCCGAGTATTCTGTATACACATCGTGCCGTGGGTACAGGAGATGTAGTTTTAGTGTTGGTTACCATCAAACTATACGAGGAGAAGAATAGGCAACACGGCAAAGATTGCAATATTTATGGACCACGGTTTTCCTAGAGTCACGAGATTTAGACAGAAGCAATAGAGCTCCTTATCAGATCGATGTCTAATACTTGTATTCACATATCCGTCGGGTATGCTTCAATGCACCGGATGATCGGTTGCTAGTATTGACTTATTCTTGTTGAGCATCCCCGAGCATCCCCATATCCGCCCTTATTTTGTCATTGAATTGCAGCCGGATCGACATGATTTTCATTAATTTTTAACAGCTATCTTAGACCCTGCAGCCTGCACCGAGCATAGGCTACGTTCGATATGTTGAGTCAATGTGGTCAAGGACTTTCATTTGGAAATATGTAGACAAACTAGTTGTAAGATTTCAAATGTTGAATTGATATATAGATAAATTAGATATTTTTACTACGACTCACTGTATTGTTTTAAATTTTTCGACCAATTGTGGATGCTGCGTCGGAAACTTCTAAATACCTGAGCGAGTTTCGATCGCACAGAAGGATAGGCCGAACGGGGTTTTTGATTTTTTAAAACTTAGTATTGCTTTTCTAATTAAGAAAATGGAATACTATAGTTTAAAACATTCTGCGCTATGGGAGCCCAAATGTGCCACTTTTTTATAAGTATGAAAATTTAAAAAAGTTTATTATAAAACGCAAAATAGTATATTCAAATTGAAAAAAAGTTATATTTGAAAGAAAAAGTTTATTATAAAGAAAAAAGTTAGTATTCAAATTTCAAACAAAAAAAGTTTATTATAAAAAAAAAAAGTTAGTATTCAAACCAAAAACAAGTTTATTTTAAAAACGAAAAAAAAGTTAGTATTCAAAACAAAAAGTTTATTATAAAAACAAAAAAAAATATAGTATTCAAAAACAAAAAAAGTTCATTATAAAAACAAAAAAAAAAAGTTTAACTCCGTAGCCATCTTGCGCTCGGAGTCGGCACTATATTGCAAAGCCGTGACGATTGATTTCGAGAATTTTTCCATATTTGTCCAATAAGACGAATGAGTTAAAATCATCCGGCCATGATCAGTGGATTGAGCTGTAGTTGAACTCGAATCAAATAAATAAAGCAATTAATTTAAACTAATCAAATGTGTTGCGTCTTCATTTTTTAAAGAAGAATTTAAACAAATACCATCAGTCCGCCATTGCATGGTTGCGTGCGTCTGTATCGGACGTTATACCTTTCCGCCTGAACAAATCGTACGGGTAGTGGCTGCCCGCTTCCACCAAAAGACAAATGGATTCCGGCTATCGGCAGGCGCGTGTCGTAGCGCCAGTAAAGAACCTTTCTATAAATGGGATTGGGTTTTAAATTTTTTTTATTTCTAATCGACGCCAACGAATCGACGCCGTAATGGTTCGACCGTTCATAGTTCCCTTGTAACTAGTTGATCGTCACCGTTCTTCTCTTATTGTCTCGTCGCTGCGACAACTCTGACAACGCTGTGTCCTCTTCATATCCTCCAAAAAGGTTGCTCTTTCCATATTCCCGCTTCCGCTAATACATGAATTTTGATCGCATCAACTCTTTAAATTGATCAATAAATTATGGGAGTGGAAAATGTCCCTAATTATAAAGTTGATACATTGCTAAAGAATGTCATCGTAGTCCAAAAATAGAGGATTTGGTTGGGATTCTTTGTTATAAGGATCGATCGATATAAGGAAACATAACTGAGCCCGGCATAGGAGAAAGAGCCAGCCCTATTAATGAATGGCCGTGAATGGTCCAGTTCGTGAATTATGGTGGGAAAAAAGTCAATTTCTACTTGTCAATTCCCTCACTTCTTGACAAGTTCCATATCAAACGGAGATAGTTGGAAGTGGGCCTAAACGAACTAAATACCACAACGTCATGATACCAGATGTCCTTTTTGCATTCATCACTTTTACTAAATCATCCATTCTTTTAGCAATCATAGCAAACATTTCCGGGAGACAAATTAAATAGAATGATGGATGATACTAGTATATACCTGAGTCATAGACTCATAGCAAGACCTGAGCAATTTGTATTTTTTCATCAGCAAATTCACAACTCAGTTTCGTTTCATTCAAATTTAGAGTCAAATATTATGTAGATTCGGGTGGATTATACAAATCAATCTGCATGCTTCTGGCCAATTGCTGCATTTGTAAAGTTTCTTGAAATCACTGCTGTTATAATTTTGCAATTTTATTGACGACTCCGAGCGCTAGCGATGCACGTACGAGAGTTTAGAATCAACGGGCGTAGACGATTAGGCAGTATAAATAAAAAATCCGCCTAAAAGATTGAAGTTTTCTACTTCAGAAGTTCAATCCGTACTTCCACGTTAATTAGTCGATCCTGAAATCCGATCAATAACGCATTCGTATTTTGGTAATATTCGAGAAGTAGAAATTTAAGATGGACCCCAAAGGATGGTGCTGATAATCGATCCAGCAGGTTATGTTGAATCGAATCGAGTTATTAATGGACAATATGAAACACCGGTTATATTGTTGGGAAAAAAAGCTAGTTTGATGAATTCCGGTTGTGGTATCGTTCGTATTCAACCACAGGAATCTTGCATTTACGTTTTTCCGTCATTAAAACCGATTAAAACCACGACAGGACATAAAACAAAATCCGGTGATCCAGCTCGTGACGTCATCATTCATCAACCTTTTCTCTCCGTGCCTTATATTGCGGGAATTCCCGGTCTGCAGTTCAAGCGGATGGCTTCCGGCTTCCACCATGACGTCCGTCAGTTATTCACACTCGACATGTACCGTAATGGTAAGCAGTAGTAGCCAATCAACCCCTGTCCTGTTCCATCAATTAAGGTGCATCCACCTCCTAGTCTCTAACCGAGGTCTCTAACCTAGTGGTATTGGTCCGCATCCGGAAGAAAGAACAGACAGTGGATTTCATGACGAGGATCCATCAACACTGGCGTCATCCAAATTCCTATGCCCAAACTCTCTTTCATTGAAGCCAGGAACATTTAATTTAAAGAAAAAGAATGAAAATAATATGGCTGGGTTAGATCATTCAGGTAAGCCGAACATGCTCTGCGTTTATTCAGGAGTCGGCATGGCGCTTATCAGTCCGGAGACCCCTCGTCCTCGCAAGCTGTTTTGACAGTTATATCTTAACGGTGCACGCCTACACTTATTTGGGCCTCAAATGGTCAACCAGAGTCTATATTTTTGCTACTTGTCCCGTGCCCAGCCGATGTATGTGCAGCGCCATCCGAAATTGTCGGAAGAGCTCCAGCATCGGCGTCAGACAACGCCCTTCGAGTTCAACTACAGCTCAATCCACTGATCATGGCCGGATGATTTTAACTCATTCGTCTTATTGGACAAATATGGAAAAATTCTCGAAATCAATCGTCACGGCTTTGCAATATAGTGCCGACTCCGAGCGCAAGATGGCTACGGAGTTAAACTTTTTTTTTGTTTTTATAATGAACTTTTTTTGTTTTTGAATACTATATTTTTTTTTGTTTTTATAATAAACTTTTTGTTTTGAATACTAACTTTTTTTTCGTTTTTAAAATAAACTTGTTTTTGGTTTGAATACTAACTTTTTTTTTTATAATAAACTTTTTTTGTTTGAAATTTGAATACTAACTTTTTTCTTTATAATAAACTTTTTCTTTCAAATATAACTTTTTTTCAATTTGAATATACTATTTTGCGTTTTATAATAAACTTTTTTAAATTTTCATACTTATAAAAAAGTGGCACATTTGGGCTCCCATAGCGCAGAATGTTTTAAACTATAGTATTCCATTTTCTTAATTAGAAAAGCAATACTAAGTTTTAAAAAATCAAAAACCCCGTTCGGCCTATCCTTCTGTGCGATCGAAACTCGCTCAGGTATTTAGAAGTTTCCGACGCAGGCACGCAGCATCCTCAATAGTCAATTGGTCTTTGGTCTATAGAGCAAACCAACAAGGCAACAACGCGTACCCTAGCTCTGGCAACGCAGCTTTTTCATCGTTTTTTCATTATTATTTCATTTTCAGGGGTACTTTAGTCTTCCCAATTGTATAACCTAATCTTAGCTATAATTTAATTTAATTTTAAAATCATACGTTTTACTTTTTATTCGATTTTAATTTTTCGCGTCGGCCATATTAGGTTCGTTGGTGGTTCCAATTTTGCTGCAAAAGTTGACCTGAGCTTCGTTGCCATGGCTTGGGTACGCGTTGTTGTTTTGCTCTATTGACAGCACTAGATATTTACAGAGATGATAAAATCGATTGGCTTTGAAATAATATCGATAATTTAAGCCCCTCCTTCTTTAGCGAAAAGTCTACCCTTCGCAAAGAAACGAAGTGGCTGAAAGATAGCGAAAAAGGACTTTTATCTCGAACTCCGTGTATACTGATTTTTTTTTAAATATGTAGAATTATTTGGAGAAGCTAAAGTTAAAACTCTGCTCAAAAATTTAAACCGGAAAATTGACTTAATTTTAATTTTTGTGTAGTTTTTCATGTATTAAAAAAGGTATTAAGATAAATAAAATTGAAAATTTTGTTCAAGAGCTTTTTTATCTACGTGTAATCTATACTCAAACTTATTTAAATTAAAATATATTTTAAGATAACGGTTTTAAATATAATGTTCGACCCTATTGGATTAGCCATAATGCCATAGGGCTGTTGCAATTTCAGTGTTAAAACCTCCTATCTATCGGCGTTTGTCGTAGATAGCCATTGCATGACTGCCGTTGCCGTTGGTGAAGGGACCTTCTTGGGCATGGCCTGGCCTTCACGATGTTTATGTTGTACGAATAAATATTTAATAATTAATTCATATTTTCATATGAACCACAGAATTTTCCATTGCAAACTCTTTAACAAGCAGTTTCCCATTCAAGTAGTCCAAATATCAGCTTTTTTGGGGAGGTCTATTTTGAAACAGAATCCCGAAAGGGTCGTAGAAATTCCGGAACAGATTTATCTTGTTTAATTTGCGGTTTTAATGGCGTAAAAGCCGGATTTTATCTCCTACCTTTCGGGAGATATACGGGAAATAAAAACGGAAAAAATCGGGAAACCTCAAATTTGCCCCTCTACATTACATGGTTTTTCTCGGTCAATAGGACGAATAAAAATAACTAATTGACACAAAATGTTCCTTAGGTCTTCCTCTATTGGAATCCAAAAGGATTTATTTTTTGTTCCATCATATGCTGAGATATGAACATTCTTGTGAGATACCCATTTGGAACGAGTTCCAACTCATTTTATTCGGCGTTGCCGTTTTGTTTTTCATGTCTTTTCCTCCCCGCTCCCGTATCAGTATGACGGTATGATAAATAGAAAGAACAAAGCACAGAGAAAGCGAATAGATAAAAATACTCTCGAGAAGTCTCGCGCTTCCCATGTAGTCCCGTAAAATTATGTTTAAAGAAATACAGAAGCTTTCTCCCGCAAACGAGGCCCGAAACCTTTCAATAGTTTTTGCTCTTTGAAAAAACAAAAACACTTTCCCTGACATGGTTTTTGGCCTTAAGCAATGGAAATTTGCCGTAGTTTGAGCAATTTAAAGTTCATTCTGACCCACATACTGCTGGTATGAGATGGGAAAGATGGACAACCCGCTTCGAAATATTGGAGGCAATTAATGTAGTCGAGAAAGCTTCCGACTCTGCCGACCAAAAAACAGCTATCGACAAGCGTAGACTGGCCTGATTGATTCATTATGCAGGCAGCGAAATGGAAGACGTTTTCGAAACATTACCTGGTAACGAAGGTGATAAAGATAAATACAGCAAAGTTAAACCTCTTTTCAAGGCCTATTTTCAACCAAAAAACAATGTTGAGCTTGAAGTATTTAATTTCCGAAGATGCAGACAATAACCTGGCGAAAATATGGATGCATTTGCAACAAGGTTCGGTCAACTCGCAACAAGGTGTAATTTTAAAGATTCTGATTTTGAAATAAATTAGAGATTATTCAAGGCTGCAAGTACAGCAACTTTAGAAAACTGTACCTAAGAGATCAACTGTCGCTACAGAAAATGCTAGAAAATGCTCGCACAGCAGAAACCACTTATCGCTACGCAGAAAGCGTTGAGCAATCAACCAAGCAAGCCAACAACCAACAAGAAAGATTTTTAAATCTAAAATGAAAAAAGAAACCGGGGACAACGGAATGACACGTCAAAGTGTCGGAAATGTGGAGGACAATTAATGGCCTAACACAATAAGTAGTCCGTGCCCGAGAAAAAGAATACGTCTGGACGCAAAAAAAAAAACGTTCCTGGCAAAAGGCAAGAACTGCGAATCTTGTGGATTGTTCAATCATTTCAGTAAATGCTGCAGAAATTCTAATGCCGGATCATCTTCGAAGCAAATATTGGCCGTAGCTATATTTCCAGCACGATGTTGACAGAAGTCTACAGTTAGGTTTTTGCTTAAATGGGAGACACATAAGAGGGAGAGACTTACATTGATGAGGCATTTCTCCGTAGGGGGAGGTAGTAGCGATGTATGGTGAAGATGGCGACGTCAAGGGTACTCAATGGAACTCTTTGTATGATAGTCTGTCTTCCTTTCTGAAACACTACAAGAGCCTGGACGCTGCAAGCACAGTATTTAGTTCAATTGGCATTCCAGTTCTTACGAAAGACGACTTGGAATTATTGATCGAGTATATGCACTGCTTTAAGCCATTAGCTACTATTTTAGATATTTTTCAAAGAGACAAAGGCTGTTTTCTTGGCATAGGAGCTGTTCTGCCTTTGCTTACAAACCTCAAGAAGCAATTGAATCAATGTTGGGCCTGTTGGTGATAAAATGTTTCCAAGAATTCAGGATAGGAATGTTAGTTATAACATTTTCTGTGTACTTCGTTGAGCAATATTTATTTACCTCTCGAATTTCAGGTTTGGTCATTTGTTTACTGATAACACCTACCTAATTGCAGCTTGCAAACATCCGTTTTTCAAAATTAACTGGATTGAAGACTCTAAACAAAAAGAAGGTATCGCTACCATCTGAAAAAGTGCTAGTTCTAAGAGGACTTTTTAAGTTTTGCATCAAATATTGAAGTTTTGCATCACATTGAAGGCAAACGAGGTAGATAATTTTTTAGCCGACAAAGCATGGAGTATGGAGATGCTTAATAGGTATCCTCAAATCAAGAATATTTTTGTTAAACACAATACCGCCATTCCAACAAATGCTCCTGTGGAGCGCCTCTTTACCCTAGTACTTGGCTTGCATGGCAACACCGATTTTTCTATGGTTTTTGAAACCAGAGCATAGGGAAAAACTGGTTCTACATATTCTGGTTCTACATCGCTTGTTTGCGTGTGGAACATCACTTTAAACAAGCATTAAGAAGCACTTTGAAACGCACGCTTAAAACTCTTTTCCGGACTCTTTTCTCTCTCTTCCGGACCCTTTCAAGGTCTAGTTAAGACTTTCGCTCAAAGGGTTGAGCAAACCCCAAACTAAAAATAATAAACGCTTTTTTCCATCTTTCGCCAACCTGGTAATCGAACCCGGAATATCACTGCATCGAATGAACAACATTTCCATCGATAATAGCTGTGCTATTAGTAAATATATTGTAGATGAAGTAAAGACAAGTGTTTCAAGTAGGATATTTGGGAATTAGGTTTGGAAAATTTCACCCACTGTTGGCGAAGTGGTTGGTGGGTTGCTTCCTGGTTGTCTGCCACTGAGCTAAGCAGGCCTCAAAAGTTGACATCCTCAAATCAGTCCATTGTTTTGATTATGCTCGTCATGTCGCCCAGGGCGATGTCTCGACAGCAGCTTCTCACGACTATTCACTCCATGCTTATTCCACCCATTCTTCCTAAAGCACTTCTGTTTACCATCCGATTTCATGGAATTGCTAGAACACCACCAACAAAACGTGGAAGAAGAGGTGGAAAGTCAGCACAAGCGAGCTACAGCAGAGCCAAGCAGTTCCTTCATTGTTCACTCGTCAATGCAAGATCATTGCTTAGCAGATCGCACATCGTTCAGCATCATATTATTGAGAACAATCTTGACTTTGTAGCCATTACAGAATCCTGGCTACCAGTTGAAAGTGGTGATGAAATCCTACGGGGAACTTGTCCGGCTAGCTTCTCGGGCCTTCACGTACCGCGGACGGGCAGGAGAGGTGGAGGAGTGGCAGTCATCTATCGTAACACAGTGAGATGTCGCCTCCTCTCTCTTGACTTCGTAGCTCAATCATTCGAGTTTCTCGCAGTTTCACTGTCTGTGAACTCAGTGGCAATCGTCCTTCTCGTAGTGTATCGTCCCCCAACCAACAACGCCAATCAGTTTAGTGATGAATTTGCATGTCTACTAGAATCTTTAGTGCCGGCCCCTGGTCGACTACTAATTGTGGGTGATTTTAATTTTCACGTTGATGACAAGTCATGTCATGTCGCTCGCTCTTTCATCTCCCTAACTGACTCATTCGACCTTAAACAATACGTAAGCGATTCGACTCATAGTGGTGGCCACACATTGGACCTTGTGTTTTCACGTGCAGCAGATGACTTCATATCGACCTGTTATGTCTCTGACGTAATTAGTGATCATCGTGCTGTCCAGTGGTATGCTAGTGTTAATCAACCTCTCCGGCAAAAGAAGACAGTAGAGTTTAGGAAGACTAAGTCAATTGACTTTAATTCATTCATCTCTGACTTGTCCTCTCTCCCAATTGTAACAGGCCATTCTGTCGACTGTGAGAGTGCTGTGCTACAGTATAACCATGGTCTATCTGATGTGTTAAATCGCCATGCCCCATTGATTAAAAGAACTTTTATTGTCCGCCCGGACAACCCGTGGGACAATGAGATGATTCATTCTGCAAGGAGGAGAGCTAGAAGAGCTGAGCGACGTTGGAGAGTGACCGCTCTCACAGTTGACAAGGAGATAATGAATCAGACTTTACTGAACCTCCATACAATGATTAATGAAGCGAAAGCTTCCTTTCTGGAATCAAAAATTCTGGAGTCAACAGGAAAGAAGTCCCTCTTCCGTATTGTCGATTCGTTTCTCCTCGTCAAACCCGGTCTCCGTTTGCCTTCACATGACTGCCTCTCTGCGCTGGTTGAGCAATTCAGCAGCTTCTTTCTTCGTAAGATCCAGGATATACGAACGAGTCTTGATGCTGTTGCTGATGGTTGGGTTCCTGAGATTAGGAAATCAGTCATTCCACTCTCATCATTCCTACCTGTATCTGTTGAAGAGGTTTCTGCTCTCTTAGGGGAGAACGGAGTCAACATGGACACGGGTCATATTAGACAAAGACCATAAGTGCTCCATGTTATGGGAAAAAATTTTTTTTTTTAAATTTTTGTATTTACTAGAACGTTTAACGTTCTAGAAAAAATATTCATTAAAATTGAACCATTATTGCTCTTGTTATCGCATAATTTAGAAAATTGCTCTGTTTGATGTAATATTTCTCCCTATTACTCTAAGTATTTTTAAAGTGAAACACACTACAAATGAATAAAATAATGATAGGTGAAATAGCCAATTCATTTCTTTAATGATTGATAAACAAATTAAATTTTAGGGCCTTTGCAGTGTTAAGTTATTAACGAAATACTAAATAGCACCGAGTTGGGTCATTTTGGACACCTAGTTTTGGGGGGTAATTGGACCACGCTAACTATAGCAACGAGGGGAACTTGCCGCCTTAGGGCATAATTTACAGGCAAATGTCAAATTTCCCCCCTCTTTTCTAAAACTATCGTAACTCTTCATTGTTTTACACAAACGTGTCATTATCAGTGTGCATGAATAAAGAAAGGGCAGATGAACATTCTACAATTTTTTTTAATTTTTTCCGTTTATTATTTTACGTTTTATCATGATTGTCCAGTTTTAGACAGAGCCTGTCCAATTTTGCCCCGTCTTTTTTAAAAAGACCCAAAAAATTTGACTTTTTAAAATCGTCACAACTACTTTATTTTTAAAGGGAAAAATATATAAAAAATATGGGAAGTAAACAAATGGACATTTAACGAAACACACCAAAAAAAATTATGAAAAAGTGAAAACGACAAGAAATATTTCAAAAAGAAAAATTTTGTCCACGTTGACTCCGTTCTCCCCTACTAGCCTCCCCATCAAAGTCGTCTCCACTTGATCCGTTGCCTACTTCAATCCTGAAAGAATGTGTAACTATACTGGCTCCACCCATCACTGATATTGTAAATCTATCTTTTTCCTCTGGTGTATTCCCACACACAATGAAACTTGCTTTAATCACTCCTCTGTTAAAGATAAATGATCTTGACCCTGATGTTCTTTCTAACTATAGACCTGTATCAAACCTCTCATTTCTATCCAAACTTCTTGAGAGACTGGCTGCTAAGCAACTGTTAAATCATCTTGAATTGCGATCTCTTTTTGTCCCTGTGCAATCTGCCTACAGAGCTGCACACTCTACTGAAACTGCTCTTCTCAAAGTCTTGAATGACTTACTTTTGGCAGTGGATAGAGGTGATGCCGTAATTCTTGCTTTACTTGATCAAAGTGCTGCTTTTGATACGATTGATCATGACATTCTCCTTGATCGTCTATCAGCTCGATTTGGTATCTCTGGCACTGCTTTGTCCTGGTTCACCTCCTACCTTTCTGATAGGAGGCAATCTGTCAGTGTTAGCGGTTTTTCTTCCTCCCCATGTCCCCTTCTCTATGGAGTTCCACAAGGTTCTGTGCTTGGCCCCATTTTGTATGTCCTCTACATATCGCCAATGCATGATATAATTGCCTCATCTGGAATCTGGGATCACTACTACGCGGATGATACCCAAGAATACTCATTTCGTCTCACACCAGGTGCAATTGACCAGCAACTAGCCTTTTCTTGTCTCTCGGCGTCCATCACGGAACAAAAGAAGTGGCTATCAAACAACCGGCTGAAACTGAATTCAGAAAAGACCGATGCTCTCCTCGTTTCATCACCATCCAATGTAAAGTCCTTAGTATCCTGTCCTCTTGAGCTGGGTGATGCTCTTATCATCCCATCAACTGTCGTTCGAAACCTTGGAGTACTGCTCGACTCTCATCTCACAATGGATCATCAGATACGCTCCACCTGTAGGAAGGCGTATTTTCACCTTCGACGGATTGCCAGAATAAAGATATTTCTATCGCGTCCCGCAATTTGTCAGCTGGTGCGTGCGTTTGTCATCTCCCAGCTTGACTATGGAAACTCCTTGCTCGTTGGTCTTCCTAACTCACAACTAGAGAGACTTCAGCGTGTGCAAAACTCAGCAGCTCGCTTAATTTCTGGTGCTCGTCGCCTTGATCACATCACTCCGATACTTCGTACTCTTCACTGGCTCCCCATTAAACAGCGGATTATATTCAAGATAGCTGTACTTGTGTTTCGTTGTTTGATTGGTGTTGCCCCCCAGTACCTCATTGATGCAATTGCAATTCGTCGTCCCTCTCGAGAACTCCGCTCTTCATCCCAACTTCTTCTTCATTCTCCTCCATCACGCACCAAAACGTATGGCGACCGATCTTTCTCTGTTGCTTCCTCTCGTATTTGGAACTCGCTTCCAATTGACCTGCGTTTACTGGCAATCTACCCCTACTCTACTTCCTTTTCTCTGATACAGTTCCGTTGTAAATTAAAAACACATCTCTTTCAAATTTCCTTTTGTAACTGAATTTCTCCTGTTTCTGTCGGAGCTCATAGCGCCTTTGATCATATAATGGAAAAGGCGCTATTCAATATAAATGCAATACATTATTATTATTATTATCAATGTTTTCAATTAGTATCTATGTAAAGCTTCAAACAAAATTGTTTTTTTCACGCAAAAAAAAGTGGAACGCTTCACGATTTTGCGTGTCATGGGAATGAGCGGGGCGAAATACTCATATCGTTAATGACTACATCTGAAAGCAATTTAAATTTAGCCCGCATGGCTAATGGCTTGATGGATCGTTACGAAAAAGCTCTTCAACCCAATCCCTTTCTTTTATACACAGACAGGGACTGCTGCAAGGCGGGCGAAGAAAAATCTAAATTCGAACGCCTTTTCCATCGTTGGGAATTCCTGTCTGTTCGTCTCGATTCATGGCATTTTATGCGAAGAATTTCAAAAGGCTGCACGAACGAATCCCATCCTCTCTACGGGGTTTTTATGGCAAAGCTCTCTGGTGCTATTTTTGAATGGGATGAAAAAGATGTTGATCTTCTTCGTAAAGCAAAAAAAAATGAATTGATGTAGGCTGGTCTAAAAAATCCTTCTGCGGATGCCGTTAACAAGTCGATCTCTAAAATGGAACTTGCAAAACATTGCAAAAGACAAACAAGAGGACCAAACAAAACAATTTGTTTGATTGAAGATCTTATTCTCTCTCTACAAGATTCAACTGACACGCTTGGCGTACCACTGCTACGAGATGACGTATGGGATATTTGGAAAGAAGAGAAACGTCATATTTCTTGCCTTCAAGATCCAAAAGGCTTCAGCTTGTATACAAAGACAGGAGAAATTACGAAAGGTGGCGTTTTGTTGCCTGTGTTTAGGTGTGCTCGTGGAACCACATCACTTGAAAGCTTTCATTCACATTTGAAAAACTTTATCCCTGGTATGATCATTAATGTTGTAATTTATTTATTCTTTTTAAACTAAAGATGACTATTGCAAAACCATTTAGGAACGGCAGCAAACGATGTCCACTTCCAAGCATACGTCCTTGAAGGAATTGTACGGTGGAACAGCCAAAGATCGAAGGCAGCAATTGACTCTCCTGAAAGCAACATCCGTTCATTTGACCCAAAACTTAGACTCAAACTCAAGTGTCTACGTTCAGCCATCCTGAATCAATCTACCGATACCGATTTTTATCCACCAGCAGCCTACACTGGAGAGTTATTTGGAATTGAATACCTGTACTCGGAGATAGGATCGAATTTTCTCTGGGACATCGATACTGAAATCGAAGAAGGATTAAACGACGAAGATCACCTTGTCACCTTTGCTGAAGAAGAAGTTAGTCTTGACTCTGAACTGGATGTTGCTGTCCGCTCCTTCATGATGGAAGAAGATGAAGATAATTCTGAAGAAGACCAGTTTTTGGACTTCAATTCCATCGAAGGCTGGGACAAAGTTGTCCAGCTTATGGAGCTGCTTGTTAACATCAAGTCCCTATCAATTTCAACACACGATGCTGAACAAATAGTTCAAGCTTTCGCTAAAATGTCTCCGTACGACAAAAAACCGATTTCTTATGGACGTCTTATTCATTCGCCCAAAGGGCGTTTTGGACGATCAAAAAATCAAGGTGGACACGTTGGTGTGGATGCTATGAAGCGATGCTTCGTATTTGCCGGAAGTCCCTCTATGCCACCTTCTAAGAGTCGGGTCGTTGAGGCGATTTGTGTACACCTCTTCAACACCATCATTTCTCCACAGAAAGCCCCAAGTTACGTTTCGCGATTTTCCTTAATTTTGCAGCGGTATCATCTGATTAAAATGGCTGTCTCGCAAAATCCCATTATCATGGAGAAATCTGGCCTTGTTCTATTTCAAATGAACGAGACAACTCTATCAAAATGGTAAGATAAAATATTAACATATATCTGCTCTTGATATATAATTTCTTTATTGAATATTTAGGTACAAGAATAACGCCCGCATAGAAGAAGTAAAACTTTTACTTCAGGGTACTGCAATACGTGATCCTAATTTATGTTCACGGTCTCCTTTGCCACTAGCCAAGGAATTGGCAGAGCATTCAATTCCACCATTGATTCCAGCTATTTTTGAAGAACCAATAGACACCACTGGTCTAGCTAGTGTGAGACGGCGATTACAGTTAACACCAACTCAAACAGCTCCACTATTGGAAGAAGAATACGTTGTCACTGTATGCGAGGCAGCCGAAGATATCAAAGAGCCATTACTTCAAACGAAAATTCCAAGAACGACCGAGTGGAGAAAAAGAAAGCAGGAAGAAAAAGAAGACAAGGCCAAACCGAAAAGGCCAAGAAAAGCATATTCCTGCTCAAAGTGTAATCTCCCGATGACTTCTGAAGGCCACTCTCAATTCAAGGGGAAGAGATTTTGTTTAGCAAGTGATGGGAAAACAAAAGAAGAATGGCTGATTGAAATAAAGAGACTATCATCTGCATAAAATAATTTTCTCTTGAGATTGTGATTTGTTTACTACTTGTTTCATCATCCAGGGAATTTGATTGTAACGATTGTAATTAGTTTCAATCGTTTATTTCATGACAGTTGATTCTCTTGTTACAAATACAGATGTCCTGAAACCAAAATACGCCTTGCTTAATGGATATAAAGATTTCTTGTTAGATTGGCCATATTTTCAATCTATAAACCCTCTTTAATCGCAACAAACTTAGCAGTCGGATATTTATTCATATTCATCACAACAACAAAACAGATCAAAGTGGTTTGTGAATTGTGTAATATCCAGCAACTGGCCAAGATTGTAAACAAGTTGACGTGTCATACTAACATTTACCTCTAGGATAGATTTTAAATTACCTTCCTTTTAACTGTGTGTTGTCTTATAATGTGGCTTATAATACAACTGCAATGCAATGTGATGAAATAAACATAATGCTTGTTTTCTGGCCAAGATGCAATGTTTTTTATTTTTGCTCGAACTAGGGTCAAATAGATAACACAGCACACAGACTTGGAAGTGAGCTGATGCTTTAACTGCTTTAGCACACGGAACATGACAGCAAGGGCAAGGTTTTTTCTTAATGGTGTATCGCTGCCATAAATTCCCCAATGTGATGCAGTCAGGTGGTCTTGGCCACGCACTGACATCTGATAGTCTTGAAACCCTACAGAAACAAAATTGTCCTCATTAATATTGGCAAGATTCAAGACCTATGACACAAATGTAAGGAAATACCTGTACTCTTGTGCATTTTTGTTGATAGAATATCTCCAAAGTGATGCAGTCAGGTGGACTTGGCCTCATTGTCGT